>CM065807.1:186001357-186601357 GCA_033398695.1 Orobanche coerulescens | reverse complement strand
CCGACGGGGTCTCGGTAGGGGTCCACGGAGGTGTGGATCGACGGTTAATTGTGGTGAATTTTACAAATGTGATTTGATATTAGCATTTCCGGAAATGAGTGTTTTCGAACGGTTTTCTCTATTGCATACATTTACTATATGTGTAAGATGTAAGTTGTTCATCTGGTTACTTGTACTAGCGTAATTGCTAACCCCTCTGGGGACCCGTTCTCGGGAAATTCGTTTTATGAATTTCAGGTCAGGTTCATCGAGACGAGCGGGCGCTGGACCAGTACACGGATGATGGCCGTGCGTGATGATTGTGCACGAGTGACGTTTTAGTGTCTTTTACCTTTTTATCTTTTGTGGTTTTGAACTAATAGTTGTACTCGAGTACTTAAGGGGTTCTTGTTCGTTCGGATTGTATTGTTGCTTATTATGTTGTATTGGATGATGATGTTATATTGACCGGTTGAACCGGGTGAATTATTCTGTTTTGCGTCTTTATGACATGGTATTGTTCTGTCGTCTATGTGAGTCGATGAGTATGATGCTGTTCAGCCTGGTGGGTCCCATATAGGGATCCACGGCGCTGTAATATACCTCGAATATCTTGAGGGTGTTACAGCTAACTACCACGAGGCGACAAATATTTGACCGACCGGGGTCAAACTACATACTGACACTGACCGATAAGGTCAAATATTAAAATACACCGACCAATATGTTCACACAACAAGAAATCAATCCGAAAACAAACTCCTTACTGTATATACCCACACAGGGGTCAAGATACAATATAGCGGAAGACTGAAGATAACTCAACAATACAACAACATCGAACTGAACTCTAACTCTTGATTAGTATCGCAGCTCGTCTTCTTCCATGTCGTCCCTGTGATTGCTCCAACGAACTAAGCATACCTGAAATGCATGATACGCATTTCCCCCATTTAAGGGGTTAGCATTGGAATGGCTAGTACAAGTATTCAAGTCATACAAAATATATTAAGCAAATATCAGTTATTGTAAGTCGACAACAAACCATTTAAGAAGTTCCCGAGAGGTTTTCAAAGTTTAACGTACAAGATCAAGTCCTTAAAAGTAATTTATCAACTCGGGAGTTTTATAAGGCAACAAAAGTCTTTGGGATTTCAAGTCCAAAATTATAAAACCTTTTTCGAAAATAATAGGGTCTCAGACCCAGCTTCTGGACCTCACGTCCTTAGTTGCAAAACCGTCAAGACAATTGGGTCTCTGCCCAAGGTCATTTTCCACAAAACAACATTTACACAATCGTTAGGGTCTTAACCGAAATATTTCTTCAAACCACAATACACGGGAATAGTAACAAAGCCCGCATTCCAGCACCAAAACATTACCATCTAGGGGCAAGACACCAACATTTATTCTAGTGTCATTCTAGTCAAGTACCAAGAGACTATATATAAAGTATCTCAACAACGAGGACAAAACGTTGTGATATTCCAGACATATCACAATTATCGAAAACATCAAATATCATCATCATGACGGAAACCACACTTGGTAACCCGCGACCGTACCCATTAGTATCGGCCCCCAGAGGCCCCGTCGGACCCTCCCTGGGTGGGAAACCACTTCCGCGGCCGTACCCATTAGTATCAGCCCCCAGAGGCCCCGTCGGACCCTCCCTGGGTGGAAGAACAACAACATATACACACGTTTACAAAACTGCATGTCTCGATTGTTAGTCACAATATATACAGTCAAGGCACTTGCTAGATATGGCCATTTATCCGACATATAACTACGACCAACGCAGCTTAGCAACAACCTAGCAATTCTAGACGTACTATCTAACCGACATCACTTTTCTACCAACCCAACTCTATAACACCCAACTCTATTCACACACTTAGTGATCACCTAAAAATCACCACACACATCTAAACGTACTATCTAACCGACATGACTTTTCTATTGACGTGCCTCTACGACAAGCAAAAAGGCAACTCTTGTTGGAATATTTATTCCACACATTATTTAATTTGTGTTTTGATGATTAAAGTTGCTAAACAACAAAACAACATCGAGGCGAAGCAAAACGGCGAAGCAGACGAAGACGCAAAAAGCTGAGCAAAATGCATGTCTAGCGCACGCTAAGACATATATGTTAGCGCACGCTAACGGGAAGTCATCTGCATATCAGCCAAGTTCGAAGTTACCTGAAGTAAAGTCATCTGATGAGATAGTGCATGCTAGACGTTATCATTAACGCACGCTATCGAAGTCTTATTACCGTTGTGAAGGAATTCAAACACAGAATGACGTATCCAATGAAGTCAGCTTTAGCGCATGCTACAAAGAAGGAATAGCGCATGCTAAGCAGTTTGAATCAAGTCAATCAGAACATTGGGAAAAGCAGGTCAAAGTCAGCATATCAAACGGATACTTTGACAAGTCATGCAACGGATATATTGTATTAGCGCACGCTACAATGTGTTATTAACGCACGCTAATGCAAGATGGTTACGTACGTACGGCAGAAGGCATAACGTATGCTAAAGAAGAAATGAATCTACTGGACTGAAACTGGGAACAGTCTAACGTACGCTACGTGAAAGACATTACGTACGCTAAATCAAAAATGTGCAATAGCGCACGCTAAGGAGAAAGGCTAGCGCACGCTATCTAGTCAACAGCCAGCAATGGCTAGTTTATGGAAGGAAGGCTATAAATACAACATTTTTGGTATCATTCCATACAACAACTTCAAGCAAACGAGTCATACATCTGAGAATCATATACTTACATTGTTGTTGTAATATTGAGCTTATATTGTTAGTTTGAGTGTTTATACATTCAACATTATACACGAGAGGTAAAAGAAAAGATACGATTAGATTCGGTGTTATTAGGATCAAGTATCCGGCATTGTTAGAATCACAATCGATATCTAAGTGAGGTTTATCTAGTACCCATAGAAAGCTAGAGTGGTTGATTCCTTATCCAATAGAAAAGGAAAAATGGTTTTACTCAGACCGATAGAACACGAGCTTGTAACGGTAATCCCTCGACCGATAGAAGAAAGGCGTAGAGGTTTTGATCTTAATCTTAAAGAAAAAGATACATCGAGAGAGGACGTAGACTTCGTTAATAGCCGAACCTCTATAAATCCTTGTGTGATTTATTTTCCGCAATTTATTTATGCTTCCGCACAAACGGCGCAAATATCCGATTTTATTCCAACAATTGGTATCGGAGCGGTACTCCAATACGCGGCTTAACATCCGAGGAGAAGATCCAAAATGGCGTTTCAAATTACTCCAGTTGAAGGCCTTGCTCTCAACCGACCACCATTCTTTAATGGCGCGAATTTCATGACTTGGAAGAAGAAGATGTCGATATTCATCCGAGCTCACGACATCGAACTTTGGAAGGTGATTTGTTTTGGTCCAAAAATTCTGACGAACTCAAACGGAACTCTCAAAACCTTTGAAGAGTATGACGATGCGGATTGGAAAAATGACCATTATAATTGCAAAGCCACGCAATTATTATAATGTGCTTTAAATTCGGAAGAGCACAACCGGATATCATCGTTTGACAGTGCCAAAGAAATATGGAAAATGCTTGAGGTAACACACGAAGGTACGTCTCAAGTCAAAGAGACGAAAATAAACATGCTCCTTCACGATTATGAATTATTCCAAATAAAGGACGATGAATCCATCTCGATTATGCTCGACCGATTTTTGGTCATCACTAATGGATTAGCATGTTTCGAAAAACCACTTTCGAGTAGTGAGAAAGTAAAGAAAATTCTCCGATCACTACCTCGAGAATGGGACGGTACGGTTACGGCAATAATGGAATCCAAAGATTTAAATACTCTCGACTTGAGTGCTCTCGTTGGTTCTCTTATCAACTACGAGATCGTTCTAAAATCTCGGAATGCCAAACCAAAACCGAAAGAAAAATCGATAGCCTTCAAAGCTAAAATGTCGAAAAAGAAAGTAGAAATCCCGGTGGACGAAAGTGATGAAGAAATGGCATATTATGCCAAGAATATTAAGTTCCAACACTTATTAAACCGGAGAAAGAAGGACATCCAAGCGGGCGAATCTAAAAAGTTCGACAACACTTGTCGACTTTGTGGTAAACCAGGCCACTTTGCAAAGAAATGTCGTGTAAAGTAAAAGGAGGTTTTAATCGCAACATGGAGCGACGAGGATCCCGATGAAGATTTTCTTGACCAAAATAATCTCGCGCTCATGGCCCGGAGTTCATTCGACGATAGCGACGTCGAAAGCCAAGTAAGTAACTCCTACGACGAACTCTTTGAAGCATTTGAGTTATTACTTACGGACTATCAAA
This sequence comes from Orobanche coerulescens, assembly GCA_033398695.1. Lineage (NCBI taxonomy): Eukaryota > Viridiplantae > Streptophyta > Magnoliopsida > Lamiales > Orobanchaceae > Orobanche > Orobanche coerulescens. The sequence continues at coordinate 186,597,019 of CM065807.1, read as the reverse complement.
ATGCTTTAAATGAACTTAAATCCCTAAAGTCTAAATATAAAACTTTGGAAATTGAAAATTCCAAAATACTTGAAAAAGGGAAATTTGTTGAAATCAATCATTCGAAATGCATTGAAAATGAGAATATTTTAAAAAATGATCTTTCTAAAGTTCAAGATGAACTAAAAATTTTGACAAAGAAATTCTCGTGCGGCAACGATAAATTTGAACAAATGTTATGTGTTCAAAAATTTACTTTAAATAAAGAAGGATTGGGATTCAAACCATGTTGGAAAAACGAATCCGTTAATTTTAAAATACCCCATTGCGAAAAGTGTTTGAAAATCGGGTATCACGTTTCAAATTGCAAAAGCCCTCGCCGGACGATAAAAATTAAGAAAATTTGGGTTCCTAAAGGAACAAATATTTCAAATATTGTTTATGTTTCAAAAGAAAAACCATCTATAGGTTGGATCCCCAAAAATAAATTTTAACAATTGATATTTTAAAAAAGGGGAAGATAATACTTTCAGGGGGAGTATTTTTGTTTATTAATGCATAAATTGGTTTCATGCATATTTATATTTCATTTGATATACTCTATATTTTTATACTTTTTGATGAAGACAAAAAGGGGGAGAAGAGGATGAATTGATAAAAAGGTCATGAAAGAAATGACAAGAAAAATAAATAGTAAAAAGGAGGAGAAAAGAATAGTCGAAAATAAAGAAAGCATACAAAAAGGGGGAGAAATGAAGGAGTTGAAAAATAAAGGAGAAGTCGACAAATGACAAGAGAAGAAAATTGGAGAAACTAACGAAACGATCAAAGCTGAAAACTTTGATTCGTATAAATATACATATATTATTATAGGTTTTATTCAATTCAAGAGTTGTTTTGTAATCATCAAAAAAGGGGAGATTGTTGGAATATTTATTCCACACATTATTTAATTTGTGTTTTGATGATTAAAGTTGCTAAACAACAAAACAACATCGAGGCGAAGCAAAACGACGAAGCAGACGAAGACGCAAAAAGCTGAGCAAAATGCATGTCTAGCACACGCTAAGACATATATGTTAGCGCACGCTAACGGGAAGTCATCTGCATATCAGCCAAGTTCGAAGTTATATGAAGTAAAGTCATCTGATGAGATAGTGCACGCTACACGTTATCATTAACGCACGCTATCGAAGTCTTGTTACCGTTGTGAAGGAATTCAAACACAGAATGACGTATGCAATGAAGTCAGCTTTAGCGCACGCTACAAAGAAGGAATAGCGCACGCTAAGCAGTTTGAATCAAGTTAATCAGAACGTTGGGAAAAGCAGGTCAAAGTCAGCATATCAAACGGATACTTTGACAAGTCATGCAACGAATATATTGTATTAGCGCACGCTACAACGTGTTATTAACGCATGCTAATGCAAGATGGTTACGTACGTACGGCAGAAGGCATAACGTATGCTAAAGAAGAAATGAATCTACTGGACTGAAACTGGGAACAGTCTAACGCACGCTACGTGAAAGACATTACGTACGCTAAATCAAAAATGTGCGATAGCGCACGCTAAGGAGAAAGGCTAGCGCACGCTATCTAGTCAACAGCCAGCAATGGCTAGTTTATGGAAGGAAGGCTATAAATACAACATTTTTGGTATCATTCCATACAACAACTTCAAGCAAACGAGTCATACATCTGAGAATCATATACTTACATTGTTGTTGTAATATTGAGCTTATATTGTTAGTTTGAGTGTTTATACATTCAACATTATACACGAGAGGTAAAAGAAAAGATACAATTAGATTCGGTATTATTAGGATCAAGTATCCGGCATTGTTAGAATCACAATCGATATCTAAGTGAGGTTTATCTAGTACCTATAGAAAGCTAGAGTGGTTGATTCCTTATCCAATAAAAAAGGAAAAATGGTTTTACTCGGACCGATAGAACACGAGCTTGTAACGGTAATCCATCGACCGATAGAAGAGAGGCGTAGAGATTTTGATCTTAATCTTAAAGAAAAAGATACATCGAGAGAGGACGTAGGCTTCGTTAATAGCCGAACCTCTATAAATCCTTGTGTGATTTATTTTCCGCAATTTATTTATGCTTCCGCACAAACGGCGCAAATATCCGATTTTATACCAACAATTGGTATCGGAGCGGTACTCCAATACGCGGCTTAACATCCGAGGAGAAGATCCAAAATGGCATTTCAAATTATTCCAGTCGAAGGCCTTGCTCTCAACCGACCACCATTCTTTAATGGCGCGAATTTCATGACTTGGAAGAAGAAGATGTCGATATTCATCCGAGCTTACGACATCGAACTTTGGAAGGTGATTTGTCTTGGTCCAAAAATTCTGACGAACTCAAACGGAACTCTCAAAACCTTTGAAGAGTATGACGATGCGGATTGGAAAAACGACCATTATAATTGCAAAGCCACGCAATTATTATAATGTGCTTTAAATTCGGAGGAACACAACCGGATATCATCGTGTGACAGTGCCAAAGAAATCTGGAAAATGCTTGAGGTAACACACGAAGGTACGTCTCAAGTCAAAGAGACGAAAATAAACATGCTCCTTCACAATTATGAATTATTCCAAATAAAGGACGATGAATCCATCTCGGTTATGCTCGACCGATTTTTGGTTATCACTAATGGATTAGCATGTTTCGAAAAACCACTTTCAAGTAGTGAGAAAGTAAAGAAAATTCTCCGATCACTACCTCGAGAATGGGACGGTACGGTTACGGAAATAATGGAATCCAAAGATTTAAATACTCTCGACTTTAGTGCTCTCGTTGGTTCTCTTATCAACTACGAGATCGTTCTAAAATCTCGGAATGCCAAACCAAAACCGAAAGAAAAATCGATAGCCTTCAAAGCTAAAATGTCGAAAAAGAAAGAAGAAATCCCGGTGGACGAAAGTGATGAAGAAATGGCATATTATGCCAAGAATATTAAGTTCCAACACTTATTAAACCGGATAAAGAAGGACATCCAAGCGGGCGAATCTAAAAAGTTCGACAACACTTGTCGACTTTGTGGTAAACCAGGCCACTTTGCAAAGAACCGTCGTGTAAAGCAAAAGGAGGTTTTAATCGCAACATGGAGCGACGAGGATCCCGATGAAGATTTTCTTGACCAAAATAATCTTGCGCTCATGGTCCGGAGTTCATTCGACGATAGCGACGTCGAAAGCCAAGTAAGTAACTCCTACGACGAACTCTTTGAAGCATTTGAGTTATTACTTACGGACTATCAAAATGCTTTAAATGAACTTAAATCCCTCAAGTCTAAATATAAAACTTTGGAAATTGAAAATTCCAAAATACTTGAAAAAGGGAAATTTGTTGAAATCAATCATTCGAAATGCATTGAAAATGAGAATATTTTAAAAAATGATCTTTCTAAAGTTCAAGATGAACTAAAAATTTTGACAAAAAAATTCTCGTGCGGCAATGATAAATTTGAACAAATGTTATGTGTTCAAAAATTTACTTTAAATAAAGAAGGGTTGGGATTCAAACCATGTTGGAAAAACGAATCCGTTAATTTTAAAATACCCCATTGCGAAAAGTGTTTGAAAATCGGGCATCACGTTTCAAATTGCAAAAGCCCTCGCCGGACGATAAAAATTAAGAAAATTTGGGTTCCTAAAGGAACAAATATTTCAAATATTGTTTATGTTTCAAAACAAAAACCATCTATAGGTTGGATCCCCAAAAATAAATTTTAACAATTGATATTTTAAAAAAGGGGAAGATAATACTTTTAGGGGGAGTATTTTTGTTTATTAATGCATAAATTGGTATCATGCATATTTATATTTCATTTGATATACTCTATATTTTTATACTTTTTGATGAAGACAAAAAGGGGGAGAAGAGGATGAATTGATAAAAAGGTCATGAAAGAAATGACAAGAAAAATAAATAGTAAAAAGGAGGAGAAAAGTGTAATATCCGCAATTTCGAATTTCGGTAATTTTCTTTTTTTGGTGTATTTCTCGATCGTAGTGACTCTCGTATACCTTTCAGTGTGTCCTTCCTGTCAACTGTTGAACTGTATTTTCGTTATTGATGTGCGGGCAAGTCGTTTGGGGTTGCCGCGGATCCATTTCGTGTTATTGGTTCCCAAATATTGATTCCTATCGTTTTATTCTCTTTAGGATCATTTTCATCATTTTGGGACCCAAAGGGGGTGTGGGCCGCGGCACAAGACAGTGTGCCGCGGCACACATATTTCTCCGATCGATGGTCGAGCGAAGCATCTTGTGTGCGCGGCACACCCATCGTGCCGCGGCACGATGCAGTCGATCGCGGCACATCCGTCAGTGCCGCGGCACACCCGTGTGACATCTGCGACCAAAACACACTGCAGTGTGCCGCGGCTGCGTGGGTTATCTTGCGGCACAATGCCAAAACCTGGGAGTAAATTTTCGGCCTGTGCCGCGGCACACGAAGCGTTTTTCTTCCGATTCGTTCCGTTTTGTTGGTGGATTCATGATGTATACGATTAATATTGTTAGTATCTTTAGTTTTCCTACGGATTCATGGATATTTTGTGGATTTTTACGGAATCGAGAGGGTTTGGTTGTGGTCCGCCCTCGTTGTTGTTTTCGGTATGAATATACATGAATCGTAGGCGGGTTTCCGGGTGTATTCCATTTCCATAATCGTTTAGAAATGGTTGTTATTGTGCTATTCGAATCGTTAGGTTCATTTTCGTCGGTTCCTCGCGGTCGTGCTTGATTCTTCCGTTCCGTTCATTGTCATCTTCCTTTTCGTTAGCATCGGGCATTCCGAAGCTTCCCGGTTGAGCCGTATCCGTTCGTGGTTCAGTGCTCGTGGTATCGAGGCAAGTACCTTGCCCATACTTTTCTTATTTTGTGGATATGATGATCGGTGATCGTATTAGTGTGTTTGTTTGGTTGTTTGAAATGAAGTTTCAAAAGATTTCGGTTTGGCCTCGTTAAAGGCTTTCTTTCAAATGCGTGTGTGTTTCGTGAACGGTGTGTTTTGGGAATTGATTATGATTTGATTATTTTGAACGTTGAAGGATTTGATGATGATACTCCTATTGTTTAAAGTTATGGAATCGTATATTCCGTATTTAATCTTGTTATTGTGTTTTGAAGAGTTTGATAATGGTGTCGAGTTAATGGCCATCTCTAGTGAGTATTCTTAATGAACTTACATTCTTAGCATGTTAGTATTGCATGAGTAACGTGTGTGTGTGTATGCTCACTGCGGGTTAGATCCGACGGGGTCTCGGTAGGGCTCCACGAAGGCCGTGGAACCGCGAGCTTGCTTTTAACGGCTGCGGGTTAGATCCGACGGGGTCTCGGTAGGGATCCACGGCCGTGGGTCCGCGGTTAATTGTGGTGCATTTTGCAAATGTGATTTGATATTGGCATTTTAGGAAATGAGCGCTTTTGAGCGGTTTTCATGATTGCATGCATCGACTAAGTGTGTAAGAGGTAAGTTGTTCGTTTGGCTTACTTGGCTAGGATGGCACTAGAGTATTTTGTTGTTTGTTTTAAATCCTTTATTTGTGGATTTTGATGTTGGGAGACGAGCCTTATGGTCGTTCTTGTGTACTGCGAGTTGATGAGATTTGGGGCTAAAATCCCAACATTTTTGTAAAAGTCATTTTACGGATTTGGGGCTAAAATCCCAACGGTTTGGTAAAGGTGATTTTACGGAAAGTAAACTTTTGGGGCGGTGACCCCTTTTGTCTTGTGGATTTTGAAAAGTAGGATTTGATAATCCTAAATGGTTTTCTATTAAAACTCTCGATGGCATTCTAAACCGTCTTATAAATTATTTCCATTGGTTTATGGTATTTCGATTATAAAATGTTTTCTCAAACCCTTGCCTCGAGAAGTACTTTTCGTTTTGTTTGGATCTTTGAGGATTCCTGGTTATTGTTATTTGTGGAATGTGAATTGTATGGCTCGTATTTGCACTTTGTATTTGCACTAGCAAAACAGTGGAGTTTTGCTAACCCCCGAGTATTCGGGGGGTGGGTGTCTATTTTTGCATTCAGGTTTTGGAGCATAACACAGGGTCGGCACGAAGGATGATGAAAGATGAACGATACTAGCCACACGAGGATCCGTTGATGTCGTATTGGTCTAGTTGCATTTTCTTTTCATTGCGAGATCTTTTCCCCGTTGTACGGGAGTTTATTGTACTTTGACCCCTGCGTGGGTATATGTTGTAATTGAGTTGTATATTTTATTGAAAGACCAAATCGGTCTACTGAGTCATTTAGCCTTGAAGGCATTGTCGAGATGTTAAATGTTGTTACCAGCCTGGTAGATCTTCGAGGAGAGGGTCTACGGCGTGTAATATCCCTGAGTGGATTGGGGGTGTTACATAAATGGTATCAGAGCCAGGTTGAGGAAACCTAGGCTGTCGGGTCAAGTCGTGTTGTTTGAGTCTTGTTTCGTCGGATTTTATCTGACTGAGTCGTGTCGCGACGCGTCGTTTGAGTTTGTTGGTCGTGATTAGTATCGTGGGGCGATCATCATCTTCGTGCGACCTGTGTAAGTAAGTCTCCCTTCTTCGTGTTGTACCTCGTGTGACACGAGCTATTTTTATGATTATTTGTTAAGTGATGGAATCTTTATGTGGATTTTGATTTCACGATATGTATTTAATCAACTATCAAATTTGATTTATACGAGGAGTGTCGTCGCTTGTGATGTCTTTTTATTATTGTTTTTGTCCGTTGCTGATGATTTTCGAATCGATTTGCACGTTTTACAAGTTCTCTTGTGGAAGCTTTGTGCTTATACACATTCGACTTGTTCACTATCCAGTGCGGTAGGGTCTTTAGAGGCCTCGAATGGGGCCAGTGGTTTTGTTCTGAATGTGGTTATTTGACTCTAATATTTTGTTCTTATGAGGAGTAGTGTTGCTGGATTGTGCGTGTTGAACTGTATTTCTTTTATCCGCTGCGTGAGTTCTTTTGTAATGACTTTCGGTATTTTACCGACCGAGTTTTATTTCGAAAACCAATTCCCTTAACCGAATTTTTGGCATTATGGCCTTGATCATTTTGGCGAAATTCTTATGACGGTATTTAGCATTTTGTAAATGGCTACTGTGAATTTTTGAAATATTACCGTCATCAGCCTTTTTGGCATTTTTGTAAATGGTTTTTAGCCTGGGGTTCCGACGCGGGACCCACAGCGCTATGATGTTCCGTGTGATTACCTGAAATTTTTGGGCATTCTAGCCTTTTTGGCATCGTCCTTTTTGGCATTGAATTATTTTCGAAAACTTGAGTATCCTAGAAATAAATTTCGAGACATATTTTTTTTCAAATGAGTTATTTTCCTGTGGTACATCCAGGTGCCACAATATATTTCAAAATTTTTCTGCCTCGAGGACCAAAACGTTTTGAGACATTTTCAATGTTTTAGAAACACTTTTATTTAGACGGAGGGTCGAATATTACGAAAGTTTTCACTAAGAGAAAGTGTCCTCATTTTTTTTTATCAAATGCGGAACGGTTCTCCAAAGCCTCGATAACGATGTTTCACGTTTGTACTTTTTGAAAGGTGATACTCAAGATCAATCGGTGTTCTTCTAAATTATTTTCAAAATGAGGTTTTCGTTTTTAAAACCTATCCATTCCCGTTTGAAGGCTGGGTATATATGTATGATGTTCGCATTGTCATTTTGATGTTTGCTCCCGAGTATGACCGAATTGGCGGTGTGAGCGTTGAGTCGTTTTCCACACATTTGTTGTGTTAGCCCCTTGTGAGAGGTGGGATGTTGGTGTTGAATATTGTCGCCTCGTGGTGATTTCTGCGTTGTCGCGCATGTGCGAGCTGTTAGATCTTGGGTTGGTATGGCCGTGTGTATCGGTGATCGTTCCGTTATGTGTCGGTTGTTTAATGTCTTGTTACCTTGCTCCCGTTTTTGTGAATTTCGTGGACGGGGTCGGAGGTAATGCCCGTACTATTTTGACTTCTATATTTTCTCTTTCTTCATTCTTTCGATTCGCTCATGTTCGTTGATACTTTATGAACTTGTTCTGCATTTCGGTTTCATCGTCCGAACGAAATGCGATCTTGTTATGGGTCGATCTGATTATCGCCGTGACTTTTCAGGTTCGGTTCGATTCTTGTGAACCTTGTTCGGAAGTGACATCATCTAGTTCTATTAGTTCTTTTATTCGAAGTGGATCGGATTTGGAACTCTTGTGTTTTCGACTTTGTCGACTCATCATGTTCGTTGACATTTTTGAGCTTGTCCTGCCCCTTGCTTTTGTTGATCGAACGAGTGTGGTATTGTTTCGGAATAGCTCGTTTGTCGTTGTGACTTTTAAATTTCTATTCCCTCTCATGTGGATCTTATGTGAATGCATATGTTGTTGTTTTCACCGGATCATATATTGTCTCGAGTCGAGATGTGAACCTTGGAGTTGTTGTTTGAATTTTTATTGTTCTTCGTGATTCGAACATGATCGTTCGATTTTTGTTGTCTCGATCTTTGTGGTTCGATCGTTTGATTGTTCGGTTTTTGTCGATCTCGTTTCGCGATTGTTGAGCGTTCAGACTCCTTCCTAATTCCCTTAAGTTTGGGAAACTAGTCTCGTTCTCGATCTTCCAACCCTTGGGCGGTGGAATTCCGTATTTGTTCAGCGATTGGCTCGCGTTTTGATTGATGTACCGTTGGGTTGGTCAATCATCGACTTTCGTTATTGTGTTTTGTGATTGTCGGATAATTGACTTGGCTATATCATCCGTTTGATGACGCTCGTCATTTGTTGGTTTTATTGTATCCCTAACGGCGACGTTGTGTTGGTCGTCGTGGAGCGTGTTTTCACGCCGTTTATTTCTTTGCGTTGCTTGTAACGTTTATTTGGTGGGCGTAAGTTACGCATTTCTTGTGTATCTCGTTGAGTTTTCCACTGGCGGAGATATTGCTTCTCCTACTTGTTTTAAGTTTCGTGACGAAACTTCTTTTAAGGAGTGTAGAATGTAATATCCACTATTTCGAATTTCGGTAATTTTTTTTTTGGTGTATTTCTCGATCGTAGTGACTCTCGTATACCTTTCAGTGTGTCCTTCCTGTCAACTGTTGAACTGTATTTTCGTTATTGATGTGCGGAACCGTCGTTTCGGGGTTGCCGCGGATCCATTTCGTGTTATTGGTTCCCAAATATTGATTCCTATCGTTTTATTCTCTTTCCGGATCATTTTCATCATTTTGGGACCCAAAAGGGTGTGGGCCGCGGCACAAGATAGGTGTGCCGCGGCACACATATTTCTCCAGTCGATGGTCGAGCGAACCTGTACTGTGTGCCGCGGCACACCCATCCGGTGCCGCGGCACAGTACCGAGTCAATGCCGCGGCACATCCGTCCGGTGCCGCGGCACACCCGTGTGACATCTGCGACCAAAACACCGCACACCGTGTGCCGCGGCTGCTTGGCTGCGGCACAATGCCAAAACACAGGAGTAAATTTTCGGCTGTGCCGCGGCACACGAAGCGGTCAACTGTGCAGTTCGTCTTTATTAGACGAAATCGGTCGTCTTCTCCCTCATTTTCACCTGCATCGCGAGAGAGAGTGAGAGAGAGGGGAAGGGTTCTTCATCTATATCCATTGGGGGGGTTGATTTTCACCATTTTTCTTCGGTTGCGAGGCTCGGGCAATCAATCTAACGCGTGTTCTACGGATCTTGGTACTTGAATCTCGTAAGGTAATATTCTAAAACCCTATTTTCGATTAAATTGGGGGTTTGGGGTTTTTCTTCCGATTCGTTCCGTTTTGTTGGTGGATTCATGATGTATACGATTAATATTGTTAGTATCTTTAGTTTTCCTACGGATTCATGGATATTTTGTGGATTTTTACGGAATCGAGAGGGTTTGGTTGTGGTCCGCCCTCGTTGTTGTTTTCGGTATGAATATACATGAATCGTAGGCGGGTTTCCGGGTGTATTCCATTTCCATAATCGTTTAGAAGTGGTTGTGATTGTGCTATTCGAATCGTTAGGTTCATTTTCGTCGGTTCCTCACGGTCGTACTTGATTCTTCCGTTCCGTTCATTGTCGTCTTCCTTTTCGTTAGTATCGGGCATTCCGAAGCTTCCCGGTTGAGCCGTATCCGTTCGTGGTTCAGTGCTCGTGGTATCGGGGCAAGTACCTTGCCCATACTTTTCTTATTTTGTGGATATGATGATCGGTGATCGTATTAGTGTGTTTGTTTGGTTGTTTGAAACGAAGATTCAAAAGATTTCGGTTTGGCCTCGTTAAAGGCTTTCTTTCAAATGCGTGTGTGTTTCGTGAACGGTGTGTTTTGGGAATTGATTATGATTTGATTATTTTGAACGTTGAAGGATTTGATGATGATACTCCTATTGTTTAAAGTTATGGAATCGTATATTCCGTATTTAATCTTGTTATTGTGTTTTGAAGAGTTTGATAATGGTGTCGAGTTAATGGCCATCTCTAGTGAGTATTCTTAATGAACTTACATTCTTAGCATGTTAGTATTGCATGAGTAACGTGTGTGTGTGTATGCTCACTGCGGGTTAGATCCGACGGGGTCTCGGTAGGGCTCCACGAAGCTGTGGAACCGCGAGCTTGCTTTTAACCACTGCGGGTTAGATCCGACGGGTCTCGGTAGGGATCCACGAAGCTGTGGGTCCGCGGTTAATTGTGGTGCATTTTGCAAATGTGATTTGATATTGGCATTTCCGGAAATGAGCGCTTTTGACCGGTTTTCATGATTGCATGCATCGACTAAGTGTGTAAGAGGTAAGTTGTTCGTTTGGCTTACTTGGCTAGGATGGCACTAGAGTATTTTGTTGTTTGTTTTAAATCCTTTATTTGTGGATTTTGATGTTGGGAGACGAGCCTTATGGTCGTTCTTGTGTACTGCGAGTTGATGAGATTTGGGGCTAAAATCCCAACATTTTTGTAAAAGTCATTTACGGTTGGGGCTAAAATCCCAACGGTTTGGTAAAGGTGATTTTACGGAAAGTAAACTTTTGGGGCGGTGACCCCTTTTGTCTTGTGGATTTTGAAAAGTAGGATTTGATAATCCTAAATGGTTTTCTATTAAAACTCTCGATGGCATTCTAAACCGTCTTATAAATTATTTCCATTGGTTTATGGTATTTCGATTATGAAATGTTTTCTCAAACCCTTGCCTCGAGAAGTACTTTTCGTTTTGTTTGGATCTTTGAGGATTCCTGGTTATTGTTATTTGTGGAATGTGAATTGTATGGCTCGTATTTGCACTTTGTATTTGCACTAGCAAAACAGTGGAGTTTTGCTAACCCCCGAGTATTCGGGGGGTGGGTGTCTATTTTTGCATTCAGGTTTTGGAGCATAACACAGGGTCGGCACGAAGGATGATGAAAGATGAACGATACTAGCCACACGAGGATCCGTTGATGTCGTATTGGTCTAGTTGCATTTTCTTTTCCGCTGCAGTATCTTTTCCCCGTTGTACGGGAGTTTATTGTACTTTGACCCCTGCGTGGGTATATGTTGTAATTGAGTTGTATATTTTATTGAAAGACCAAATCGGTCTCTCGAGTCATTTAGCCTTGAAGGCATTGTCGAGATGTTAAATGTTGTTACCACCTGGTAGATCTTCGAGGAGAGGGTCTACGGCGTGTAATATCCGAGTGGATTGGGGGTGTTACATAAATGGTATCGAGCCGAGTTGAGGAAACCTAGGTGTCGGGTCAAGTCGTGTTGTTTGAGTCTTGTTTCGTCGGATTTTATCCCGGTAGTCGTGTCATGACGCGTCGTTTGAGTTTGTTGGTCGTGATTAGTATCGTGGGCGATCATCATCTTCGTGCGACACAGTGTAAGTAAGTCTCCCTTCTTCGTGTTGTACCTCGTGTGACGAGCTATTTTATGATTATTTGTTAAGTGATGGAATCTTTATGTGGATTTTGATTTCACGATATGTATTTAATCGACTATCAAATTTGATTTATACGAGGAGTGTAAGTCGCTTGTGATGTCTTTTTATTATTGTTTTTGTCCGTTCTTGATGATTTTGAATCGATTTGCACGTTTTACAAGTTCTCTTGTGGAAGCTTTGTGCTTATACACATTCGACTTGTTCACTATCCGGTCACGGTAGGGTCTTTAGAGGCCTCGAATGGGGCCGGTGGTTTTGTTACGAATGTGGTTATTTGACTCTAATATTTTGTTCTTATGAGGAGTAGTGTTGCTGGATTGTGCGTGTTGAACTGTATTTCTTTTATCCGCTGCGTGAGTTCTTTTGTAATGACTTTCGGTATTTTACCGACCGAGTTTTATTTCGAAAACCAATTCCCTTAACCGAATTTTTGGCATTATGGCCTTGATCATTTTGGCGAAATTCTTATGACGGTATTTAGCATTTTGTAAATGGCTCATGAATTTTGAAATATTACCGTCATCGGCCTTTTTGGCATTTTTGTAAATGGTTTTTAGCACAGGGTTCCGGCGGGACCCACAGCGCTATGATGTTCCGTGTGATTACCTGAAATTTTTGGGCATTCTAGCCTTTTTGGCATCGTCCTTTTTGGCATTGAATTATTTTCGAAAACTTGAGTATCCTAGAAATAAATTTCGAGACATATTTTTTTTTCAAATGAGTTATTTTCCTGTGGTACATCCAGGTGCCACAATATATTTCAAAATTTTTCTGCCTCGAGGACCAAAACGTTTTGAGACATTTTCAATGTTTTAGAAACACTTTTATTTAGACCAGAGGGTCGAATATTCTGAAAGTTTTCACTAAGAGAAAGTGTCCTCATTTTTTTTTATCAAATGCGGAACGGTTCTCCAAAGCCTCGATAACGATGTTTCACGTTTGTACTTTTTGAAAGGTGATACTCAAGATCAATCGGTGTTCTTCTAAATTATTTTCAAAATGAGGTTTTCGTTTTTAAAACCTATCCATTCCCGTTTGAAGGCTGGGTATATATGTATGATGTTCGCATTGTCATTTTGATGTTTGCTCCCGAGTATGACCGAATTGGCGGTGTGAGCGTTGAGTCGTTTTCCACACATTTGTTGTGTTAGCCCCTTGTGAGAGGTGGGATGTTGGTGTTGAATATTGTCGCCTCGTGGTGATTTCTGCGTTGTCGCGCATGTGCGAGCTGTTAGATCTTGGGTTGGTATGGCCGTGTGCATCGGTGATCGTTCCGTTATGTGTCGGTTGTTTAATGTCTTGTTACCTTGCTCCCGTTTTTGTGAATTTCGTGGACGGGGTCGGAGGTAATGCCCGTACTATTTTGACTTCTATATTTTCTCTTTCTTCATTTTTTCGATTCGCTCATGTTCGTTGATACTTTATGAACTTGTTCTGCATTTCGGTTTCATCGTCCGAACGAAATGCGATCTTGTTATGGGTCGATCTGATTATCGCCGTGACTTTTCAGGTTCGGTTCGATTCTTGTGAACCTTGTTCGGAAGTGACATCATCTAGTTCTATTAGTTCTTTTATTCGAAGTGGATCGGATTTGGAACTCTTGTGTTTTCGACTTTGTCGACTCATCATGTTCGTTGACATTTTTGAGCTTGTCCTGCCCCTTGCTTTTGTTGATCGAACGAGTGTGGTATTGTTTCGGAATAGCTCGTTTGTCGTTGTGACTTTTAAATTTCTATTCCCTCTCATGTGGATCTTATGTGAATGCATATGTTGTTGTTTTCACCGGATCATATATTGTCTCGAGTCGAGATGTGAACCTTGGAGTTGTTGTTTGAATTTTTATTGTTCTTCGTGATTCGAACATGATCGTTCGATTTTTGTTGTCTCGATCTTTGTGGTTCGATCGTTTGATTGTTCGGTTTTTGTCGATCTCGTTTCGCGATTGTTGAGCGTTCAGACTCCTTCCTAATTCCCTTAAGTTTGGGAAACTAGTCTCGTTCTCGATCTTCCAACCCTTGGGCGGTGGAATTCCGTATTTGTTCAGCGATTGGCTCGCGTTTTGATTGATGTACCGTTGGGTTGGTCAATCATACTGACTTTCGTTCGCTGTGTTTTGTGATTGTCGGATAATTGACTTGGCTATATCATCCGTTTGATGACGCTCGTCATTTGTTGGTTTTATTGTATCCCTAACGGCGACGTTGTGTTGGTCGTCGTGGAGCGTGTTTTCACGCCGTTTATTTCTTTGCGTTGCTTGTAACGTTTCGCTGGTGGGCGTAAGTTACGCATTTCTTGTGTATCTCGTTGAGTTTTCCCTGGCGGAGATATTGCTTCTCCCTACTTGTTTTAAGTTTCAGGACGAAACTTCTTTTAAGGAGGGTAGAATGTAATATCCGCAATTTCGAATTTCGGTAATTTTCTTTTTTTGGTGTATTTCTCGATCGTAGTGACTCTCGTATACCTTTCAGTGTGTCCTTCCTGTCAACTGTTGAACTGTATTTTCGTTATTGATGTGCGGAACCGTCGTTTCGGGGTTGCCGCGGATCCATTTCGTGTTATTGGTTCCCAAATATTGATTCCTATCGTTTTATTCTCTTTCCGGATCATTTTCATCATTTTGGGACCCAAAAGGGGGTGTGGGCCGCGGCACAAGATAGGTGTGCCGCGGCACACATATTTCTCCAGTCGATGGTCGAGCGAACTGTACTGTGTGCCGCGGCACACCCATCCGGTGCCGCGGCACAGTACCGAGTCAATGCCGCGGCACATCCGTCCGGTGCCGCGGCACACCCGTGTGACATCTGCGACCAAAACACCTGCAGTGTGCCGCGGCACGCTGGCTATCTTGCGGCACAATGCCAAAACACAGGAGTAAATTTTCGGCTGTCTTGCACACGAAGCGGTCAGCTGTGCGATTCGTCTTTATTAGACGAAATCGGTCGTCTTCTCCCTCATTTTCACCGCATCGCGAGAGAGAGTGAGAGAGAGGGGAAGGGTTCTTCATCTATATCCATTGGGGGGTTGATTTTCACCATTTTTCTTCGGTTGTGAGGCTCGGGCAATCAATCTAACGCGTGTTCTACGGATCTTGGTACTTGAATCTCGTAAGGTAATATTCTAAAACCCTATTTTCGATTAAATTGGGGGTTTGGGGTTTTTCTTCCGATTCGTTCCGTTTTGTTGGTGGATTCATGATGTATACAATTAATATTGTTAGTATCTTTAGTTTTCCTACGGATTCATGGATATTTTGTGGATTTTTACGGAATCGAGAGGGTTTGGTTGTGGTCCGCCCTCGTTGTTGTTTTCGGTATGAATATACATGAATCGTAGGCGGGTTTCCGGGTGTATTCCATTTCCATAATCGTTTAGAAGTGGTTGTGATTGTGCTATTCGAATCGTTAGGTTCATTTTCGTCGGTTCCTCACGGTCGTGCTTGATTCTTCCGTTCCGTTCATTGTCGTCTTCCTTTTCGTTAGTATCGGGCATTCCGAAGCTTCCCGGTTGAGCCGTATCCGTTCGTGGTTCAGTGCTCGTGGTATCGGGGCAAGTACCTTGCCCATACTTTTCTTATTTTGTGGATATGATGATCGGTGATCGTATTAGTGTGTTTGTTCGGTTGTTTGAAACGAAGTTTCAAATGATTTCGGTTTGGCCTCGTTAAAGGCTTTCTTTCAAATGCGTGTGTGTTTCGTGAACGGTGTGTTTTGGGAATTGATTATGATTTGATTATTTTGAACGTTGAAGGATTTGATGATGATACTCCTATTGTTTAAAGTTATGGAATCGTATATTCCGTATTTAATCTTGTTATTGTGTTTTGAAGAGTTTGATAATGGTGTCGAGTTAATGGCCATCTCTAGTGAGTATTCTTAATGAACTTACATTCTTAGCATGTTAGTATTGCATGAGTAACGTGTGTGTGTGTATGCTCACTGCGGGTTAGATCCGACGGGGTCTCGGTAGGGCTCCACGAAGCTGTGGAACCGCGAGCTTGCTTTTAACCACTGCGGGTTAGATCCGACGGGGTCTCGGTAGGGATCCACGAAGCTGTGGGTCCGCGGTTAATTGTGGTGCATTTTGCAAATGTGATTTGATATTGGCATTTCCGGAAATGAGCGCTTTTGAACGGTTTTCATGATTGCATGCATCGACTAAGTGTGTAAGAGGTAAGTTGTTCGTTTGGCTTACTTGGCTAGGATGGCACTTGAGTATTTTGTTGTTTGTTTTAAATCCTTTATTTGTGGATTTTGATGTTGGGAGACGAGCCTTATTGGTCGTTCTTGTGTACTGCGAGTTGATGAGATTTGGGGCTAAAATCCCAACATTTTTGTAAAAGTCATTTTACGGATTTGGGGCTAAAATCCCAACGGTTTGGTAAAGGTGATTTTACGGAAAGTAAACTTTTGGGGCGGTGACCCCTTTTGTCTTGTGGATTTTGAAAAGTAGGATTTGATAATCCTAAATGGTTTTCTATTAAAACTCTCGATGGCATTCTAAACCGTCTTATAAATTATTTCCATTGGTTTATGGTATTTCGATTTTGAAATGTTTTCTCAAACCCTTGCCTCGAGAAGTACTTTTCGTTTTGTTTGGATCTTTGAGGATTCCTGGTTATTGTTATTCGTGGAATGTGAATTGTATGGCTCGTATTTGCACTTTGTATTTGCACTAGCAAAACAGTGGAGTTTTGCTAACCCCCGAGTATTCGGGGGGTGGATGTCTATTTTTGCATTCAGGTTTTGGAGCATAACACAGGGTCGGCACGAAGGATGATGAAAGATGAACGATACTAGCCACACGAGGATCCGTTGATGTCGTATTGGTCTAGTTGCATTTTCTTTTCCGCTGCAGTATCTTTTCCCCGTTGTACGGGAGTTTATTGTACTTTGATCCCTGCGTGGGTATATGTTGTAATTGAGTTGTATATTTTATTGAAAGACCAAATCGGTCTACTGAGTCATTTAGCCTTGAAGGCATTGCCGAGATGTTAAATGTTGTTACCAGCCTGGTAGATCTTCGAGGATAGGGTCTACGGCGTGTAATATCCCTGAGTGGATTGGGGGTGTTACAAAAAGAATAGTCGAAAATAAAGAAAGCATACAAAAAGGGGGAGAAACGAAGGAGTTGAAAAATAAAGGAGAAGTCGACAAATGACAAGAGAAGAAAATTGGAGAAACTAACGAAACGATCAAAGCTGAAAACTTTGATTCGTATAAATATACATATATTATTACAGGTTTTATTCAATTCAAGAGTTGTTTTGTAATCATCAAAAAGGGGGAGATTGTTGGAATATTTATTCCACACATTATTTAATTTGTGTTTTGATGATTAAAGTTGCTAAACAACAAAACAACATCGAGGCGAAGCAAAACGACGAAGCAGGCGAAGACGCAAAAAGCTGAGCAAAATGCATGTCTAGCGCACGCTAAGACATATATGTTAGCGCACGCTAACGGGAAGTCATCTGCATATCAGCCAAGTTCGAAGTTACATGAAGTAAAGTCATCTGATGAGATAGTGCACGCTACACGTTATCATTAACGCACGCTATCGAAGTCTTGTTACCGTTGTGAAGGAATTCAAACACAGAATGACGTATGCAATGAAGTCAGCTTTAGCGCACGCTACAAAGAAGGAATAGCGCACGCTAAGCAGTTTGAATCAAGTTAATCAGAACGTTGGGAAAAGCAGGTCAAAGTCAGCATATCAAACGGATACTTTGACAAGTCATGCAACGGATATATTGTATTAGCGCACGCTACAATGTGTTATTAACGCACGCTAATGCAAGATGGTTACGTACGTACGGCAGAAGGCATAACGTATGCTAAAGAAGAAATGAATCTACTGGACTGAAACTGGGAACAATCTAACGCACGCTACGTGAAACACATTACGTACGCTAAATCAAAAATGTGCGATAGCGCACGCTAAGGAGAAAAGCTAGCGCACGCTATCTAGTCAACAGCCAGCAATGGCTAGTTTATGGAAGGAAGGCTATAAATACAACATTTTTGGTATCATTCCATACAACAACTTCAAGCAAACGAGTCATACATCTGAGAATCATATACTTACGTTATTGTTGTAATATTGAGCTTATATTGTTAGTTTAAGTGGTTATACATTCAACATTATACACGAGAGGTAAAATAAAAGATACGATTAGATTCGGTGTTATTAGGATCAAGTATCCGGCATTGTTAGAATCACAATCGATATCTAAGTGAGGTTTATCTAGTACCCATAGAAAGCTAGAGTGGTTGATTCCTTATCCAATAGAAAAGGAAAAATGGTTTTACTCGGACCGATAGAACACGAGCTTGTAACGGTAATCCCTCGACCGATAGAAGAGAGGCGTAGAGGTTTTGATCTTAATCTTAAAGAAAAAGATACATCGAGAGAGGACGTAGGCTTCGTTAATAGCCGAACCTCTATAAATCCTTGTGTGATTTATTTTCCGCAATTTATTTATGCTTCCGCACAAACGGCGCAAATATCCGATTTTATACCAACAATTGGTATCGGAGCGGTACTCCAATACGCGGCTTAACATCCGAGGAGAAGATCCAAAATGGCGTTTCAAATTACTCCAGTCGAAGGCCTTGCTCTCAACCGACCACCATTCTTTAATGGCGCGAATTTCATGACTTGGAAGAAGAAGATGTCGATATTCATCCGAGCTTACGACATCGAACTTTGGAAGGTGATTTGTCTTGGTCCAAAAATTCTGACGAACTCAAACGGAACTCTCAAAACCTTTGAACAGTATGACGATGCGGATTGGAAAAACGACCATTATAATTGCAAAGCCACGCAATTATTATAATGTGCTTTAAATTCGGAGGAACACAACCGGATATCATCGTGTGACAGTGCCGAAGAAATCTGGAAAATGCTTGAGGTAACACACGAAGGTACGTCTCAAGTCAAAGAGACGAAAATAAACATGCTCCTTCACGATTATGAATTATTCCAAATAAAGGACGATGAATCCATCTCGATTATGCTCGACCGATTTTTGGTCATCACTAATAGATTAGCATGTTTCGAAAAACCACTTTCGAGTAGTGAGAAAGTCAAGAAAATTCTCCGATCACTACCTCGAGAATGGGACGGTACGGTTACGGCAATAATGGAATCCAAAGATTTAAATACTCTCGACTTTAGTGCTCTCGTTGGTTCTCTTATCAACTACGAGATCGTTCTAAAATCTCGGAATGCCAAACCAAAACCGAAAGAAAAATCGATAGCCTTCAAAGCTAAAATGTCGAAAAAGAAAGTAGAAATCCCGGTGGACGAAAGTGATGAATAAATGGCATATTATGCCAAGAATATTAAGTTCTAACACTTATTAAACCGGAGAAAGAAGGACATCCAAGCGGGCGAATCTAAAAAGTTCGACAACACTTGTCGACTTTGTGGTAAACCAGGCCACTTTGCAAAGAACTGTCCTGTAAAGCAAAAGGAGGTTTTAATCGCAACATGGAGCGACGAGGATCCCGATGAAGATTTTCTTGACCAAAATAATCTCGCGCTCATGGCCTGGAGTTCATTCGACGATAGCGACGTCGAAAGCCAAGTAAGTAACTCCTACGACGAACTCTTTGAAGCATTTGAGTTATTTCTTACGGACTATCAAAATGCTTTAAATGAACTTAAATCCGTCAAGTCTAAATATAAAACTTTGGAAATTGAAAATTCCAAAATACTTGAAAAAGGGAAATTTGTTGAAATCAATCATTCGAAATGCATTGAAAATGAGAATATTTTAAAAAATGATCTTTCCAAAGTTCAAGATGAACTAAAAATTTTGACAAAGAAATTCTCGTGCGGCAACGATAAATTTGAACAAATGTTATGTGTTCAAAAATTTACTTTAAATAAAGAAGGGTTGGGATTCAAACCACGTTGGAAAAACGAATCCGTTAATTTTAAAATACCCCATTGCGAAAAGTGTTTGAAAATCGGGCATCACGTTTCAAATTGCAAAAGCCCTCGCCGGACGATAAAAATTAAGAAAATTTGGGTTCCTAAAGGAACAAATATTTCAAATATTGTTTATGTTTCAAAAGAAAAACCATCTATAGGTTGGATCCCCAAAAATAAATTTTAACAATTGATATTTTAAAAAAGGGGAAGATAATACTTTCAGGGGGAGTATTTTTGTTTATTAACGCATAAATTGGTATCATGCATATTTATATTTCATTTGATATACTCTATATTTTTATACTTTTTGATGAAGACAAAAAGGGGAAGAAGAGGATGAATTGATAAAAAGGTCATGAAAGAAATGACAAGAAAAATAAATAGTAAAAAGGAGGAGAAAAGAATAGTCGAAAATAAAGAAAGCATACAAAAAGGGGGAGAAACGGAGGAGTTGAAAAATAAAGGAGAAGTCGACAAATGACAAGAGAAGAAAATTGGAGAAACTAACGAAACGATCAAAGCTGAAAACTTTGATTCGTATAAATATACATATATTATTACAGGTTTTATTCAATTCAAGAGTTGTCTTGTACTCATCAAAAAGGGGGAGATTGTTGGAATATTTATTCCACACATTATTTAATTTGTGTTTTGATGATTAAAGATGCTAAACAACAAAACAACATCGAGGCGAAGCAAAACGACGAAGCAGACGAAGACGCAAAAAGCTGAGCAAAATGCATGTCTAGCGCACGCTAAGACATATATGTTAGCGCACGCTAACGGGAAGTCATCTGCATATCAGCCAAGTTCGAAGTTACCTGAAGTAAAGTCATCTGATGAGATAGTGCACGCTACACGTTATCATTAACGCGCGCTATTGAAGTCTTGTTACTGTTGTGAAGGAATTCAAACACAGAATGACGTATGCAATGAAGTCAGCTTTAGCGCACGCTACAAAGAAGGAATAGCGCACGCTAAGTAGTTTGAATCAAGTTAATCAGAACGTTGGGAAAAGCAGGTCAAAGTCAGCATATCAAACGGATACTTTGACAAGTCATGCAACGGATATATTGTATTAGCGCACGCTACAATGTGTTATTAACGCACACTAATGCAAGATGGCCCCCAGAGGCCCCGTCGGACCCTCCCCGGGTGGGAAACCACTTCCGCGGCCGTTCTCATTAGTATTGGCCCCTAGAGGCCCCGTCGGACCCTCCCCAGGTGGGAAACCACTTCCGCGGCCGTACCCATTAGTATCGGCCCCCAGAGGCCCCGTCGGACCCTCCCCGGGTGGAAGAACAACAACACACACACACACACGTTTACAAAATTGCATGTCTCGATTGTTAGTCACAATATATACAGTCAAGGCACTTGCTAGATATGGCCATTTATCCGACATATAACTACGACCAACGCAGCTTAGCAACAACCTAGCAATTCTAGACGTACTATCTAACCGACATCACTTTTCTACCAACCCAACTCTATAACCCCCAACTCTATTCACACACTTAGTGATCACCTAAAAATCACCACACACATCTAAACGTACTATCTAACAGACATGACTTTTCTATTGACGTGCCTCTACGACAAGCAACAAGGCAACTCTTGTTAGAATATTTATTCCACACATTATTTAATTTGTGTTTTGATGATTAAAGTTGCTAAACAACAAAAAAACATCGAGGCGAAGCAAAACGACGAAGCAGACGAAGATGCAAAAAGCTGAGCAAAATGCATGTCTAGCGCACGCTAAGACATATATGTTAGTGCACGCTAACGGGAAGTCATCTGCATATCAGCCAAGTTCGAAGTTACCTGAAGTAAAGTCATCTGATGAGATAGTCCACGCTAGACGTTATCATTAACGCACGCTATCGAAGTCTTGTTACCGTTGTGAAGGAATTCAAACACAGAATGACGTACACATCTGCAATGAAGTCAGCTTTAGCGCACGCTACAAAGAAGGAATAGCGCATGCTAAGCAGTTTGAATCAAGTCAATCAGAACGTTGGGAAAAGCAGGTCAAAGTCAGCATATCAAACGGATACTTTGACAAGTCATGCAACGGATATATTGTATTAGCGCAGGCTACAATGTGTTATTAACGCACGCTAATGCAAGATGGTTACGTACGTACGGCAGAAGGCATAACGTATGCTAAAGAAGAAATGAATCTACTGGACTGAAACTGGGAATAGTCTAACGCACGCTACGTGAAAGACATTACGTACGCTAAATCAAAAATGTGCGATAGCGCACGCTAAGGAGAAAGGCTAGCTCACGCTATCTAGTCAACAGCCAACAATGGCTAGTTTATGGAAAGAAGGCTATAAATACCACATTTTTGGTATCATTCCATACAACAACTTCAATCAAACGAGTCATACATCTGAGAATCATATACTTACATTGTTGTTGTAATATTGAGCTTATATTGTTAGTTTGAGTGTTTATACATTCAACATTATACATGAGAGGTAAAAGAATAGATAGAATTAGATTCGGTGTTATTATGATCAAGTATCCGGCATTGTTAGAATCACAATCGATATCTAAGTGAGGTTTATCTAGTACCCATATAAAGCTAGAGTGGTTGATTCCTTATCCAATAGAAAAGGAAGGGTTTTACTCGGACCGATAGAACACGAGCTTGTAACGGTAATCCCTCGACCGATAGAAGAGAGGCATAGAGGTTTTGATCTTAATCCTAAAGAAAAAGATACATCGAGAGAGGACGTAGGCTTCGTTAATAGCCGAACCTCTATAAATCCTTGTGTAATTTATTTTCCGCAATTTATTTACGCTTCCGCACAAACGGCGCAAATATCCGATTTTATACCAACAATTGGTATCGGAGCGGTACTCCAATACGTGGCTTAACATCCGAGGAGAAGATCCAAAATGGCGTTTCAAATGACTCCAGTCGAAGGCCTTGCTCTCAACCGACCACCATTCTTTGATGGCGCGAACTTCATGACTTGGAAGAAGAAGATGTCGATATTCATCCGAGCTTACGACATCGTACTTTGGAAGGTGATTTGTCTTGGTCCAAAAATTCTGACGAACTCAAACGGAACTCTCAAAACCTTTGAAGAGTATGACGATGCGGATTGGAAAAACGACCATTATAATTGCAAAGCCACGCAATTATTATACTGTGCTTTAAATCCGGAGGAACACAACCGGATATCATCGTGTGACAGTGCCAAAGAAATCTGGAAAATGCTTGAGGTAACACACGAAGGTACGTATCAAGTCAAAGAGACGAAAATAAACATGCTCCTTCACGATTATGAATTATTCCAAATGAAGGACGACGAATCCATCTCGATTATGCTCGACCGATTTTCGGTCATCACTAATGGATTAGCATGTTTCGGAAAACCACTTTCGAGTAGTGAGAAAGTAAAGAAAATTCTCCGATCACTACCTCGAGAATGGGACAGTACGGTTACGGCAATAATGGAATCCAAAGATTTAAATACTCTCGACTTTAGTGCTCTCGTTGGTTCTCTTATCAACTACGAGATCGTTCTAAAATCTCGGAATGTCAAACCAAAACCGAAAGAAAAATCGATAGCCTTCAAAGCTAAAATGTCGAAAAAGAAAGTAGAAATCCCGGTGGACGAAAGTGATGAAGAAATGGCATATTATGCCAAGAATATTAAGTTCCAACACTTATTAAACCGGAGAAAGAAGGACATCCAAGCGGGCGAATCTAAAAAGTTCGACAACAATTGTCGACTTTGTGGTAAACCAGGCCACTTTGCAAAGAACTGTCGTGTAAAGCAAAAGGAGGTTTTAATCGCAACATGGAGCGACGAGGATCCCGATGAAGATTTTCTTGACCAAAATATTCTCGCGCTCATGGCCCGGAGTTCATTCGACGATAGCGACATCGAAAGCCAAGTAAGTAACTCCTACGACGAACTCTTTGAAGCATTTGAGTTATTACTTACGGACTATCAAAATGCTTTAAATGAAATTAAATCCCTCAAGTCTAAATATAAAACTTTGGAAATTGAAAATTCCAAAATACTTGAAAAAGGGAAATTTGTTGAAATCAATCATTCGAAATGCATTGAAAATGAGAATATTTTAAAAAATGATCTTTCTAAAGTTCAAGATGAACTAAAAATTTTGACAAAGAAATTCTCGTGCGGCAACGATAAATTTGAACAAATGTTATGTATTCAAAAATTTACTTTAAATAAAGACGGGTTAGGATTCAAACCACGTTCGAAAAATGAATCCGTTAATTTTAAAATACCCCATTGCGAAAAGCGTTCGAAAATCGGGCATCACGTTTCAAATTGCAAAAGCCCTCGCCGGACGATAAAAATTAAGAAAATTTGGGTTCCTAAAGGAACAAATATTTCAAATATTGTTTATGTTTCAAAAGAAAAACCAACTATAGGCTGGATCCCGAAAAATAAATTTTAACAATTGATATTTTAAAAAAGGGGAAGATAATACTTTCAGGGGGAGTATTTTTGTTTATTAATTCATAAATTGGTATCATGCATATTTATATTTCATTTGATATACTCTATATTTTTATACTTTTTGATGAAGACAAAAAGGAAGAGAAGAGGATGAATTGATAAAAAGGTCATGAAAGAAATGACAAGAAAAATAAATAGTAAAAAGGAGGAGAAAAGAATAGTCGAAAATAAAAAAAGCATACAAAAAGGGGGAGAAACGAAGGAGTTGAAAAATAAAGGAGAAGTCGACAAATGACAAGAGAAGAAAATTGGAGAAACTAACGAAACGATCAAAGCTGAAAACTTTGATTCGTATAAATATACATATTGTTGGGAAAACAAATACCCTGTATCGAAACAGCCGGGATATCCGATCCCTGTATCGAATGATATTTGATAAAGAGGTTTTGACACATATGCCAATACCGAATACTGATGAAAGCGTATCGAAGCTTTAAGGCTTTATCCTGTATCGAAGACCTGCCTCGAATCAGCATAAGTGAAGCTCTTCAGTACAGCTAGAAGACTTGTAAAAAGACCAAGTATGGAAACTGTCTCGACACTCAAAATACAGTTATCTTCCATACAGCTCACAACAGGACAAAGAAGGAACAGAAGTCAAGTCCCATTGAACAAAGAAGTATTTAAATACTCAAGGATAAAGTATTTAAATACTGCTAGTCTTCAGATCTTCAGAATCCCGCGAAATCCGGATCATGTCTTAATCCCGTTGAAACGAAATCTTATTCAAACGGATATATCTCAACGGATACTTTCTTCAGAGACTATATATATCCTTGAAGACATTGAAGATCAGTTACCCAAGTAACCTAACACTCAAGCTATCAAAAGTTATCATCAGAGCAAACATATCTCCAAAGCATACTGCAATTAAGAACGAAAGAGATATACGAGGCTCAACATCAAGAAACGATCATCATCACTCAAGAACTTCATATTCAAAGTCTTTGTTCTTACACGGTTACCTACCTTTTACCTCGTGTAAAACCGAGCTCTGTGTGAACTCAACAAGTTATTCGACTGTGTGGGGACGAATAAGGACGAAGCTTTGGGCGTGTGTGAAGAAGCTAGTCAAGAAGGAAGCTTTAACCAACTGTGTGAACGGTTGAAAGCGACATTCTTTGTATCAATCTGTGTGAACGATACAAGGATAGGTTTGTTTATAATTACGTAGTTGTGTACGCAAGAATTATAATAAACTTTACTCTGTGTGGAGGACCGGTGGACGTAGAGGGTTTACCTCGAACCACTTTAATTACTTGTGTTATTTACCTTCGACTTTTCTTGTTTTAAAATTACGTGATATATTAAGTATACACCATACACTTAGTTCTTGTATCACAAGACAACTTCAGTATCCAAGACTTCGCTACGCACTCAGATTTAGATTCCGTGCAGTTTGTTTTTAAACTATTTTCCAAAGCGTATCCAAGATACTTAATTGGCCAACAAGTGGTATCGGAGAGGTTGATTCTAAAAAGAATCAGTCGTATTTCTTTTTAACCGAATCAGATTCACATCACTTATTTTCAAAACAGTCTCTTTCATTCCTATATTATCAGTATGGATACTTCTATGATTAACAAAGTCCCTATGTTCTCTATTAACGAATTTGACGACTGGAGAATTAGAATGGAAGCTCATCTTGCAGCAATGCACGAAGAGATGATTTTTGTTATACAGGATGGTCCTATCAAGATCATGAAGGTCAATCCGGCCGCAAGAATTGAGGGCCAAGCCCATGCTGAAATGCTCGAGAAAGAACGCGAGCAATGGACAACAGATGAAAGGAAGCGAGCCTATCTCGACAACGTGGCTAAGAACGCGTTATTTGTCACTCTTGACAAAGGCACGTTCTCAAAGGTAAAGAGCTGCAAAGCGACCCAAAGAAATCAGGATAAACTCAAGTTTATTTGTGAGGGAACTGAGCTCTCAAAAGAAAACAAGATTTCAAAACTTACTCAGCAATTTGAATCTTTTGAAATGAAACCAACGGAAACACTTGAGGAACTTGACCTTAGATTTACTGGTATTGTTGGTGAACTTGAAGCGTTGGGCAAAATTTACACCCAAAAGGAGAAGAACTTAAAAATTTTCAGATCTCTCGGCCCAGATGGGACATTAAGACCACAACTATGCGTGTATCCTGTAATCTTAATGAAATATCCACTTTTGATCTCTTCTCGACCTTAAAGCTTTTGAGTATGACATTGTGAGAAGAAAAGTCAAGAATCTCCTTCAAAGGTCACGGCTCTCGGCTTTGTCGAACCGTCGACACAGATGCCTAGCTAAATCGAAGCCGGTCACAAGAATGCCGATGGCAACGACATCCCGTCCCAAGATGAAATGGCGCTTCTAATGCATAAATTCAAAAAGTTCATCAAACACTGGAAAGACTCCTACAGCCCAAACCTGTCAACAAGGTAAATCTTGAAACATCATCTGGTGATGCTAACTCGTGCTATAACTGCAGGAAACCAGGCCATTATGCAAATAAATGTCCTCATCCCAAAGTCCAAAGATTGCACGAGGCCGAGCAACAAGAGAGAGATGAAAGAAGACGTGCTTGGAAAGACAAGCTCAAGGCCCCGATTGGAGAATCGAAGCCTCCCCACACCATCCAAATCGTGAGAATGTCTTCGGTGGTCATGAAAGTGATTCATCGACGATGAGTTCGATGATAAAGCATACATGTGCTTTATGGCCAAAGATGTTCCGAAGGTGAAGACAATGACGATGAGGTAAGTTCAACCTCTGCTATTCCATCTAATGCATCTCATACTTTCGAAAATATGATGAATGAATTCAAAAACATTCAAAAGGCCCATGAGACTCTAAAAGCGAGAATATACGACTTGATTAACAAATCTAGAGCTGAAAGATGAGAATGACTTGCTGAAAATAAACTATGAAAATATGTCTCTTGATTGTGAAACCAGCAAGGTCGATTTTGAAAAACTCATGGAGAGCAATCATCAACTTGCTCGTGAACTAAATGAGGTTAAAACCCACAATGAGAGCAAGACAAATGATTTGGTTCTACTACAAACCAAAATTACAACTCTCGAAAAGCGAGAAACTGAACTTGAGACCATTCTGAAGTCTTTTGAAAAATTGTCCAAAAGAATGGAAGAAATTCTAAGCACTGGGCAACATGCTCATGATAAAAGTGGCTTAGGATACAGCTCATGTTTGAATAAAGGGAAAACTAGTACAGTGTTCGTCAAGAGTGTGGAACACATTCCAGAATCGGAAGATACTCCTAGTCCCATAAAGGAACCTGCTGTACCGAGAAAACCGAAGGCTGCAATTCCGCCCCCGCAACTCTACTATTCGAGACAGTGGAACCAACAACCACTCAGAAGGCGTACTCAACAGCATGCTCCACAAGCATATCATAAACGCCGGCAGTCATTCAGAAAGAAGGCGGTATCCAACCACCAAAGGCCCGCACGACAGTACCCTTAGTATAGTGCGCCTAGGTATTGGATACAGGAGCCTCGTTATCCCTCAAGACAGCAGATGCCAGTTCAGTATCAACAACAGCATTGGGAATCCAACTGGAGACCCAGAAGACAAGCTGTTAGGCCTAGGAAAATGGCCCCACCTCCTAGACGGCACTCGTACTGGAATAATAATAATAACCCTGAATTTTACATGCATAGTAATTATCATGATTATAACAACTACGGATATGCCCCCCGTAGATATCGCAATACTGTACCAAGTACATCCTACAGTAAACCAATTCTTTGTCGGGAAAGTTTGGGTACCTAAAGGAACTAACATACATGGACCCAAAATCAAAGGGGACCTAAATCTACCTAATTTCTTTGTTACAGGACATTCTAGAGGAGGATACAGTACTTTGATAGTGGATGCTCTCGTCACATGACCGAGATAGGAGCAAGCTATCGATTTTGTAGAAGGTCGCGGTCCAAAAGTTCGCTTCGGTGATAAGTCTAAAGGAAGAACAAGAGGGAAAGGAAACCTACTTGTCGGGAAATTCAAGGTCACCGATGTTGCATATGTTGAAGGCTTACAGTATAATCTACTTAGTATTAGCCGATTACGTGATAAACAGCTTCTCGGTGAAGTTCTATATAGATCGTGTAGAGTCAAGAACACTCAAACCAAGGAAGTTGTGCTTACTGACGAGATCGGGTAATATGTACATTGGCCTTGGAAGCCTATAAGCTCCTCAATTCCATGTTTTGTTGCCAAAGGCACTGCAGATCTTAGCCGGCTATGGCACAAGAGGATGTCTCTCGTCAACTTCAAGACGATCAACAAGCTTTCAAGACAGGTATGCTTAGAGGTTTGCCGATGTGTCATTCAAGATGGACAAGATCTGCGGACCATGCCAGAAAGGCAAGCAAATCAAGTCAACCCCGAAAAGCAAATCCTACCTTTCAACCCAAAGAGTGTTGGAAATGCTACACATGGATCTCTACGGTCCTGTAGACCCGGTAAGTTTGGGAGGTAAGAAATATTGCATGGTTGTTGTTGATGATTATTCCGTATGCTTGGACGATCTTTCTTAGCAAGAAGAAGGAAACAACATCAAGGTGCCCGAGCTCCCGAGAAAGTTGCAAAATGAAAAAGCATCGAGTATCGTGTGCATTCGTTCGGACAGTCTTGAATTTACTAACCGCTTTATAGAGCAATACTGTTCGGAGAATGGAATACAAAGACGAATACTCACCGCCGTACACCTCAACCAAATGGTGTTGCCGAGCGAAAGAATAGGACGTTGAAAGAAGCAACAAGGACAATGATTGCCGCAAGCAAATTGCCCACGGCGTTTACGGGGTGAAGCAACCAATACAAGTGCTACACTCAAAACCGTTTGTATCATCAACAAGCACCACAACAAAAGCGACTTATGAGGTATGGAATAACAAAACTCCATTAGTTTCGTATTTTCACATTTTGGATGCGGGTGTTATGTATTAAACAATGGGAAGGACCAACTTAGAACCTTTGATGAAAAATCGGATGAAGGAATATTCGTAGGATACTCCTCCGTCGAGAAAGCTTTAATCTTTAATAAAAGGAAGGCGACGATCGAGGAATCGGTTCATGTAGTGTTCGACGAACCACACCATGACCCTACGGGAGTAGATGATATCACTCGGGACATTCACCATCTATCTATCTTGGATCCACCTACACCCATAGAACACATCGTTGATTTAGAAATCAACCCGCACTGTAAGAATCGATGTGGATGAAGCCGACGCCATGTACAAGCCGTATCCACGAAACTTTCGATACTGATGCGGGATCTGAGTTAGAACCCGACCGAAGATGGTTGAGAGATCACCCGCAAGAGCCGATCATTGGAAACATTAATGCCGGTGTTTCTACTCGTAGGAGAATACAGAGTACACAAGGAAATGTACTGTGTGCACAAGAAGAATCTAATCTTTGAAGTTTCACGGTTCTTTGAATGGAAATCTCAATCCGAACTTAGGAAGTGAATATGTGCACTATCGCCGTATTCTTAGCCCGATCCGAACTGTTTCGACCATAGACGCTCTTAACAACTCTCATTGGATAACATCTATGGAAGAAGAGCTTAACGGTTTTGAAAGAAACAATGTATGGTATCTTGTACCCAGACCGACACACCAATCGGTTATAGGAACCAAATGGGTATTTCGAAACAAAAAGGATCGAAATGGACTTATCATAAGGAACAAATCCAGACTAGTAGCACAAGGCTATTGTCAGGAAGAAGGAATCGACTATGATGAAACCTTCGCCCCTGTAGCGAGACTAGAAGCCATTAGGATATTCTTAGCCTTTGCCGCCCATAAGAGTTTTATCGTATACCAAATGGACGTCAAGAGTGCTTTCCTAAATGGAGAACTTGCAGAAGAAGTTTATGTTGAACAACCACCAGGGTTTGCCAACACAGACGGTATCGATCTAGTTTACAGGCTAAGGAAAGCGGCATGCGGACTTAAGCAAGCCCCTAGAGCACAGTACGAAACCCTGTCCCAAGATTCTAACCAACAACGGATTTGAGAAAGTGTCGTAGACAAAACCTTGTTAAAGATACAGTAAGTTGATGACCTTCTATTTGTACTAATCTATGTGGTTGATTTTATTTTTTTTTCTACTAACCTTGCTCTATGTCTAAGGTTCTCTCTTATCATGCAAAGTAAATTTGAAATGAGTATGATGGGGAACTTAGTTATTTCCTAGGTTTGCGGATAAAGCGATTTGCCTACAGTATATTCATCAATCAGAGAAATACGACAAGGAGCTTCTCAACAAATTTGGAATGAACAATACCAAATCCTCGCCAACCCCTATGAGCGATTCCTGCAAATTAGTGCCGATGAAGCCGGAAAGCCGTTTGACCAATCACTCTACAGAAGCTCATTGGTTCGCTCCGTACTGACGGCTAGCAGCCCGATATCTAGTTCTTTGTTGGAGTGTGTGCGAGATACCAAGTTGCACCTAAGGAATCACACTTCAATACAGCTAAACGAATCCTGAAGTACATTAAAGGAACAGTCGATGCAGGACTGTGGTATCCTAAGGAAGGCGGATTCGATTTAGTTGGATACAGCGACTCGGATCTCGGAGGCTGCAAGCTAGATAGGAAGAGTACAAGTGGAACTTGTCACTTTCTCGGACCTAGACTCGTTTCTTGGTTCAATAAGAAGCAATTGGCTAACTCTCTTTCCACGGCTGAATCAGTACTATCTTTCTTTGGTAGCTGCTGTATGCAGATCCTTTGGATGCAGCAACAACTGTCAGACTATGGAATCGATGCTAGAGAGACTCCAATCATGTGTGATAGCACGAGTGCAATTGCAATCACGCACAATCCTGTTCTGCACTCGCGCACTAAGCATATCAACATGAAGCATCATTTTATCAGTAATCATGTCGAGAACAAGGATGTTCGCCTGGAACAAGTTCATACAGACATTCAGCTGGCCGACATTTTCACCAAGCCTCTCGACACAGCAAGATTCAACATGCTCAGACAAGAATTGGGAATACTACAGCCAGACTCCCTGTAAGTAATTTACTGTTTTTACTCAACAATTGAGGGGGAATGCTGTAAGACCCATGAATACAGTATCCAACATTAATTATCTGTACACTCAGAATCATCAATGTCTGATCAGTAGCGAACGCATATGAATCCTACAGCTGGTGTGTGCAATAATTAAGGGGGAATACTGTAGGACCCATGAATACAGCATTAATCCAAAAATTGCTGTATGGAATTCAAAACCTATTAGTACCTTTTTAAGGGGGAAAGCTGTATCGACGCGGAGAACAGCACATACTATAGGATTTCGATTCAGTATATAATATAATATTATTTCCTTTTAAAAATAATTTTTGTCCACGTGCCCTGTTTTTATGTCAAACGTCATGTTCATTAAATGCCCTACACGATATCTGGACAACTGAATCTCAAAAGCCGCGATGTTTCTAAATTGTTTATTATTTTTAAACTGCCGTTTTAGGCATTTAGGGTATCAACCTATGTCAGAAGTGGGACCCGCTCTATTTTTAAACCTTTTAATGGATTAGCGTACCAGTTACACTCAATCCATCTTAACCGTTGATTTCAAAACCGGTTCCCATCCCTTAAAATCTGACCATTCGTACTCTGCAAAACCCTATTTCGCCGCCCAACTATAAAAGGACTGAATCTGCCATTAGAGACTCTTTACGCTTTCTGCAATTACAAGAGTTCTCAAGCAAACAAACTACATATTTTTCTCGCATATTCACTGCGAAATTGACCTTTTCTTCCACCTTTTTTTTAAGAAAACATCAATGGTGGTCAATCTTCTTCCCCATTCAAGAAATCCTCCAACATCATTGATGGCCGGATCTTCTCCAAACCTGTCATCATGGAGCGTATTCTCTCGGAAACCAACGACTCAGAACCTATGGAGTATATCATTACTCGTCTTCAACAACAAGGCCTCTATCGCCTTGGGAGCAAGACCGCCGACAAATTCGACCCCCATCTGGTTGAGGAATTCTACCTCAACGCCGCCGTTCGTTTTCTGTCACTTGCCCAGGGAGGTCATGTTGCTGACATCACTGCAACAGTCCAGGGAGTGGAGATCTGTATCAATCGCGATCTGCTCCAAAGAATCTACAGGCTGCTCGCCGATGGCCTGACCATGGACCAACTTGAGACGTTCGGGTCTCAAGAGCTCATTACCAAGTTTTATGGACTATTTACAGGGTCCAAAGTGGTTGATATGGTGACAACTACTTGTCACAAGAAAAATTTTCTTCTTCATTTTGTGTATCTGCATGACTTTTGCTCCAGGATTATTGAAAACCGAACCGGTGCGTTCGAGATGTGCACGAACTTAAGGTTCAGGATGATGGTAGCTATTTTGACCTGTGAAAAGGTCAATTGGTGCCAAATAATTCTGAAACGTCTTGAAGAAGAGGTGTGCAAACCTGCCACCCAAAAGAAATCCTTTGGTTTAATGCTGAATTACATCCTAACGAAGTGCGGACTGACGCAATCCGCCGACGTGAAGAAGATTAGCTCGAGGATATACTTAGGAGGCGTCAAGCCCACTGCGTATAACCAGAGCACCATGCATTGCAACCACCCGAGAACCAGGCACATGCCTATTTCTGACAACCCAAGAGATGAAACCTTGAAGGTCCCAGAAATGGAATCTTCAAAGAAGCGAAAGCGATCTCACAGCAAGAAACACTCTGCTGGTGAGAAGCCCAAGAAGAGACTCAGGAGGCTTTCAAAAATCAAATCTGCCAAGCACTCCAAGGATGTCTCCCCCGTGGCGCAACCCACTGATGAAGAACCCCAGGGCCCAACCCCTGTGGAAGAGGTATCTCCTACTGTATCGACAGTAGATCCCAAGCCTTTGGCGGCTACGACGGATATAGAGACATCTGCCAACGTTCAAGACTTTAGCGAGTCGGCAGCCCATTCGGAGCCAAAAACTACTTCTCCTCTGCGGGATCCCACACCCGTGCAGGATCCATCTTCCTTCAGGGCACCATCCCCTGTAAGGAGTCCCTCTTCCGTACAGGATCCCATACCTATACAGGAATCCCTCGAAACAGCGTCTCCAGATGTTATTCGAAGTCCCTCCCCTGACTCGATCATTAATCAGACACTTCTTTCGGTTCAAATTGAACATGCCTACGAAAGATTTCTGCAATGGAAAGGCAACAGGCTAGCTCCGTACGATACACTGTACAACTGGAGCGATTGGAGCCATGAAGAGAGATTCGTCTCCGAAGTAACAGACTCAACTGAAATTGAGGCCCTTCTTCGATGGGACAACGCCTCTTGCAAGGATCTAATTGAAAGCCACCTGCTGCACAAATCTGACGCCAGGAGGAAAGGAAAGAATAAGTCAGAGGATTCTCCCACCAATCCAAAAGATGACGAAGATCATGACTCAGACGACGACGACGATGCTTTAGAAGCAGGTCTGAGAATGAGTCATGAAGAGGCTGAAGCTCGAGATGCCTCTCCACCCAGAGATGACGAAGGGCCTTCTACCCAAGCCAATCCCCCTT
Source organism: Orobanche coerulescens (assembly GCA_033398695.1). NCBI lineage: Eukaryota > Viridiplantae > Streptophyta > Magnoliopsida > Lamiales > Orobanchaceae > Orobanche > Orobanche coerulescens. Next base: position 186,563,104 of record CM065807.1, on the reverse strand, counting down.
CGCCACAGCCTGAGAACATTCCCGACCAAGAGGAATCAGTCCCTCCAGTCGAGGAAGTTCAAGAAATTTTGGAACAGGCACCTGAGCCTGCTGCGACCGTAGAAGCTGTTCCTGAAAGCCAACAGGAGGATTCAGTCCCTCCTGCATCCATGATTGCTGAAGAATCTTCGCCACAAGACGCTTCTCAACCCACTGTCGCCGAACCACAGGAAGATGCTCCCGCCCCTTCAACCATGGAATCCGAGGACGGTACCGAACCTGAGGATGTCCAACTTACTTCACGTCCATCCGTGAATGTAAGAAGGTTGAACAGCACTGCAGACCTTGCCGAACCAGATTCTCCGATCTCTGCCGCACGAAAAGAGCGCCTGCGAGCTCTTGGCCTTCAGACTGTGTTTATCCAAGATGCAGTAAATGCTCTATCTTCCGTTGAAAAAGCACTGAATTGGATGCACACTTCTGCCGTCGAAGAAATGACCACTCTTCAACACGAAGTATCTCGAGTTGTCGACGCATTCATTCTTTTGCCAGAAGTTTTCAAGCAAGCCTTGTAGATCATGGAAGATAAGCAGGAGCAACTGCTGAAGGAGGAAGCTACAAAGACAAGGATAGCTGAAGCCAAGACCGCTTGTGCAATGATCGAGAACAGCTCTCAACTGCATGCTCACGACAAATGCATTCAGGAAATGTCGCAGACTCTTTCCTCCCTTGTCGAAAGAATGACCCGAGATCGAGGCGAAGCAGACGCCGCTCTAGAAATCTGCAAAGTCTTGATGGAGCCAAAAAAGGGGAAGAGGCACGAGAAGGCTGCTAGGAGAATAAAAATTTGCAACAAGAAAGGGAATTTGAGGCTGCTCAGAACAGTATCACTGCCGAATTGAACAAGCTAGCACCTCCATCCCAAAGTTTTAAAATTTCAGGCTCCAGACCGGAATTCCATGATCCCAATGTCCCTTGGCAAACTCTTATTCAGAGACCTTCGGAAATTCGTCTGCCGACCAACCGCAACCCAACTGCCGACGAAGTGAAGCACTAGAGGAAGAACGAACTGATGAGATACTTTGTCAGACTCATCAGGGAATCCGACATCTTCAAGAATTATAAAACGTTAGCGGAGGCCGCAGATAAATTTACGAAGATGCTAGAAGAAGGTAAACTTCCTCTCCAAATCGAAATGAAATCCAAACATAGAAGAGGAGATCGGGTCACCCATCCAGAAGATTGGATACTTGCCTTTGATCGATCATATGAAGGAAGAGCGATATACCAGGATCGAGGCAATGATTCTCTTCAAAACTGGTGGCATGGCACCGAGAATGAACCAGGGAAAAGACCATGGAGGCATGCGGATTATAGATAAAGGAGATGAAATCTATGTATTTTTTTGTAATTTCTATTCGAAACAGCAAACTCTGTACTCATTCACTTTGAATATCAATAAAAACGTTTGTTTGTCTTGAAAGATTACAACTCGTAATCTACTGTGTTAATGTATGATTACTTAATTTGTTTGATAGAAATCTCAAGTTAGATAAACTTGACTGTAAAATAAGCTGTACGAACTAGTCTACGAACAGTTCATAATTTCAGTTGTAAACTTAGAATACATTGTAAGATTGTGCCTGCGCGCCAATCATAAGCTTAAGTTGTAAACTGTATCGAAACTTGCCTGCGAGCAGTTCATTATTGTAGACTAAGTCACTAAGTCAGACCTCTTGACAAAAGACCAAGAAATCTGCCAGAAGTCATCAAAGAAGATCGCTTCATAAAGAAGGTTTTGGCATCATCAAGAAAACTCGAAGAGTTAAGAAAGAAGGTCTTGGCAAATTGTCAAAACGGGGGAAATTGTTGGGAAAACAAATACCCTGTATCGAAACAGCCGGGATATCCGATCCCTGTATCGAATGATATTTGATAAAGAGGTTTTGACACATATGCCAATACCGAATACGATGAGAAGCGTATCGAAGCTTTAAGGCTTTATCCTGTATCGAAGACCCGCCTCGAATCGGCATAAGTGAAGCTCTTGATGCAGCTAGAAGACTTGTAAAAGACCAAGTATGGAAACTGTCTCGACACTCAAAATACGCTTATCTTCCATCTGACTCACAACAGACAAAGAAGGAACAGTCAAGTCCGTTGAACAAAGAAGTATTTAAATACTCAAGGATAAAGTATTTAAATCCGCCGGATCTTCGAATCTTGAGAATCCGCGAAATCCGGATCATGTCTTAATCCCGTTGAAACGAAATCTTATTCAAACGGATATATCTCAACGGATACTTTCTTCAGAGACTATATATATCCTTGAAGACATTGAAGATCAGTTACCCAAGTAACCTAACACTCAAGCTATCAAAAGTTATCATCAGAGCAAACATATCTCCAAAGCATACTGCAATTAAGAACGAAAGAGATATACAGTGCTCAACATCAAGAACAGTCATCATCAGCTCAAGAACTTCATATTCAAAGCTGATGTTCTTACCTGGTTACCTACCTTTTACCTCTTTGTAAAAACTGAGCTCTGTGTGAACTCAACAAGTTATTCTGACCTACGTGGGACGCATAAGGACGAAGCTTTGAAACTGTGTGTGAAGAAGCTAGTCAAGAAGGAAGCTTTAACCAATCTGTGTGAACGGTTGAAAGCGACATTCTTTGTATCAATCTGTGTGAACGATACAAGGATAGGTTTGTTTATAATTACGTAGTTGTGTACGCAGTAATTATAATAAACTTTTTACTCCTGTGTGGAGGACCAGTGGACGTAGAGGGGTTTACCTTGAACCACTTTAATTACTGTGTTATTTACCTTCAGCTTTTACTGTTTTAAAATTACTGTGATATATTAAGTATACACCATACACTTAGTTGCTGTATCCACAACAACTTACTGTATCCAAGACTTCTACGCACTCAGATTTAGATTCCGTACAGTTTGTTGTTTAAACTATTTTCCAAACTGTATCCAGTATACTTAAGTGGCCAACACATATATTATTACAGATTTTATTCAATTCAAGAGTTGTTTTGTAATCATCAAAAAGGGGGAGATTGTTGGAATATTTATTCCACACATTATTTAATTTGTGTTTTGATGATTAAAGTTGCTAAACAACAAAACAACATCGAGGCGAAGCAAAACGACGAAGCAGACAAAGACGCAAAAAGCTGAGCAAAATGCATGTCTAGCGCACGCTAAGACATATATGTTAGTGCACGCTAACGGGAAGTCATCTGCATATCAGCCAAGTTCGAAGTTACCTGAAGTAAAGTCATCTGATGAGATAGTGGACGCTACACGTTATCATTAGCGCATGCTATCGAAGTCTTGTTACCGTTGTGAAGGAATTCAAACACAGAATGACGTATGCAATGAAATTAGCTTTAGCGCACGCTACAAAGAAGGAATAGCGCACGCTAAGCAGTTTGAATCAAGTCAATCAGAACGTTGGGAAAAGCAGGTCAAAGTCAGCATATCAAACGGATACTTTGACAAGTCATGCAACGGATATATTGTATTAGCGCACGCTACAATGTGTTATTAACGCACGCTAATGCAAGATGGTTACGTACGTAAGGCAGAAGGCATAACGTATGCTAAAGAAGAAACGAAACTACTGGACTGAAACTGGGAACAGTCTAACGCACGCTACGTGAAAGACATTACGCACGCTAAATCAAAAATGTGCGATAGCGCACGCTAAGGAGAAAGGCTAGCGCACGCTATCTAGTCAACAGTCAGCAACGGCTAGTTTATGGAAGGAAGGCTATAAATACCACATCTTTGGTATCATTCCATACAACAACTTCAAGCAAACGAGTCATACATCTGAGAATCATATACTTACATTGTTGTTGTAATATTGAGCTTATATTGTTAGTTTGAGTGTTTATACATTCATCATTATACACGAGAGGTAAAAGAAAAGATACGATTGGATTCGGTGTTATTAGGATCAAGTATCCGGCATTGTTAGAATCGCAATCGATATCTAAGTGAGGTTTATCTAGTACCCATAGAAAGCTAGATTGGTTGATTCCTTATCCAATAGAAAAGGAAAAACGGTTTTACTCGGACCGATAGAAGACGAGCTTGTAACGGTAATCCCTCGACCGATAGAAGAGAGGCATAGAGGTTTTGATCTTAATCCTAAAGAAAAAGATACATCGAGAGAGGACGTAGGCTTCGTTAATAGCCAAACCTCTATAAATCCTTGTGTGATTTATTTTCCGCAATTTATTTACGCTTCCGCACAAACGGCGCAAATATCCGATTTTATACCAACAACTCTAACTTAACATAACATCTATAACGACCCATATCATACAAAATCAACAAAAACAAATAATCATCACAAATTCATTATACAACCTCAAGTCACACAATATAAATCGTATTGACAAGAATACTAGCCTCGATAATTGACGCTGAAAGCTCTGACAAACACGGATCACCCGATCGATCCATTGAAATCCCAAACTTTATTATAAATACATAATAGACAATTTAATATAAGGGTTCAATTTAATATCTTATTATTATAAGGAAATCAATTGGATAATATAATACCTCCATTGAGCCCTTAATTTATCGATCGAATCAAACGACCAACGATACTCAACCCGAATCCATATCTCAATTATTGCTCTGAACACAAACTCCAAACTCGGACTCGTTCTGTGGGTCTAATTACACAAATCCGCACATTGACCAAATTATCAACATCTCCATCTATATCTACGTCCTCCGTTCACAATCCCAACACGACCACATACATACAACCAGATAACCCACATACAAACACTCATATATATATATATATATATATAAACTAACAAACAAACACAATCTATATAAACTAACAAACACACACAAACTCACACGGTCTACACACATTCACACACAATTCACATACAGACACACTATCCTGCACACAAACACACACACACACACACACACACACACACACACACATATATATATATATATATATATATATATATAGTACACACACACCATATACTGTACAAACAACACATATACACTAGCATATATATATATACACATAATACATATATACATGCAGTTCACACACAACACATACCACACACACACAACACATACCACACACATACAGACTTACACCTTCAACACACACACACACACGCATTCAAACACACAAACGCACATTCAGACATGAACACCCCCACACACACGACTTCACACACAAACACACAGCTATGTTTACACACACGGCCTGTTGAGCCCGATCCAAACCCGACAGCCGAACCCAGATCTTCACCGAACCAAAACCACAAATACACACACACATACAACTGCATCAAACCACCATCGGCTGTCACCAACCGAAACCATAAATCCGTCACCGGAGACCATGAAGAAAACCCGTCGCTTGAGCTCCACCTTGCCGGAACTTCGAAACCCAAACAGCCCGACTGGGCTCCCACAGTTTCGGTCCATCTCAAAGGTTCGGCTAGATCTATGTTTTCTCCAGTCGAAAGCCGTCATACCGTTGTCCAGCTCCAGTTGTTATCGCCGGAGATGCCAGTCCGTCGCGTTGACCTCTGTGATTCCCCTCAGCTGAAACCCATCTCCTCCGACCAAATCTATGCCATGATCTCAGTGTCTCGTCGTTCGCCGCCATCATTTCTCATGTCGCCGGATCGATTAAAGAAAAGGGGCAGATGAGTGGGAGAGAGAACTGTGAAGGAAGGGAGAGAAGGGGCAGGCGAAGGGAAGAAAAAAAAAGGTCCGTGATGTGAGGGGGAGGGAGAAGATTAATAATAAGAAAAATAACACTTAATGATTAAGTGAGGAAAATATTAAAATGGGCTATTTGATCCTATCAGAAATGGATCCAGCGATCCAATAAATAAATTTTCTATTCAAATGCTACATCTTCGTTTCTAGTCTACTTTAGTCGTTCAATTATTCTGTAAGAAAATAAATCTCTATTAATTCTCGATCATTTGATTGGTTATCAAATTAATTCTCATTGTGTCCAATAACACCAATATCCCATCAATATTCTAGTCTAATGCCAAAAGAATCCGTCTGATTTTCAATTAGTCTGCTAAAAAAAGAAAAAGAAAATAATTCCGGTAAAATTCCAATTAAAATTTCTGGATATTACATTCTGAACATGTAGGTAGAGTATACATGCGTCCATCGCGTGACCTCCTTCCCATGAGACATAACTTTACATCCATATCGTCGCTCTCCTTGAATCTTTCAGCAGCCATTCGAAAATTTTGGGCAATTGGATTTTTGACATCTATCATGTTCTTTAGATCATCCACAATTGATGGATCAATCGCATGCAGCAGGACTTTTTGATCTACAAAATAAAATAAAAAAATATAATGAGAATCAACAATATATATATAGAATATTTCTTAAAACTATACATATGTAGTGGAATTAATATGGATCCAAGAGAATAAATACCGGACAACATCGATTCTGTCTTGAGTTTTATCCTCGCCACAATACATATATAGCTGTGAAAACTTTGGTGAATCGCCTTCTTTAGGTAACAAACTACCGAGTAGATGATAGTTATTTCCACCAAGCCTATATGTATACGGACCATGTCCATTGTTGACTGTTTTATCTTGGATCCCACCCATCGAAGTATAAGCGTACATCATATTATAAGCACGTATGTTCTCAATGTAATTACGACTCTTAATATGCCTATTTTATAAAAGATCATGTAGCAGCCATGGAGGTTGTTTCAGAAGAGGAAGTTGTATTTTACCACGACTACAAAACAAACCAAATTCCGGACTAGTCAATGGGATTTTTTTTAGCCTCTCATCAAACCACATAAGCGCACCGCAAAATCCACACGCATATGTAGGATCACCCATATCTTCGTAAGCTGCTCCATGAAAGTGTATAAATGTCAATTATTATAAGATGTTTTAATCTATTTAGTCTATGTCGAATTTAGTGGTAATGAACATTACCTACTGCCAATATCCCATTATTTCTCCGCGCAGTAATATCCTTCTTTTCATGTATTTTTTTCATAGATCTCTTTCGTGATCCCTTGAGAATGTCAACACGTGATGGCTCTTCACTCATAACTCTTATCACATTAAGAGTATATTTATCTAGCAATTGCTGTATACGCTCTTCCGCAAGAGGCATGCACTCTTCAACATACGGAGGTACCTTTATTCCTATATAAAGTGGAAAAAATATATATAACTGATGATATATTATAGTTTTTTTTTAAATTTATCCAGATTTAATGTAATACAAATGTTCTAAATTAATGAATATTTATATAATACAATTACACTTACTGTATCCTCTAGGATCTTCATGATACATAAAGTGATCAAACGGATGTGACTTGAGATGTCTTCTCATTGATAGTGTGAATCTCCGGTTAATTCTGTTGAACCTTGACACTACTTGTAATCTTCAACCATATTCCCCACATATGTAAGATGATAAAATGTCAATTATAAAAATTTTAATGTGAGAAACAACATACTTAACTACTTCTGTCTTCAATTATAAATATCTTACTCGAGTAAAGTGCATAGTTGGATGTAGTAGTTTTAGTATAAATGTGCCTTCTTAGTGGATTTAGAATGTCAGACCCAACAGTTAAGTGTTTGTCAGGTCTAACTGAAGTAAAGCTCCGAGGAATATCATAGGAATTTGGTGGAGTCAATAACGCATTGCCATGAACTGTAATAAACACATGAATTGAACATTACAAACAGTCAACATAAATTGGTATCATATAAATTATAATATGAAATATATAAAAGTAGTTACCATTAGTAATGTAACACCCCCGAGATATTCGAAGTATATTACAGGCACAGCGCCGTGGACCCCTACATGGGACCCACCAGGCTAAAACAAGAAAACACCACTCGACTAACCATCTCAGTTAGCGAGGACACACATTTAAATAATACTACATATAAAAATACGCCCGGAACAACCAGCGTAATAAACATCAACCGACAATATAGCAACTTTAATTAATACAAGACGAAGTTCGGAGTGAAAAGCCTAAGTACTCGCGAGTACAAACTATAAGTTTATAAATGTGAGAAACAACAATATCGAAAAAAAACAAGAGAAATAAGAAGACTCGAATGCACATGTCAACGACCCTGACCAACATCCTCGTACTGTCCCAGCGCCCGCTCGTCCGGAAGAACATAACCTGAAATCCATAACAAGAATTTCCCCAAAATGGGTCCCCAAAGGGGTTAGCAATTACGCTAGTACAAGTAATCAAGGCAAACCAATCGCTTACGCATTTCATAGTACAATGCACCAAATTCATTTCAAAACCAAAACCAGACATGTCTTTTCCGAAAACAAACAGTCAATCAAATTCGCCTAGGACCGGGACGAAGCCACAAATCCCACCCGAGGCCTCTAAGGACCCTCCTGAGCTGGCCACATATAAAACAAATCACGCACAGGCATCGCCTAAGACCGGGACGAAGCCACAAATCCCACCTGAGGCCTCTAAGGACCCTCCCGAGCTGGCTAGCGAAACAAACTCGTAAATCCAGGGCTAAACCATTGGATTCCCTCCGTGATCCCGTCGGACCCTCCTGAGGTGAGCAAAGCACACACAATATACATTACCATTTCATTTTAAGCATAAAGGTTTCCAAAAATACCTGCCTTGAATAATTGACGACGCAATGAATAGAAATGAAAATCACCAACGAATGCTACGAACCAACGGAAGCGAACCTAACGATTCGAAGAACATAATCACAACCAACTCTAAACGAATACGGAAATGGAATACACCCGAAAACCCGCCTACAATTCATGTATATTCGTATAAAAATAACAATGAGGGCGGGCCGCAACCAAACCCTCTCGAATACACAATAACCAAAAAATATACCATGAATCCGTAGGGAAAGCAATAATACTAGCAAGATTAATCATATTCAACATGAATTAATCAACCGTATGGAACGAATCGAAGAAAAACTCGAAAACCCCCAATTTACTCAAAAGTAGGGTTCTAAGAAGATTTACCTTGGATTAGGATGAAAGATTCGTGTTGATATTGTTATAATACACCAAGAACTCAAGGAAGATGATGGTTGAGATGATTGGAGGAAGAAATCGCAAAGAAATTGCCCAAAATCACTAAAGCCGCGGAGGAAGGAGGTGAAATGAGAATTAGATCCGTCCAAGGTCAACTCCTGGGTATATATAGCCACACGGATTAGCACGCGCTAACGGTTAAGGGTTAGCGTGCGCTACCCAGTTATTTTACAGTCCAGAACTCGCTGTCCTGGACCGTTAGCGTGCGCTACTACTATTTAGCGTGCGCTAACAACGACTCGGTAGCGCGCGCTATCGAGCTATAGCGTGCGCTACCTGGGCATCTGAACGAGTCCAGAACAAACTGTCCAGTACTGGACAGTCACGCTAGCGCACGCTACCGGACACGTAGCGTGCGCTAGACCCCCGACATTAGCGTGCTCTAGAAAACATAGTGTACGCTAATCCGCTAGTCCAGAGGGCTGGAATCAGAACTGCCACTCCCAAGGCTCAACTTGCTAGCGCGCGCTACGAAGTAGACGTAGCGTGCGCTACTAAGGGATCTCTAGCGTGCGCTATGCAGAAAAATTAGCGCGCGCTAGGCACGGAATATGAACCGCCCAAAACACTAGAACATGAAGGAAACATCAAACTAAACATCTCAGAACGCATAATAACATAGAATGGATCCACAGCAACCCCGAAACGGCGGTTCCGCACAACAATTACGAGAATCAGATCAATAGATGATGGAAGAAATACACTGAAAAATACACGAGGGTCGCTACAAACGATAAATACACCGAAAAATGAAAATACCGGGAAAAGAAAAATACGGATATTACATTCTACCCATCTAAAAATAAGTTTCGTCCCGAAACTTAAGAAATAAACAACTCGGGGTACCTAGCACGCATGCTATCCTCGGTTTCCCAAGTTGCCTCCTCGACACCATGTCTCGACCACTGCACCTTGACCAAAGGGATGGTCTTATGCCTTAGTCGCTTCTCACGATGCTCTAAGATCTTCAAAGGACGCTCCTCAAAAGTAATATCCTCTGCGACATAAATATCACCATAATCGATGACGTGACTAGGATCCGGGACATATTTCCTCAGGTGGGAAACATGAAAAATGCTATGAACATGACTCAGGGCCGGGGGTAATGCCAAACGGTATACCAACCCACCGACTCGCTCGAGAATCTCGAAAGGTCCAATAAATCTCGGACTCAACTTCCCCTTTTTCCCGAAACGGAAAACTCCCCTCGTCGGCGACACCTTTAGCAAAAGGTGGTCTCCCACCTTGAATTCCAAAGGTCGACGACGGACATCGGCATATGACTTCTGTCGACTCTGGACAGTCAACATCCATTCCCGAATTAATTCTATCTTCTGCCTCGTCTCTAGAACGATATCCGGTTCGGTCGCGACCATATCGAATTCCTCATTCCAATAAATCGGTGATCGACAATGCCGCCCATAAAGTGCCTCATACGGTGCCATCTGAATTGACGCGTGCCAACTATTGTTGTACGTGAATTCGATCAATGGCAAATGCTCCTCCCAGTCACTGCTCCAATCGAGAGCACAAGCACGCAACATATCCTCAAAGGTTTGGATAATGCGTTCCGATTGTCCATCTGACTGAGGATGAAAAGAGGTACTCAAATGCAAACGAGTACCCAACGCCTTATGCACCGCCTGCCAAAAGTGCGATACAAAACGGCCATCACGATCTGAAATAATAGACTTCGGAGTACCGTGAAGCCTCACAATCTGCGCGATAAACACACGAGCCAACTTCTACGGGCCCCAAGTGTCCTTGATGCCCAGAAAATGTGCCGACTTGGTTAGACGATCGACAATCACCCAGACCATATTCATGCCCGACCTCGATCTCGGCAAACTCGTAATGAAATCCATCGATATATCTTCCCATTTCCATTCCAGAACGGGAAGTGACTGCAATAACCCGGCCGGTCGCTGATGCTCGATTTTGACCTGCTGACAAGTCAAACATCTCGCTACAAACTGTGCGACCTCCTCCTTCATATCATTCCACCAGAAATTCCTTCTCAGGTCCTTGTACATCTTACTCGAACCAGGATAAACGGAGTAAAGGTGTAGCATGGGCCTCACGCAAAATACTCTGTCTCAACTCTGAGTCGTTCGGTACACAAAGCCGACTCCGGAATCTCAAAACACCATCCTCGTGAATCACAAAACCAGGGGACTTTCCCTTAAGAATGTTCTCTCGGATTTGAGTAATCATCGGATCCTCCAACTGTTTAAGCTTAATTTCATCGATCAAAGACGACGAAATCTCTAAAACACAAAGTTGCTCGACAGCTCCAGGCAACAAAACCTCAATATCTAACTCGATCAAAACCCACCGAAGCTCAGACTGAGACGTAAGGATCTCAAGCGTTCACAACGCAACCGGTTTCCGACTCTAGGCATCGGCCACGACATTCACCTTTCCCGGATGATAAAGGATTTCGAGTTCGTAATCCTTAATCAACTCTAACCACCTCCTCTGAGTATTCAACTCCCGCTGAGTAAATATGTATTTCAGACTTTTATGATCGGTAAAAATCTGACATGCAGAGCCGAAAAGATAGTGACGCCAAGTCTTGAGCGCAAAAACAACTGCCGCTAACTCCAAATCGTGAGTAGGGTAGTTAAGCTCATACGGCCTCAACTGTCTCGATGCATATGCAATGGTCTTGCCGTGCTGCATCAATACGCACCCAAGACCCTGACCCGAAGCATCACTGTAAATAGCAAAACCCCTGTTGCCACATGGCAACGCTAAAATCGGGGCTGAAGTCAAACGCCTCTTCAGCTCCTCGAAACTCAACTGCCTCTCGTCATTGCAGACGAACTTTTCGGACTTATGGAGCAACTGTGTAAGTGGCCGATCCAGTTTCGAGAAAACCTCTACAAACCTACGGTAGTAGCCGGCCAAACCTCTCCTTCACATTCTTGGGCGGTGCCCAATCCAACACTGCCTCAATCTTCTGCGGATCCACACGAACCCCATCGGCTGAAATCACGTGACCTAAAAACATCACTTCCTTTAGCCAGAATTCACATTTCGAGAACTTCGCATAGAGTTGCTCGGTCCTCAAAATGTCTAACACTACTCGCAAATGATGGGCATGCTCTTCCTCGTTCCTCGAATAAATAAGAATATCGTCAATGAAGACGATGACACACTTATCCAAATACTCGATAAAGACTGTGTTCATCAACTGCATGAACACCGCCGGCGCATTAGTTAACCCGAAAGGCATAACTACAAACTCCTAATGTCCGTATCTCATCCGAAAAGCTGTTTTCGGCACATCGGAATCCCTCACCCGGAGCTGATAGTACCCCGATCTCAAATCAATCTTCGAGAATACCACAGCTCCCTGCAAATAATAGAACAAGTCATCAATCCTCGGCAAAGGATACTTGTTCTTGATGGTCACCTTGTTTAGTTCGCGATAGTCGATACACAAACGTAGTGAACCATCCTTCTTCCGCACAAATAGGACCGGTGCGCCCCAAGGCGAGGCGCTCGGTCGAACATACCCTGACTCAAGAAGCTCACTCAACTGCTTCTTCAACTCGACCATCTCCAAAGGTGCCATGCGATACGGCGCCTTCGAAATCGGAGCAGCGCCCGACTCTAACTCTATAGCAAACTCGACCTCACGATCCGGTGGCAATCCCGGTAACTTGTCAGGAAATACATCAGGAAACTCACTAACGACTGGAATCGACGAAAGCTCGACTCCACCATCCTCCGCCTTCAAGGCATAGCACCAATAACCAGTACATCCCTTTTGCAGGAGTCTCATCGCCTTCAAGGCGTTAATAACGAACTTCTGGTTTCCCTCTTTCGCCCCGCGAAAGAGTGCTCGGTGCCATCCTCGGCTAACATAGTGATGATTCTCGTGTGGTAGTTCATGATTGCGCCATGCCGCTCGAGCCAATCATCCCCGAGAATCAAATCCTCACCCTCAATATTAACGACAATAAGATTAGAGAGCCAAGCTCTCTCACAAATAAACACAGAGCAGTCTCGGACCTCTCGATCGCCAACGATCCTATCACCACTAGGAAGTTTAACGATGAAAGACTCGCAAGGCGACAAATAGTCAAGACTCAAACGGCGCACACACTCCAGTGATATGAACGAATGTGTAGCACTAGAATCGAAAAACACACTGACAGGATGAGAATGGTTATGAACGGTACCTGTCGCCACAGTAGCCGCTGGATCATCGGCCCTCCTCATCTCATAGATACGCGGGTGGGCGGAGCCGACACTGAAAGCTCCCCCTCTAGCGGGCTGACCCCGACCACTCCCTCGGCTGGCACTTGGAGGAGACTGCGGAGCAAACAAGCCCTGGTTCACACTTGGCTCCCTAGGTACTGAAAAAGAATTCTGAGCACCAAGAAGCTGTCTTGCCCGCTCACAAAAGAAAGCCTTGTGGCCCGACTGACCACAAGTATGACAAGTCAGAGGCGGATGAGGACACTCCCGATTCCGATGGCCCGGCTCACCATAGTTAAAGCATTTGGCATCCCGAACGAAGGCACTAGCAATACCTCGATAGCCCCCAGATAAACGAGCCGAATTACCTCCAGGAATATTCGCAGACTGAGACTTCTGCTGACTTCCACCCTTGTGACCCGAAAAATTTCCGGCGGATTTCTGTTTCTTACTCTCTCGAACCGCCGTACTGGCTGTCACCGACATATCATAGACGAGCCCAGACATATAGTCCCGAATCGACAGTTTCATCCTCCTAGAAAAATGGAAAATTTTATCGCTCTCCTCGACAACTTGGGTCTTCACATAGCCCAACTCCTTGTTAAAATCAGCAATAACTTGGGATACGGGAATATTGTTAGATGTATTTTTATGCGCTTATTTATCATTAATTTATATCCAATGTTAAGTCTAAATCTGCATAAATGAGCTTTTAATGCACTATCTTTATATGTTTGAAGGAAATTGGAGTCCGGAAGCCTAAACGACGAAAAACAGGCGAAAACGACAATTTCTGGTTAGGGGCCGCGGCATGAACTTACTGAGCCGCGGCCCGCGGGGCGGTAATGCTGTGTCTGCCGCGTTTCTGGGCCATTTTTGGAGCTGTTCTCGACCTAATTCCCGGACGCGTTTTGGGAGACGAATGATGCTTATAAATAGGGATTAAATATCATCGAAGAGATCATCGAAGAGAAGGAGAAAAACACCGATCAAGCAGAGAGCAGAAGCTAGAGAATGGAGGAATCCAAGTTCTTCAACTGCATTTGATTTCTTTTATGCTTTCTTCAATTCGTTTTGTATTATTTTCTAGCATGTCGGGCTAGAACCCTATTCTAGGGTTTTGATGAAACCGAGGTTTTGACGAATTAACTTTTGATTTTCCATTATTAAAATATATTTCTCTTTCTTATTGAGTTTTCCCAATTGTTTTAATTACTATCAATTATGTGGCCTATGATTGATTTGTTTTGATCACGCAACTTGAATCGTTAGAGGAGAGTTGGTAGGAAAAATTGGTGAGAACCGTTTTATCTTGTGAGATAGGAATATACTCATAGGAATTACGTGGCCTATCTGAAGATTTCGTACTTTTTGCCTATTGACGGATTAATTCACCTAGGAATAGAGTGTTTTATTCGCCTTAGAAAATTTTATTGACCTCGGGAGAGGCAGTAGAGTATTTTAGCCATCTTCGCCTTCAATAAATTGGGAAATCATTGAATTCATATAAATCAAGAGTAATTCGGATAAACCGAGGTGGATTCACAATCCTAGGTGAATTCCCTATTTGATCTTCTTTCTTCGAACAATCGATTTTACTATTTATTCTTTTATTAATTTTCTTTAATTACTACTTGCACTTCCAATTTCATTAGTTCAAATAAAATTAGAATATGCATAAATCGGTAATTAGTAAGTCAGTCCTCGAGGGAACAATATCTTACTTATCACTTTCTTACTTGCTTACGACAACGTGCACTTGCGTTCACCAAAATTCGCAATAAGTTTTTGGCACCGTTGCCGGGGAATTATTACTTTACTAATATCGATTTCAGTATTTCTAGTCTTAATTTGAACATTATTTTATTTTTGTGTAATTTTTTTTATTTGTTTTCCTTTCAGGAATTTCTGGTTAATGCATGAGAAAATTCGGTAACGAAGGCCTATTACCTTTGGATACTGAACTCGAGCGCACTCTTCGAAAAAACAAGAAGGAAAAGCATGAGCTACCGACAAAAGACAACATGGCCGATAACACAGAAAATCACGGAGGAAACAATCCTATGCAGCAAGCTCAACCGGCATTGGCACTCCGTGATTATGCAATGCCACAAATCAATTCAAACTTTTCGGGGATTCAGCGTCCAACCATCCAAGCGAACAACTTCGAGATTAAGCCGGCTATTATTCAGATGGTGCAAGCAAGCCAATTTTGTGGACTGGCGAACGATGACCCCAACGCACACATCGCTTTATTTCTCGAGATATGTGACACCTTCAAGAATAATGGTGTTACCAATGATGCTATTCGTCTGTGGCTTTTCCCTTTCTCTTTAAGGAACAAAGCCAAGTTTTGGTTGAATTCATTACCGCCGGGCTCTATCACGACTTGGGCGGAATTTGCACAAGCCTTTCTGGCTAAGTTCTTTCCACCATCGAAGACAGCGAGACTAAGGAACGAGATAACTACTTTAGGGTAATTTGATATGGAGTCGCTTCATGAAGCTTGGGAGCAATACAAGGATTTGCTAAGGAGATGCCCACACCATGGTCTACCGGATTGGCTGCAAATTCAGACATTCTATAACAGATTGAGTGCTTCTACATGCACTCTTGTTGATGCAGCCGCTGGAGGAGCGTTGATTGGAAAAACGATGGCCGAAGCCCACTCTCTATTGGAGGCGATGGCTGCAAATGCTTATCAGTGGCCTTCCGAACGTGTGAACCCAAAGCGAGTTATGGGAGTTTCCGACAACGATCCGATCTCTACACTATCAGCCCAAGTCGCAGCGCTGACTCAGCAATTGCAAGCTTTTTCACATGCTCCTACCACCATTACCACAGAATCATGTAATTGGTGTAACGGGTCTCATCCTAGTGCGGAATGCCAAGTCGTAAATCCTTTCGAGCAACCTCCGATGGAACAAGCTCAGTTTGTGGGGAACGGGAATCGGCAGAACAATCCGTATTCCAACACATATAATCCGGGGTGGCGAAATCACCCCAACTTTTCGTGGAAAAACGGACAAAATTCAAACCAACCTCAGTTTTCTCAACACCAACAGCAACCCCCTCCTGCTCCAAAAATCTCTCTAGAGGAGGCAATGGCGAAATTAGCAGCAAATACGAGTCAGTTCATGACCCGTACAGAAGCAACCTTGCAAAACCATTCCGCCTCTATTCGCAACTTGGAAGTCCAATTGGGTCAAATAGCAAATGTGTTAACAGCCCGCCCTGAGGGTACCTTGCCAAGTACAACTGAGACGAACCCTGGAGATAGTATTAATGGCATTGGTTTGAGAAGCGGGAAGGAAGTGTGTGAACAGCCCAGGCAGAACAAAAAGAGAGGTAATGATGAGGAGAAGAAAAATTCGGCGACTAAGGAATCACAAATTTCTAAATCCTCGAAATTGTTTCCAGATAATCCGACAGCCTATGTGCCACCCGTCCCATTTCCGCAGCGATTGCAAAAGCAAAAATTGAACAAACAATTCTCCAAGTTTCTTGACGTCTTTAAGAAACTCCATATCAACATTCCATTTGTTGATGCCTTGGAACAAATGTCGAGCTATGTAAAGTTCATGAAAGAAATCTTATCGAACAAAAGGATGCTCGAAGAAAATGAGACTGTGGCATTAACGGAAGAGTGCAGCGCCATCTTGCAGAAAAAGCTCCCACCAAAATTGAAGGATCCAGGAAGTTTCAATATACCGTGTACTATAGGAAACCTGTCTTTTGATAGAGCATTGTGTGATCTCGGTGCCAGCATTAATCTTATGCCCCTTTCTATTTTTAAGAAGCTGGATATTGGAGAAGCCAAGCCGACGACAATCTCGCTGCAATTAGCTGACCGATCTATCAAGTACCCGAGGGGGGTAATATAAGATGTTTTAGTCAAGGTCGATAAATTCATCTTTCCAGCTAATTTCATTGTGCTCGATATGGAGGAGGACCAAGACATCCCAATTATCTTGGGAAGACCATTCTTAGCTACCGGCCGAACTCTCATTGATGTGGAAAAAGGGAAACTCACTCTGCGGGTTCAAGATGAGCAAGTCACTTTCCAAGTGTTTCAATCCTTTCCGTGTCCAAGTAGTGTCGAGAAGTGTTCAAAAATTGAAAGCGTAGATATCTTTCTGAAAGACACACACCGGGAGAGTTGTCGGTCGAAGCGTTCAGAATCCGTTTTAGCTACTTCGACGTCTAAGAAAAATGAAGAACGAATCATGTGTCTTAAGCATTTGAATATGTCGTCTTCAACATCCGTTCATCCACCATCGAAAAATTCTCATGCTATCATAAGTTCGCCCTTGGAATTAAAAAATAAGCCGGAAGTCAAACGAGTGCCAAGTCAGTTGCAAAATGGGTGTTTCGCAAAGAACATTGGATGTCCAAACCAAAAGTCGAACGGTTGAAAACTAATGGTCAAAAATTTAAATTACGTAATAACGATTCGATGGACTGTGCGGAGTCCAAAGGGTCTTTGCGAAATGCAAACTGATTTTCAATAAGTCCGGCTGAAGACTATAAACTTAGCGCTTCTCGGGAGGCAACCCGAGTATTAGTTGTAGATTTTTATTTTTTTCAGTGTTTTTCATGCATTTTAGGAGTCTATATTTTTCGTCATTTATGCTTTGATATGCTTGTCTCTCACGTTCTAGGTTTTTTCCTTGAAAATGCTGTGCAGGAATCTCCCCAGGGAAAAATTCAGCAATGGGCCGCGGCACAATGAAAGCGAGCCGCGACATGCACAAGTCCTTGATAAAAGGCTAACCTTCTTGTACTATGTGCCACGGCACAACCATTCTGAGCCGCGACACACTCGACCCCTGAGCCGCGGCACAATTATACTGAGCCGCGGCACACCAAACGCCCCAGCAACGCCCAAGAAACTGTACCCCGTGCCGCGGCACAGACCAAATGAGCCGCGGCACACTTACACTACGAGCCGCGGCACCCGTACGTTGAGCCGCGACACACGGCGAAATAACAAAAACACCCAGGCAGTCTGTACTCTGGACCGCGGCTCACTTAAGCTGTGCCCTGTTGCGAAGATCAACCGCCCAGGATTCCTTTATAACATGGATCGGCCGACACTGACAGGTAAGTTTCTCTCTTCTTCTTCGCGCGGCGCTCGGACAACCTACATTCAAGTTTTCTTCTTCTTGCCTTCTTCAAATCAAAGCAAGGTAACTCTAAATTCTCAATCTTAATTGCTACATGGTTGGAAAAGTAAGGTATTGTTCTTCATTCAATGTTGAATATGTTTAGTTCTATCAAGGTTGAGTTGGTATGGTGATTGTCGATTGATTGTTGATGGTATTTGTTGATTATGTATAGATTGTTGATGTTATTTGTCGTTTTGTCATGACTATCGATTGATGTTGTTATTGTTGGGGATTGGATTAAACCATTATCATTCTTATTCTTCATTTAAACCCATGCATACTAGGTGTTTGATAAAATGCATCAGTGAAAATTTTTGAGCCAAACGTTTTCAATTTATATGCAACGAATTTGATTATCGGATTACATTATACCCCAACCCTTACATCATGTTTAAACTTGAAAGCTCAGCCTTAATTTCCTCTTACGATGGTGCAAGCTCATTCGACTCTATATTCACGTTCCGCATATCTTAAGTCGAGAGTGGTGTAGTTTTCCTTAAAAGTTGTGTAATTTCCGGTGTTTATTTTTTTTTCAGGAACCTCACCATGGCTAGAAAAAGGAAGATGAGTACGAGGGCCAGGACACAATCATCCCCCACAAGAGGGGAGACATCACAAAACCGAGCCGACTTGGAATCTCACCAATTCTCCGATCCGGAAATTCACAGAATATTCAACGAGAAAATCCAGCCTCGACCAATAATCCTGGAGTGGGGATTCACTCCCACCCCCCAGGATGGTGAGCTTTTGACTATGATCAACGAGATGGGATGGACTCGTTTCACTGCGCCACCCGAGCCGGCCGTGATCTCTATCGGCCAGGAGTTCTACACCAGTGCTCTATTGCGACATATTCAGGCGGGGCAGATGATGGGGCAAGCAGATACTCGGACTCAGGTCGTCTTCCGAGGCCAAACTGTGGATTTTTCGGTGATCGCAATTCGGAGACTATACGAGCTGCCAGTGGTGGACGATACGGCGTATACGCGGAGTATGAGTAGCCTCATGAGGGAGGCTCTGCTTGAGGCACTCACACAGCCCGGTTCTGTCTGGGAGACGCGCGCCCCGGGTTCTTCAGCCTTCTATTTTAAGAGTTCGCGCCTCACTCGGCTCGGGCGAGCCTGGTTATACTTCCTCTGTGCACGAGTCGATCCTACCTCGCAGATCCGCTCGGTCTTACTCTCTCGTGCCCGACTACTATATGCTATCACTACCGGACTCAGATTCGATGTAGCCCCTCATCTGGTCCGATCTATCCTTCAGTGCATTCAAGGAGGGGCCAAGACGGGGCTGAAGCACCCCTCTCTCATTTGCGCTCTATGCCGCCAGTCGGGCATGACTTGGTCGGATGATGAGCCAACGCTAGCACCCCAGGGTCCGATAGATCATCGCATTATTTCTCACTTTGACCAGTGGGGTGCAGCGCCGGCACATGCTCGGGGACGAGGATTTCTTCTTGACGAGCCACATGAGCAGTCCCCCGAGCCTCTTCTTCTGACGCATGAGCATGCGGAGTCCAGCCCGCCGCCCGAGAGAGAGCACCTTCAGGCGATGTTCGACAGCCTGAGAGAGAAGATGCGGAGAGAGAGAGAGTCATCTAGCTGCTGTGGGAGAGGAGATGAGGAGAGTTTCAGAGAGCCATCTAGCTGCCCTGAGAGAGGAGATGCGGACAAAGAGAGAGAGCCTCCTCACAGCTGTCCGGGAGGAGATGACAGAGCAGGCCAGCCGGGCCAATCGACGTGAGGAGAGGCATTTGACGGCGAGGGATACTTACCATCAGGACTACCTTTCTGCATGGACGAGCCATATACTGCACCCGGACGGGCCCTTCATTCCACTCGTCACACCATCCACACCACCCTCCTCGCCGGACAAGGCCGGCACCAGTTCCTGAGCTGACATTTGGGGAGTACTTGACCTTTTCTCTTATTGCATATTACTATCTGTGTCCATTGAGGTCAATGTACGTCCTAAGTTTGGGGGGGTTTACTTTCAGTTGCTTTTTACTTATTCGTTGTTATTCGTTATTTTTGACGCTAGCCTTGCTTGTCTTGATTTTATTTGCATTCGTGAATTTTACGTGCTTCCTTGTGTAAAACTGATGATATGATACTGATTTCTTTTTGAAGAAACGGTTGACTTTTGGTCGAGTTTGCAGTCAGCGATATCTGTTTCCTTTGAGTATTCATTTAGGTCTGAATTTTTTCGTTATTGTAGAAATCTTAGCGTATAAGAAAGGAGACATACGTGTTTTCAAATCGCCGCCTATATGTTTGGTTACACTTTTCGCGTAGCTAGTCGTCCAGTAACATGAGTCTTGTTGGCACTCCAATTGAGTTTAGAGTCGGACAGTCTTTCCCAAAAAGTCGAGATATTACATGTTCTATGATGGGAAGTCTAGTAACCAGGGATATTCACGTAACCCGTTGTTTACTCTCGCGTAAAACGACAACCCTGAATAGACTAATGGTTTAGAAATATCGCATTACCGATGATGGGAAGTGATTAGTGCATAATTGATCTAAAATTCATATACAAAATATTCATTTTTCCGGGCATAATTGTACTGATTTGTGATTAAAAATACATATTTTACAGATATGTCCAAACATGAGCTAAAAATGGTTATTTTACAGATTACTGACATGAAGCATCAAAAAGGACGGAAAACAAGATCAAGTCCAACGATGGGAATTTTTCAAGGCAAAACAACCTACAACACGGCGCAAACAGGACCGTGTTATGTAGGCCGTTTCACATACGGCGCAACAAGGGTCGTGTCTTGGGCCGTTTCACACACGGCCGGCATTTAGCGCCGTGTCCTCGCGCTTATTCCGGAAGAGACCGAGTCACCACAAAACGACGCACAACACGGGGCAAACTGGGCCATTTTTCATCACCGTTTTTCAGCAGATGCCATGCAAAATTAGTCCACTTTTGACCAACTTGTGAACTCAACCACAAGATATTTTTTTGGTCAAAAATCTGAAAATTCAAAGACATGGGTGAAGTGTGAACAAAGAATTAAAAAAATGATATTACAATAGATATTTTGAATTAAATAATCAATTGTATTCTTGAAAATCACCTATAAAAGGACATCTTCATCCATTGCAAAATCACCATTTATTACAAATTCTCAAACCCATCTTCTTGCTAAGAAATACTTCTTTTTTTTAGCAATATATTTTCCTTAAAACTTTCAATTTTAGTTTGTATTTTATTTTTGGTTTGAAGTTTTTCTTTCATTTAGTTTGTAATTGAAAAGTGCTTGATCAATAAGCACTTAGTATTTTACTTTCAATTTTTGTAAGCTTTAAACAAGTTTGAAGTTATATTTTGAAGTTTGTTTCTTGCACTTTGATTCATCATATTCAAGTAAGTTTTATCTATTGTCATTAAGTTCTAGTAATTAAAAGTTTCTATATATATATTATATATATCAATTATTTCTATTATAATTTTAGTATGTATAAACCAATGAGTAGCTAATCTTTCTTCCTAGGGGAAGGGGGATTTCTATTAGGTTATAAATTGAGTATTTGATTGATTTAAACTATTTTTAGGACTAATTGGTTTAAATAGAGATTGATCATATCCTATTTTTACTAATGAAACCTTCTTGATTGATTGTTGAGTGAATTGGAAACATATCTTTTCAATCTATCAAATGTTAATCTTGTTATCAACATCTTAGGATTGCGAAAGTGGTTAAGACATCTTTGATTACGAAAGTACGGAGGTGAAAAGTTGATTACTCGATGAACGATCGTTTATCCTAAAAATAGTCAAGTTAGAGAAATGAAAGCACTAATTGGTTTAAATAGAGATTGATCATATCCTATTTCTACTAGTGAAACCTCCTTGATTGATTGTTAAGTGTATTGGAAACACATCTTTTCAATCTATCAAGTGTTAATCTTGTTATCAACATCTTAAAAAAGTGACAGTGATTAAGACATCTTTGATTACGAAAGTACGGAGGTGAAAAGTTGATTACTCGATAAACATTCGTTTTTTCTTTTATATCCGTATAAATCAATTCCGATACTTAATTAAAAACCTAATTTAATGAACCCGTAATCCCCTACATTTTATAAATTCCCAACTCATTTTAATTCTATTCATTTTCACTAGTTAAAAATAGTCTAATATAAATAGTCTAGTATAAATAGTCTTAATATAAATAGTCTAGTATAAATAGTCTACTAAAAAATAGTCTAGTTAAAAATAGTCTTAATATAAATAGTCTAGTATAAATAGTCTTAATAAAAATAGTCTTATTAAAAATAGTTTAGTTTAAAATATAGTGCATTTTAATTTAGTTAATTTTTAAAAACCCAAAAATATCTTTTTTAATATTTTAGTATTTATTTCTCGCAATCTATAAACAAAATATTATACGAAGCCCTGTTGGACAATCCTCGAGAGAAAAGACCTTGGTAGAACTTACCACAAACTACTTCTACCTCGTATATATTTGCGAGCGACTCAAGAACTCCTATTTTTAGGATAAGTTTTTGACCGATCAAATTTTGGCGCCGTTGCCGGGGATTGTTTTAGGCCAAATATAATTTTTTGTATATGTTTGTTTATATCTTGTTATTTTATCTTTCTTTATTTTTGCATCTTTTATTCTTCTGTCCGGTCAAGTGGCGGATAACGGTACTCCGTGACTATTAAAGTCGGATTTTTCAGTTTCCCACAAACAACTGATATTTGTAGATATTTTATCGTTTTTCATTTTAATTTTTTTGTCATGGAAGAAACATTGTATAAAATTGAAAAAACATTTCCCTTTCTAAGCAAAAATGCAATTTTAAAGATTTACAAGACAAGGCTTGAAAGGATGAGGTTGCTTATGAATAAAAGCATACCTTTTGATATTAGGTTCATAATTGAAGCCAAAGTAAGAATAGAAGGTGAATTCACAGAAACACCGACTAGATTTTTACCAGGGCTTGGAAAAAGTTCATATGCCAAGAAACGACGAGCAAAGATGATAGCCGTTTGCTATAAATGTGCTAGATGGAACTGTAATTTAAAATGTCGATCTTTAGGAATTCCATCTACAAACAGAGAAGATAAAATTCAATTCATTAAGGATGGTCTGAATAAAGAGAATTTAGATGATATCGAAATTTCTCTTGACACGCATCCTAGTGGACTTGTATATTACGGAATTCAATGTTTGTGGAATAAATTTAAACCAGAATATGAACAACGTCTTGAGAATCTGATGTTAAAAGACCTTGTTTGCCAATTTGTAAGAAAATTGGATGGAAAGCTTCTCTCCGACTCATAGAAGGCGTTTAAGCCGTTTCTGAACGTAAAATCAGAGGAAGATGTGAGCCACAATCACAACTACTGTACATACAGGTGAGTATCTTTTATTTTTGTCGTATGGTGAGATTTTCTGAATAAAAAATGTGATACGCGATAAATGCATTCATTATTCTATTGAGTAGTTGAAGCGCAATCAACGCAATCACAAACTTGTTAAGCAATTTTTCCTCATTTTTTCTTCTATAAATAACCTTTGTGCTTGTTTCTTTTATTCATGTAACACCCCCAATCCGCTCAGGGATATTACACGTCGTAGAACCTTTCCTCAAGGATCTACCAGGCTGGTAACGACATATAACAACTCAACCATGCCTTTCAGGCTAAAATGACTCAGTAGACCGATTTGGTCTTTCAACAAATACATACAACTCAAATACAACTCATGCCCACGCAGGGGTCAAAATACAACCACACCCGCATAACGGAAAATATAGCAATGAAAAATAGAGTACAACTGAACCAATAAACAAAGTACGGTTCCTCATGTGATTAGTATCGATTATCTTTCATCATCCTTCGTGCCGACCCTGTGTTATGCTCCAAAACCTGAATGCAAAAACAGACATCCACCCCCCGAATGCTCGAGGGTTAGCAAAACTCCACTGTTTTGCTAGTGCAAGAACAAAGTGCAAATACGAGCCATACCATTCACATTCCACGAATAACAATAACCAAGGATCCTCAAAGATCCAAACGAACGAAAAGTACTCCCTGAGGCAAGAGTTTGAGAAAACATTTCAAAATCGAAATATCATAAATCAATGGAAGTAATTTATAAAACGGTTTAGAATGCCATCGAGAGTTTTAATAGAAAACAATTTAGGATTATCAAATCCTACTTTTCAAAATCCAAAAGACAAAAGGGGTCACCGCCCCAAAGGTTTACTTTCCGAAAAATGACATTAACCAAACCGTTGGGATCCGTAAAACGACTTTTACAAAACCATTGGGATTTTAGCCCCAAATCTCATTAACTCACAGTACACAAGAACGACCACAAGGTTCGTCTCCCAACATCAAAATCCACAAATTAAGGATTTAAAACATAAACAACAAAATACTCTAGAGCCATCCTATCCAAGTAGGCCAAACGAACAACTTACCTCTTACACACTTAGTCAATGCATGCAATCATGAAAACCGTTCAAAAGCACTCATTTCCGGAAATGCCAATATCAAATCACATTTGCAAAATGCACCACAATTAACCGTCGATCCACGTCTCTATGGACCCCTACCGAGACCCCGTCGGATCTAACCCGTAGTGGTTAAAAGCAAGCTCGTCGATCCACGTCTCTTGTGGACCCCTACCGAGACCCCGTCGGATCTAACTCATAGTGAGCATACACACACACACGTTACTCATGCAATACTAATATGCTAAGAATATAAGTTCATTAAGAATAGTCACTAGAGATGGCCATTAACTCGACACCATTATCAAACTCTTCAAAACACCATAACAAGATTAAATATGAAATACACGATTCCATAACTTTAAACAATAGGAGTATCATCATCAAATTCTTCAACGTTCAAAATAACCAAATCATAATCAATCCCCAAAACACACCATTCACAAAACACACACGCCATTTGAAAGAAAGCCTTTAACGAGGCCAAACCGAAATCTTTTGAAACTTCATTTCAAACAACCAAACAAACACACCAATACGATCACCGATCATCATATCCACAAAATAAGAAAAGTATGGGCAAGGTACTTGCCTCGAATAACCACAACGCGGAGAATCGGCCGAAGTAGGTTGGCACGAACCGACTACGAACTCGCCGACTCCACCGAATGACAATCCACAACAATGAACTACGAATGAAAACAATAACAACGAAAATGAATTCCAAAGTATGACCCAAAGCCGCTGAATTCAAAGAACAAATGACGAAGGTTCAAGGATTTCCCCCAAAACGGCCAAGAACACGATTCGTCCCGTCAAAACCCGAAAATGGAATTCCAAGTTGAAATATGGATATACAATCCATAGAATATGTTTAACAACATCATTTAACCATAATCGATCCATCGAAAACGGATGAAAAACGAGATCGGGGACAAATCCCCCAAAAAGTCAATTCGAAGGAAATCAAGAAATATACTTCGATTCGACGAAGAACAATGGATTAAATGATGTTAAACACAACAATACTACCAAGATTAATCATACCCATCATGAATTAATCAACAACACGGAACGAATCGGACGAAAATGCAAAAATCCCCAAATTCACGAAATTATGGTTCTAAGGAAGATTACCTTGATTCGCTGGATCAAAGGATGATAACGGACGATTGATTGATGTTATGGACTCAATAACTTCATGGATTTGTTGTTAAACAACATGGCTTCGTCACCCATGAATCGCCATCCACGGACGGAGAAGGAAGGAAATGAAAAACGAGATGAAATGTGACTGCTCTGTCACATTTATACTGGGCCGGAACTAGCGTGCGCTAGCCTTCCCGGACTAGCGTGCGCTATCGGCCGGTATCGGCCGAGTACCCTCGGCCAGGGCCCGCACGACCCGGCATAACCGACCAAACCTACTGTAATATCCGTATTTTTCTTTCCCTTGTATTTTCGTTTTTGGTGTATTTCTCGATCGTAGTGACCCTCGTGTACTTTTCAGCGTATCCTTCCTGTCAAACTGTTGAACTATATTCTTGTTATTGTTGTGCGAAACCGCCATTTCGGGCTTGCCGTGGATCCATTTCGTGTTATTAGTCCCCAAATATGATTCCTATCGTTTTATTCTCTTTCCGGATCATTTTTATCATTTTGGGACCCAAAAAGGGGTGTGGGCCGCGACACAAGGTGCGTGCGCCGCGGCACACAAATTTCTCAAAATGTTGGTCGAGCAATCTGTACTGTGTGCCGCGGCACACCCATCTGGTGCCGCGGCACAGCGCCAGGCCAGTGCCGCGGCACACCTGTCCGGTGCCGCGGCACACTCGTGTGTCTTCTGCGACCAAAACCCAACTGTACCGTGTGCCGCGGCACACGCAGTCTGTGCCGCGGCACAACGCGGAAACCTGGGAGTATTTTCTTGGCCTGTGCCGCGGCACACGAAGCGGTCAATTGTGCAGATTCGCCTTTATTAGACGAAATCGGCCGACTTTTCCCCATTTTTCATCTGCATCGCGAGAGTAGTAAGAGGGAAGGGGAGAACTGCTCAGATTTCTTAACTTGGGGGGCCGATTTTCATCATTTCTCTTCGGTAGTGAAGCTCGGGCAATCAATCTAACGCGTGTTCTACGGATCTTGATACTTGAATCTCCTAAGGTAATATTCTAAAACCCTATTTCGATTTAATTTGGGGGTTTTGGGTTTTTCTTCCGATTCGTTCCGTTTTGTTGGTGGATTCATGATATATACGATTGATATTGTTAGTATCTTTAGTTTTCCTACGGATTCATGGATATTTTGTGGATTTTTACGGAATCGAGAGGGTTTGGTTGTGGTCCGCCCTCGTTGTTATTTTTATTCGAATATACATGAATCGTAGGCGGGTTTCCGGGTGTATTCCATTTCCGTAATCGTCTAGAGTTGGTTGTGATTGTGTTATTCGAATCGTTAGGTTCATTCGTCGGTCCCTCACGGTCGTGCTTGATTCTTCCGTTCCGTTCGCGTCACCGTCTATTAATCGAGGCAAGTATTTTTGGAAACCTTTATGCTTAACGTGAAATGGTAATGTATATTGTTTGTAAATTACTCACCTTGTGTTGGCCCGACGGGGTCAAGGAGGGAAATCTATGCTGCCGCCCTGGATTTCACGAGTTTCGTACCGCTAGCCAACTCGTTAGGGTCCTTGCAAGGCCCCGAGTGAGGATGTATGCTGCCGCCCTGTTCTCACGGCATAGCGTGTGCGTGGTTTTGTTTTTCTGTAATTGTAGCCAACTCGTTAGGGTCACTGTGAGGCCCCGAGTGAGAATGTATGCTGCCGCCCTGTTCTCAAGGCTAATTGTTTGACTGTTTATTTTCCGGAAAAAGACATGTCTTGTTTTGGTTTTCGAAATGATATTGGTGCATATGCTATGAAATGTGTAAGCGATTGGTTTGCCTTGAATACTTGTACTAGCGTAATTGCTAACCCCTCTGGGGACCCGTTTCGGGGAAATTCGTTTTATGAATTTCAGGTCAGGTTCATCGAGACGAGCGGGCGCTGGACCAGTACACGGATGATGGCCGTGCGTGATGATTGTGCACGAGTGACGTTTTGGTGTCTTTTACCTTTTTGTCCTTTGTGGTTTTGAACTAATAGTTGTACTCGAGTACTTAAGGGGTTCTTGTTCGTTTGGATTGTATTGTTGCTTATTATGTTGTGTCGGATGATGATGTTATATTGACCGGTTGAACCGGGTGGTATTGTTCTGTTGTTTATGTGAGTCGATAAGTATGATGCTGTTCAGCCTGGTGGGTCCCATATAGGGATTCACGGCGCTGTAATATACCTCGAATATCTTGAGGGTGTTACAGAAAATGGTATCGGAGCTCTAGGTTTATGGATACCTAGGCTTGTCGGTTTATTGGGTCTTGTGGTGTTTTGTTTTGCACATCATCGTCACGCTGCCATGATTAGATTACCAAAGGTCCGTAAGTTTTCCTTCCTCTGTTCATTATTTCCTTGTATCGTACCTTTGATTCTCGACTTGTGATTGTTCTTCTCTCGTACTTACCCTCGTATGGCTTTTGCTACTTATTTAACTCCAGTATGGATGCTGGAAGAGGTCGTGGTCGCGGTCGTGGTCGTGGACGCGGCCGGGGACGTGGGGCAGCCGGTGGGGCGGCCACGTCACAGTCTTCGGGAGCCGGCAGTACCGGCGACCGTCATAGCCATGCTTCTTCTCAGGAGCGTGCCGATCTTGGTATTGCGGCCGTTATGCAACAAATGGTGAACCAAATGGCGGCAATAGCTCAGGCGGTTCAGAACCCGGATCAGGCCCATGCTAATCGGGGCGGAGCGGACCGTTGGCTCCAAGATGTCATCAAGATGCATCCTCCTCAGTTTTCGGGAGCTTCGGACCCGATGGGCTGGGAAGGGTGGATTAAGGAGATATCAAAGGTCTTCGTTGCCACTAACTGTCCCGAGGAACGTAGAGTCCCTATTGCTCAATATTTTCTCACAGGGGACGCTACAGACTGGTGGGAGGCCGTTGGGCCCAAAGATCATGCTGCTTCGTGGCCGAGTTTCAAGAATTGATGGAGATCGAATATTGCCGTGGCCGGCCGATGTGCTCGGGTACATGCTTTTATGATGCTCAACCGCGGGATATCCCCGTAGCTCAAGCTATTGCTGATTTTAACAAGGAGTTGGGTTATGTGAAAACCCAAGTTGTCGAGGAGAGTGACAAAATTTTCCATTTCTCCAGACGGATGAAGTTGCCGATTCGGGACTATATGTCGGGGCTCGTATGCACTACATTGAAAGATTAACAGAGCAGGGCCCTTGCTTATGATATGTCTGTGACGGCGAGTGAGGCGGCCCGCGAGAGTAAGAAGCAGAAGTCGGTTGGAAATTTTTCTAGTCCCAAGAGTGGAGGCCGGCGAAATCTCAAGCTGCAAATTTTTCAACGGCGGTTCGGCCGTTTCTCGGAGCTTTCGGGTGCCGCCGAACCTACGCTCATGAACCCACATGTTTTAACGTGGTGTGTAGACCGGCAAAATAGCCCGGCCCGCTGGAGCGGCCACCGCCTGCTTTTTGGGCGGGCATTGGCCGCATATTATTAGCCCAAAAACCCGGCCTTTTGGCCCGACCTGCATTTGGCCCGCCCATAGAGGCCGGCCCATGGCCCGCCTGCCCAGCTTTTTTTTTTTTTTAATTTAAGTTATGTGTAATTATAATATTTAATTTTTTTCTTTGTTTGTTAGATTATAATACATCTATATGTTACTTATTGATGTAATTTTATTTTTTGGGACTTTGTGATTATTTGTAGTATCTCATATCAATAATAATATTATTTTATGATTTTATAAGAAATTAGTAGTGATAAATGATATGATGATCAAATAAAAATATTTGTATATTTGTCTTTTGATTATGGTAGTGTAGTAAATAATGTAATTATCAAATAAAAATAATTGTATATTTATTTATCGATTGTGATAGTATAGTGAATAATATAATAATTAAGGATCGAAAAATATTTGTATATTTATTTCGAATTAATATTTCAAAAAAAAAAAAAAGTCGAGGCTCATGTAGGCCGAGCCGCCTGGGGGCCACGGCCTAATAATTTTGGCCCAGAAAACCGGGCCTTTTGGCCCGGCCCAAAAAAAGCCCGCTTTTATGCCCGGCCCGTTTGGGCCCGCCTGCTTGCTGTGTCTAGTGGTGTGCAAGGCCATAGGAGCCGGCAATGTTCTCGTCCGGCTTACTGTCATACTTGTGGGACAGCTAGGCCACAAGGCCCCTTTTGTGAGCAGATCAACGGCCGCGGCGCCCGTTCTTCTCAACCAGCCCCGTTGGAGCCGAGTGTGAACCAGGGCTCATTTGCTCCGCCGCCTCCACCGAGTGCCGGCCGCGGTAAAGGTCGGGGTCAACCCGCTAGGGGTGGAGTTTCCGTGTCGGCTCTGCTCACCGCGTATCTATGAGATGAGGAGAGCCGATGATCCGGCGACTCTTGTGGCGGCAGTACCGTTCATATTCATTTCCATCCTGTCAGTGTACTTTTTGATTCGGGTGCTACGCATTCATTCATTTCTCTAGAGTGTGTACGCCGTTTGAGTCTCGACTGCTTGTCACCTTGCGAGCCTTTCATCGTTAAACTTCCTAGCGGTGATAGAATTGTCGGTGATCGAGAAGTCCGGGACAGATCGTGATCATTTGTGAGAGGGCGTGGCTCTCTAATCTTATTGTTGTGGGTATCGAGGGCGAGATTTAATTCTCGGAATGATTGGCTCGAGCGGCATGGTGCAATCATGAACTACCGCACGAGGATCATTACCATGTTAGCCGAGACGGTGCAAACACTCTTTCGCGGGGCGAAAGAGAACCCAGAAGGTTGTTATTAACGCCTTGAAGGCGGTGAAACTCCTGCGAAAGGGGTGTACTGGTTATTGGTGCTACGCCTTGAAGGCGGGGGATGGTGGAGTCGAGTTTTTGTCGATTCCAGTCGTTAGTGAGTTTCCTGATGTATTTCCTGACGAGTTACCGGGATTGCCACCGGATCGTGAGGTTGAGTTTGTTATAGAATTAGAGCCGGGCGCGGCTCCGATTTCAAAGGCGCCGTATCGCATGGCACCTTCAGAGATGTCGAGTTGAAGAAGCGGTTGAGTGAGCTTCTTGAGTCGGGGTATGTTCGACCGAGCGCCTCGCCTTGGGGTGCACCGGTCTGTTTGTACGGAAGAAGGATGGTTCACTACGTTTGTGTATCGACTATCGCGAACTAAACAAGGTAACCATCAAGAACAAGTATCCTTTGCCGAGAATTGATGACTTGTTCGATCGGGCGAGGAGCTGCGGTATTCTCGAAAATTGATTTGAAATCGGGGTACTATCAGCTCCGGGTGAGAGAGTCCGATGTGCCGAAGACAGCTTTTCGGACGAGATACGGACATTATGAGTTCGTAGTCATGCCTTTCGGGTTAACTAATGCGCCGGCGGTGTTCATGCAGTTGATGAACAAAGTCTTTATCGAGTATTTGGATAAGTGTGTCGTCGTCTTCATTGACGATATTCTTATTTATTCGAGGAATGAGGAAGAGCATGCCCATCATTTGCGAGTAGTATTAGACATTTTGAGGACCGAGCAACTCTATGCGAAGTTCTCGAAATGTGAGTTCTGGCTGAAGGAAGTGATGTTTTTGGGCCACGTGATTTCAGCCGAGGGGGTTCGTGTAGATCCGCAGAAGATCGAGGCGGTGTTGGATTGGGCACCGCCCAAAAATGTGAAGGAGGTCCGTAGTTTCTTGGGTTTGGCTGGCTACTACCGTAGGTTCGTCGAGGGTTTCTCGAAACTGGCTCGACCACTTATACAGTTGCTCCAGAAATCCGAGAAGTTCGTCTGGAATGACGAGAGGCAGTCGAGTTTTGAGGAACTGAAGAAGTGTTTGACTTCAGCCCCGGTTTTGGCGTTGCCATGTCGCAACGAGGGTTTTGCCGTTTATAGCGATGCTTCGGGTCCGGGTCTTGGGTGCGTATTGATGCAGCACGACAAGACCATTGCCTATGCGTCGAGACAATTGAGGCCGTATGAGTTGAACTACCCTACTCATGATTTAGAGTTAGCGGCAGTCGTTTTTGCGCTCAAGATTTGGCGTCATTATCTTTTCGGCTCTGCATGTCAGATTTTTACCGATCATAAAAGTCTGAAATACATATTTACTCAGCGGGAGTTGAATATGAGGCAGAGGAGGTGGTTGGAGTTGATTAAGGATTATGACCTCGAAATCCTTTATCATCCGGGCAAGGCGAACGTCGTGGCCGACGCCTTGAGTCGGAAACCGATTGCATTGCGATCGCTTGAGATCCTTACGTCTCAGTCCGAGCTTCGGCGATCTTTAATAGAGTTAGATGTTGAAGTTTTGTTGCCTGGAGCCGTCGGGCAACTTCGTGCTTTAGAGGTTTCGTCGTCTTTGATCGATGAAATTAAGCTGAAGCAGTTAGAGGATCCGATGATTACTCAAATCCGAGAGAACGTTCTTAAAGGGAAGTCTCCTGGATTTATGATTCACGAGGATGGTATTTTGAGATTTCAGAGTCGTCTTTGTGTGCCGAACGACTCAGAGTTGAGACAGAGTATTTTATGGAGGCCCATGCTACACCTTACTCCGTTCATCCCTGGTTCGAGTAAGATGTACAAGGACTTGAGAAGGAATTTCGTGGAATGATATGAAGGATGAGGTCGCACAGTTTGTAGCGAGATGCTTGACTTGTCAAAGAGTCAAAATCGAGCATCGGCCGACCGGTCAAGTTATTGCGATCACTTCGCTCGGAATGGAAATGGGAAGATATATCGATGGATTTCGTTACGAGTTTGCCGAGATCGAGGTCGGGCATGAATATGGTATGGGTGATTGTTGATCGCCTGACCAAGTCGGCACACTTTCTGGGCATCAAGGACACTTGGGGCCCGGAGAAGTTAGCTCGTGTGTTTATCGCGCAGATCGTAAGACTTCACGGTACTCCGAAGTCTATTGTTTCGGATCGTGACGGCCATTTTGTATCGCACTTACGCAGGCGGTGCATAAGGCGTTGGGTACCCGGTTGCGTTTGAGTACCTCTTTTCATCCCCAGTCAGATGGACAGTCGGAACGCACTATCCAGACGTTCGAAGACTTGTTGCGTGCCTGTGCGCTCGATTGGAATAGTGACTGGGAGGAACATTTGCCGCTGATCGAATTCACGTACAACAACAGTTGGCACACGTCGATTCGGATGGCACCGTATGAGGCACTTTACGGGCGGCGATGTCGATCACCGATTTGTTGGAATGAGGCATCCGATTTGGTCGGGACCGAGCCGGATGTTGTTTTAGAGACGAGGCGGAAGATAGAGTTAATTCGAGAACGGATGTTGACTGCCCAAAGTCGACAGAAGTCGTATGCCGACGTCCGACGTCGACCTTTGGAATTCGAGGTGGGAGACCACGTTTTGCTAAAGGTGTCGCCGACGAAAGGAGTTTTTCGTTTTGGGAAGAAAGGAAAGTTGAGTCCAAGATTTATCGGCCCCTTTGAGATCCTCGAGCGAGTAGGTGGGTTGGCATACCGTTTGGCGTTACCCCCGGCCTTGAGTCATGTTCATAGCGTTTTCCATGTTTCCCAGTTGAGGAAATATGTTAGGATCCTAGTCACGTCATCGATTATGGCGAGATTGATATTGTCAAGATATTACTTTTGAGGAGCGTCCTTTGAAGATTTTGGAGCATCGTGAGAAACGACCGAGGCATAAAACCATCCCTCTGGTCAAAGTGCGGTGGTCGAGACACGGTGTCGAGGAAGCAACTTGGGAAACCGAGGACAGGCGTGCGTTAGGTACCCGGAGTTGTTTGTTTCTTAAGTTTCGGACGAAACTTATTTTTAGAGGGGTAGAATGTAATATCCGTATTTTCTTTCCCTAGTATTTTCGTTTTGGTGTATTTCTCGATCGTAGTGACCCTCGTGTACTTTTCGGCGTATCCTTCCGTCAAACCGTTGAACTATATTCTTGTTATTGTTGTGCGAAACCGCCGTTTCGGGTTGCCGTGGATCCATTTCGTGTTATTAGTCCCCAAATATTGATTCCTATCGTTTTATTCTCTTCCAGGATCATTTTTATCATTTTGGGACCCAAAAGGGGTGTGGGCCGCGGCAAGGTGCGTGCGCGCGGCACACAAATTTCTCAAAATGTTGGTCGAGCAATGCATCAGTGTGCCGCGCGGCACCCATCCGTGCCGCGGCACGGCGCCCAAAGGCCGCGGCACACTGTCCGGTGCGCGGCACACTCGTGTCTTCTCGCGACCAAAACCCAATCACTGCAGTGTGCCGCGGCACACGCAGCAGGCCGCGGCACAACGCGAAACACAGGAGTATTTTCTTGGCAGTGCCGCGGCACACTAGGGGCTGTGCCGCGGCACACGGCGGTCAATTGTGCAGATTCGCCTTTATTAGACGAAATCGGCCGACTTTTCCCCATTTTTCATCTCGCATCGCGAGAGTAGTAAGAGGAAGGGGAGAACCGCTCAGATTTCTTAACTTGGGGGCCGATTTTCATCATTTCTCTTGGTAGTGAAGCTCGGGCAATCAATCTAACGCGTGTTCTACGGATCTTGATACTTGAATCTCCTAAGGTAATATTCTAAAACCCTATTTCGATTTAATTTGGGGGTTTTGGGTTTTCTTCCGATTCGTTCCGCTTTTGTTGGTGGATTCATGATGTATACGATTGATATTGTTAGTATCTTTAGTTTTCCTACGGATTCATGGATATTTTGTGGATTTTTACGGAATCGAGAGGGTTTGGTTGTGGTCCGCCCTCGTTGTTATTTTTATTCGAATATACATGAATCGTAGGCGGGTTTCCGGGTGTATTCCATTTCCGTAATCGTCTAGAGTTGGTTGTGATTGTGTTATTCGAATCGTTAGGTTCATTCGTCGGTTCCTCACGGTCGTGCTTGATTCTTCCGTTCCGTTCGCGTCACCGTCTATTAATCGAGGCAAGTATTTTTGGAAACCTTTATGCTTAACGTGAAATGGTAATGTATATTGTTTGTAAATTACTCACCTTGTGTTGGCCCGACGGGGTCAAGGAGGGAAATCTATGCTGCCGCCCTGGATTTCACGAGTTTCGTACCGCTAGCCAACTCGTTAGGGTCCTTGCAAGGCCCCGAGTGAGAATGTATGCTGCCGCCCTGTTCTCACGGCATAGCGTGTGCGTGGTTTTGTTTTTCTGTAATTGTAGCCAACTCGTTAGGGTCCCTGTGAGGCCCCGAGTGAGAATGTATGCTGCCGCCCTGTTCTCAAGGCTAATTGTTTGACTGTTTATTTCCGGAAAAGACATGTCTTGTTTTGGTTTTCGAAATGATATTGGTGCATGTACTATGAAATGTGTAAGCGATTGGTTTGCCTTGAATACTTGTACTAGCGTAATTGCTAACCCCTCTGGGGACCCGTTTCGGGGAACTTCGTTTTATGAATTTCAGGTCAGGTTCATCGAGACGAGCGGGCGCTGGACCAGTACACGGATGATGGTCGTGCGTGATGATTGTGCACGAGTGACGTTTTGGTGTCTTTTACCTTTTTGTCCTTTGTGGTTTTGAACTAATAGTTGTACTCGAGTACTTAAGGGGTTCTTGTTCGTTTGGATTGTATTGTTGCTTATTATGTTGTGTCGGATGATGATGTTATATTGACCGGTTGAACCGGGTGGTATTGTTCTGTTGTTTATGTGAGTCGATAAGTATGATGCTGTTCAGCCTGGTGGTTCCCATATAGGGATTCACGGCGCTGTAATATACCTCGAATATCTTGAGGGTGTTACACCTACCGACCAAACCTGTCGACTCGACTCCCGCTAGCGTGCGCTACGGCCGGAAGCCTGCGCGCGCTAGCCGACCTGTCCAGTAGCCTCTGGACTAAACAGCTCGCCCCGGTAACGTACACTAGTCGGCCGACAGCGTGCGCCACCCCTGCCGGTTAGCGCGCGCTACGACCGACAGTAGCGTGCGCTACCTGCCGATCCTGACCGAGTCCAGAACCTCAGTGTAACACCCCCAACCCGCTCAGGGATATTACACGCCGTAGAACCCTTCCTCAAGGATCTACCAGGCTGGTAACAACATATAAAAACTCAACCATGCCTTTAAGGCTAAAATGACTCAGTAGACCGATTTGGTCTTTCAATAAATACATACAACTCAAATACAAATCATGCCCACGCAGGGGTCAAAATACAACCACACCCGTACAACGGGAAAAGTATAGCAGCGGAAAATAAAGTACAACTGAACCAATAAACAATATACGGTTCCTCATGTGATTAGTATCGATCATCTTTCATCATCCTTCGTGCCGTCCCAGTGTTATGCTCCAGAACCTGAATGCAAAAATAGACATCCACCCCCCGAATACTCGGGGGTTAGCAAAACTCCACTGTTTTGCTAGTGCAAGAAAAAAGTGCAAATACGAGCCATACAATTCACATTCCAAGAACGATAATAATTCGGAATCCTCAAAGGTTCAAATACAACAAGATGAACACTTCCCGAGGCGACAGTTTGAGTAAAGACTTCCCAAAATTTCAAGATCAAAATATCAAGGGAAACAATCTATAAAATGATTTGAAATACCATCGGGAGTTTTAATAGAAAATGATTTAGGATTATCAAATCCTACTTTTCAAAAACCCAAAATACGAAAGGGGTCACCGCCCCAAAGGTTTACTTTCCGAAAAACGACCTTTACCAAACCGTTGGGATTTTAGCCCCAAATCCGTAAAATGACTTTTACAAGACCATTGGGATTTTAGCCCCAAATCTCATCAACTCACAGTACACAAGAACGACCACAAGGTTCGACTCCCAACATCAAAATCCACAATTAAAGGATTTAACACAAACAACAAAATACTCTAGTGCCATCCTAGCCAAGTAAGCCAAACGAACAACTTACCTCTTACACACTTAGTCGATGCATGCAATCATGAAAACCGTTCAAAAGCACTCATTTCCGGAAATGCCATAATCAAATCACATTTTCAAAATGCACCACAATTAACCGTGGATCCACCCCTCCGTGGACCCCTACCGGGACCCCGTCGGATCTAACCCATAGTGGTTAAAAGCAAGCTCGCGGATCCACCCCTCCGTGGACCCCTACCGAGACCCCGTCGGATCTAACCCGTAGTGAGCATACACACACACATGTTACTCATGCAATACTAACATGCTAAGAATGTAAGTTCATTAAGAATACTCACTAGATATGGCCATTAACTCGACACCATTACCAAACTCTTCAAAAATACAATAACAAGATTAAATACGGAATACACGATTCCATAACTTTAAACAATATGAGTATCATCATAAAATCCTTCAACGTTCAAAATAATCACATCATAATCAATTCTCAAAAGACCGTTCACAAAACACACGCGTTTTGAAAGAAAGCCTTTAACGAGGCCAAACCGAAATCCTTTGGAACTTCATTTCAAATAACCAAACAAACACATCAAGACGACCACCGATCATCATATCCATAAAACGAGAAAAGTATGGGCAAGGTACTTGCCTCGATATCACGAGCAATGGAAAAGTGAACGGATACGGCCGGGTAGCCCTCAAATTCCCGAACACTATCTAGAACGCGATAGCACCGAAATTACTACGGGAAAACACCACACGAATCATCAATCACCATCGGAATTCAACATCGGAATCATCGAGCACCTATAATCCTCCGTAAGGAATAATAAAACATGATTACGACGAGAATCAAGTCCGAAAACAACGGAAATCCCAACAAACTATCAAAGGGAACTCATTCGAACATTTAATCGAACATTAAATGTTCAAGACACTTCAAGAACAAGAAATCACCCCTCGGGTTGAACGAACCAAAGATACGAGTATCCAATCCGTAGAACAAGTTCAAAACAACGTTTATACAACAATTAATTGATTAAAAACGGATTGGAATCGAAATCAAAAAGCAAAATCCCCAAATCTACAAAAACAAGGGTTCAAGCCAAAATACCTTGATTTGGATGAATGATTCAAGTAGAGGTCGAAAATCTACAACAAGACTTGAGGTGGATGATCTCTACAAGTTTGGGAGCACTCAAATCACCCAAAATCGCCCTTGAAATCACCTAGAAGGGTAGGAGGAAGAGGAGAGGAGAAAATGAATGTTTCTCCTCGAAAATCTGCTCAAAAACGCAGAAAAAGCCCGTGTGCCGCGGAACATGTAATGCCCGAGATTTCTGTTATGTAATTGGAACTTGTGATATTGTAATGATTGTACTTTTGTCTGAGTATTATTCTCCGTATTTCATAATCCGATGTTGCCGAGCGTTTAATTTCATGGTTGTGATTTGTAAGGTTGAAATTCTGTGCATGTAGCGCACGCTACAGGCTAAGGGTAGCGTACGCCAACATGGTTTCATAGCGCACGCTACAGAATGTAATTAGCGCACGCTATGCGTGGTCAAATTGATTGGGACGTGCGGTAGGTGAGATCTGGCCGGGGGACCCCTGTCGGATCGTGTCGGATGTACCTGGACGGCTTTCGGGAAAAGCCGAGTCAACGCCTTAGCGCACGCTACAGGTCGATGCGTAGCGCACGCTAAGTGCCGAGTACAGTTTAGACTGTGAGCCGTTAGCGCACGCTACGAACAGGGTCTAGCGCGCGCTAATAGCCATTTATTATAAATAAGACAGCATCCTATTCGTGATTTCAGTTCCTTCTCCTCCCACAACCCGAACTTTGACACATAGAACATAACTACTTTCGTCCTAAACACTCCGTATCAACCTCCTCAACCTCCTAGTTCGAGATTGAAGATCATACATCATTGGAGATTGGTGTTCAAGCCTTCGGTGTTGGATTGCTTCATTTCATCCGTGTTCTTCACTACTTGAGGTAGGTGATTCTTCACCAATGATTAGTATGTTCATAAGGAAGATTTGAATCATGTTTGGATAGCAAGTATTTCGTTCATCACATGTTAGAAGGATACTTTTGACGTATCGGTACTAGATGTCGAATGAACCTTTGAACCATCTTATTATAAGGACTCCTAAGCATGTTCAAATCAAGTTATGATCAATAATCGGATATTTACCCAGTTGATACGTTTTACACGATGGAATCATGTGTTTTGGAACGTAGAACAAATGGAACTTAGATTATTTCTTGGAAATCGTAGATGAATTATGATGTTGAGTTGGCTATCCGTATATTTGTATTTCACGATCATAAATCTTCCACAAACCTTATTAGCATGATTTACCCGAGGATAACTTGTATTATCACGGTAGGATTCATGAGTTCCTCACCATTCAACCCAGTTTTCGGCTTGCAGTATTCTGCCATGCAATATTAGCGCACGCTAACACGTGTAAGTTAACGTGCGCTATCGGGGTCAGATAACGCCCGAAACGTACGTAGCTTACGTTATGAGACCAAAAGTCGATCGCTGATCGTGGCTAGCGCACGCTAGTCTTATACGATAGCGTATGCTATCAGCGTCTTAGCGCACGCGTTACGTAGTACGTGAGCGCGCTAAGCGATCGAGCATTGGTTATTTTGAGCTTTTCGGCCGTAGACCGAATTGTTAGGCCATCGTTCGACTTGAGATGATTTGTATATCGTTCCTTTTGTTAAGGTTCGACCTTGTTACGTTGATCGAAGGAGGCGGCCTTCGAGCGTGTCGAGAACATTGAAGTGTTTCGTCCTTGCCATTTTCGAGGCAAGTATCATATGTCGAGTTCGATTTATCATGCTTGTGGTTTTATTCATATTGTTGAATATGAGATGTATTTCGAGAATTTTCGTGATATTCGTTGTTGTTTGTTCGTATTGATGAACATATTGAAATGCATATGTGTATGCATAATTGTTTCATTTATGGTATAAATGATCCGAGGGGATCATGAGGATCTATGCTGAGGGCGCTGGATCGAATGTCCACCATGCGTTGGTCCGACGGGATCATCATGGGGATCTATCCGAGGGCGCCTGGATCGCTGGACGGGTTTTCCACCATGTGTTGGTCCGACGGGATCATCATGGGGATCTATACCAAGGGCGTGGATCGGGATTACCTGTATTGTGTAGATGGAATCGTGAGGATTCGCATCGTTGGATTCCGGTGGCGGAAGTCCGTTTGCATGTTTTATGATGTATTAATGATTTATTCTATGACGATACTTGTACTAGCATTGTTTTGCTAACCCCTTCGGGGGTGGACATTGTTTTTGATGTTCAGGTAGTCGAGGAGCGGGAGGGCAGCCACAGTACCGACAGAACGATGAGATGGCTCAGTGATGTGGTTGATGTTCTTATTATTATGATTTGTTTTCTTGGTTCGTTTAGTAATCGAGTATGTCTGTATTAATAAAGTCTTTCGATATGGTTGTATAAGTCAGCACATTTGATCGTTTGTTTCAAATCTGTACGTGAATTCCAGTGTTCGATTGGTTTATTTTTACACTTCTTTTAAAATTAGCCTTGTCGATCCTTATCTAAAGGGCTTACGGCGCTGTAATTATTCCGAATATCTCGGGGTGTTACAGAATATGGTATCGGAGCTAAGATTTATGGATATCTTGGCAGTCGGGTTAGTTGGGTCTGTTTACGTTATTGATTATTGGTCGTTCGTAACATCAACTGTGAGCCGACATCGTCAATTAATTTGTGGTTGTAAGTTTCCTAATCTCGAATACTACTGTTTTATTTAATTCACGTCTTGTAAACATTAATGAATGTACTTTGAGAAAGTTTGTCCCAGATATTGAGTATTTATGTTTACAGTATGTTGAGAGGAGGTCGTGGACGCGGACGCGGTCGTGGACGCGGACGTGGTAATGCGAGGCAAGAAGAGTCGGTATCTACCCCAGAGATAACCGCTAGTCAAACGGATTCACATTCCGGGGGACAGCAGGGATCGGCAAATAATAATGCAGATCCTAACATGCCGGGAGTGCTTCACAGTGGTTGCCCAGATAAACCAGTTTGCTCAAGTTGTGGATCGCATGCAGACGGCGATGGGACAGCAGAATAACGTGGATAATCGGGGAGATAAATGGCTTACCGAAGTGATCAAATTGCATCCTCCGAAATTTGATGGTTCGACTGAGACGCTTTCTTGGGATCACTGGCTGAAAGAATTAGAGAAGATTTTTGCGGGGATTAATTGTCCCAACGATAGGAAGGTTCCGGTCGCCCAGTATCTTCTGACAGGGGAGGCTTTCGACTGGTGGGAGGCCATTCGACCGGAGGAGCATAATGTTGGTAGACAGAATTCAAACTAATGATGGAGGCGCAGATATTGTCCTCGCCGGTTAGAGGCCCGAGTTCGGGAGTTTTCTCACCGCAAAATTCGAAGCAAGCTGTGGAAGTGATTAAGACTTTTAATCACCGGTGACTTATGTGCGCCACAGTCAGACCGAGGCGGAAAGGATTTTCCATTTTGACATGCGAATGAAGCCGGAAATTCAACAATATATGTCCGGATTTGATTGTACCACCTTGAGGCGATGCTCGGGACAAGGCGTTGGCCTACGATATGAAGGAAGCGGCGAGAGAAATCTACGGAAGCAAAGAAAGCGAAGGTGTCGGGCAACTTCACGGAGAATAAGAATAGCGGGCCCCGTGTCAGGTCCTCTTTTCACTCATCCAGAGACCTCCGCATCCTAGTCGAGGAGGAAAGAAGTTCCGGCAAGACCGACTGCTTCGACACAGGAAGAAGTGTTACAAGCGTGGCAAGGCGGGACATGTTCGACGTGATTGTTTCGCGCCTTGTGACTGTTTGAGTGTGGACGGGAAGGACATCGCGCAACATTTTGTGGGAATGCGACCCGATCTTTTGGTACTCGCGCTCCGGCTCGATCCGAAGGAGACGAGTGTGAACCAGACGGCAAAGTGGATTTCAGCAGAACGGCCGGGAAGAGAGAGGCATCGATCTTTGGGTCCGTTCCTCCACGCTTTATGCGAGATGAGGAAATCGATGATCGAACACACTGTTGCATCGAGTGCGATTCGATCCTTTTGCAACCGATTAGTGTCTTGTTCGATTCAGAGCCACGCATTCTTTTATATCTTTGAACCGTGTTAATCGTTTGAACATCTCGTGCTTGTATAATTGTGAACCTTATGTTGTGGGATTACCGAGCGGAGAGAAAATTGTGGGAACCTTAGAAGCTAAGGATTTCCCGGTATCTATAGAAGGAAGAGATTGGCCATCGAATCTTATTGTGGTTGACATCTGCGGTGACGATTTAATTCTCGGAGATGATTGGCTCAACCGTTATGGAGCCGTGAATTACCGAGAGAGAGTCATTTCCATCATTGCCGACGACGGATCGAACACTTATTCCGAGGATGGAGACCGGGAAGCTCGGGAAATTGATCAAAGCAATGAAAGCGGTAAAATTATCAAACAGGATGTCATGGACTTTGGTGTTATGCCATGAGGAAAGAGGAAGGAGTAGAGCTCTCCTATTCCGTTGTGAATGAGTTCTCGATATATTTCTGACGAGCTACTGTGGTTACCTCCGCAAAGAGAAGTGGAATTCACCATCGAATTAGAGCACAGAGCAACCCCTATTTCGTGGCACCATACCGCATGGCGCCAACCGAGATGTATGAACTCAAGAAGCAACGGAGGAATTGTTACGTAAGGGCTATATTCAACCGAGCGTTTCCCCTTGGGGAGCGCCTGCTCTCTTTGTCCTAAGAAAGACGGATCCCTCCGACTGTGTATTGATTACAGGGAGCTTAACAAGATGACGATCAAGAATAAGTATCCTATACCCCGGATCGACGACTTGTTTGATCAACTGCAAGGGGCAAGGGTATTTTCGAAGATTGACTTGCGATCAGGATACCACCAGTTGAGAATTAAGGAATCGGATATACCGAAATCTGCTTTCAGATCCCGGTACGGGCATTATAAATTCGTAGTGATGCCGTTTGGACTTACCAATGCTCCTGCGGTATTCATGCAATTGATGAATCGGGTATTCTTGGAGTACTTGGATAAATTTGTGGTCGTTTTCATTGACGACATCTTGATATATTCGAGGGACGCAGAGGAACATGCTGAACATTTACGTGTGGTTTTGAGCATCTTGAGAAAGGAACAGCTGTATGCTAAGCTTTCTAAATGCAAATTTTGGCTTAAGGAAGTAACCTTCCTTGGGCATGTGATATCATCCGACGGAGTTCAGGTGGACCCGAAGAAAGTCGAAGCAATCTTAGAGTGGGAAGCTCCTAAAAACGTGAAAGAAGTCCGAAGCTTCTTAGGACTTGCTGGATATTATCGCCGCTTTGTAGAGGGATTTTCCAAAATTGCTCGTCCGCTCACTCAGCTGTTACAGAAAACTCAAAAGTTCATGTGGAATGAGGAGTGCCAGGCTAGTTTTGACGAACTTAAGAGGAGGCTGACGACAGCACCTATATTAGCGCTGCCAGAAGGAACTGACGGATTTATGGTATACAGCGATGCTTCAAATCAGGGTTTGGGTTGTGTGTTGATGCAGAAGGATAAAGTGATTGCTTATGCTTCTCGGCAATTGAAACCGTACGAAGTTAATTATCCGACTCATGATCTGGAGCTAGCAGCTGTGGTCTTTGCCTTGAAAATCTGGCGACACTATTTGTACGGCACTCATTGTCAGATC
The DNA here is from genome assembly GCA_033398695.1 of Orobanche coerulescens. Classification (NCBI taxonomy): domain Eukaryota; kingdom Viridiplantae; phylum Streptophyta; class Magnoliopsida; order Lamiales; family Orobanchaceae; genus Orobanche; species Orobanche coerulescens. The sequence continues at coordinate 186,519,408 of CM065807.1, read as the reverse complement.
TTTACAGACCATAAGATCCTCAAGTACATTTTCAGTCAGAAAGAGTTAAACATGAGGCAGAGAAGGTGGCTGGAATTGATCAAGGATTACGACTTGGAGATTCTCTATCATCCGGGGAAAGCAAATGTAGTAGCCGATGCTTTGAGCCGTAAACCTGTTTCCCTTCGAGTGTTGGAAGCACTTACGTCCCAAACCAGTATTCAACGGGAACTGATCCGCGAGGGGATTGAAGTATGGGCACCAGGAATCCAAGGGCAACTTTATGTGATGGAACTGACTTCATCACTAGTCGAGGAGATCAAGTCTAAACAATTGAACGATTCTCTGATCCTTCGATTATGTGACGAAGTAAAGAAAGGAAAAGCCCCAGGATTCGTGATACAAGATGATGGAGTTCTGAGATTTCAGAGTCGACTTTGCGTTCCCGATGATGATGACTTGAGACGGACTATTCTGAAAGAAGCTCATAGCGCGCCCTATTCTATTCACCCGGGCAGCAGTAAGATGTATAAGGATCTTAAACAAAACTTCTGGTGGGGGAATATGAAGAAGGACGTAGCGGAGTACGTTTCAAAGTGTTTGACTTGTCAGCAGGTTAAGATTGAACATCAACGACCTGCCGGAATGTTAAGACCGCTTCCGATCCCTGAGTGGAAGTGGGAGGATATCTCGATGGACTTCATTACTAGTATGCCAAGGACTAGAACGGGAATGAACATGATTTGGGTTGTAGTTGATCGACTAACCAAGTCGGCTCATTTCCTGGGAATTAAAGATACATGGGGACCCGAGAGATTGGCACGAATATTTATTGCGGAGATAGTCAGATTGCACGGGACGCCGAAGACCATTATTTCGGATCGAGATGGTCGTTTCGTGTCACACTTCTGGAAAGCGACACGTGGCTTTGGGGACTGAGCTCAACTTTAGCACAGCTTATCATCCCCAAACGGATGGTCAGTCTGAAAGAACTATACAGACAGTATAAGACATGCTTAGAGCTTGTGCATTAGATTGGTCGACTGATTGGGAAGTTCACTTGCCCTTGATCGAGTTCACCTATAATAACAGTTGGCATGCTTCTATTATGATGGCCCCATTTGAAGCTTTATACGGGAGAAGATGCCGATCGCCCCTGTGCTGGGATGATTCTTCGGATTTGATCGGGACGGAACCGGAATTGATTATTCAGACTCAAGAGAAGATAGCCTTGATTCAAGAGAGACTGTTGACTGCCCAGAGTCGACAGAAGTCTTATGCCGATGTACGTCGTCGCCCTCTAGAGTTCGACGCTGGGGACCACGTACTATTGAAGGTGTCTCCTACACGAGGGATTTTCCGTTTTGGGAGAAGAGGCAAGCTTAGTCCGAGATATATCGGACCATTTGAGATCCTAGAGAGAGTTGGGGATTTAGCATACCGGTTGGCCTTACCGCCATCGCTGAGTCATGTTCACAATGTGTTTCACGTATCCCAACTGCGGAAGTATGTACCGGACCCCAGTCACGTCATTGATTTCGACGAGATCGAGATAGCTAATGATGGCACCTTCGAAGAGAGACCAATCAAGATACTTGAGAGCCGGATCAAACAGTTGAGAAATAAACCAATACACTTGGTTAAAGTACAATGGTCACGACATGGAGTCGAAGAGGCCACTTGGGAAATGGAGGACGGTATGAAGGCTAAATATCCGGAGTTGTTTTCATCATAAGTTTCGGACGAAACTTCTTTTTAGGGAGGAAGGATGTAATGCCCGAGATTTCGTTATGTAATTGGAACTTGTGATATTGTAATGATTGTACTTTTGTCGAGTATTATTCTCCGTATTTCATAATCCGATGTTGCCGAGCGTTTAATTTCATGGTTGTGATTTGTAAGGTTGAAATTTCGCATGTAGCGCACGCTACAAAGCTAAGGGTAGCGTATGCCAACATGGTTTCATAGCGCACGCTACGAATGTAATTAGCGCACGCTATGCGTGGTCAAATTGATTGGGACGTGCGGTAGGTGAGATCTCGGCCGGGACCCCGCCGGATCGTGTCGGATGTACTGACGGCTTTCGGGAAAGCCGAGTCAACGCCTTTAGCGCACGCCATGTGTCGATGCGTAGCGCACGCTAAGTGCCGAGTACGATTTAGATCGTGAGCCGTTAGCGCACGCTACGAGCAGGTCTAGCGCGCTAATAGCCATTTATTATAAATAGACAAGATCCTATTCGTGATTTCGATTCCTTCTCCTCCCACAACCCGAACTTTGACACATAGAACATAACTACTTTCGTCCTAAACACTCCGTATCAACCTCCTCAACCTCCTAGTTCGAGATTGAAGATCATACATCATTGGAGATTGGTGTTCAAGCCTTCGGTGTTGGATTGCTTCATTTCATCCGTGTTCTTCACTACTTCGAGGTAGGTGATTCTTCACCAATGATTAGTATGTTCATAAGGAAGATTTGAATCATGTTTGGATAGCAAGTATTTCGTTCATCACATGTTAGAAGGATACTTTTGACGTATCGGTACTAGATGTCGAATGAACCTTTGAACCATCTTATTATAAGGACTCCTAAGCATGTTCAAATCAAGTTATGATCAATAATCGGATATTTACCCAGTTGATACGTTTTACACGATGGAATCATGTGTTTTGGAACGTAGAACAAATGGAACTTAGATTATTTCTTGGAAATCGTAGATGAATTATGATGTTGAGTTGGCTATCCGTATATTTGTATTTCACGATCATAAATCTTCCACAAACCTTATTAGCATGATTTGCCCGAGGATAACTTGTATTATCACGGTAGGATTCATGAGTTCCTCACCATTCAACCCAGTTTTCGGCTTGCAGTATTCTGCCATGCAATATTAGCGCACGCTAACACGTGTAAGTTAACGTGCGCTATCGGGGTCAGATAACGCCCGAAACGTACGTAGCGTACGCTATGAGACCAGCCGAGTCAGACTGCCAGACCGTGGCTAGCGCACGCTAGTCTTATACGATAGCGTACGCTAACAGTCCGTCTTAGCGCACGTTACGTAGAGTACGTAGCGCGCGCTAAGCAGTCCAGGCAGATTGGTTATTTTGAGCTTTTCGGCCGTAGACCGAATTGTTAGGCCATCGTTCGACTTGAGATGATTTGTATATCGTTCCTTTTGTTAAGGTTCGACCTTGTTACGTTGATCGAAGGAGGCGGCCTTCGAGCGTGTCGAGAACATTGAAGTGTTTCGTCCTTGCCATTTTCGAGGCAAGTATCATATGTCGAGTTCGATTTATCATGCTTGTGGTTTTATTCATATTGTTGAATATGAGATGTATTTCTGAGAATTTTCGTGATATTCGTTGTTGTTTGTTCGTATTGATGAACATATTGAAATGCATATGTGTATGCATAATTGTTTCATTTATGGTATAAATGATCCGAGGGGATCATGAGGATCTATGCTGAGGGCGCTGGATCGAATGTCCACCATGCGTTGGTCCGACGGGATCATCATGGGGATCTATGCTGAGGGCGCTGGATCGCTGGACGGGTTTTCCACCATGCGTTGGTCCGACGGGATCATCATGGGGATCTATACCAAGGGCGCTGGATCGCTGGATTACCCTGTATTGTGTAGATGGAATCGTGAGGATTCGCATCGTTGGATTCCGGTGGCGGAAGTCCGTTTGCATGTTTTATGATGTTTTGATGATTTATTCTATGACGATACTTGTACTAGCATTGTTTTGCTAACCCCTTCGGGGGTGGACATTGTTTTTGATGTTCAGGTAGTCGAGGAGCGGGAGGGCAGCCACAGTACCGACAGGACGATGAGATGGCTCAGTGATGTGGTTGATGTTCTTATTATTATGATTTGTCTTCTTGGTTCGTTTAGTAATCGAGTATGTCTGTATTAATAAAGTCTTTTCGATATGGTTGTATAAGTCAGCACATTTGATCGTTTGTTTCAAATCTGTACGTGAATTCCAGTGTTCGATTGGTTTATTTTTACACTTCTTTTAAAATTAGCCTTGTAAATCCTTATCTAAAGGGTTTACGGCGCTGTAATTATTCCGAATATCTCGGGGTGTTACAGAACAGCACAAGTGTGCCGCGGCCCAGGGCCACAAAAAACGCCCAGGAATCAGCTTAGTGCCGCGGCACATCCTGAGTGTGCCGCGGCACACGGTACAGCCCCCTTCAACACCAAAAAGGCACATCGTGCAGTCTTGGCTATTTCGACCATAACTCCTTCGTCTGGACTCCGATTGACTCACCGTTTGAACCATTGGAAAGCTAACTTGATGCTCTATAATGTTGCAAAGATTCAGAATTTTTGGAGTTTCCAAGTATTAATGGTGACTTTACAAAGTCGAACTCCCACGTGAAAAAGTCGATTAAGGACACGGAACTCAACAAAATGACACCGAAACGAACTCGGATGACAAAAAGTGCAGAATTAATCATTCTCGGAATGACGAAACGGTCAGGAGAGAGTCGTCAAAACGAACTTCCGCCGAAAAAAGAAAATTACCGAAATTCGAAATTGCGGATATTACATTCTACCCTCCTTAAAAGAAGTTTCGTCCCGAAACTTAAAACAAGTAGGGAGAAGAAATATTCCGCCAGGAAAAACTCGACGAGATACACCAAAAACAGAAAACTCGCGCCCAACGGCGAAACGCTGCAAGAAACGCAAAGAGACATACGGCGTGAAAACACGCTCCACGACGACCAACACAACGTCGCCGTTAGAGATATAATAAAACCAACAAATGACAAGCATCATCAAACGGATAATATAGCCAAGTCAATTATCCGACAATCACAAAACACAACGAACGAAAGTCAGTATGATTGACCAACCCAACGGTACATCAATCGAAACGCGAGCCAATAGCTGAACCAATACGGAATTCCACCGCCTAAGGGTTGGAAGATCGAAAACGAGACTAATTTCCCGAACTTAAGGGAATTACGAAGGAGTCTGAACGTTCAACAATCACGAAACGAGATTAACAAAAACCGAACAATCAATGATCGAACCACAACGATCGAGTCAACAAAAAAAAATCGAATAATCCTGTTCGGATCACGAAGAACAATAAGGTTCAACCGACAACTCCGAAGTTCACATCTCGACTCGAGACGAAACATGATCCGGTAAAAACAACAAAATGTACACTCACATAAGATCCACAGGAAAGGGAAATAGCAATCGAAAAAAAAATTACAACGACAAACGAGTTATTCCGAAACAATACCGCACTCGTCCGATCAACAAAAGCAAGGGACAGGGAAAGTTCAGAAAATGTTAACGAGCATAAACGAGTCGACAGAGTCGAAAACACAGGAGTTCCAAATCCGATCCACTTCGAATAAAAGAACTAATAGAACCAAATGATGTCACTTCCGAACAAGGTTCACAAGAATCGAACCGAACTCGAAAAAGTCACAACGATAACCAGATCGACCCACAACAAGATCACAGTTCGTTCGGACGATGAAACCGAAATACAGAACAATTTCTTAAAGTTTCAACGAACATGAGCGAATCGATAGACTGGAGAAAGAGAAAATACAGAAGTCAAAATAGTACGGGTATTACCCCCGACCTCATCCACGAAATTCACAAAAACGGGAGCAAGGTAACAAGACATTAAACAACCGACACATAATGGAACCATCACCGATGCACACGGTCATACCAACCCAAGCTCTAACAGCTCGCACATGCGCGACAACGCAGAAATCACCACGAGACGACAACATTCAACACCAACATCCCACCTCTCACAGGGGGCTAGCACAACAAATGTGTGGAAAACGACTCAACGCTCACACCGCCAATTCGGTCATACTCGGGAGCAAACATCAAAATGATAACGCGAACATCATACATATATACCCAGCCCTCAAACGGGAATGGATAGGTTTTAAAAACGAAAACCTCATTTTGAAAATAATTTAGAAGAACACCGATTGATCTTGAGTATCACCTTTCAAAAAGTACAAACGTGAAACATCGTTATCGAGACTTTGGAGAACCACTTCGCATTTGATAAAAATGGGGACACTTTCTCTTAGTGAAAACTTTCAGAATATTCGACCCTCGGGTCTAAATAAAAGTGTTTCTAAAACATTGAAAATATCTCAAAACGTTTTGGCCCTCGAGGCAGAAAAATTTTGAAATATATTGTGGCACCTGGATGTACCACAAGAAAATAACTCATTTGAAAAAAATATGTCTCGAAATTTATTTCTAAGATACTCAAGTTTTCGAAAATAATTCAATGCCAAAAAGGACGATGCCAAAAAGGCTAGAATGCCCAAAAATATCAGGTAATCACACGGAACATCATAGCGCTGTGGGTCCCGCGTCGGAACCCCAGGCTAAAAACCATTTACAAAAATGCCAAAAAGGCTGATGACGGTAATATTTCAAAAGCTCACAGAAGCCATTTACAAAATGCTAAATACCGTCATAAGAATTTCGCCAAAATGATTAAGGCCATAATGCCAAAAACTCGGTTAAGGGAATCGGTTTTCGAAATAAAACTCGCTCGGTAAAATACCGAAAGTCATTACAAAAGAACTCACGCAGCGGATAAAAGAAATACAGTTCAACATGCACAATCCAGCAACACTACTCCTCATAAGAACAAAATATTAGAGTCAAATAACCACATTCAGAACAAAACCACTGGCCCCATTTGAGGCCTCTAAGGACCCTCACGCACTGGCTAGTGAACAAGTCGAACGCGTATAAGCACAAAGCTTCCACAAGAGAACTTGTAAAACGTGCAAATCGATTCGAAAATCATCAGCAACGGACAAAAACAACAATAAAAAGACATCACAAGCGACGACACTCCTCGTATAAATCAAATACGAGAGTCGATTAAATACATATCGTGAAATCAAAATCCACATAAGGATTCCATCACTTAACAAATAATCATAAAATAGCTCGTGTCACACGAGGCACAACACAAAGAAGGGAGACTTACTTCCACAGGTCGCACGAAGATGATGATCGCCCCACGATACTAATCACGACCAACAAACTCAAACGACGCGTCGCGATACGACTCAGTCAGATAAAATCCGACGAAACAAGACTCAAACAACACGACTTGACCCGACAGCCTAGGTTTTCCTCAACCTAAGCTCCGATACCATTTATGTAACACCCCCAATCCGCTCAGGGATATTACACGCCGTAGAACCCTTCCTCAAGGATCTACCAGGCTGGTAACAACATATAACAACTCAACCATGCCTTTAAGGCTAAAATGACTCAGTAGACCGATTTGGTCTTTCAATAAATACATACAACTCAAATACAAATCATGCCTGCAGGGTCAAAATACAACCACACCGCATAACGGGAAAAGTATAGCAAAGAAAATAAAGTACAATCAACAATAAACAATATACGGTTCCTCATGTGATTAGTATCGATCATCTTTCATCATCCTTCGTGCCGTCCCTGTGTTATGCTCCGAACCCGAATGCAAAAATAGACATCCACCCCGAATACTCGGGGTTAGCAAACTCCACTGTTTTGCTAGTGCAAGAACAAAGTGCAAATACGAGCCATACAATTCACATTCCACGAACGATAATAATTCGGAATCCTCAAAGGTTCAAATACAACAAGATGAACACTTCCCGAGGCGAGAGTTTGAGTAAAGACTTTCCAAAATTTCAAGATCAAAATATCAAGGGAAACAATCTATAAAATGATTTGAAATACCATCGGGAATTTTAATAGAAAATGATTTAGGATTATCAAATCCTACTTTTCAAAAACCCAAAATACGAAAGGGGTCACCGCCCCAAAGGTTTACTTTCCGAAAAACGACCTTTACCAAACCGTTGGGATTTTAGCCCCAAATCCGTAAAATGACTTTTACAAGACCATTGGGATTTTAGCCCCAAATCTCATCAACTCACAGTACACAAGAACGACCACAAGGTTCGACTCCCAACATCAAAATCCACAATTAAAGGATTTAACACAAACAACAAAATACTCTAGTGCCATCCTAGCCAAGTAAGCCAAACGAACAACTTACCTCTTACACACTTAGTCGATGCATGCAATCATGAAAACCGTTCAAAAGCACTCATTTCCGGAAATGCCATAATCAAATCACATTTGCAAAATGCACCACAATTAACCGTGGATCCACCCCTCCGTGGACCCCTACCGAGACCCCGTCGGATCTAACCCATAGTGGTTAAAAGCAAGCTCGCGGATCCACCCCTCCGTGGACCCCTACCGAGACCCCGTCGGATCTAACCCGTAGTGAGCATACACACACACACACGTTACTCATGAAATACTAACATGCTAAGAATGTAAGTTCATTAAGAATACTCACTAGAGATGGCCATTAACTCGACGCCATTACCAAACTCTTCAAAAATACAATAACAAGATTAAATACGGAATACACGATTCCATAACTTTAAACAATAGGAGTATCATCATAAAATCCTTCAACGTTCAAAATAATCACATCATAATCAATTCTCAAAACACCGTTCACAAAACACACGCGTTTTGAAAGAAAGCCTTTAACGAGGCCAAACCGAAATCCTTTGGAACTTCATTTCAAATAACCAAACAAACACATCAAGACGACCACCGATCATCATATCCATAAAACGAGAAAAGTATGGGCAAGGTACTTGCCTCGATATCACGAGCAATGGAAAAGTGAACGGATACGGCCGGGTAGCCCTCAAATTCCCGGACACTATCTAGAACGCGATAGCACCGAAATTACTACGGGAAAACACCACACGAATCATCAATCACCAACGGAATTCAACATCGGAATCATCGAGCACCTATAATCCTCCGTAAGGAATAATAAAACATGATTACGACGAGAATCAAGGCTGAAAACAATGGAAATCCCAACAAACTATCAAAGGGAACTCATTCTAACATTTAATCGAACATTAAATGTTCAAGACCCTTCAAGAACAAGAAATCACCCCTCGGGTTGAACGAACCAAGGATACGAGTATCCAATCCGTAGAACAAGTTCAAAACAACGTTTATACAACAATTAATTGATTAAAAACGGATTGGAATCGAAATCAAAAAGCAAAATCCCCAAATCTACAAAAACAAGGGTTCAAGCCAAAATACCTTGATTTGGATGAATGATTCAAGTAGAGGTCGAAAATCTACAACAAGAAACGCCCAGGAATCAGCTTAGTGCCGCGGCACAGCCTGAGTGTGCCGCGGCACACGGTACATGTAACACCCCCAATCCACTCAGGGATATTACACGCCGTAGACCCTCTCCTCGAAGATCTACCAGGCTGGTAACAACATTTAACATCTCGACAATGCCTTCAAGGCTAAATGACTCAGTAGACCGATTTGGTCTTTCAATAAAAATATACAACTCAATTACAACATATACCCACGCAGGAGTCAAAATACAATAAACTCCCGTACAACGGGGAAAAGATACTGCAGCGGAAAAGAAAATACAACTAGACCAACACGACATCAACGGATCCTCGTGTGATTAGTATCGTTCATCTTTCATCATCCTTCGTGCCGACCCTGTGTTATGCTCCAAAACCTGAATGCAAAAATAGACATCCACCCCCCGACTACTCGGGGGTTAGCAAAACTCCACTGTTTTGCTAGTGCAAATACAAAGTGCAAATACGAGCCATACAATTCACATTCCACGAATAACAATAACCAGGAATCCTCAAAGATCCAAACGAAACGAAAAGTACTTCTCGAGGCAAGGATTTGAGAAAACCTTTAAAAATCGAAATACCATAAATCAATGGAAATAATTTATAAGACGGTTTACAATGCCATCGAGAGTTTTAATAGAAAACCGTTTAGGATTATCAAATCCTACTTTTCAAAATCCACAAGACAAAAGGGGTCACCGCCCCAAATCTTTACTTTCCGAAAAATGACATTTACCAACCCGTTGGGATTTTAGCCCCAAATCCATAAAATGACTTTTACAAAACCATTGGGATTTTAGCCCCAAATCTCATCAACTCACAGTACACAAGAACGACCACAAGGTTCGTCTCCCAACATCAAAATCCACAAATAAAGGATTTAAAACAAACAACAATATACTCTTGTGCCATCCTAGCCAAGTAAGCCAAACGAACAACTTACCTCTTACACACTTAGTCGATGCATGCAATCATGGAAACCGTTCAAAAGCGCTCATTTCCGGAAATGCCAATAATCCAAATCACAGTTGCAAAACGCACCACAATTAACCGTCGATCCACACCTCCGTGGACCCCTACCGAGACCCCGTCGGATCTAACCCGTAGTGGTTAAAAGCAAAGCTCGTCGATCCACACCTCCGTGGACCCCTACCGAGACCCCGTCGGATCTAACCCGTAGTGAGCATACACACACACGTTACTCATGCAATACTAATATGCTAAGAATGTAAGTTCATTAAGAATACTCACTAGAGATGGCCACTTACTCGACGCCGTTATCAAACTCTTCAAAAACACCATAACAAGATTAAATAATTAATACACGATCCCATAACTTTAAACACAGGAGTATCATCATCAAAGACTTCAACGTTCAACGTAATCAAATCATAATCAATTCCCAAAACACATTGTTCACAAAACACACGCGTTTTGAAAGCAAGCCTTTAACGAGGCCAAACCGAAATCTTTTGAAACTTCATTTCAAACAACCAAACAAACACAACAAGACGATCACCGATCATCATATCCATAAAATAAGAAAAGTATGGGCAAGGTACTTGCCTCGATATCACAATCGCAACGAGACGACGGATAGGACGCGGTCGAATAGCCCCGAACCCCCGAACAATATCAAGAACGCGATAGCACCACGAGTATTATGAGAATAACACCACACGAATCATCAATCACCAAACGGAATTCAACATCGGAATCCTCGGACACCTATAAACCTCCGGAAGTAACAATAACACATGGTTACGACGAGAATCAAGGCCAAAACAACGGAAATCCCAACAAACTATCGAAGGGAAACTCATTGGGACATTTAATCGAACACTAAATGTTCAATAATTCTCAAGAACACTCGAATCGTCGATCGAGTTAAACAAACTTGATATATGGATATACAACCCATAGAACATGATTAATAACATCATACTACACCAATCGATGTATCAAAATCGGATTAGAACGAAATCAAGAACAATTTCTCCAAAAAGTCAACTTGAAGGATAATCATGAAATATACCTTGATTTGGATGAAGGATTCAAGTAGAGGTCGAAAATATACAACAAGACCTGAGGTAGATGATCTCTAAAAGTTTTGGAGCACTCAAATCGCCCAAGAATCGCCCACAATCGCCTAAGATGAAGGAGGAAGAAGAGAGGAGATAAAAATGAAGTTTTTCTCCTCGCAAATCTGCTAAAAAACGCAGAAAAAGCCCGTGTGCCGCGGCACAGGACAAGTGTGCCGCGGACCAGGGCCACCAAAAACGCCCAGGAATCAGCTTAGTGCCGCGGCACAGCCTGAGTGTGCCGCGGCACACGGTACAGCCTCCTTCAACACCAAAAAGGCACACCGTGCAGTCTTCGCTATTTCGACCATAACTCCTTCGTCTGGACTCCGATTGACTCACCGTTTGAACCATTGGAAAGCTAACTTGATTATCTATAATGTTGAAAAGATTCAGAATTTTTGGAGTTTCCAAGAATTAATGGTGACTTTACAAAGTCGAACTCCCACGTGAAAAAGTCGATTAAGGACACGGAACTCAACAAAACGACACCGAAACGAACTCGGATGACAAAAAGTGCAGAATTAATCATTCTCGGAATGACGAAACGGTCAGGAGTGAGTTGTCAAAACGAACTTCCGCCGAAAAAAGAAAATTACCGAAATTCGAAATTGCGGATATTACATTCTACCCTCCTTGAAAGAAGTTTCGTCCCGAAACTTAAAACAAGTAGGGGGGAGAAATATAACCGCCATGAAAACTCGACGAGATACACAAAAATAGAAAACTCGCGCCCAACGGCGAAACGCTGCAAGAAATGCAAAGAGACATACGGCGTGAAAACACGCTCCACGACGACCAACACAACGTCGCCGTTAGGGATACAATAAAACCAACAAATGACAAGCGTCATCAAACGGATAATATAGCCAAGTCAATTATCCGACAATCACAAAACACAACGAACGAAAGTCAGTATGATTGGCCAACCCAACGGTACGTCAATCGAAACGCGAGCCAATCGCTGAACTAATACGGAATTCCACCGCCCAAGGGTTGGAAGATCGAAAACGAGACTAATTTCCCAAACTTAAGGGAATTAGGAATGAGCCTGAATGCTCAACGATCACGAAACGAGGACAAAAACCGAACAAACAAACGACCGAACCACAACGGTCGAGACAACCAAAAAGCGAACAATCATGTTCGAATCACGAAGAACAATAAAATTCAAACAACAACTCCAAGGTTCACGTCTCGACTCGAGACAATATATGATCCGGTGAAAACAACAATGTATGCATTCACATAAGATCCACATGAAAGGGAATAGAAATTGAAAAGTCACAACGACAAACGAGTTATTCCGTAATGATGCCACACTCGTTCGATAAACAAAAACAAGGGGCAGGACAAGCTCAGAAATGTCAACGAACATAAATGAGTCGACAAAGTAGAATATACAGAAGTTCAAAATCCGATCCCTTCGAATAAAAGGACTAGTAGAACCAAATGATGTTACTCCCGAACAAGGTTCACAAGAATCGAACCGAACTCGAAAAAAAGTCACATCGATAACCAGATCGGCCCACAACAAGATCACAGCTCGTTCGAACGATGAAACCGAAATACAGAACAAGTTCATAAAGTGTCAACGAACATGAGCGAATCGATAGACTGGAGAAAGAGAAAATACAGAAGTCAAAATAGTACGGGCATTACCTCCGACCTCGTCCACGAAATTCACAAAAACAGGAGCAAGGTAACAAGACATTAAACAACCGACACATAACGGAACGATCACCGATGCACACGGCCATACCAACTCAAGATCTAACAGCTCGCACATGCGCGACAATGCAGAAATCACCACGAGGCGACAATATTCAACACCAACATCCCACCTCTCACAAGGGGCTAACACAACAAATGTGTGGAAAATGACTCAACGCTCACACCGCCAAATCGGTCATACTCGGGAGCAAACATCAAAATGACAACGTGAACATCATACATATATACCCAGCCCTCAAACGGGAATGGATAAGTTTTAAAAACGAAAACCTCATTTTGAAAATAATTTAGAAGAACACCGATTGATCTTGAGTATCACCTTTCAAGAAGTACAAACGTGAAACATCGTTATCGAGACTTTGGAGAACCGTTTCGCATTTGATAAAAATGAGGACACTTTCTCTTAGTGAAAACTTTCAGAATATTCGACCCTCGGGTCTAGATAAAAGTGTTTCTAAAACATTGAAAATATCTCAAAACATTTTGGTTCTCGAGGCAGAAAAATTTTGAAATATATTGTGGCACCTGGATGTACCACAAGAAAATAACTCATTTGAAAAAATATGTCTCGAAATTTATTTCTAAGATACTCAAGTTTTCGAAGATAATTCAATGCCAAAAAGGACGATGCCAAAAAGGCTAGAATGCCCAAAAATTTCAGGTAGTCACACGGAACATCATAGCGCTGTGGGTCCCGCGTCGGAACCCCAGGCTAAAAACCATTTACAAAAATGCCAAAAAGGCCGATGTGGTAATATTTCAAAACTCACGAAAGCCATTTACAAAATACTAAATACCGTCACAAGAATTTCGCCAAAGCGATCAAGGCCATAATGCCAAAAACTCGGTTAAGGGAAGCGGTTATCGAAATAAAACTCGGTCGGTAAAATACCGAAAGTCATTACAAAAGAACTCACGCAGCGGATAAAATAAATACAGTTCAACATGCACAATCCAGCAACACTACTCCTCGTAAGAATAAAATATTAGAGTCAAATAACCACATTCAGAACAAAACCACTGGCCCCATTCGAGGCCTCTAAAGACCCTACCGCACTGGCTAGTGAGCAAGTCGAACGTGTATAAGCACAAAACTTCCACAAGAGAACTTGTAAAACGTGCAAATCGATTCGAAAATCATCAGCAACGGACAAAAACAACAATAAAAAAAAGACATCACAAGCGACGACACTCCTCGTATAAATCAAATACGAGAGTCAATTAAATACATATCGTGAAATCAAAATCCACATAAGGATTCCATCACTTAACAAATAATCATAAAAATAGCTCGTTTCACACGAGGCACAACACAAAGAAGGGAGACTTACATTCACAGGTCGCACGAAGATGATGATCGCCCCACGATACTAACCACGACCAACAACTCAAACGACGCGTCGCAACACGACTCAGTCAGATAAAATCCGACGAAACAAGACTCAAACAACACGACTTGACCCGACAGCCTAGGTTTCCTCAACCTAATCTCTGATACCATTTATGTAACACCCCCAATCCACTCAGGGATATTACACGCCGTAGACCCTCTCCTCGAAGATCTACCAGGCTGGTAACAACATTTAACATCTCGACAATGCCTTCAAGGCTAAATGACTCAGTAGACCGATTTGGTCTTTCAATAAAAATATACAACTCAATTACAACATATACCCACGCAGGGGTCAAAATACAATAAACTCCCGTACAACGGGGAAAAGATACTGCAGCGGAAAAGAAAATACAACTAGATCAATACGACATAAACGGATCCTCGTGTGATTAGTATCGTTCATCTTTCATCATCCTTCGTGCCGACCCTGTGTTATGCTCCAAAACCTGAATGCAAAAATAGACATCCACCCCCCGAATACTCGGGGGTTAGCAAAACTCCACTGTTTTGCTAGTGCAAATACAAAGTGCAAATACGAGCCATACAATTCACATTCCACGAATAACAATAACCAGGAATCCTCAAAGATTCAAACGAAATGAAAAGTACTTCTCGAGGTAAGGGTTTGAGAAAACCTTTAAAAATTGAAATACCATAAATCAATGGAAATAATTTATAAGACGGTTTAGAATGCCATCGAGAGTTTTAATAGAAAACCATTTAGGATTATCAAATCCTACTTTTCAAAATCCACAAGACAAAAGGGGTCACCGCCCCAAATCTTTACTTTCCGAAAAATGACATTTACCAACCCGTTGGGATTTTAGCCCCAAATCCATAAAATGACTTTTACAAAACCATTGGGATTTTAGCCCCAAATCTCATCAACTCACAGTACACAAGAACGACCACAAGGTTCGTCTCCCAACATCAAAATCCACAAATAAAGGATTTAAAACAAACAACAAAATACTCTTGTGCCATCCTAGCCAAGTAAGCCAAACGAACAACTTACCTCTTACACACTTAGTCGATGCATGCAATCATGGAAACCGTTCAAAAGCGCTCATTTCCGGAAATGCCAATAATCCAAATCACAGTTGCAAAATGCACCACAATTAACCGTTGATCCACACCTCCGTGGACCCCTACCGAGACCCCGTCGGATCTAACCCGTAGTGGTTAAAAGCAAAGCTCGTCGATCCACACCTCCGTGGACCCCTACCGAGACCCCGTCGGATCTAACCCGTAGTGAGCATACACACACACACGTTACTCAAGCAATACTAATATGCTAAGAATGTAAGTTCATTAAGAATACTCACTAGAGATGGCCACTTACTCGACGCCGTTATCAAACTCTTCAAAAACACCATAACAAGATTAAATACGGAATACACGATCCCATAACTTTAAACACAGGAGTATCATCATCAAAGACTTCAACGTTCAACGTAATCAAATCATAATCAATTCCCAAAACACATTGTTCACAAAACACACGCGTTTTGAAAGCAAGCCTTTAACGAGGCCAAACCGAAATCTTTTGAAACTTCATTTCAAACAACCAAACAAACACAACAAGACGATCACCGATCATCATATCCATAAAATAAGAAAAGTATGGGCAAGGTACTTGCCTCGATATCACAATCGCAACGAGACGACGGATAGGGCGCGGTCGAATAGCCCCGAACCCCCGAACAATATCAAGAACGCGATAGCACCACGAGTATTACGAGAATAACACCACACGAATCATCAATCACCAAACGGAATTCAACATCGGAATCCTCGGACACCTATAAACCTCCGGAAGTAACAATAACACATGGTTACGACGAGAATCAAGGCCAAAACAACGGAAATCCCAACAAACTATCGAAGGGAAACTCATTGGGACATTTAATCGAACACTAAATGTTCAATAATTCTCAAGAACACTCGAATCGTCGATCGAGTTAAACAAACTTGATATATGGATATACAACCCATAGAACATGATTAATAACATCATACTACACCAATCGATGTATCAAAATCGGATTAGAAATGAAATCAAGAACAATTTCTCCAAAAAGTCAACTTGAAGGATAATCAAGAAATATACCTTGATTTGGATGAAGGATTCAAGTAGAGGTCGAAAATATACAACAAGACCTGAGGTAGATGATCTCTACAAGTTTTGGAGCACTCAAATCGCCCAAGAATCGCCCACAATCGCCTAAGATGAAGGAGGAAGAAGAGAGGAGAAAAAAATGAAGTTTTTCTCCTAGCAAATCTGCTAAAAAAACGCAAAAAAAGCCCGTGTGCCGCGGCACAGGACAAGTGTGCCGCGGCCCAAGGCCACCAAAAACGCCCAGGAATCAGCTTAGTGCCGCGGCACTGCCTGAGTGTGCCGCGGCACACGGTACAGCCTCCTTCAATACCAAAAAGGCACACCATGCAGTCTTCGCTATTTCGACCATAACTCCTTCGTCTGGACTCCGATTGACTCACCGTTTGAACCATTGGAAATATAACTTGATTCTCTATAATGTTGCAAAGATTCAGAATTTTTGGAGTTTCCAAGAATTAATGGTGACTTTACAAAGTCGAACTCCCACGTGAAAAAGTCGATTAAGGACACGGAACTCAACAAAACGACACCGAAACGAACTCGGATGACAAAAAGTGCAGAATTAATCATTATCGGAATGACGAAACGGTCAGGAGTGAGTTGTCAAAACGAACTTCCTCCGACAAAAGAAAATTACCAAAATTCGAAATTGCGGATATTACAGTACAACCCCCTTCAACACCAAAAAGGCACATCGTGCAGTCTTGGCTATTTCGACCATAACTCCTTCGTCTGGACTCCTATTGACTCACCGTTTGAACCATTGGAAATCTAACTTGATGCTCTATTATGTTGCAAAGATTCAGAATTTTTGGAGTTTCCAATAATTAATGGTGACTTTACAAAGTCGAACTCCCACGTGAAAAAGTCGATTAAGGACACGAAACTCAACAAAATGACACCGAAACGAACTCGGATGACAAAAAGTGCAGAATTAATCATTCTTGGAATGACGAAACGGTCAGGAGCGAGTCGTCAAAACGAACTTCCGCCGAAAAAAGAAAATTACCGAAATTCGAAATTGCGGATATTACACTCAGAACCCACTGCCCAGACCCGATAGCGTGCGTTAGGCTAGCCGATAGCGTGCGCTACACCTGCCAGTTAGCGCGCGCAGCGTTCCGGCCGTAGCGTGCACTACTCCGGTTCCTGCCGCACCCGTCCGGCCGGTGCCCGCAATCGTCCGGCGATCCATAGCCGTCCGGCGATCCATAACCGTCGGCGATGCGACCACCGGGCTCGGCGACCCGATTTCCAAACGTGCGGGCGAACACGGCGAAAAGTTCGCGGACAACATCAACGACCGAAATGAAAACATAATACCATAATTAATCATACGCGACCAAGAAAGCGGGTCGAGACAACAATTACGAATACGGATACCGTAACTTTTAAGAAATTACAAAATGGCCCAAAAGCGCCGGAAATCACGATACGTGATCGAATAACCAAACCGAAGTTCACAACATGTCTAACAAAGTTAAACGGACTTACGGAAACTCGAAGCATGATTTGAGCGAGATTCGCAAGAATCGAACTCAAGCGCGGAAAAGTCGCTAAAAAGCACGGAACTCAACAAAACGACACCGAAACGAACTCGGATGTCAAAAAGTGTAGAATTAATCATTCTCAGAATGACGAAACGGTCATGAGTGAGTCGTCAAAACGGACTCTGATCGAAAAAAGAAATTTACCAAAAATCAAAAATTGCGGATATTACAATTCATCCCTCAAACTTGTACTTTCTCTTTTTCTCTCTAAAAAAATTCTTTTCAAAAATGGAGTCATCATCTTCCACAAAAATATTTAACTCAGTCTGCATTTTTGGTGGAGCTAGTTATGGAAAAGATGCATGCTTTACTCAAGCAGCACACAACTTGGGTCGTACTTTAGGAGAAAAATGCATTCATGTAGTTTACGGAGGAGGAAGTCTAGGATTAATGGGACGAGCTGCTGCTTCTGCCTATATGGAAGGAGTAAGAGTGTTGGGAGTAATTCCAAAACCTCTGGCTGAAAGTAAAATCACCGGGGCAACTATTGGAGATGAGTTTAGATCTGTAAATATGCAAGATCGCATAACTCACATGACAAATAATTCTGGCACCTTTATCACCCTTCCCGGTGGTTTTGGCACTCTTGAGGAACTTTTTCATGTGGTTACCAGAGCCCAGCTAAATGTTCATCAAAAACCAATAGGTCTGCTTAATGTCAATGGTTTCTTTGATGGTTTACTATCGTTCATCGACTACTCTGCTGAAAAAGGTTTTATTTCCGAGCGTGCTAAACGAATCATAGTCGTTGCAACAACACCAGAAGAGCTAATCAAAAAACTCACTGAATTTGTTCCTCAACCAGATCCAGCTCTAGCTAATATTGTCTGGATGGAAGATCTCACCGTAAGAAAACGAAAAGTGGATTCATTCCTCTCCCTTTGATACCCCATATCAGACCTCTTGTTATTTTTACTTTCTGTCGTGTGTAAAAATCGTGCTAAATGATGGCATCTTAAGGAGTTTCTTCTTGATCTCTTGACGCGCATCTATTCGCAATTTATATATTGTTATTTTATTGCTGTAATTTTTATTGTGTGTTTTTTATAAAAGCATTGATGGCAGCGTAAGGCGACTCTTCGGACTTTCTTGATGCGCATCTTTAAAATTGTGTTATACTTCCGAGTATATTTTTTTTTTTGTTGTTGTTGTTTGCCTCGTATATTTTTTTCATGCAGATCCAAAAAGGCGTAGCTCAAGCATCAACTTTCATTTCAGGGAGTTTTATGTTTTCTCACTTATTTTTCATTTCTAAAAACTGAGGATAGTTTTATTTTCAAGTTTGGGGGTGGTATGTTTTAATTATTGTGGTGTGATTTGATTATTTTTTGTTATTTGGCTTTGATTTTTTTTTTTATGTATATTTATATATATATATATATATATATATTTTGTTTATTTGTGAGATTTCTAGATCTGGCCATAACACCAATAATTTAGCTATATACAAGCTTCTAAAATTGTTTTAACCGGTAAAAAAATTGTATATTCCAAAATTTTTTGAGCCTTAATCTCTCTTTCCAAGCCTTGTAGTTATCATATAAAATCGAGTCATTCGTTACCTTGAGAAAAGAAGAATCAGTCGGTTGATGAAAAATAGAATTGAAATTTACTTAATTTGTGGAGTTTTTTATTTTTCATGCTTAACTAATAAATGATTTTCTGCAAAAATTCTATTCCCTAAAAAAAAGAGGAGTCATTGGTGAAAAGAGCTACACGTTAGCAAATAACGGTGTGAAAGCTATCACCTAAAAAAAATGACAAAAAGGAGAAGTGTTGAGCAGCAACAGCTGCCTAATTTTGGGGGTCTTAAAATTTTGCGAAAAATAAAGGACTAACCATTGTTTGTGCGTAGCTGCCGTCTCACAGAAAAATTGGTGAAAAGAGCTACACGTTAGCAAATAACGGTGTGAAAGCTATCACCTTTTAAAAAAAGAGATAGAAATTATGTTGGTGAAAAGAGCTACACGTTAGCAAATAACGGTGTGAAAGCTATCACTAAAAGGGATGTAGTTTATGAGCAAGATCTGAATTAATTAGCGGCTGAATTTCAATACACTCAATTTCGTGAAAAATCACAATATTTGATGACGCCGATGAAATTCTTCTTCATATTGAGTCAAAAAAATAAACGAGTGATCGAGAGCAACCATTAAAGGGAGTCGTGTGAAGTCACGAGTGGGAAAGAAATAATCAACCTTTTGGGGGGAAAACCTTGCATTTTGGAATTACAAAAATAAAAACCGTGTTTTAACTTCAAAATCGTTAGTAGATTTATTTTGAATCTTGATTCATTTCTATCTACTGTATAAAGTTGGTTATTGTGTATTAATGGCATTTTGATCTCTTTTTATCTTTATATATAATTATTTTTCTTAAATTTGTGTGTATTATTTTTTTATTTTTTATTTTATGTCTTATTTTTTATTTTGTGTGTAATTAATAAAGAGTCTTGCTCGGGACTAGCAAGAATTTAAGTGTGGGGTATTTGATTAGTGCATAATTGATCT
The DNA here is from genome assembly GCA_033398695.1 of Orobanche coerulescens. NCBI lineage: Eukaryota > Viridiplantae > Streptophyta > Magnoliopsida > Lamiales > Orobanchaceae > Orobanche > Orobanche coerulescens. The sequence goes on along the minus strand of CM065807.1, from coordinate 186,498,793 downwards.
AAAATTCATATACAAAATGGTTATTTTACAGATTACTGACATGAAGCATCAAAAAGGACGGAAAACAAGATCAAATCCAACGACGGGAATTTTTCAAAGCAAAACGAACTAGAACACGGCGCAAACAGGACCGTGTTATGTAGGCCGTTTCACATACGGCGCAACAAGGGCCGTGTCTTGGGCCGTTTCACACACGGCCGGCATTTAGCGCCGTGTCCTCGCGCGTATTCCGAAAGAGACCGAGTCACCACAAAACGGCGCACAACACGGGGCAAACTGGGCCGTTTTTTATCACCGTTTTTCAGCAGGTGCCATGCAAAATTAGTCCACTTTTGACCAACTTGTGAACTCAACCACAAGATATTTTTTTGGTCAAAAATCTGAAAATTCAAAGACATGGGTGAAGTGTGAACAAAGAATTAAAAAAATGATATTACAATAGATATTTTGAATTAAATAATCAATTGTATTCTTGAAAATCACCTATAAAAGGACATCTTCATCCATTGCAAGATCACCATTTATTACCAATTCTCAAACCCATCTTCTTGCTAAGAAATACTTCTTTTTTTTGAGCAATATATTTTCCTTAGAACTTTCAATTTTAGTTTGTATTTTATTTTTGGTTTGAAGTTTTTCTTTCATTTAGTTTGTAATTGAAAAGTGCTTGATCAATAAGCACTTAGTATTTTACTTTCAATTTTTGTAAGCTTTAAACAAGTTTGAAGTTATATTTTGAAGTTTGTTTCTTGCACTTTGATTCATCATATTCAAGTAAGTTTTATCTATTGTCATTAAGTTCTAGTAATTAAAAGTTTCTATATATATATATTATATATATCAATTATTTCTATTATAATTTTAGTTTGTATAAACCAATGAGTAGCTAATCTTTCTTCCTAGGGGAAGGGGGATTTCCATTAGGTTATATATTGAGTATTTGATTGATTTAAACTATTTTTAGGACTAATTGGTTTAAATAGAGATTGATCATATCCTGTTTTTACTAATGAAACCTTCTTGATTGATTGTTGAGTGAATTGGAAACATATCTTTTCAATCTATCAAATGTTAATCTTGTTATCAACATCTTAAGATTGCGAAAGTGGTTAAGACATCTTTGATTACGAAAGTACGGAGGTGAAAAGTTGATTACTCGATGAACGATCGTTTATCCTAAAAATAGTCAAGTTAGAGAAATGAAAGGACTAATTGGTTTAAATAGAGATTGATCATATCCTATTTCTACTAGTGAAACCTCCTTGATTGATTGTTAAGTGTATTGGAAACACATCTTTTCAATCTATCAAGTGTTAAACTTGTTATCAACATCTTAAAAAAGTGACAGTGATTAAGACATCTTTGATTACGAAAGTACGGAGGTGAAAAGTTGATTACTCGATAAACATTCTTTTTTTCTTTTATATCCGTATAAATCAATTCCGATACTTAATTAAAAACCTAATTTAATGAACCCGTAATCCCCTAGATTTTATAAATTCCCAACTCATTTTAATTCTATTCATTTTCACTAGTTAAAAATAGTCTAATATAAATAGTCTAGTATAAATAGTCTTAATATAAATAGTCTAGTATAAATAGTCTACTAAAAAATAGTCTAGTTAAAAATAGTCTTAATATAAATAGTCTAGTATAAATAGTCTTAATAAAAATAGTCTTATTAAAATAGTTTAGTTTAAAATATAGTGCATTTTAATTTAGTTAATTTTTAAAAACCCAAAAATATCTTTTTTAATATTTTAGTATTTATTTCTCGCAATCTATAAACAAAATATTATACGAAGCCCTGTTGGACAATCCTCGAGAGAAAAGACCTTGGTAGAACTTACCACAAACTACTTCTACCTCGTATATATTTGCGAGCGACTCAAGAACTCCTATTTTTAGGATAAGTTTTTGACCGATCAAATTTTATTACTCGATGAACGATCGTTTATCCTAAAAATAGTCAAGTTAGAGAAATGAAAGGACTAATTGGTTTAAATAGAGATTGATCATATCCTATTTCTACTAGTGAAACCTCATTGATTGATTGTTAAGTGTATTGGAAACACATCTTTTCAATCTATCAATTGTTAATCTTGTTATCAACATCTTAAAAAAGTGAGAGTGATTAAGACATCTTTGATTACGAAAGTACGGAGGTGAAAAGTTGATTACTCGATAAACATTCGTTTTTTCTTTTATATCCGTATAAATTAATTCCGATACTTAATTAAAAACCTAATTTAATGAACCCGTAATCCCCTAGATTTTATAAATTCCCAACTCATTTTAATTCTATTCATTTTCACTAGTTAAAAATAGTCTAATATAAATAGTCTAGTATAAATAGTCTTAATATAAATAGTCTAGTATAAATAGTCTACTAAAAAATAATCTAGTTAAAAATAGTCTTAATATAAATAGTCTAGTATAAATAGTCTTAATAAAAATAGTCTTATTAAAAATAGTTTAGTTTAAAATATAGTGCATTTTAATTTAGTTAATTTTTAAAAACCCAAAAATATCTTTTTTAATATTTTAGTATTTATTTCTCGCAATCTAAAAACAAAATATTATACGAAGCCCTGTTGGACAATCCTCGAGAGAAAAGACCTTGGTAGAACTTACCACAAACTACTTCTACCTCGTATATATTTGCGAGCGACTCAAGAAATCCTATTTTTAGGATAAGTTTTTGACCGATCAAATTTTGGCGCCGTTGCTGGGGATTGTTTTAGGCCAAATATAATTTTTCTGTCCGATTAAGTGGCGGATAACGATACTCCGTGACTATCAAAGTCGGATTTTTTTTCAGTTTCCCACAAACAACTGATATTTGTAGATATTTTATCGTTTTTCATTTTAATTTTTTTTTGTCATGGAAGAAACATTGTATAAAATTGAAAAAAGATTTCCCTTTCTAAGCAAAAATGCAATTTTAAAGATTTACAAGACAAGGCTTGAAAGGATGAGGTTGCTTATGAATAAAAGCATACCTTTTGACATAAGATTCATTATCGAAGCCAAAGTAAGAATAGAAGGTGAATTCACGGAAACACCTACTAGATTTTTACCAGGGCTTGGAAAAAGTTCATATGCAAAGAAACGACGAGCAAAGATGCTAGCCGTTTGCTATAAATGTGCTAGATGGAACTGTAATACCCGAGATTTCTGTTATGTAATTGGAACTTGTGATATCGTAATGATTGTACTTTTGTCTGAGTACTATTCTCCGTATTTCATAATCCGATGTTGTCGAGCGTTTAATTTCGTGTTTGTGATTTAAAGATTGTAAATCTGCGCATGAAGCGCACGCTATCGGCTATGTTTAGCGTGCGCTAACGTGGATTCATAGCGCACGCTACCGAGGATCATTAGCGCACGCTATGCGCGGTCAAATTGATTGAGACATGCGGTAGGTGAGAGCTGGTCGGGGGGACCCTGTCGGATAGTGTCGGGATGTACCTGGACGGCTTTCGGGAAAAGCCGAGTCAACGCCTTAGCGCACGCTACAGGTATATGCGTAGCGCACGCTAAGTGCTGAGTACAGTTTAGTCCAGTGAGCCGTTAGCGCACGCTACGAGGAGGGTCTAGCGCGCGCTAATAGCCATTTATTATAAATAGGACATCATCCTATTCGTGATTTCAGTTCTCTCTTCTCCCATTACCCGAATTCTTACACTTAGAACATAACTTCCTTCATCCTAAACACTTCATATCAACATCCTGATTCGTGATTGAAGATCGTATATCATTGGAGATTGGTGTTCAAGCTTTCGGTGTCGGATTGCTTCATTTTTCCTCCATGTTCTTCACTACCTTGAGGTAGGTGATTCTTCACCAATACTAGTTGTGTTCTAAAGGATGTTGATCATGTTCATCTAGTCAGTTAGATTCGTTATTAGCCGTACATCATGTGTTAGAAGGATGTTTTCGACGTTTCGACACTTATTCATCGTATGATCCATTGAACCTTTTTGTACGAGGATTCCTAAGCATGTTATGTACCTTCCAAACCAATCGACCAGTATATGTAGATTACCTAGTTCGTATGTTTTACGTAAGGAGCCATATGTTTTGGGACTTGGAATAATCGGAACTTAGAATATTTCTTGAAGATCTTGGATGAGTTATGATGATGAGATAATTATCCGTATAATTGTACCTCATGATCATGGAACTTCCACAACCTTATTAGCATGACAGACTTGAGGATGATTTGTTGTATCAACATAGAATTCATGAATTCACCACCTTTCAACCCAGTTTTTTTCCGTTAGCAGTATTCTGCCATGCAGGGTTAGCGCACGCTAACATATATGAGTTAACGTGCGCTATCGGGGTTCAGTTAGCGCACGATACGTACGTAGCGTACGTTATGTATCGGCCGATTCAAACTGTCGGTTCGTAGCTAGCGCATGCTAGTCTTACACGATAGCGTACGCTAACAGGTCGGCATAGCGCACGTTACGTAGAGTACGTAGCGCACGCTAAGCAGTCCAGGCAGATTGTTTGTTTTGAGCTTTCCGGCCGTAGACCGAATTGTTAGGCCATCGTTCGACTTGAGATGATTTGTATATCATTCCTTTTGTTAAGGTTCGAGCTCGTTACGTTGATCGAAGGAGGCGGCCTTCGAGTGTATCGAGATCATTGAAGTGTTTCGTCCTTGCCATTTTCGAGGCAAGTATCATATGTCGAGTTCGATTTATCATGCTTGCGGTTTTGTTCATATTGTTGAATATGAGATATATTTCTGGAAATTCTCGTGATATTTATGGTATAAATGATCCGAGGGGATCATGAGGATCTATGCTGAGGGCGCTGGATCGAATGTCCACCATGCGTTGGTCCGACGGGATCATCATGGGGATCTATGCTGAGGGCGCTGGATCGTTGGACGGGTTTTCCACCATGCGTTGGTCCGATGGGATCATCATGGGGATCTATCTTTGAGGTGTCTTTGGATCATTTGGATTACCTTGTATTGTGTTGATGGAATCGTGAGGATTCGCATCGTTGGATTCCGGTGGCGGAAGTCCGTTTTGTATGTTTCATGATGCATTGATGATTTATTGTATGATGATACTTGTACTAGCATTGTTTTGCTAACCCCTTCGGGGGTGGACATTGTTTTGATGTTCAGGTAGCGGAGGAGCGGGGAGGCAACCACAGTACCGACAGGACGATGAAATGGCTCAGTGATGTGGTTGATGTTATTGCTATTATGAATTGTCTTCTTGATTCGTTTAGTACTCGAGTACGTCTGTTTTAATAAGGTCATTTCGATATGGTTGTATAAGTTAACTTATTTGATCGGTTGAATCAAATCTGTATTTGAACTTCAGTTGTTCGATTGGATTATTTTTACACTTCTTTTAAATTTAGCCTTGTAAATCCTTATCTAAAGGGTTTACGGCGCTGTAATTATTCCGAATATCTCGGGGTGTTACAGAATATGGTATCGGAGCTAAGATTTATGGATATCTTGGCAGTCGGGTTAGTTGGGTCTGTTTACGTTATTGATTATTGGTCGTTCGTAACATCACTGCTGAGCCAGCATCGTCGTGTGGACTGTGGTTGTAAGTTTTCTAATCTCGAATACTACTGTTTTATTTAATTCATGTCTTGTAAACATTGATGAATGTACTTTGAGAAAGTTTGTCCTGGATATTGAGTATTTATGTTTACAGTATGTTGAGAGGAGGTCGTGGACGCGGACGCGGTCGTGGATGCGGACGTGGAAATGCGAGGCAAGAAGAGTCGGTATTGTAACACCCCCAATCCACTCAGGGATATTACACGCCGTAGACCCTCTCCTCGAGGATCTACCAGGCTGGTAACAACATTTAACATCTCGACAATGCCTTCAAGGCTACAATGACTCAGTAGACCGATTTGGTCTTTCCACAAATACATACAACTCAAATACAACTCATGCCCACGCAGGGGACAAAATACAACCACACCCGTACAACGGGAACAATATAGCAATGAAAATAAAGTACAATCGAACCAACACACGATGTGCGGTTCCTCATGTGATTAGTATCGATCATCTTTCATCATCCTTCGTGCCGACCACGTGTTATGCTCCAAAACCCGAATGCAAAACAGACATCCACCCCGAATACTCGGGGTTAGCAAACTCCACTGTTTTGCTAGTGCAAGAACAAAGTGCAAATACGAGCCATACAATTCACATTCCACGAATAACAATAACCGAGGATCCTCAAAGATCCAAACGAAACGAAAAGTACTTCCCGAGGCAAGGGTTTGAGAAAACATATCAAAATCGAAATATCATAAATCAATGGAAGTAATTTATAAAACGGTTTAGAATGCCATCGAGAGTTTTAATAGAAAACAATTTAGGATTATCAAATCCTACTTTTCAAAATCCAAAAGACAAAAGGGGTCACCGCCCCAAAGGTTTACTTTCCGAAAAATAACATTTACCAAACCGTTGGGATTTTAGCCCCAAATCCGTAAAACGACTTTTATAAAACCATTGGGATTTTAGCCCCAAATCTTAGCAACTCACAGTACACAAGAACGACCACAAGGTTCGTCTTCCAACATCAAAATCCACAAATAAAGGATTTAAAACAAACAACAAAATACTCTAGTGCCATCCTAACCAAGTAAGCCAAACGAACACTTACCTCTTACACACTTAGTCAATGCATGCAATCATGAAAACCGTTCAAAAGCACTCATTTCCGGAAATGCCAATAATCAAACCACATTTGTAAAAATGCACCACAATTAACTGTGGACCCACAGCTTCGTGGATCCCTGCCGAGACCCCGTCGGATCTAACCCACAGTGGTTAAAAGCAAGCTCGCGGTTCCACAGCTTCGTGGAGCCCTACCGAGACCCCGTCGGATCTAACCCGTAGTGAGCATACACACACACACATTACTCATGCAATACTAACATGCTAAGAATGTAAGTTCATTAAGAATACTCACTAGAGATGGCCATTAACTCGACACCATTACCAAACTCTTCAAAAATACAATAACAAGATTAAATACGGAATACACGATTCCATAACTTAAACAATAGGAGTATCATCATAAAATCCTTCAATGTTCAAAATAACCAAATCATAATCAATTCTCAAAACACAACGTTCACAAAACACACACGCGTTTTGAAAGAGAGCCTTTAACGAGGCCAAACCGAAATCCTTTGAAAATTCATTTCAAATAACCAAACAAACACATCAAGACGACCACCGATCATCATATCCATAAAACGAGAAAAGTATGGGCAAGGTACTTGCCTCGAATAAGAACAACGCGGAGAATCGACCGAAGTAGGTTGGCCCGAACCGACTACGAACCCGCCGACTCCACCGAACGCCAACTCACGTTCATAAACTACGAAGGACAAATAATAACAATGAAATGAATTCCATAACACGACTCAAAGCCGTTGAATTCAAAGAACGAATGACGAAAGTTCACGGATTTCCCCCAAAACGGCCAAGAACACGATTCGTTCCGTCAAATCACGAAAACGGAATTCCAAGTTGAAATATGGATATACAATCCATAGAATATGTTTAACAACATCATTTAACCATAATCGATCCATCGAAAACGGATGAAAAACGAGATCGGGGACAAATCCCCCAAAAAGTCAATTCGAAGGAAATCAAGAAATATACTTCGATTCGACGAAGAACAATGGATTAAATGATGTTAAACACAACAATACTACCAAGATTAATCATACCCATCATGAATTAATCAACAACACGGAACGAATCGGTAGAAAATGCAAAAATCCCCAAATTCACGAAATTATGGTTCTAAGGAAGATTACCTTGATTCGCTGGATCAAAGGTCGATAACGGACGATCGATTGATGTTATGAACTCAAGAACTTCATGGATTTGTTGTTAAACAACATGGCTTCGTGACCCATGAATCGCCACCCGCGGACGGAGAAGGAAGGAAATGAAAAACGAAGGGAAATGTGGCTGGTCTGTCATATATATACTGGGCCGGAACTAGCGTGCGCTATCGGCCAGTACCGGCCGAGCACTCTCGGCCATGGCCCGCATGACCCGGAACCACCGACCAAATTCTGCCGACCATGACTCGTCCACCCGACTCCCGCTAGCGTGCGCTACGGCCGGAAGCCTGCGCGCGCTTAACTGTCCGGTAGCCCGGACTAACAAACTTACCCAGTAACGTCGCTAGTCGGCGGCGTGCGCTACCCCTGACGGTTAGCGTGCGCTACGACCGGCGGCGGCGTGCGCTACTGCCGATCTGACCGAGTCGTAACCTCGAATCCCTCTGCCCGGGCCGATAGCGTCGCTAGCCACCGGCAGCGTGCGCTACCCGTGCCGGTTAGCGCGCGCAGCCTTCCGGCCGTAGCGTGCGCTACGCGGTTCTGCCGCACCGTCCGGCCGGTGCCTGCAATCGTCCGGCCCGCCACCGTCCGGCCCGATCCATAGCCGTCGAGGCTCGGCGACCGATTTCCAAAACGCGCAGGCGAACACGACGAAAAGTTCACGAGCGACATAAACGACTCGAAATGAAAACGTAATACCATAATTAGTCATACGCGACCAAGAAACGGGTCGAGACAACAATTACAGATACGGATACCCGTAACTTTCAAGAAATTACAAAATGGCCCAAAACGCCCGGAAATCACGATACGTGATCGAATAACCAAACAGAAGTTCACAACACGTCTAACAAAGTTAAACGGACTTACAGGAAACTCGAAACAACAGTTTCGAACGAGATTCGCAAGAATCGGACTCAAGCACGGAAAAGTCGCTAAAAAGCACGGAACTCAACGAAACGACACCTAAACGAACTCGGATGTCAAAAAGTGTAGAATTAATCATTCTCAGAATGACGAAACGGTCATGAGCGAGTCGTCAAAACGGACTCCGACCGAAAAAAGAAATTTACCGAAAATCGAAAATTGCGGATATTACATTCTACCCTCCTTAAAAGAAGTTTCGTCCCGAAACTTAAAACAAGTAGGGAGAAGAAATATTCCGCCAGGAAAAACTCAACGAGATACACAAGAGTGCGTAACTAACGCCCAACGGTGAAATGTTACAAACAACGCAAAGGAATATACGGCGTGAAAACACGCTCCACGGCGACCAACACAACGTCGCCGTTAGGGATATAATAAAACCAACAAGTGACAAGCGTCATCAAACGGATAATATAGCCAAGTCAATTATCCGACAATCACAAAACACAACGAACGAAAATCAATATGATTGACCAACCCAACGGTACATCAATCAAAACGCGAGTCAACCACTGAACAAACACGGAATCCCACCGCCTAAGGGCTGGAAGATCGAAAACGAAACTAATTTCCCAAACTGAAGGGAATTACGAAGAAGCCTGAATGTTCACCAATCACGGAACGAGGTCAATAAAAACCGAACAATCAAACGATCAAACCACAACGATCGAGACAACAAAAATCAAAGAATCATGTTCGAATCACGAAGAACAATAAAGTTCAAACAACAATTCCAAGGTTCACGTCTCGACTCGAGACAATATATGATCCGGTGAAAACAACAGGACGTGCATTCACATAAGATCCACAGGAAAGGGAATAGCAATTAAAAAGTCACAACGACAAACGAGTTATTACGAAACAATACCACACTCGTTCGATAAACAAAAACAAGGGGTAGGACAAGCTCAGAAATGTCAACGAACATAAATGAGTCGACAGAGTCGAAAACATAAGAGTTTCAAATCCGATCCACTTCGAATAAAAGAACTAGTAGAACCAGATGATGTCACTCCCAAACAAGGTTCACAAGAATCGAACTGAACCCGAAAAAGTAACATCGATAACAAGATCGACCCACAACAAGATCACAGCTCGTTCGGACGATGAAACCGAAATACAGAACAAGTTCATAAAGTACCAACGAACATGAACGAATCGATAGACTGGGGAAAGAGAAAATACAGAAGTCAAAATAGTACGGGCATTACCTCCGACCTCGTCCACGAAATTCACAAAAACGGAAGCAAGGTAACAAGACATTAAACAACCGACACGTAATGGAACCATCACCGATGCACACGGTCATACCAAACCAAGATCTAACAGCTCACACATGCGCGACAACGCAGAAATCATCACGAGGCGACAACATTCAACACCAACATCCCGCCTCTCACAGGGGGCTAGCACAACCCATGTGTGGAAAGCGACTCAACGCTCACACCGCCAATTCGATCATACTCGGGAGAAAGTATCAAAATGACAACGCGAACATCATACATTCATACCCAGCCCTCAAACAGGAATGGATAGGTTTTAAAAATGAAAACCTCATTTTGAAAATAATTTGAAGAATACTGGTTGATCTTGAGTATCACCTTTCAAAAAGTATAAACGTGAAACATCGTTATCGAGACATTGGAGAACCATTTCGCATTTGATAAGAATGAAGTCACTTTCTCTTAGTGAAAACTTTCAAAATATTCGACCCTCGGGTCTAAATAAAAATATTTCTAAAACATTGAAAATATCTCAAAGCATTTTGGTCCTCGAAGTAGAAAATTTTTGAAATATATTGTGGCACCTTGGATGTACCACAAGAAAATAACTCATTTGAAAAGTATGTCTCGAAATTTATTTTTCTAAGATACTCAAGGTTTTCAAAAATTCAATAGGCCAGAATGCCCAAAACTCACACATATCGACGTTCACTAAAACAACTCCTAGCACACGCATCAAAACGTTTAAAATCAAGACAATATATGTCTTTAAACGGTAATAAACGATAAAATACCACGTTCAGAACAAAACCAATGATAAAATACTCTCCCGCACTGGCTAGCGAACAAGTCGAACGCGTATAAGCATAAAGCTTCCACAATAGAACTTGTAAAACGTGCAAATCGATTCGAAAATCATCAAAAACGAACAAAAACAACAATAAAAAGACATCACAAGCGACGACACTCCTCGTATAAATCAAATACGAGAGTCGACTAAATACATATCGTGAAATCAAAATTCACATAAGGATTCCACCACTTAACAAATAATCATAAAAATAGCTCGTGTCACACGAGGCACAACACAAAGAAGGGAGACTTACTTCCACAGGTCGCACGAAGATGATGATCGCCCCACGATACTACTCACGACCAACAAACTCAAACGACGCGTCGCGACACGACTCAGTCAGATAAAATCCGACGAAACAAGACGCAAACAACACGACTTGACCCGACAGCCTAGGTTTTCCTCAACCTAAGCTCTAATACCATTTATGTAACACCCCCAATCCACTCAGGGATATTACACGCCGTAGACCCTCTCCTCGAGGATCTACCAGGCTGGTAACAACATTTAACATCTCGACAATGCCTTCAAGGCTACAATGACTCAGTAGACCGATTTGGTCTTTCCACAAATACATACAACTCAAATACAACTCATGCCCACGCCGGGGACAAAATACAACCACACCCGTACAACGGGAACAATATAGCATCGGAAAATAAAGTACAACTGAACCAACACACGATGTACGGTTCCTCATGTGATTAGTATCGATCATCTTTCATCATCCTTCGTGCCGACCCTGTGTTTTGCTCCAAAACCTGAATGCAAAAACAGACATCCACCCCCCGAATACTCGGGGGTTAGCAAAACTCCACTGTTTTGCTAGTGCAAGAACAAAGTGCAAATACGAGCCATACAATTCACATTCCACGAATAACAATAACCGAGGATCCTCAAAGATCCAAATGAAACGAAAAGTACTTCCCGAGGCAAGGGTTTGAGAAAACATTTCAAAATCGAAATATCATAAATCAATGGAAGTAATTTATAAAACGGTTTAGAATGCCATCGAGAGTTTTAATAGAAAACAATTTAGGATTATCAAATCCTACTTTTCAAAATCCAAAAGACAAAAGGGGTCACCGCCCCAAAGGTTTACTTTCCGAAAAATAACATTTACCAAACCGTTGGGATTTTAGCCCCAAATCCGTAAAACGACTTTTATAAAACCATTGGGATTTTAGCCCCAAATCTTAGCAACTCACAGTACACAAGAACGACCACAAGGTTCGTCTTCCAACATCAAAATCCACAAATAAAGGATTTAAAACAAACAACAAAATACTCTAGTGCCATCCTAACCAAGTAAGCCAAACGAACACTTACCTCTTACACACTTAGTCAATGCATGCAATCATGAAAACCGTTCAAAAGCACTCATTTCCGGAAATGCCAATAATCAAACCACATTTGTAAAAATGCACCACAATTAACTGTGGACCCACAGCCTTCGGATCCCCGCCGAGACCCCGTCGGATCTAACCCACGGGTTAAAAGCAAGCTCGCGGTTCCACGGCTTCGTGGAGCCCTACCGAGACCCCGTCGGATCTAACCCGTAGTGAGCATACACACACACACATTACTCATGCAATACTAACATGCTAAGAATGTAAGTTCATTAAGAATACTCACTAGAGATGGCCATTAACTCGACACCATTACCAAACTCTTCAAAAATACAATAACAAGATTAAATACGGAATACACGATTCCATAACTTAAACAATAGGAGTATCATCATAAAATCCTTCAATGTTCAAAATAACCAAATCATAATCAATTCTCAAAACACAACGTTCACAAAACACACACGCGTTTTGAAAGAGAGCCTTTAACGAGGCCAAACCGAAATCCTTTGAAAATTCATTTCAAATAACCAAACAAACACATCAAGACGACCACCGATCATCATATCCATAAAACGAGAAAAGTTTGGGCAAGGTACTTGCCTCGAATAAGAACAACGCGGAGAATCGACCGAAGTAGGTTGGCCCGAACCGACTACGAACCCGCCGACTCCACCGAACGCCAACTCACGTTCATAAACTACGAAGGACAAATAATAACAATGAAATGAATTCCATAACACGACTCAAAGCCGTTGAATTCAAAGAACGAATGACGAAAGTTCACGGATTTCCCCCAAAACGGCCAAGAACACGATTCGTTCCGTCAAATCACGAAAACAGAATTCCAAGTTGAAATATGGATATACAATCCATAGAATATGTTTAACAACATCATTTAACCATAATCGATCCATCGAAAACGGATGAAAAACGAGATCGGGACAAATCCCCCAAAAAGTCAATTCGAAGGAAATCAAGAAATATACTTCGATTCGACGAAGAACAATGGATTAAATGATGTTAAACACAACAATACTACCAAGATTAATCATACCCATCATGAATTAATCAACAACACGGAACGAATCGGTCGAAAATGCAAAAATCCCCAAATTCACGAAATTAGGGTTCTAAGGAAGATTACCTTGATTCGCTGGATCAAAGGTTGATAACGGACGATCGATTGATGTTATGAACTCAAGAACTTCATGGATTTGTTGTTAAACAACATGGCTTCGTGACCCATGAATCGCCACCCGCGGACGGAGAAGGAAGGAAATGAAAAACGAAGGGAAATGTGGCTGGTCTGTCATATATATACTGGGCCGGAACTAGCGTGCGCTAGCCTTCACGGACTAGCGTGCGCTATCGGCCAGTACCGGCCGAGCACTCTCGGCCATGGCCCGCATGACCCGGAACCACCGACCAAATTCTGCCGACCATGACTCGTCCACCCGACTCCCGCTAGCGTGCGCTACGGCCGGAAGCCTGCGCGCGCTAGCGAATTGGCCCAAAGAGCCACTGGACTAACAAACTTACCCAGGTAACGTACGCTAGTCGGCCGGCAGCGTGCGCTACCCCTGCCGGTTAGCGTGCGCTACGACCGACAGCAGCGTGCGCTACCTGCCGATCCTGACCGAGTCCAGAACCTCAGAATCCCTCTGCCCAGGCCCGATAGCGTACGCTAGGCCACCCGGCAGCGTGCGCTACACCTGCCGGTTAGCGCGCGCAGCCTTCCGGCCGTAGCGTGCGCTACGCCGGTTCCTGCCGCACCCGTCCGGCCGGTGCCCGCAATCGTCCGGCCAGTCCCGCCACCGTCCGGCCAGTCCCGCAACCGTCAGGGCTCGACGACCCGATTTCCGAAAACGCACGGAACGAACACGACGAAAAGTTCACGGACGACATAAACGACTCGAAATGAAAACGTAATACCATAATTAGTCATACGCGACCAAGAAACGGGTCGAGACAACAATTACAGATACGGATACCCGTAAACGCCCGGAAATCACGATACGTGATCGAATAACCAAACAGAAATTCACAACACGTCTAACAAAGTTAAACGGACTTACAGGAAACTCGAAACAACAGTTTCGAACGAGATTCGCAAGAATCGGACTCAAGCGCGGAAAAGTCGCTAAAAAGCACGGAACTCAACGAAATGACACCGAAACGAACTCGGATGTCAAAAAGTGTAGAATTAATCATTCTCAGAATGACGAAACGGTCATGAGCGAGTTGTCAAAACGGACTCCGACCGAAAAAATAAATTTACCGAAAATCGAAAATTGCGGATATTACAGGTATCTACTCCAGAGATAGCCGCTAGTCGAATGGATTCCCATTCCGGGGGACAGTAGGGATCGGCAAATAATAATGCAGATCCTAACGTGCCGGGAGTGCTTCAGCAGGTGGTTGCCCAGATAAACCAGTTTGCTCAAGTTGTGGATCGCATGCAGACGGCGATGGGACAGCAGAATAACGTGGATAATCGGGGAGATAAATGGCTTACCGAGGTGGTCAAATTGCATCCTCCGAAATTTGAAGGTTCTGCTGAGACGCTTTCTTGGGATCACTGGCTGAAGGAATTAGAGAATATTTTTGCGAGGATTAACTGTCCAAACGATAGGAAGGTTCCGGTCGCCCAGTATCTTTTGACCGGGGAGGCTTTCAACTGGTGGGAGGCCATTCGACCGGAGGAGCACATTGTTGACTGGACGGAATTCAAATTGATGATGGAGGCACAGTATTGTCCTCGTCCAGTTAGAGAAGCCCGAGTTCGGGAGTTTTTCTCACCACAAAATTCGGAAGCATCTGTGACGGACGTGATTAAGACTTTTAATCTCCAGCTGACTTATGTGCGCCACTTGGTCAGGACCGAGGCGGAGAAGATTTTTCATTTTGACATGCGAATGAAGCCGGAAATTCAGCAGTATATGTCCGGATTTGAATGTACCACCTTGCGACAGTATCAGGACAAGGCGTTGGCCTATGATATGAAGGAGGCAGCAGTAGAGAAAGCGACGGAAGCAAAGAAACAGAAGGTGTCTGGCAACTTCACGGAGGATAAGAGTAGCGGACCTCGCAGGGGTCAGTCCTCTTTTCATTCATCCAGGAGACCTCCGCATCCTTCTCGAGGTGGAAAGAAGTTCCGGGCAGCACCAACCGTTTCAGACGCAGGAAAGAAGTGTTACAACTGTGGCAAAGCGGGACATGTTCGACATGATTGTTTCGCGCCTGCTGTGACCTGTTTCGAGTGTGGACAGGAAGGACATCGCGCAACATTTTGTGGGAATGCGACCCGATCTTTTGGTACTCGCACTCCAGCTCCAGTCCCGAAGGAGACGAGTGTGAACCAGATGCAGCAGAGTGGATTTCAGCAGCAGAACGCTGGGAAGAGAGAAACATCCAGTGCTGGGTACGTTCCTCCGCGCCTGTACGAAATGAGGAAATCTGATGATCAGAACACAGCTGTTGCATCAGGTACGATTCAGATCCTTTTGCAACTAGTTAGTGTCTTGTTCGATTCGAGAGCTACGCATTCTTTTATATCTTTGAACTGTGTTAATCGTTTGAAAATCTCGTGCTTGTATAATTGTGAACCTTATGTTGTGGGATTACCGAGCGGAGAGAAAATTGTGGGAACCCTAGAAGCTAGGGATTTCCCAGTATCTATAGAAGGAAGAAAGTGGCCATCTAATCTCATTGTAGTTGACATCTACGGTGACGATTTAATTCTCGGAAATGATTGGCTCAACCGTTATGAAGCTGTTCTGAATTACCGAGAGAGAGTCATTTCCATCATTGCTGATGACAGATCTGAACACTTATTCTGAGGATGGAGACCAGGAAGCTCGGGAAAATTGATCAAAGCAATGAAAGCCGTGAAATTATCAAGGTGGATGTCACGGACTTTGGTGCTATGCCATGAGGAAAGAGGAAGGAGTAGAGCTCTCGTCTATTTCAGTTGTGAATGAGTACTCAGATGTATTTCCTGACGAACTACCTGGGTTACCTCCGCAGAGGGGAGTGGAATTCACTATCGAATTAGAGCCTGGAGAAGCTCCTATTTCCAGAGCACCATACCGCATGGCGCCAACCGAGATGTATGAACTCAAGAAGCAACTGGAGGAATTGTTACAGAAGGGCTATATCCAACCTAGCGTTTCTCCTTGGGGAGCGCCCGTTCTCTTTGTTCGGAAGAAATACGGATCCCTCCGATTGTGTATTGATTACAGGGAGCTCAACAAGATGACGATCAAGAATAAGTATCCTATACCTCGGATCGACGACTTGTTTGATCAACTGCAAGGGGCAAGGGTATTCTCGAAGATTGACTTGCGATCAGGATACCACCAGTTGAGAATTAAGGAATCGGATATACCGAAATCTGCTTTCAGATCCCGGTACGGGCATTATGAATTCGTAGTGATGCCGTTCGGACTTACCAATGCTCCTGCAGTATTCATGCAATTGATGAATCGGGTATTCTTGGAATACTTGGATAAATTTGTGGTCGTCTTCATTGATGACATCTTGATATATTCGAAGGACGCAGAGGAGCATGCCGAGCATTTGCATGTGGTTTTAAGCACCTTGAGGAAGGAACAGCTGTATGCAAAATTTTCTAAATGCGAGTTCTGGCTTAAGGAAGTAACCTTCCTTGGGCATGTAATATCAGCCGACGGAGTTCAGGTGGACCCGAAGAAAGTCGAAGCAATCTTGGATTGGGAAGCTCCTAAAAACGTGAAAGAAGTCCGAAGCTTCTTAGGACTTGCTGGATATTATCGCCGTTTTGTTGAGCGATTTTCCAAAATTGCTCGTCCGCTCACCCAGCTGTTACAGAAAACTCAAAAGTTCACGTGGAATGAGAAGTGCCAGGCTGGTTTTGACGAACTTAAGAGGAGACTGACGACAGCACCTATATTAGCGCTGCCAGAGGGAACTGATGGATTCATGGTATACAGCGACGCTTCAAATCAGGGTTTGGGGTGTGTGTTGATGCAGAAGGATAAAGTGATTGCTTATGCTTCTCGGCAATTGAAACCGTACGAGATTAATTACCCGACTCATGATCTGGAGCTAGCAGCTGTGGTCTTTGCCTTGAAAATTTGGCGACATTATTTGTACGGCACTCATTGTCAGATCTTTACAGATCATAAGAGCCTCAAGTACATTTTCAGTCAGAGAGAGTTAAACATGAGGTAGAGAAGGTGGCTAGAATTGATCAAGGATTACGACTTGGAGATTCTCTATCATCCGGGGAAAGCAAACGTAGTAGCTGATGCTTTGAGCCGTAAACCTGTTTCTCTTCGAGTGTTGGAAGCACTTACGTCCCAAACCAGTATTCAACGAGAACTGATCCGCGAGGGGATTGAAGTATGGGCACCAGGAATCCAAGGGCAACTTTATGTGATGGAACTAACTTCATCACTAGTCGAGGAGATCAAGTCTAACCAATTGAACGATTCTCTGATCCTTCGATTATGTGATGAAGTAAAGAAAGGAAAAGCCCCAGGATTCGTGATACAAGACGATGGAGTTCTGAGATTTCAGAGTCGACTTTGCGTTCCCGAGGATGATGATTTGAGATGGACAATTTTAAAGGAAGCTCATAGCGCGCCCTATTCTATTCACCCAGGCAGTAGTAAGATGTATAAAGATTTAAAGCAAAACTTCTGGTGGGGGAATATGAAGAAGGACGTAGCGGAGTACGTTTCAAAGTGTTTGACTTGTCAGCAGGTTAAGATTGAACATCAACGACCTGCCGGAATGTTAAAACCATTTCCGATCCCTGAGTGGAAGTGGGAGGATATCTCGATGGACTTCATCACTAGCATGCCAAGGACTAGAACGGGAATGAACATGATTTGGGTTGTAGTTGATCGACTAACCAAATCGGCTCATTTTCTGGGAATTAAAGATACATGGGGACCCGAGAGATTGGCACGAATATTTATTGCGGAGATAGTCAGATTGCACGGGATGCCGAAGACCATTATTTCGGATCGAGATGGTCGTTTCGTGTCACACTTCTGGAAAGCAGTTCATAAGGCTTTGGGAACTGAGCTAAATTTTAGTACGGCTTATCATCCCCAAACGGACGGTCAGTCCGAAAGGACTATTCAAACTGTAGAAGACATGCTTAGAGCTTGTGCTTTGGATTGGTCAACTGATTGGGAAGTCCATCTGCCATTAGTTGAATTCACCTACAATAATAGTTGGCATGCTTCAATTAAGATGGCACCGTTTGAATCTTTGTATGGGAGAAGATGCCGATCACCCCTATGTTGGGATGATTCTTCGGATTTGATCGGGACGGAACCAGAATTGATTATTCAGACTCAAGAGAAGATAGCTTTGATTCGAGAAAGACTGTTGACTGCCCAGAGTCGACAGAAGTCTTATGCAGATGTACGTCGTCGCCCTCTAGAGTTCGACGTTGGGGACCATGTACTATTGAAGGTATTTCCTACACGAGGGATTTTCCATTTCGGGAGGAGAGGCAAGCTTAGTCCGAGATATATAGGACCATTCGAGATCCTCGAGAGAGTTGGAGATTTAGCATACAGGCTGGCCTTACCGCCATCGCTGAGTCACGTTCACAATGTGTTTCACGTATCTCAACTGCGGAAGTATGTACCGGACCCCAGTCACGTCGTTGATTTCGACGAGATCGAGATAGCTAATGATGGCACTTTCGAAGAGAGACCAATCAAGATACTTGAGAGCCGGATCAAACAATTGAGGAATAAACCAATACACTTGGTCAAAGTACAATGGTCACGACATGGAGTCGAAGAGGCCACTTGGGAAACGGAGGACAATATGAAGACTAGATATCCGGAGATGTTTTCATCTTAAGTTTCGGGATGAAACTTCTTTTTAGGGAGGAAGGATGTAATACCCGAGATTTCTGTTATGTAATTGGAACTTGTGATATCGTAATGATCGTACTTTTGTCTGAGTACTATTCTCCGTATTTCATAATCCGATGTTGTCGAGCGTTTAATTTCGTGTTTGTGATTTAAAGATTGTAAATCTGCGCATGTAGCGCACGCTATCGGCTATGTTTACCGTGCGCTAACTGTAACACCCCTAGATCCGAACGGGAATATTACAGCGTCGTGGGCCCCGAGATGGAACCCACAAGGCTGAAGGAAATTTTCGCAAACATTTACAAATGGCCAAGAGGCTAACGACGGTATTATCTATTAAAAACATTCGAAGATTTATAAAACTCGTTTATCAAACCGTCGTAAAAACTCATTTGAAATCACAAGGCCCAAAATGCCAAAACTCAACAGTTTAAAAACACATACGTTAAGCTATCGCTTACACGCATCGGCTAATATATTTAGAAAATGATTGCCAAAGTAACCTAAGTTACCAGATACCAAAAAGGTCATTTAAAAATACTCACGCAGCGGATAAAGACAAACAATTAAAATACTCTAGCAGCGGAATACAACAACTTATCAGAAACTCAAAACACAAATACATGCCCTTGCCAGTATCCTCCGGGAAGTTCATCTCTCCACGACCGCTACAAGCTTGATAATCCAAGAACCTAAAAAGAAAGCCCACGACAGGGTCAGCCATAATATCCAACAATGATAACCATCACATCTCATCAATAATTACATATCAATGGAAATACTAAGTAAGAATACGACCAATGTAATCTTACCGTCGTAACTTTATGAGAATCCACGATTCGTATCCTTAACTACACATTAAAATAATACCGAAATATCTGTACGGTATCTCAACAATACTCAAGGTTCTCAAAACATTATCATAACTCGCGATACGGAAATTATACCAACTCTGGCCAATTCAATCCATCGGATAACATCGACAATTTCAATACGATAATCTTGTCCATCAAAGACAAGTACCAAGGAAATACGGAACATACCTCAAGATACGAAATACCATTACCATCACGTCAGTCTAATCCGAGATCAGATCAACACAACATACGGACATGGTCCTAACACAAGACCTACAAATGCATACTCATATGACAACGTCAATATGATCACAACAATAACGACAATGTATACTTATGGCCACCCATAATATACATATGCACAATAACAACAACATATGATAATCCAACGATCCAACAAGACACAAATATAGATTCCCATGATGATCCCATCGGACCAACGCATGGTGGCATTACATCGGCCCGATCCAGCGCACACAGCTATAGATTCCCATGATGATCCCGTCGGACCAACGCATGGTGGACATATGACAACAATGCATAACTGCACAAAACAACAATGCACAATACACGACAACAACAATGCACAAATGCATGACAACAACGATACACGAATGTATCACAACATGATCGACTCAAATGATAAAAATGATTAGAGTACTTGCCCCGAGTCCTTCAAGAACGATCTCAATGCCTAAACCATCACGAACCATTATCCTCAATACTCGACGGTCCAAAGTATCATGGATTGTAGATAATTCATATCTCCATTTTTATCACGATATATCCTCGATATACAAGTATACCAATAACAAAAGCAAATCATATACATTATGATTTAGATTCCCAAAACTCGAATATGATTTATAATCTCAAGTCTCCTGTGATTACGATTATAAACATTGTTATACGAATTATAAACGAATGAAACGGAAACCATTCATTAAATACTATAAACTGACTAAATAATAACTTACTTCGATACCGATTCAATGACGAGGAAGCTGTTACCAAATCCATTGCCGTCATCTACAAGTTCCTCGGTCCCGACCAAAGCAATCAACGAACATTCTCGAGCTTGACCGCAACACACGGTTGTAATCACTGATCAATATTCTCAACCTATTACAGTAATCGATAGACAACAAGTTCGACAACAATTAACAATTGATAAAACCAATTTACAAACCCAACGGCTCGACAATATCTCGATTAAACACTAGTCGGATCAAACCTACTCAAACCAGCATGAATTTACAACCACAACACGAAAATACTGCACTTTCTGCCTTTTTAGCGCACGTTAATCACCTAACGTAACGTGCGCTAAGTTGCTCCCGTTAGCGCGCGCTAGGCAGTAAACGTAGCGTGCGCTAATGCTGTACAGATGCATGTTTTTCAGATACCGATCAACTTATCGCGATTTTAAGAACACCAAGTGATTCTGAATCATGTTCAAAACTATCAAAACAACGAAATCCGATATCCTTTAACATATAAACAATCATCCAACTTATAATCCAAGTTCTATATCCATATATCATCTTCCTCAATATCAACATCATGAAACATTAAGAACGTAACAACACTTTCATAATCTATCATTACAGGGAGTAATCATCGACAATAACATCAACATCCGAAACTGAGGAGAAGGATTAATCCACTTATCTCAAGAAAACAAACAACACTATTCAAACCACAAGAATCATATCAATATCTTCATGTCAACAATAACATCATCATAATCCGGTAATCCATCTCATAATCATGCTTATCAACTTGTTTATGTAATAATCATCAACTCAAGAACATCAACATTCAATCCAAAACGAAATCCAAAGATGAAGAGTAATTACCTCTTTGAAGGAATGGATTGAATCCCAAGGTTGAATCCTTTTTCAATCACTTCCAAGTTTCAAATGTTGTTAGGAATGATCAACTCAAGTGTTTGGGACCTCAACTTCTCTCTAAGACCTCTCTTTATCGTCTAAAGGTGAAAGAATGGACGAAATGCTTCATAATACCCGTTTGTCCCTTATATAGAATACATTACTAGCGTGCGTTAAACCTTATGTTTAGCGTGCGCTACGGCCTTAGCGTGCGCTAACTGACCTTTGTTAGCGTGTGCTATCGTAGTCCAGAGGCAACTGTCTTAGTGCATGAAGTGATTTACATACGCAATGCCCATGCAATAGCGTACGTAAATGCCTCTATTTAGCGTACGCAAGTGTCTTACCTTAGCGTGCGCTACTCATAGTTGACTCGTTTGTCTGTATGCTCCGAAGACTGGTCCACACGCCGAAAGTGCTGACGAGGATAAGATTCCTTTTTGTCCGATATACAGTTAGCGTGCGCTAATCAACATGCATTAGCGTGCGCTAACACTACATTACAACATCCGTTGACTTATCAGAACGTGCGGCGAAAGTGGCCTGGTCCACACGCAGATTCCTTCCGATCTGACTGCATTAGCATGCGTTATCTTATATCCGTAGCGTGCGCTAAACCTGCATGATAGCATGCGCTACCCCTGATTATTAGCGTGCGCTAATAATGTTACACAGCCATTTTCAGCTATTCTTGTCCAATCGTCTCAACATACAGAATATGAACATACGGCATACTGAATACATATACTTCTTACATCCAATTGTCGACCAAGTACGACAATTATACCAATACAGATGTCTTGATCCTTCAATTATTTTACCCATACTGTACAAATTCCACGCTGTACAACATAACTCGGATAAAATAATTTTAAACAACAGTAGTGGAAATTCCGGATATTACATACTACACCACTTAAAATAAGTTTCGTCCTCGAAACTTGCAATCCGTCATAAAAACAAACAAATCGTTCAACCAAAATATCCCGAAACCATCACGACAACGATCAATCATCATTATTACCGAATAACCAAAATAGCATACTTACATATGCGCCAAGTCGACGCTCTCCTGAGATGCTAGCAAGTGACTTCACTGTAAAGCTTCAACACGCTTACGATCACAATTCCATGGATCTCAACAAAAATATAACATCTTCGGAAAAAATAATCTATCCGTTTCAAATCCTGTCTGATTGATTACATAATCAAGTCCAAATCCTGATACAAATCAATAATACACGATACATCTGTGAAACAACTGCCCAACACAATGGCAACGAATCCCGAAATATCAACACAAAATCTGAACGCTCAGGTGATCACTAGCAATGATCAACTCATAAATTAATCGAGAATATCATTGACATGATGAACTCTAATATGACCAATCCAAAGGTCGAAACGCAATCGAGAATATCATCACCATGATAAACTCCAACACGGTCAACACATAACCACGGAAACCGATATAGAGTTCTCAAAATGACACACCAATCACATACAGTGGATCTCAACGAAACACAACCGACTGGTGAACATTCCCCTCGGCATACGAACAACGAATCGCAAATCGACGAACATACCAATTCATACAAGGAGTGGGAATGACCACTCAATATCCAAAACAACCAAAGATGGGGTCACCATCCCCAAATTTACACTTACAAAGAAATCAATCAAAGATCACTATGTTAAAATTGCGCTACTACCGCACCAATGGAATCACATAGCACATATGTTCCGGTTTCACAATATCCCAAGTTTCCAAAATAATATTATGTGCATGAATCTACAACACGCAACATATTTCTCTTATCCGATAACTCAACCGATCATCACCGGATAATCAAACTGCCATACTAAAGTTCGAATCTCTTTTCCTCGTACCATACTGATGTCTTATCCAGTTCGTGAATCTCATTCAGAACTTCACCATGATATGCATTATGTATTAAATGCGTATGTACATCAATCACATTTTCAAAACCAGTTTGAAATCATATAATCTTGTCAAGGAGACAAATTTTCGAAAGTTCTTTAAAAAATTTCAAAACTCAAAACATAAATTTTGGTAAGACCACCAAATCAATTCTCGAAAAATAAACTGGCTCACTGGTGCCAAGTATTTGATAATGCTTTCTTCGAATCCACACGATTTCGAAGTTTTAAAATGAAAACTATGCAAATGATTGACCACATCCGTACTCCTATATACCAATCCAGCTCGTCACAAATCCCACTGATATTCCATCAGAAAATTACACGATAGAATCCAAAATCTCAATATATAAACTTGACAAAACTCCTTTTCCACATATGACTCGCAACGCCAATCATTTTCCATCCTGGATCACCTCAATTATGCTATGACAATGCATTGAAACAAATCAACACAGCGAAAGACTTCCCGAGAAGTTTATTTTGAACAAGTAATCCAGAACCCCGAAAGGCAGGAACGACATAGATAAACGATTGATAAAGTGTTTTACAAGTCTCGGGAGTTTTTAAGAAAACAAAAGTCTTTTGAAATATTAGGGTCTCACCATATCTCGTTCCGCATTACAAGAAGTTTAAAAAGTAGGAAACTCTTTTCGGACCCCAAGTCCCGAGTTATAAAAGAATTTCAAAATCTATCGGGTCTCGCCCAAAAATCGCTTACGGTAAAACATCTCAGAAACATTCATTTTGAAAAGTATCATTTTCAAATGCTCAAAACAGATTCATATATCTCAAGATGAACTAACATGATTACATGTTCTCTGAACAATCCACAATATTTCTCTCAAATGCAAAACTCCGTTCCAAAACTTAATCGACATATTGATTTCCAAAATCATAACTTCTCAAGATCATCAATCCTGTCCCAACTCGTCATCTTATACCGTAACGCATAATATCTTTCTCGAACCTCGTAACATATCAACTTAGAATGACAATAAATCTCAATGCAATTCAAAAATCCAATACTTACAGATCGTGAAGCCGACAATTCCCGTGATAATCGGCACATGTCTCGACTCAAGAAAATACTCGACACGTATATTTTCAAAACACACTTTTGCAAACTCGGTTCAACTCGAGAAAACAACACGGCTCTATCTCGATGAAACACGTTAATACTATTTGGAAAAGTTTATAACAAGACCAAGATTACACTGCAAATCGCACAACGCATAAGCCCGAGTGAACAACAAAACTCACGGCTCCAATATTTTTCAATCGACAACTCAAATGACGCGTAAACACGACCCAACTCAACCCGACCGCCTAGGTTTTCTCAACCTAAGCTCCGATACCATATTCGTAACACCCCGCATCCGAACGGAATATTACAGGCCGTGGGCCCCGAGATGGAACCCACAAGGTCAAGGAAATTTTCGCAAACATTTGCAAACGCCAAGAGGCTAACGACGGTATTATCTATTAAAAACATTCGAAGATTTATAAAACTCGTTTATCAAACCGTAAAAACTCATTTGAAACCACATGGCCCAAAATGCCAAAACTCAACAGTTTAAAAACACATACGTTAAGCTATCGCTTACACGCATCGGCGTAATATATTTAGAAAATGATTGCCAAAGTAACCTAAGTTACCGGATACCAAAAAGGTCATTTAAAAATACTCACGCACAGATAAAGACAAACAATTAAAATACTCTAGCAAATGAATACAACAACCGATCGAAACTCAAAACACAAATACATGCCCTTGCCGATCCTCCGGGAAGTTCATCTCTCCACGACCGCTACAAGCTTGATAATCCAAGAACCTAAAAGAAAGCCCACGACGGGTCACCATAATATCCAACAATGATAACCATCACATCTCATCAATAATTACATATCAATGGAAATACTAAGTAAGAATACGACCAATGTAATCTTACCGTCAGAACTTTATGAGAATCCACGATTCGTATCCTTAACAACACATTAAAATAATACCAAAATATCTCATGCGGTATCTCAACAATACTCAAGGTTCTCAAAACATTATCATAACTCGCGATACGTAAATTATACCAACTCGCCAATTCAATCCATCGGATAACATCGACAATTCCAATACGATAATCGATTGTCCATCAAAGACAAGTACCAAGGAAATACGGAACATACCTCAAGATACGAAATACCATTACCATCACGTCGATCTAATCCGAGATCGATCAACACAACATACGGACATGGTCCTAACACAAGACCTACAAATGCATACTCATATGACAACGTCAATATGATCACAACAATAACGACAATGTATACTTATGGCCACCCATAATATACATATGCACAATAACAACAACATATGATAATCCAACGATCCAAACAGACACAATATAGATTCCCATGATGATCCCATCGGACCAACGCATGGTGGCATTACTCGTCGGCGATCCAAACAAGACACTATAGATTCCCATGATGATCCCGTCGGACCAACGCATGGTGGACATATGACAACAATGCATAACTGCACAAAACAACAGTGCACAATACACGACAACAACAATGCACAAATGCATGACAACAAAGATACACGAATGTATCAGAACATGATCGACTCAAATGATAAAAATGATTAGAGTACTTGCCCCGAGTCCTTCAAGAACGATCTCAATGCCTAAACCATCACGAACCATTATCCTCAATACTCGACGGTCCAAAGTATCATGGATTGCAGATAATTCATATCTCCATTTTTATCACGATATATCCTCGATATACAAGTATACCAATAACAAAATCAAATCATATACATTATGATTTAGATTCCCAAAACTCGAATATGATTTATAATCTCAAGTCTCCTGTGATTACGATTATAAACATTGTTATACGAATTATAAACGAATGAAACGGAAACCATTCATTAAATACTATAAACTGAGTAAATAATAACTTACTTCGATACCGATTCAATGACGAGGAAGCTGTTACCAAATCCATTGCCGTCATCTACAAGTTCCTCGGTCCCGACCAAAGCAATCAACGAACATTCTCGAGCTTGACCGCAACACACGGTTGTAATCACTGATCAATATTCTCAACCTATTACAGTAATTGATAGACAACAAGTTCGACAATAATTAACAATCGATAAAACCAATTTACAAACCCAACGGCTCGACAATATCTCGATTAAACACTAGTCGGATCAACCCTACTCAAACCAGCACGAATTTACAACCACAACACGAAAATACTGCACTTTCTGCCTTTTTAGCGCACGTTAATCACCTAACGTAGCGTGCGCTATGTTTCTCCCGTTAGCGCGCGCTAGGCAGTAAACGTAGCGTGCGCTAATGCTGTACAGATGCATGTTTTTCAGATACCGATCAACTTATCGCGATTTCAAGAACACCAAGTGATTCTGAATCATGTTCAAAGCTATCAAAACAACGAAATCCGATATCCTTTAACATATAAACAATCATCCAACTTATAATCCAAGTTCTATATCCATATATCATCTTCCTCAATATCAACATCATGAAACATTAAGAACGTAACAACACTTTCATAATCTATTATTACAGGGAGTAATCATCGACAATAACATCAACATCCGAAACTGAGGAGAAGGATTAATCCACTTATCTCAAGAAAACAATCAACACTATTCAAACCACAAGAATCATATCAATATCTTCATGTCAACAATAACATCATCATAATCCGGTTATCCATCTCATAATCATGCTTATCAACTTGTTTATGTAATAATCATCAACTCAAGAACATCAACATTCAATCCAAAACGAAATCCAAAGATGAAGAGTAATTACCTCTTTGAAGGAATGGATTGAATCCCAAGGTTGAATCCGTTTTCAATCACTTCCAAGTTTCAAATGTTGTTAGGAATGATCAACTCAAGTGTTTGGGACCTCAAATTCTCTCTAAGACCTCTCTCTATCGTCTGAAGGTGAAAGAATGGACGAAATGCTTCATAATACCCGTTTGTCCCTTATATAGAATACATTACGAGCGTGCGCTAAACCTTATGTTTAGCGTGCGCTACGGCCTTAGCGTGCGCTAACTGACCTTTGTTAGCATGCGCTATCGTAGTCCAGAGGCAACTGTCTTAGTGCATGAAGTGATTTACGTACGCAATGCCCATGCAATAGCGTACGTAAATGCCTCTATTTAGCGTACGCAAGTGTCTTACCTTAGCGTGCGCTACTCATAGTTGACTCGTTTGTCTGTATGCTCCGAAGACTGGTCCACACGCCGAAAGTGCTGACGAGGATAAGATTCCTTTTTGTCCGATATACAGTTAGCGTGCGCTAATCAACATGCATTAGCGTGCGCTAACACTACATTACAACATCCGTTGACTTATCAGAACGTGCGGCGAAAGTGGCCTGGTCCACACGCAGATTCCTTCCGATCTGACTGCATTAGCGTGCGTTATCTTATATCCGTAGCGTGCGCTAAACCTGCACGATAGCGTGCGCTACCCCTGATTATTAGCGTGCGCTAATAATGTTACACTTAGCCATTTTCAGCTATTCTTGTCCAATCGTCTCAACATACAGAATATGAACATACGGCATACTGAATACATATACTTCTTACATCTAATTGTCGACCAAGTACGACAATTATACCAATACAGATGTCTTGATCCTTCAATTATTTTACCCATACTGTACAAATTCCACACTGTACAACATAACTCGGATAAAATAATTTTAAACAACAGTAGTGGAAATTCCGGATATTACACTAACGTGGATTCATAGCGCACGCTACCGAGGATCATTAGCGCACGCTATGCGCGGTCAAATTGATTGAGACGTGCGGTAGGTGAGAGCTGGCCGGGGGGACCCCTGTCGGATAGTGTCGGGATGTATCTGGACGGCTTTCGGGAAAAGCCGAGTCAACGCCTTAGCGCACGCTACAGGTATATGCGTAGCGCACGCTAAGTGCTGAGTACAGTTTAGTCCAGTGAGCCGTTAGTGCACGCTACGAGCAGGGTCTAGCGCGCGCTAATAACCATTTATTATAAATAGGACAGCATCCTATTCGTGATTTCAGTTCTCTCTTCTCCCATTACCCGAATTCTTACACTTAGAACATAACTTCCTTCATCCTAAACACTTCATATCAACATCCTGATTCGTGATTGAAGATCGTATATCATTGGAGATTGGTGTTCAAGCTTTCGGTGTCGGATTGCTTCATTTTTCCTCCGTGTTCTTCACTACCTTGAGGTAGGTGATTCTTCACCAATACTAGTTGTGTTCTAAAGGATGTTGATCATGTTCATCTAGTCAGTTAGATTCGTTATTAGCCGTACATCATGTGTTAGAAGGATGTTTTCGACGTTTCGACACTTATTCATCGTATGATCCATTGAACCTTTTTGTATGAGGATTCCTAAGCATGTTATGTACCTTCCAAACCAATCGACCAGTATATGTAGATTACCTAGTTCGTATGTTTTACGTAAGGAGCCATATGTTTTGGGACTTGGAATAATCGGAACTTAGAATATTTCTTGAAGATCTTGGATTAGTTATGATGATGAGATAATTATCCGTATAATTGTACCTCATGATCATGGAACTTCCACAACCTTATTAGCATGACAGACTTGAGGATGATTTGTTGTATCAACATAGAATTCATGAATTCACCACCTTTCAACCCAGTTTTTTTCCGTTAGCAGTATTCTGCCATGCAGGGTTAGCGCATGCTAACATATATGAGTTAACGTGCGCTATCGGGGTTCAGTTAGCGCACGATACGTACGTAGCGTACGTTATGTATCGGCCGATTCAAACTGTCGGTTCGTAGCTAGCGCACGCTAGTCTTACACGATAGCGTACGCTAACAGGTCAGCTTAGCGCACGTTACTTAGAGTACGTAGCGCACGCTAAGCAGTCCAGGCAGATTGTTTGTTTTGAGCTTTCCGGCCGTAGACCGAATTGTTAGGCCATCGTTCGACTTGAGATGATTTGTATATCATTCCTTTTGTTAAGGTTCGAGCTCGTTACGTTGATCGAAGGAGGCGGCCTTCGAGTGTGTCGAGATCATTGAAGTGTTTTGTCCTTGCCATTTTCGAGGCAAGTATCATATGTCGAGTTCGATTTATCATGCTTGTGGTTTTGTTCATATTGTTGAATATGAGATATATTTCTGGAAATTCTCGTGATATTTCGTTGTTATTGGTTCGTATTGATGAACATATTGAAATGCATATGTGTATGCATAGTTGATTGATTTATGGTATAAATGATCCGAGGGGATCATGAGGATCTATGCTGAGGGCGCTGGATCGAATGTCCACCATGCGTTGGTCCGACGGGATCATCATGGTGATCTATGCTGAGGGTGCTGGATCGTTGGACGGGTTTTCCACCATGCGTTGGTCCGACGGGATCATCATGGGGATCTATGCTGAGGGCGTTGGATCGCTGGATTACCTTGTATTGTGTTGATGGAATCGTGAGGATTCGCATCGTTGGATTCCGGTGGCGGAAGTCCGTTTTGTATGTTTCATGATGCATTGATGATTTATTGTATGATGATACTTGTACTAGCATTGTTTTGCTAACCCCTTCGGGAGTGGACATTGTTTTGATGTTCAGGTAGCCGAGGAGCGGGGAGGCAACCACAGTACCGACAGGACGATGAAATGGCTCAGTGATGTGGTTGATGTTATTGCTATTATGAATTGTCTTCTTGATTCGTTTAGTACTCGAGTACGTCTGTTTTAATAAGGTCATTTCGATATGGTTGTATAAGTTAACTTATTTGATCGGTTGAATCAAATCTGTATTTGAACTTCAGTTGTTCGATTGGATTATTTTTACACTTCTTTTAAATTTAGCCTTGTACATCCTTATCTAAAGGGTTTACGGCGCTGTAATTATTCCGAATATCTCGGGGTGTTACAGGAACTGTAATTTAAAATGTCGATCTTTAGGAATTCCATCTACAAACAGAGAAGATAAAATTCAGTTCATTAATGATTGTCTGAATAAAGAGAATTTAGATAATATCGAAATTTCTCTTGACACGCATCCTAGTGGACTTGTATATTACGGAATTCAATGTTTGTGGAATAAATTCAAACCAGAATATGAACGTCGTCTTGGGAATCTGACGTTAAAAGACCCTGTTTGCCAATTTGTAAGAAAATTGGATGGGAAGCTTCTCCCTGACTCATAGAAGGCGTTTAAGCCGTTTCTGAACGTAAAATCAGAGGAAGATGTGAGCCACAATCACATCTACTGTACATACACGTGAGTATCTTTTATTTTTGTCGTATGGTGAGATTTTCTGAATAAAAAATGTGATACGCGATAAATGCATTCATTATTCTATTGAGTAGTTGAAGCGCAATCAACGCAATCACAAACTTGTTAAACAATTTTTACCTTATTTTTCTTCTATAAATAAACATTGTACTTGTTTCTTTTATTCATCCCTCAAACTTGCACTTTTCTCTGTTTCTCTCTTAATAAATTTCTTTTCAAAAATGGAGTCATCATCTTCCACAAAAAAATTTAGCACAGTCTGCATTTTTGGTGGAGCTAGTTATGGAAAAGATGCATGCTTTACTGAAGCAGCACACAACTTGGGCCGTACTTTAGGAGAAAAATGCATTCATGTAGTTTACAGAGGAGGAAGTCTAGGATTAATGGGACGAGTTGCTGCTTCTGCCTATATGGAAGGAGTAAGAGTGTTGGGAGTAATTCCAAAACCTCTGGCTGAAAGTAAAATCACCGGGGCAACTATTGGAGATGAGTTTAGATCTGTAAATATGCAAGATCGCATAACTCACATGATAAATAATTCTGGCGCCTTTATCACCCTTCCCGGTGGTTTTGGCACCCTTGAGAAACTTTTTCATGTGGTTACCAGAGCCCAGCTAAATGTTCATCAAAAACCAATAGGTCTGCTTAATGTCAATGGTTTCTTTGATGGTTTGTTATCTTTCATCGACTACTCTGCTGAAAAAGGTTTTATTTCCGGTAATTTTATTTTTTTCGGCAGAAGTCTGTTTCGACGACTCGCTTGGGACCGTCTCATCATTCTGAGAATGATTAATTCTGTATTTTTTGTCATCCGAGTTCGTTTCGGTATTGTTTTGTTGAGTTCCGTGTTTCTTAACGACTTTTCCGCACTCGAGTTCGATTCTTGTGAATCTCGTTCGAAATTACTGTTTCGAGTTTCCCGTAAGTCCGTTTAACTTTGTTAGACGTGTTGTGAACTTCGGTTTGGTTATTCGATCACGTATCGTGATTTTCGGACGTTTTGGGCCATTTTCGTAATTTCCCAAAGTTTGGGGTAATTAATTTCCGTTGTCGAATTTCGAGCCTTCGAGTGGTTGGAATCATGTGTTCTCTCAGTGTTCGGATTCGTCTTTACGAGTACTTCGTAACCGTGCTTTCGGTTTACGTTCAGGTCTGAGTTTCGGGATTTTTCGGACCGTCGGAACGACCGAGTCCTCGGGCCGGCCGACCAGGCGAAACGGCCTGAAACGGCGCCGCCTGGGCCGCGTGTCTTGCGCCGGGTCGGCCAGGACCAGCAGCCTGCCGAGACACGGCCGAGACACCCGGCGCTGATCTGGGCCGTTTGCTGCGCCGTGTCCGGCAGGGCTATAAATATGGCAGAGCAGTCGGGTTTTTCTTCATTTTTCTCACTCGTTTCTTCCTCTTACGCGGCTGGAGCTTTGATGATCATGGAGGGATGTTGTTAGGGGTTAAATCCATGAAGTTTTGAAGTTCATAACATCGATTACACCTTCCATAACTTGCTCCGATCGACCGAATCAAGACAAGTTTTCTTAAAATATAGTTTTGGGGATTTTGTTCGATTTGTCCGTTTAATACGTTTTTGTAACACCCCCAATCCGCTCAGGGATATTACACGCCGTAGAACCTTTCCTAAAGGATCTACCAGGCTGGTAACAACATATAACAACTCAACCATGCCTTTAAGGCTAAAATGACTCAGTAGACCGATTTGGTCTTTCAACAAATACATACAACTCAAATACAACTCATGCCCACACAGGGGTCAAAATACAACCACACCCATACAACGGGAAAATATAGCAGCGGAAAAATAGAGTACAGCTGAACCAATAAACAAAGTACGGTTCCTCATGTGATTAGTATCGATCATCTTTCATCATCCTTCGTGCCGACCCTGTGTTATGCTCCAAAACCTGAATGCAAAAACAGACATCCACCCCCCGAATACTCGGGGGTTAGCAAAACTCCACTGTTTTGCTAGTGCAAGAACAAAGTGCAAATACGAGCCATACAATTCACATTCCACGAATAACAATAACCAGGAATCCTCAAAGATCCAAACGAAACGAAAAGTACTTCCCGAGGCAAGAGTTTGAGAAAACCTTTCAAAATCGAAATATCATAAATCAATGGAAATAATTTATAAAACGGTTTAGAATGCCATCGAGAGTTTTAATAGAAAACAATTTAGGATTATCAAATCCTACTTTTCAAAATCCAAAAGACAAAAGGGGTCACCGCCCCAAAAGTTTACTTTCCGTAAAATCACCTTTACCAAACCGTTGAGATTTTAGCCCCAAATCCGTAAAATGACTTTTACAAAACCATTGGGATTTTAGCCCCAAATCTCATCAACTCAGTACACAAGAACGACCACAAGGTTCGTCTCCCAACATCAAAATCCACAAATAAAGGATTTAACACAAACAGCAAAATAATCTAGTGCCATCCTAGCCAAGTAGGCCAAACGAACAACTTACCTCTTACACACTTAGTCAATGCATGCAATCATGAAAACCGTTCAAAAGCGCTCATTTCCGGAAATGTCATAAATAAGTCACATTTGTAAAATGTGTTGTGTCAAGAATTAACACCTTCCGACCGGCGATCGCCTAGGAGGTCGGTCGACCGAGTCACTGCCGAGCGTCCAAGGAAGAAATGCCGACCAGCGACCAGGCGACCTAGCCTTAGCCCGGCAGACAAGCATGAATCGCCCAGCCGAAGGTCCCAGGACAAGTCCCGGTGCCGAGCGATCGACATCCAATACGATCATCTCTTGGCGCCTGGCGACCGACTTCTGGCGACCGACTTATGGACGATCATCTCTCAGCGCTTTGCCGACCGACCCTTGGTGACCGACCAATGCCGACCTTCAGTGACTGGCCGAGAACGATCCTCGGTGTCCAGCTAGAGACGACCGCATCATGACGATCTGGGCCGATGGCCATCCAGTCGACCAAGGCCGAGCCACAGGACAGCACCCACGTGCAGATCCACAAAAGGCGCTGACAAACCTGTCACCTACCTCACCTACCAACAGGGCCGCAGACCTGCGAAAGGAGCTGACGGACAAGACTGGTGACCACAGCCTGTCACCTACCTTTCCTACTGACAAAGTCCGCCGAAAGTAACAAAGTGGGACCTCCTGTGACAGTACTTCCGGACGCGTGCTGGCTCCTCATTGGACCGCACAGCTGGCTACCAGCTGTAGCCTTAGACTTTTGGCAGGCAGCCCATGTGACCTTTAGGACGATCGCCCCATTACATTAATGGCCAAAAAGGCGATCGCCCACTAGGGAACAAGGCACCTCAACCCCTATATAAAGAAGGCAGCCTGCACTTGGATTCTCTCTCTGCATTCTCGCAATTTCACACCATACAGAAGCAAAATACATAACACTTGGCTATCTCCAACTCTTGGCAACAGCTATCATTCGGTCTTACTTCTCCCGGCCTATCTCATCCAGCAGATTATCGGCGGGGACGAAGAACACCAAGCTTCGCTCAAGAGCCGGATTAACAGAGTCTTTTTACACTCATTGTATTTAGATTTCTCTCATTAATACTTGTATCCACGAATATTTGTATTAATAACATCTCGCGAGAGCATTCAAGCCCGGGCCTAACAAACCCGGCAAATCTTGTATTATTTATCTACTCTCGGAAGTGCTCCCGCAATTGTTGTTTGTTGCCCGTCATCCAGTAGTATTAATCTTCGGATAAATATTTTGGGCAACAACAATTGGCGCTAGAGGAAGGGGATCTAAACCTCAATTTTTATACCTACCGTCCCGAAGAACACTCACTGTTCTCGGGGCAGATACTTGAAGTGACACTTACTGCACTTCAAAGAGATCTTCCAGAAATCATGTCTTCCGCCTCCGCGTCGAAGAGAGTCGCCGGCCAGCCGGCCGGAAGCCGCGTTCCGTCCCAGTCCGAGCCACAGCCGATGGTGGAAGGTAGCCGCCGCGGTCAGAGACGCTCGATCCCGCCCCTGGACGGCGGCCCAAGCCTCTCGCTCGATCGGCCCAAGCCGATGGTGGAAGGTAGCCGCCGCGTGGCTCTCTAATCTTATTGTTGTGGGTATCGAAGGCGAGGATTTAATTCTCGGGAATGATTGGCTCGAGCGGCATGGTGCAATCATGAACTACCGCACGAGGATCATTACCATGTTAGCCGAGGACGGTACCGAGCACTCTTTCGCGGGGCGAAAGAGAACCCAGAAGGTTGTTATTAACGCCTTGAAGGCGGTGAAACTCCTGCGAAAGGGGTGTACTGGTTATTGGTGCTACGCCTTGAAGGCGGGGGATGGTGGAGTCGAGTTTTCGTCGATTCCAGTCGTTAGTGAGTTTCCTGATGTATTTCCTGACGAGTTACCGGGATTGCCACCGGATCGTGAGGTTGAGTTTGTTATAGAATTAGAGTCGGGCGCGGCTCCGATTTCAAAGGCGCCGTATCGCATGGCACCTTCAGAGATGTCAGAGTTGAAGAAGCAGTTGAGTGAGCTTCTTGAGTCAGGGTATGTTCGACCGAGCGCCTCGCCTTGGGGTGCACCGGTCCTGTTTGTACGGAAGAAGGATGGTTCACTACGTTTGTGTATCGACTATCGCGAACTAAACAAGGTAACCATCAAGAACAAGTATCCTTTGCCGAGAATTGATGACTTGTTCGATCAGTTGCAGGGAGCTGCGGTATTCTCGAAAATTGATTTGAAATCGGGGTACTATCAGCTCCGGGTGAGAGAGTCCGATGTGCCGAAGACAGCTTTTCGGACGAGATACGGACATTATGAGTTCGTAGTCATGCCTTTCGGGTTAACTAATGCGCCGGCGGTGTTCATGCAGTTGATGAACAAAGTCTTTATCGAGTATTTGGATAAGTGTGTCGTCTTCATTGACGATATTCTTATTTATTCGAGGAATGAGGAAGAGCATGCCCATCATTTGCGAGTAGTATTAGACATTTTGAGGACCGAGCAACTCTATGCGAAGTTCTCGAAATGTGAGTTCTGGCTGAAGGAAGTGATGTTTTTGGGCCACGTGATTTCAGCCGAGGGGGTTCGTGTAGATCCGCAGAAGATCGAGGCGGTGTTGGATTGGGCACCGCCTATAAATGTGAAGGAGGTCCGTAGTTTCTTGGGTTTGGTGGCTACTCGTAGGTTCGTCGAGGGTTTCTCGAAACTGGCTCGACCACTTACACAGTTGCTCCAGAAATCCGAGAAGTTCGTCTGGAATGACGAGAGGCAGTCGAGTTTTGAGGAACTGAAGAAGCGTTTGACTTCAGCCCCGGTTTTGGCGTTGCCATGTGGCAACGAGGGTTTTGCCGTTTATAGCGATGCTTCGGGTCAGGGTCTTGGGTGCGTATTGATGCAGCACGGCAAGACCATTGCCTATGCGTCGAGACAATTGAGGCCGTATGAGTTGAACTACCCTACTCATGATTTAGAGTTAGCGGCAGTCGTTTTTGCGCTCAAGATTTGGCGTCATTATCTTTTCGGCTCTGCATGTCAGATTTTTACCGATCATAAAAGTCTGAAATACATATTTACTCAATGGGAGTTGAATATGAGGCAGAGGAGGTGGTTGGAGTTGATTAAGGATTATGACCTCGAAATCCTTTATCATCCGGGCAAGGCGAACGTCGTGGCCGACGCCTTGAGTCGGAAACCGATTGCATTGCGATCGCTTGAGATCCTTACGTCTCAGTCCGAGCTTAGTCGATCTTTAATAGAGTTAGTTGTTGAAGTTTTGTTGCACGAGTCAGCCGGGCAACTTCGTGCTTTAGAGGTTTCGCTGCCTTTGATCGATGAAATTAAGCTGAAGCAGTTAGAGGATCCGATGATTACTCAAATCCGAGAGAACGTTCTTAAAGGGAAGTCTCCTGGATTTATGATTCACGAGGATGGTATTTTGAGATTTCAGAGTCGTCTTTGTGTGCCGAACGACTCAGAGTTGAGACAGAGTATTTTGCGGGAGGCCCATGCTACACCTTACTCCGTTCATCCTGGTTCGAGTAAGATGTACAAGGACTTGAAAAGGAATTTCTGGTGGAATGATATGAAGGATGAGGTCGCACAGTTTGTAGCGAGATGCTTGACTTGTCAGCAGGTCAAAATCGAGCATCAGCGACCGGCTGGGTTATTGCAGTCACTTCCCGTTCCGGAATGGAAATGGGAAGATATATCGATGGATTTCGTTACGAGTTTGCCGAGATCGAGGTCGGGCATGAATATGGTATGGGTGATTGTTGATCGCCTGACCAAGTCGGCACACTTTCTGGGCATCAAGGACACTTGGGGCCCGGAGAAGTTAGCTCGTGTGTTTATCGCGCAGATCGTAAGACTTCACGGTACTCCGAAGTCTATTATTTCGGATCGTGACGGCCGTTTTGTATCGCACTTCTGGCAGGCGGTGCATAAGGCGTTGGGTACCCGGTTGCGTTTGAGTACCTCTTTTCATCCCCAGTCAGATGGACAGTCGGAACGCACTATCCAGACGTTCGAAGACTTGTTGCGTGCCTGTGCGCTCGATTGGAATAGTGACTGGGAGGAACATTTGCCGCTGATCGAATTCATGTACAACAACAGTTGGCACGCGTCG
This sequence comes from Orobanche coerulescens, assembly GCA_033398695.1. Taxonomy (NCBI): domain Eukaryota; kingdom Viridiplantae; phylum Streptophyta; class Magnoliopsida; order Lamiales; family Orobanchaceae; genus Orobanche; species Orobanche coerulescens. The sequence continues at coordinate 186,461,059 of CM065807.1, read as the reverse complement.
ATTCGGATGGCACCGTATGAGGCACTTTACGGGCGGCGATGTCGATCACCAATTTGTTGGAATGAGGCATCCGATTTGGTCGGGACCGAGCCGGATGTCGTTTTAGAGACGAGGCGGAAGATAGAGTTAATTCGAGAATGGATGTTGACTGCCCATAGTCGACAGAAGTCGTATGCCGACGTCCGACGTCGACCTTTGGAATTCGAGGTGGGAGACCACGTTTTGCTAAAGGTGTCGCCGACGAAAGGAGTTTTTCGTTTCGGGAAGAAAGGAAAGTTGAGTCCAAGATTTATCGGCCCCTTTGAGATCCTCGAGCGAGTAGGTGGGTTGGCATACCGTTTGGCGTTACCCCCGGCCTTGAGTCATGTTCATAGCGTTTTCCATGTTTCCCAGTTAAGGAAATATGTTCCGGATCCTAGTCACGTCATCGATTATGGCGAGATTGATATTGCTGAAGATATTACTTTTGAGGAGCGTCCTTTGAAGATTTTGGAGCATCGTGAGAAACGACTGAGGCATAAAACCATCCCTCTGGTCAAAGTGCAGTGGTCGAGACACGGTGTCGAGGAAGCAACTTGGGAAACCGAGGACAGCGTGCGTGCTAGGTACCCGGAGTTGTTTGTTTCTTAAGTTTCGGGACGAAACTTATTTTTAGAGGGGTAGAATGTAATATCCGTATTTTTCTTTCCCTTGTATTTTCGTTTTTGGTGTATTTCTCGATCGTAGTGACCCTCGTGTACTTTTCAGCGTATCCTTCCTGTCAAACTGTTGAACTATATTCTTGTTATTGTTGTGCGAAACCGCCGTTTCGGGGTTTCCGTGGATCCATTTCGTGTTATTAGTCCCCAAATATTGATTCCTATCGTTTTATTCTCTTTCCGGATCATTTTTATCATTTTGGGACCCAAAAAGGGGTGTGGGCCGCGGCACACAAATTTCTCAAAATGTTGGTCGAGCAATTCATCATCTTGTGTGCCGCGGCACACCATCTGGCCGCGGCACAGCCGAGCCAGTGCCGCGGCACACTGTCCGGTCGCGGCACACTCGTGTGTCTTCTGCGACCAAAACCCAATCAGATCTTGTGCCGCGGCACACGCAAATCTGGCTGCCGCGGTACAACGCGAAACACAGGAGTATTTTCTTGGCACGTGCCGCGGCACACTTTGGTGTGCCGCGGCACACGGCGGTCAATTGTGCGGATTCGCCTTTATTAGACGAAATCGCCGACTTTTCCCCATTTTTCATCTGCATCGCGAGAGTAGTAAGAGGAAGGGGAGAACTGCCGATTTCTTAACTTGGGGGCCGATTTTCATCATTTCTCTTCGGTAGTGAAGCTCGGGCAATCAATCTAACGCGTGTTCTACGGATCTTGATACTTGAATCTCCTAAGGTAATATTCTAAAACCCTATTTCGATTTAATTTGGGGGTTTTGGGTTTTTCTTCCGATTCGTTCCGTTTTGTTGGTGGATTCATGATGTATACGATTGATATTGTTAGTATCTTTAGTTTTCCTACGGATTCATGGATATTTTGTGGATTTTTACGGAATCGAGAGGGTTTGGTTGTGGTCCGCCCTCGTTGTTATTTTTATTCGAATATACATGAATCGTAGGCGGGTTTCCGGGTGTATTCCATTTCCGTAATCGTCTAGAGTTGGTTGTGATTGTGTTATTCGAATCGTTAGGTTCATTCGTCGGTCCCTCACGGTCGTGCTTGATTCTTCCGTTCCGTTCGCGTCACCGTCTATTAATCGAGGCAAGTATTTTTGGAAACCTTTAAGCTTAACATGAAATGGTTATGTATATTACTTGTTTGTAACTCACCTTGTGTTGGCCCGACGGGGTCAAGGAGGGAAATCTATGCTGCCGCCCTGGATTTCACGAGTTTCGTACCGCTAGCCAACTCGTTAGGGTCCTTGCAAGGCCCCGAGTGAGAATGTATGCTGCCGCCCTGTTCTCACGGCATAGCGTGTGCGTGGTTTTGTTTTTCTGTAATTGTAGCCAACTCGTTAGGGTCCCTGTGAGGCCCCGAGTGAGAATGTATGCTGCCGCCCTGTTCTCAAGGCTAATTGTTTGACTGTTTATTTTCCGGAAAAAGACATGTCTTGTTTTGGTTTTCGAAATGATTTTGGTGCATATGCTATGAAATGTGTAAGCGATTGGTTTGCCTTGAATACTTGTACTAGCGTAATTGCTAACCCCTCTGGGGACCCGTTTCGGGGAAATTCGTTTTATGAATTTCAGGTCAGGTTCATCGAGACGAGCGGGCGCTGGACCAGTACACGGATGATGGCCGTGCGTGATGATTGTGCACGAGTGACGTTTTGGTGTCTTTTACCTTTTTGTCCTTTGTGGTTTTGAACTAATAGTTGTACTCGAGTACTTAAGGGGTTCTTGTTCGTTTGGATTGTATTGTTGCTTATTATGTTGTGTCGGATGATGATGTTATATTGACCGGTTGAACCGGGTGGTATTGTTCTGTTGTTTATGTGAGTCGATAAGTATGATGCTGTTCAGCCTGGTGGGTCCCATATAGGGATTCACGGCGCTGTAATATACCTCGAATATCTTGAGGGTGTTACAGTAGTCACAACGCGTTGGATATGTTGTCGGACGAGATTAGTATCGTGGGCGACCGTCACCTCCGTGCGACCTATGGATGTAAGTCTCCTCCTTTGTGCGTAATACCTGTGTATCTCGATTTTATCTTAGTGAGTTAATTGCGGTGCATAATTTTATTTACACAGTATTGTGTAATATAGTTGTGTTTAATACTTGTGACACATAGTATGTGTATAAAACTGGGCACGTTATTGTTTTATCTTTGAACCACCGGGTGGGGTGGTAGGTTGTGGAAGTTTTAAACCTTGATGGGTTTCGAATAGGTACCGACGGTAGACTTTGTGAGAAACTCCGATGAATGATTTTGCTATGTGTTTAAACTTGATACCACGAGATGCATTTGATTGAATTGGCGACCCTGGGTTCCATTTGAGTATATGGTTTTAAATTCGACTGTTTTTGGAATGTTGTAATTTTTGTCCGCTATGGGTAAGTTTGAGAATGTTTCCTGAAGGACTTTACAGTTTGAGAATTTTGTAGAAATCGATTTTTGGAAAATATTTTGGTGGTGCAGTCAAACCATGGTTTATATGGATTTTTAAAATTTGTTAAATTTTGACAAATGGGCCGTGTATTTTCAAATGACACAATCAGACGGTATTTGAAAAATGTGTTTTGAAATACTTCGGACATTGTAAAATATTACTGTCATCGACCTTTTTGGCGTTTTGTAAATGGTTTTTAGCCTGGTGGGTTTCGGTGTGGGACCCACGACGCTATAATATTCCGTGTAATTATCTGAAATTTTTGGGCATTCTAGCCCATTGAATTATCTTTGAAAACTTTGAGTACCTTAGAAAATAAATTTCGAGACGTCCTTTTAAAATGAATTATTTTCTTGTGGTACATCCAAGGTGCCACAATAGGTTTCAAGATTCTTCTACCTCGAGGACCAAAATGTTTTGAGATATTTTCCAATGTTTTAGAAACACTTTTACTTAGACCCGAGGGTCGAATACTTCCAAAAGTTTTTCACGAAAAGAAATTGTCCTCATTTTTATCGAATGCGAAATAGTTTCCAAAGTCTCGATAACGATGTTTCACGATTGTATTTTTATTGAAGGGTGATACTCAAGATCAATCGGTGTTTCCAAAATTATTTTCAAAAGGAGGTTTTCGTTTTTAAAACCTATCCATTCCCGTTTGAGGGCTGGGTATGTATGTATGATGTTCGCGTTGTCGTTATGATGTTTGCTCCCGAGTATGATCGAATTGGTGGCATGAACGTCGAGGCGTTGCCACGCATTTGTTGTACTAGCCCTCTGTGAGAGGTGTGAACCGGTGTTTACTGTTTATCGCCTCGTGGCGATTTGCGTGTTGTCGCACGAGTGTGAGATGTTGAAGCTTGGGTTTGTACGTTTGTGTACATGTGTGATTGTTTCATAATGTTTGTAATTATGTGCGGATTATCGTTCGGGCCGTTGATGTCGCCGAACGATACTGTCGTTGTTGTAGTGTTTGTGTGTGTATTACTTTACGATGGTAATCGTTGTATATGATATGTGTTATGATTCTTTATTATGCTGAGTTGGCATCTCCGGTATGTTGTTTTGCGGTGTTATGTTCCATTGTATCTAGCATCTGTATTTTCGATATGCCGAGCCGAGGCATTTCGAACGTATTGTGTCGGGGGCATGTACGTGCCAATTGTCCTTCTCGTCAGTAACGCTTTTCAAGTGTGGACCCGAGAGACACAGGATCCAGTTTTGCGAGTTGGGTTCCGAGTCTTTCGGGGCGCGAACTTCAGTATAGATATGAGGATCGGATCTGAGAGGCCCATGGGAGATATTTCTGTCGTTTGCTTTTTGTGATGTCACCTTACTCCAGTTGTTGTGAGTTGCGGGAATGACATTTCTTTTATAAGAGGTCGAATGTAATGCCCGTATCGTTTTGACTTACGCATTTCCTCTTTCTCAGGTCTATCGACTCGTTTATGTTCGTTGACATTTTCTGAGCTTGTCCTGCCCCTTGCTTTGGTTGATCGAACGAGCGTGGTATTGTTTCGGAATAACTCGTTTGTTGTTGTGACTTTTCAATTTCTACTTCCATTCCTGTGGATCTTATGTGAAGGCACATGTTGTTTTCACCAGATCATATATTGTCTCGAGTCGAGATGTGAACCTTGGAGTTGTTGTTTGAATTTTCTTATCCTTCGTGTTTCGAACATGATTGTTCGATTTTTGTTGTCTCGATCGTTGTGGTTCGATCGTTTGTTTGTTCGGTTTTGTTCTCGTTTCGTGATTGTTGAGCATTCAGGCTCCTTCCTAATTCCCTTAAATTCGGGAAATTAGTCTCGTTTTCGATCTTCCAACCCTTGGGCGGTGGGATTCCGTATTTGTTCAGCGGTTGGCTCGCGTTTTGATTGATGTACCGTTGGGTTGGTCAATCATATTGATTTTCGTTCGTTGTGTTTTGTGATTGTCGGATAATTGACTTGGCTATATTATCCGTTTGATGACGCTTGTCATTTGTTGGTTTTATTATATCCCTAACGGCGACGTTGTGTTGGTCGCCGTGGAGCGTGTTTTCACGCCGTATATTCCTTTGCGTTGTTTGTAACATTTCGCCGTTGGGCGTTAGTTACGCATTCTTGTGTATCTTGTTGAGTTCTTCCTGGCGGAATATTTCTTCCCCCTACTTGTTTTAAGTTTCGGGACGAAACTTCTTTTAAGGAGGGTAGAATGTAATATCCGCAATTTTCGATTTTCGGTAAATTTCTTTTTTCGGCCGAAGTCCGTTTTGACGACTCGCTTTTGACCGTTTCGTCATTCGGAGAATATTTAATTCTGCACTTTTTGTCATCCGAGTTCGTTTCGGTGCTGCTTTGTTGAGTTCCGTGCTTTTTAGTGACTTTTCCGCGCTTGAGTTCGGTTCTTGCGAATCTCGTTCGAAACTGTCGTTTGGGGTTTTTCGTAAGTTCATTTAACGTTGTTATACGTGTTGTGAGCTTCGGTTTGATTATTCGTTGTCGTATGGTGATTTTCGGGCATTTGGGCCATTTTCGTAATTTCCCAAAGTTTGGGGTAATTACCTTCCATTGTCGAATGTCGAGCCTTCGGGTGGTCGGAATCGTGTGTTCTACTAACTCTTAGATTCGTCTTTGTGAGTACTTCGTAACCGTATCTTCGGTTCGTATTCGTGTTCGGGTTTCAAAGGTCGTTTTGTTGAATTCAGGATTACTAAACGACTTTTCTAAGTATGAGTTCGAGTTTGTTAGATCACCATTAATTTTTGGTAACTCCAAAAATTCTGAATCTTTGCAATATTATAGAGCATCGAGTTAGCTTTCCAATGGTTCAAACGGTGAGTCAATCGGAGTCCGGACGAGAGAGTTATGGTCGTTTTAACTCACCCGCTCGTTATTGGCGATCGGTGCCGGCCGAACTTCGGCCGTGTCGTCCGACACGGCCCGTGCCGCACTCGTCCGGATAAGCCGAAAGTTTCTGTCTCAGACCCGACCGTGTCGGCCCGACACGGCCCGTGCCGAACTCTTCCGGATAAGCTCAGAGCGATCGCCGACACGCCCGACCGTGTTCAGACACGGCCGAGTCATGCCGAGTCAGCCGCTTGACGGGTCACTATCGGTATGACCCTTCGCGCCGCGACCGTGTAATGCAGGACACGGTCGAGTCCTTGTCGGCCAGCTGTGCAACACGACCGTGCCGATCGTGCAGGCCGTGTCCGCAGCATCAACCCCTATAAAAGGCCCCCGCAGACGCTTTTTCTTGCCATTTTTCACCTTCTTCTTCTCCTCTTCCGCAGCTGGGCGTGTTCTAAGATTGAAGCCATGTTGTTTAACAATAAATCCATGAAGTCTTGGAGTTCATATCATCAATCATCCATCCTATAACATCCTTTGATCGAGCGAATCAGGTCAGATTTTCTAGAAATCTAATTTTGGGGATTTTGGGTATTTTGTTCGATTTCGTCTGTTTAATCCGATTTAACTTAGGATTGTGATGGATTGATGATTATTTAGATGTATTATATCATTTCCCTTGTTATTCCATGGTTGGATTGTATTGATTCGTTGTTTTGGTCGAGTTCTTGATCGACGCCTTAAAAGTGTCCGGTAAAATGTCATAGAGGGGTTTTCGGGCGTTCTACGATTATTCTTCCTCGTATGATCGATGATTTATTGATTATATGTTGTTAGGGTCGAATTCTTGTGAAGAACTCGAGTCGGAACCCTTTTGTTCATTGTCTTCTTCGGGGTCCGAGCTTCCCGGTCGAACCGTGTTCTTCGGAGCGTTTGGTAGCGGTTATTAAGGCAAGTATCTTACTATACGACTTGTATCTTGCGACTAGTAATCACGTATGAGATTTATGATGATTTTGCGTGCCTTCGTAAATATGTTCCGTTTGAGTTGGTTGTGTTTTCCGAAATTTGAAGGCTTTGTGATGATAGTTGTTGCGAGTGTTGAGGTTGTGTTATGTGCGTGCAATGTATGATTTTTGGTGATCAAGGTGATTGATTAATTGTGCTCATTGTTGAATGTAATGCGAATGTGACGTGATGGAACGCTAAGTTCACTCGTGCGGGTTCGACGGGGCCTACGAGGATTCATGGCACAGGTCCATGGGATCGGAACTTAGTGTGTGGTGCTGAGGTCCAATCGTGCGGGTCTGACGAGGCCTACAATGATTCATGGCACAGGTCCATTGAATCAGGACACAGTACGTCCAACCGTGCGGGTTCGACGGAACCTACGGTGACACGTGACACAGGTTCACGGGGTCGGGACTGTTTGTTGTGATTGCTCAATCCGTGTGGGTTGTTGAACCTACGGAGACTCGTGGCAAGCGATCACGGAGTCATGAGCATGATTGATTGTTGTGATTGTTGTGTTTGCTCAATCCGTGTGGGTTGTTGAACCTACGGAGACTCGTGGCAAGCGATCACGGAGTCATGAGCATGATTGATTGTTGTGATTGTTGTGATTGGTTAAGTCCGTGCGGGTTGTTGAACCTACGGAGACACGTGACAGGGGATCACGGTGTCACGAACCATGTCTTGTAAATCAAACTTTTTGTAAGAAAGTTTTAAGAAGAGAATGTTGGGCCGAGCCCCATGAGATTTATGGAAATGTTTTCGCACTGTAAATTGTTGTAATACAATTTTGAGATTTGGGTTAAGGCCCTTAAGTTTTTCGAAAGGTTTTGTGAATCAGGACATGAGGTCTTAAGGTTTTGAAATTCTAAAAATTCCCGAGATGATAATCTTATTTTCGAATGCTTCATAGCTTATCTTCTCTTGTGAAAACCTCCCGGGAATATTTGATACTTGATTATTAATTGCTTGTTACATTTCGTATGATTTGATACTTGCACTAGTAAAACAGTGGAGTTTTACTAACCCCCGAGTAATCGGGGGGTGGATGTCTGTTTTGCGTCCAGGTACATGCAGATTTAGGTGAGCAGACACAGGATTGGCACAAGAGGATGACGAGCTGCGATACTAATCATGAGTTGAGAGTTATTTTGATTTTGTTGTTTTGTCAGAGTTGATTTCAGTCTTCCGCTGTATTGTATTTCGATCCCTGTGTGGGTAATGTTATTTAAGTCAGTTTTATCGATTGGGTTGTGTGACCTCATCGGTCTGTGTATTCACGTGTAAGTGACCATATCGGTCCGTATCATTTTATTGTTTGACCCTGGTCGGGCAAGCATTTGGTCGTTTATGTAATATCCGTATTTTTCTTTCCCTTGTATTTTCGTTTTTGGTGTATTTCTCGATCGTAGTGACCCTCGTGTACTTTTCAGCGTGTCCTTCCTGTCAAACTGTTGAACTATATTCTTGTTATTGTTGTGCGAAACCGCCGTTTCGGGGTTGCCGTGGATCCATTTCGTGTTATTAGTCCCCAAATATTGATTCCTATCGTTTCATTCTCTTTCCGGATCATTTTTATCATTTTGGGACCCAAAAAGGGGTGTGGGCCGCGGCACAAGGTGCGTGCGCCGCGGCACACAAATTTCTCCAAATTTTGGTCGGGCAATCTGTACTGTGTGCCGCGGCACACCCATCCGGTGCCGCGGCACACTCGTGTGTCTTCCGCGACCAAAACCCAACTGTACCGTGTGCCGCGGCACACGCAGGCTGTGCCGCGGCACAATGCTAAAACCTGGGAGTAGATTTTCGGCCTGTGCCGCGGCACACTTCTGCTGTGCCGCGGCACACGAAGCGGTAATTGCGCAGACTCGTCCTTATTAGACGAGATCGGTCGTCTCCTTCCCCATTTTTCCACTGCATCGCGAGAGAAAGGATATAGAGGGGGAGAGTTCTTCATCCGGGGGTCGATTTTCATCATTCCTTTTCGGTTGTGAGGCTCGGATAATCAATCTAACGCGTGTTCTACGGATCTTAGTTCTTGAATCTCCAAAGGTAATGTTCTAAAACCCTATTTCGATTAATTTGGGGGTTTTGGGATTTTCTTCCGATTAGTTCCGTTTCGTTGGTGGATTCATGATGTATACGATTAATATTGTTAGTATCGTTAGTTTTCCTACGGATTCATGGATATTTTGTGGATTTTTATGGATTCGAGAGGGTTTGGTTGTGGTCCGCCCTCGTTGTTATTTTTGTATGAATATACATGAATCGTAGGCGGGTTTCCGGGTGTATTCCATTTCCACAATCGTTTAGAAGTGGTTGTGATTGTGCTATTCAAATCGTTAGGTTCATTTTCGTCGGTTCCTCGCGGTCGTGCTTGATTCTCCGTTTCGTTCGTGTCATCATCTATTTAATCGAGGCAAGTATCCTTATGAACTTACAATCTTGACATAGTAGTTTTGTATGAGAAATTGTGTGTGTGTGTATGCTCACTACGGGTTAGACTCGACGGGGTCTCGGTAGGGGTCCACGGAGGTGTGGATCGACGAGCTTTGCTTTTAACCACTACGGGTTAGACTCGACGGGGTCTCGGTAGGGGTCCACGGAGGTGTGGATCGACGGTTAATTGTGGTGAATTTTACAAATGTGATTTGATATTGGCATTTCCGGAAATGAGTGTATTCGAACGGTTTTCTTTATTGCATGCATTACTATATGTGTAATATGTGAATTGTTCATTTGGTTACTTGTACTAGCGTAATTGCTAACCCCTCTGGGGACCCGTTTTGGGGAAATTCGTTTTATGAATTTCAGGTTAGGTTCATCCGGACGAGCGGGCGCTGGACCAGTACACGGATGATGGTCATGCGTGATGATTGTGCATAAGTGACGTCTTAATGTCTTTTTGTCTTTTCGTCTTTTGTGTGGCTTTTGAACTAATAGTTGTACTCGAGTACTTAAGAGTTCTTGTTCGTCCGGATTGTATTGTTGCCTATATGTTTGTGTTGATTGATGATGTTATGTTTGACCGGTTGAACCGGGTGGATTATTCTGTTTTGCGTCTTTATGACATGGTGTTGGGTTGTCGTTTATGTGAGTCGATGAGTACGATGCTGTTCAGCCTGGTGGGTCCCATATAGGGATTCACGGCGCTGTAATATACCTCGAATATCTTGAGGGTGTTACAGAAAATGGTATCAGAGCCCAGGTTTATGGATACCTAGGCTTGTCGGTTTATTGGGTCTTGTGGTGTTTTGTTTTGCACATCATCGTCACGCTGCCATGATTCCGGTACTACCAGTGTCCATAAGTTTTCCTTCCTCTGTTCATTATTTCCTTGTATCGTACCTTTGATTCTCGACTTGTGATTGTTCTTCTCTCGTACTTACCCTCGTATGGCTTTTGCTACTTATTTAACTCCAGTATGGATGCTGGAAGGGGTCGCGGTCGTGGTCGTGGACGCGGCCGGGGACGTGGGGCAGCCGGTGGGGCGGCCACGTCACAAGCCGGGAGCCGGCGAGACGCGACCGTCATAGCCATGCTTCTTCTCAGGAGCGTGCCGATCTTGGTATTGCGGCCGTTATGCAACAAATGGTGAACCAAATGGCGGCAATAGCTCAGCCGGTCCAGAGCCCGGATCAGGCCCACGCTAATCGGGGCGGAGCGGACCGATGGCTCCAAGATGTCATCAAGATGCATCCTCCTCAGTTTTCGGGAGCTTCAGACCCGATTGGCTGGGAAGGGTGGATCAAGGAGATATCTAAAGTCTTCGTTGCCACTAACTGTCCTGAGAAACGTAGAGTCCCTATTGCTCAATATTTTCTCACTGGGGACGCTACGGACTGGTGGGAGGCTGTTGGGCCCAAAGACCATGCTGCTTCGTGGGCTGAGTTTCAAGAATTGATGGAGACTGAATATTGCCCGTGGCCGCATGTGCTCGGGTGCATGCTTTTTATGATGCTCAACCGCGGGATATTCCCGTATCTCAATCCATTGCTGATTTTAACAAGGAGTTGGGTTATGTGAAGACCCAAGTTGTCGAGGAGAGTGACAAGATTTTCCATTTCTCCAGACGGATGAAGTTTCCGATTCGGGACTATATGTCGGGACTCGTATGCACTACATTGAAAGATTATCAGAGTAGGGCCCTTGCTTATGATATGTCTGTGACGGCGAGCGAGGCGGCCCGCGAGAGTAAGAAGCAGAAGTCCGCTGGGAACTTTTCGGGCCACAAGAGTGGGGGTCAGCAGAGATCCCAATCTGCTAACTTCCCACGGCGGTGGTCCAAATTGCTCACTGGGGTTCTCGTGGAACTACCAAAGGCTCCTTTTCGTGATGTGAAGTGTTTCAATTGTGGTCGACGGCCACATCGGTCGTACTTGTTTGAGCCCTTTGTCGACGTGTAATCGCAGTGGCCACCCGGCCACAAGGTCGCTTCAGGCCGAGAGGGAGAGAATTCTTGGTGCCCGGCTTCCATTCCAGCACTGGGAATCAAGTGTGAATCAAGGGTCGTTTGCTCCTCAATCTCCGCCGAGTGCTAGTCGGGGAGAGGTCGGGGTCAGCCCTCAAGAGGGGGAGCTTCCAGTGTCGGCTCCGCCCATCCGCGGGTTTATGAGATGCGGAAGACCGATGACCCAGCGGCTACCGTGGCGACAGGTACCGTTTATATTATTTCTCATCCTGTCAGTGTGCTTTTCGATTCCGGTGCTACGCATTCGTTCATATCTCTGGATTGTGTACGTCGTTTGAGTCTCGACCGTTTGACGCCTTGTGAGCCCTTCATCGTTAAGCTTCCTAGCGGTGATAGGATCGTTGGTGATCAGGAGGTTCGAGACTGTTCTGTGCTTATTTGTGAGAGGACTTGGCCTCTAATCTTATTGTTGTGAGTATCGAGGGTGAGGATTTGATTCTTGGTGATGACTGGCTCGAGCGGCATGGTGCGATCATGAACTACCGCACGAGAATCATCACTATGTTAGCCGAGGACGGCACCGAGCACTCTTTCGCGGGGCGAAAGAGGGGAAACCAGAAATTCGTCATTAATGCCTTGAAGGCGATGAGTCTCATGCGAAAGGGATGTACTGGTTATTGGTGTTATGCCTTGAAGGCGGGGGATGGTGGAGTCGAGCTTTCGTCGATTCCAGTCGTTAATGAGTTTCCTGATGTATTTCCTGACGAGTTACCGGGATTGCCACCGGATCGTGAGGTTGAGTTTGCTATAGAGTTAGAGTCGGGCGCGGCTCTTATTTCGAAGGCGCCGTATCGCATGGCACCTTCAGAGATGGCAGAGTTGAAGAAGCAGTTGAGCGAGCTTCTTGAGTCGGGGTATGTTCGACCGAGCGCCTCGCCTTGGGGCGCACCGGTCCTGTTTGTGCGGAAGAAGGATGGTTCACTACGTTTGTGTATCGACTATCGCGAACTAAACAAGGTGACCATCAAGAACAAGTATCCTTTGCCGAGAATTGATGACTTGTTCGATCAGTTGCAGGGAGCTACGGTATTCCCGAAAATTGATTTGAAATCGGGTACTATCACTCCGGGTGAGAGAGTCCGATGTGCCAAGACAGACTTTTCGGTCGAGATACGGACATTATGAGTTTGTAGTTATGCCTTTCGGGTTAACTAATGCGCGGCGGTGTTCATGCAGTTGATGAACAAAGTTTTTATCGAGTATTTGGATAAGTGCGTCGTCGTCTTTATTGTGATATTCTTATTTATTCGAAGAATGAGGAAGAGCATGCCCATCATTTGCGGGTAGTATTAAACATTTTGAGGACCGAGCAACTCTATGCAAAGTTCTCGAAATGTGAGTTCTGGAAGGAAGTGATGTTTTTAGGTCACGTGATTTCACCGAGGGGTTCGTGTGGATCCGCAGAAGATTGAGGCCGTGTTGGATTGGGCACCGCCAAGAATGTGAAGGAGCTCCGTAGTTTCTTGGGTTTAGTGGCTACTATCGTAGGTTCGTCGAGGGTTTCTCGAAACTGGCTCGGCCACTTACGCAGTTGCTCCAGAAATCCGAGAGGTTCGTCCGGAATGACGAGAGGCAGTCGAGTTTTGAGGAACTCAAGAAGCGTTTGACTTCAGCCCCAGTTTTGGCGTTGCCATGTGGCAACGAGGGTTTTGCCGTTTATAGCGATGCTTCGGGTCAGGGTCTTGGGTGTGTATTAATGCGGACGGCAAGACCATTGCCTATGCATCGAGACAGTTGAGGCCGTATGAGCTGAACTACCCTACTCATGATTTGGAATTAGCGGCAGTCGTTTTTGCGCTCAAGATTTGGCGTAACTATCTTTTCGGCTCTACATGTCAGATTTTTACCGATCATAAAAGTCGATATACATATTTACTCGGCGAGAGTTGAATATGAGGCAGAGGAGGTGGTTAGAGTTGATTAAGGATTATGACCTCGAAATCCTTTATCATCCGGGAAAGGCGAACGTCGTAGCCGACGCCTTGAGTCGGAAACCAATTGCGTTGCGAACACTTGAGATCCTTACGCCTCAGTCTGAGCTTCGGAGGGCTTTGATCGAGTTAGACGTTGAGGTCTCGTTGCCGGAGCCGTCGGGCAACTTTGTGCTTTGGAGATTTCGTCGCCTTTGATCGATGAAATCAAATCAAGCAATCGGAGGATCCGATGATTACTCAAATCCGAGAGAACGTTCTTAAAGGAAAGTCTCACGGGTTTGTGATTCACGAGGATGGTATTTTGAGATTCAGTCGGCTTTGTGTGCCGAACGACTCGAGTTGAGGCGAGTATTTTACGGAGGCCCATGCTACACCTTATTCCGTTCATCCTGGTTCGAGTAAGATGTACAAGGACACGAGAAGAAATTTCGTGGAATGATATGAAGGATGAGGTCGCACTTTGTAGCGAGATGTTTGACTTGTCAGTGTCAAAATCGAGCATCGACCAGGCCAAGTTATTGCAATCCTCGCTCCTAATGGAAATGGGAAGATATATCGATGGATTTCGTTACGAGTTTGCCGAGATCGAGGTCGGGCATGAATATGGTATGGGTGATTGTTGATCGTCTGACCAAGTCGGCACATTTTCTGGGCATCAAGGACACTTGGGGCCCGGAGAAGTTAGCTCGTGTGTTTATCGCGCAGATTGTGAGACTTCACGGTACTCCGAAGTCTATTGTTTCGGATCGTGACGGCCGTTTTGTATCGCACTCGCGGGCGGTGCATAAGGCGTTGGGTACCGTTTACATTTGAGTACCTCTTTCCATCCCCGTCGGATGGACAATCGAGCGCACTATCCAGACGTTCGAGGACTTGTTGCGTGCTGTGCTCGATTGGAGTAGTGACTGGGAGGAACATTTGCCGCTGATTGAATTCACGTACAACAACAGTTGGCACGCGTCGATTCGGATGGCACCGTATGAGGCACTTTACGGGCGGCGATGTCGATCACCGATTTGTTGGAATGAGGCGTCCGATTTGGTCGGGACCGAGCCGGATGTCGTTTTAGAGACGAGGCGGAAGATAGAGTTAATTCGAGAACGGATGTTGACTGCCCAGAGTCGACAGAAGTCATATGCCGACGTCCGTCGTCGACCTTTGGAATTCGAGGTGGGAGACCACGTCTTGCTAAAGGTGTCGCCGACGAAGGGAGTTTTTCGTTTCGGGAGGAAAGGGAAGTTGAGTCCGAGATTTATCGGCCCCTTTGAGATCCTCGAGCGAGTGGGTGGGCTGGCATACCGTTTGGCGTTACCTCCGGCCTTGAGTCATGTTCATAGCGTTTTCCATGTTTCCCAGTTGAGGAAATATGTCCCGGATCCTAGTCACATCATCGATTATGGTGAGATTGATGTCGCCGAAGATGTCACTTTCGAAGAGCGCCCTTTGAAGATTTTGGAGTATCGTGAGAAACGATTGAGGCATAAGACCATACCTTTGGTCAAGGTGCAGTGGTCGAGACACGGTGTCGAGGAGGCGACTTGGGAAACCGAGGATAGCATGCGTGCTAGGTACCCCGAGTTGTTTGTTTCTTAAGTTTCGGGACGAAACTTATTTTTAGAGGGGTAGAATGTAATATCCGTATTTTTCTTTCCCTTGTATTTTCGTTTTGGTGTATTTCTCGATCGTAGTGACCCTCGTGTACTTTTCAGCGTGTCCTTCCTGTCAAACTGTTGAACTATATTCTTGTTATTGTTGTGCGAAACCGCCGTTTCGGGGTTGCCGTGGATCCATTTCGTGTTATTAGTCCCCAAATATTGATTCCTATCGTTTCATTCTCTTTCCGGATCATTTTATCATTTTGGGACCCAAAAAGGGGTGTGGGCCGCGGCACAAGGTGCGTGCGCCGCGGCACACAAATTTCTCCAAATGTTGGTCGGGCATCAGATCATGTGCCGCGGCACACCCATGCCGCGCGCGCAAGCAGTGCCGCGGCACACCTGTCGGTGCCGCGGCACAATGCTAAAACACAGGAGTAGATTTTCGGCTGTGCCGCGGCACACTTCGCTGGCCGCGGCACACGGCGGTAATTGCGCGGACTCGTCCTTATTAGACGAGATCGGTCGTCTCCTTCCCCATTTTTCCACCGCATCGCGAGAGAAAGGATATAGAGGAGAGTTCTTCATCCGGGGGTCGATTTTCATCATTCCTTTTCGGTTGTGAGGCTCGGATAATCAATCTAACGCGTGTTCTACGGATCTTAGTTCTTGAATCTCCAAAGGTAATGTTCTAAAACCCTATTTCGATTAATTTGGGGGTTTTGGGATTTTCTTCCGATTAGTTCCGTTTCGTTGGTGGATTCATGATGTATACGATTAATATTATTAGTATCGTTAGTTTTCCTACGGATTCATGGATATTTTGTGGATTTTTATGGATTCGAGAGGGTTTGGTTGTGGTCCGCCCTCGTTGTTATTTTTGTATGAATATACATGAATTGTAGGCGGGTTTCCGAGTGTATTCCATTTCCATAATCGTTTAGAAGTGGTTGTGATTGTGCTATCAAATCGTTAGGTTCATTTTCGTCGGTTCCTCGCGGTCGTGCTTGATTCTCCGTTTCGTTCGTGTCATCATCTATTTAATCGAGGCAAGTATCCTTATGAACTTACAATCTTGACATAGTAGTTTTGTATGAGAAATTGTGTGTGTGTATGCTCACTACGGGTTAGACTCGACGGGGTCTCGGTAGGGGTCCACGGAGGTGTGGATCGACGAGCTTTGCTTTTAACCACTACGGGTTAGACTCGACGGGGTCTCGGTAGGGGTCCACGGAGGTGTGGATCGACGGTTAATTGTGGTGAATTTTACAAATGTGATTTGATATTGGCATTTCCGGAAATGAGTGTATTCGAACGGTTTTCTTTATTGCATGCATTACTATATGTGTAAGATGTGAATTGTTCATTTGGTTACTTGTACTAGCGTAATTGCTAACCCCTCTGGGGACCCGTTTTGGGGAAATTCGTTTTATGAATTTCAGGTCAGGTTCATCGGGACGAGCGGGCGCTGGACCAGTACACGGATGATGGTCATGCGTGATGATTGTGCATAAGTGACGTCTTAATGTCTTTTTGTCTTTTCGTCTTTTGTGTGGCTTTTGAACTAATAGTTGTACTCGAGTACCTAAGAGTTCTTGTTCGTCCGGATTGTATTGTTGCCTATATGTTTGTGTTGATTGATGATGTTATGTTTGACCGGTTGAACCGGGTGGATTATTCTGTTTTGCGTCTTTATGACATGGTGTTGGGTTGTCGTTTATGTGAGTCGATGAGTATGATGCTGTTCAGCCTGGTGGGTCCCATATAGGGATTCACGGCGCTGTAATATACCTCGAATATCTTGAGGGTGTTACAGTTTATGGATGTTTAGCCTGGTAGATCCTTGTGGAAAGGGTCTACGGCGTGTAATATTCCCATATGGTTTTGGGGGTGTTACAACGAGTGGGAAAGAAATAATCAACCTTTTGGGGGGAAAACCTTGCATTTTGGAATTACAAAAATAAAAACCGTGTTTTAACTTCAAAATCGTTAGTAGATTTATTTTGAATCTTGATTCATTTCTATCTACTGTATAAAGTTGGTTATTGTGTATTAATGGCATTTTGATCTCTTTTTATCTTTATATATAATTATTTTTCTTAAATTTGTGTGTATTATTTTTTATTTTTTATTTTATGTCTTATTTTTTATTTTGTGTGTAATTAATAAAGAGTCTTGCTCGGGACTAGCAAGAATTTAAGTGTGGGGTATTTGATTAGTGCATAATTGATCTAAAATTCATATACAAAATATTCATTTTTCCGGGCATAATTGTACTGATTTGTGATTAAAAATACATATTTTACAGATATGTCCAAACATGAGCTAAAAATGGTTATTTTACAGATTACTGACATGAAGCATCAAAAAAGACGGAAAACAAGATCAAATCCAACGACGGGAATTTTTCAAGGCAAAACGACCTACAACACGGCGCAAACAGGACCGTGTTATGTAGGCCGTTTCACATACGGCGCAACAAGGGCCGTGTCCTGGGCCATTTCACACACGACCGGCATTTAGCGCCGTGTCCTCGCGCGTATTCCGGAAGAGACCGAGTCACCACAAAACGGCGCACAACACGGGGCAAACTGGGCCGTTTTTCATCACCGTTTTTCAGCAGATGCCATGCAAAATTAATCCACTTTTGACCAACTTGTGAACTCAACCACAAGATATTTTTTTGGTCAAAAATCTGAAAATTCAAAGACATGGTGAAGTGTGAACAAAGAATTAAAAAAATGATATTACAATAGATATTTTGAATTAAATAATTAATTGTATTCTTGAAAATTACCTATAAAAGGACATCTTCATCCATTGCAAAATCACCATTTATTACCAATTCTCAAACCCATCTTCTTGCTAAGAAATACTTCTTTTTTTTTATATATTTTCCTTAGAACTTTCAATTTTAGTTTGTATTTTATTTTTGGTTTGAAGTTTTTCTTTCATTTAGTTTGTAATTGAAAAGTGCTTGATCAATAAGCACTTAGTATTTTACTTTCAATTTTTGTAAGCTTTAAACAAGTTTGAAGTTATATTTTGAAGTTTGTTTCTTGCACTTTGATTCATCATATTCAAGTAAGTTTTATCTATTGTCATTAAGTTCTAGTAATTAAAAGTTTCTATATATATATATTATATATATCAATTATTTCTATCATAATTTTAGTATGTATAAACCAATGAGTAGCTAATCTTTCTTCCTAAGGGAAGGGGGATTTCTATTAGGTTATATATTGAGTATTTGATTGATTTAAACTATTTTTAGGACTAAATGGTTTAAATAGAGATTGATCATATCCTATTTTTACTAATGAAACCTTCTTGATTGATTGTTGAGTGAATTAGAAACATATCTTTTCAATCTATCAAATGTTAATCTTGTTATCAACATCTTAAGATTGCGAAAGTGGTTAAGACATCTTTGATTACGAAAGTACGGAGGTGAAAAGTTGATTACTCGATGAACGATCGTTTATCCTAAAAATAGTCAAGTTAGAGAAATGAAAGGACTAATTGGTTTAAATAGAGATTGATCATATCCTATTTCTACTAGTGAAACCTCCTTGATTGATTGTTAAGTGTATTGGAAACACATCTTTTCAATCTATCAAGTGTTAATCTTGTTATCAACATCTTAAAAAGTGACAATGATTAAGACATCTTTGATTACGAAATACGGAGGTGAAAAGTTGATTACTCGATAAACATTCGTTTTTTCTTTTATATCCGTATAAATCAATTCCGATACTTAATTAAAAACCTAATTTAATGAATCCGTAATCCCCTAGATTTTATAAATTCCCAACTCATTTTAATTCTATTCATTTTCACTAGTTAAAAATAGTCTAATATAAATAGTCTAGTATAAATAGTCTTAATATAAATAGTCTAGTATAAATAGTCTACTAAAAAATAGTCTAGTTAAAAATAGTCTTACTATAAATAGTCTAGTATAAATAGTCTTAATAAAAATAGTCTTATTAAAAATAGTTTAGTTTAAAATATAGTGCATTTTAATTTAGTTAATTTTTAAAAACCCAAAAATATCTTTTTTAATATTTTAGTATTTATTTCTCGCAATCTATATAATTTTTGGGTTTTTAAAAATTAACTAAATTAAAATGCACTATATTTTAAACTAAACTATTTTTAATAAGACTATTTTTATTAAGACTATTTATACTAGACTATTTATAGTAAGACTATTTTTAACTAGACTATTTTTTAGTAGACTATTTATACTAGACTATTTATATTAAGACTATTTATACTAGACTATTTATATTAGACTATTTTTAACTAGTGTAAATGAATAGAATTAAAATGAGTTGGGAATTTATAAAATCTAGGGGATTACGGGTTCATTAAATTAGGTTTTTAATTAAGTATCGGAATTGATTTATACGGATATAAAAGAAAAAACGAATGTTTATCGAGTAATCAACTTTTCACCTCCGTACTTTCGTAATCAAAGATGTCTTAATCACTGTCACTTTTTTAAGATATTGATAACAAGATTAACACTTGATAGATTGAAAAGATGTGTTTCCAATACACTTAACAATCAATCAAGGAGGTTTCACTAGTAGAAATAGGATATGATCAATCTCTATTTAAACCAATTAGTCCTTTCATTTCTCTAACTTGACTATTTTTAGGATAAACGATCGTTCATCGAGTAATCAACTTTTCACCTCCGTACTTTCGTAATCAAAGATGTCTTAACCACTTTCGCAATCGTAAGATGTTGATAACAAGATTAACATTTGATAGATTGAAAAGATATGTTTCCAATTCACTCAACAATCAATCAAGAAGGTTTCATTAGTAAAAATAGGATATGATCAATCTCTATTTAAACCAATTAGTCCTAAAAATAGTTTAAATCAATCAAATACTCAATATATAACCTAATAGAAATCCCCCTTCCCCTAGGAAGAAAGATTAGCTACTCATTGGTTTATACATACTAAAATTATGATAGAAATAATTGACATATATAATATATATATAGAAACTTTTAATTACTAGAACTTAATGACAATAGATAAAACTTACTTGAATATGATGAATCAAAGTGCAAGAAACAAACTTCAAAATATAATTTCAAACTTGTTTAAAGCTTACAAAAATTGAAAGTAAAATACTAAGTGCTTATTGATCAAGCACTTTTCAATTACAAACTAAATGAAAGAAAAACTTCAAACCAAAAATAAAATACAAACTAAAATTGAAAGTTCTAAGGAAAATATATTGCTAAAAAAAAAAGAAGTATTTCTTAGCAAGAAGATGGGTTTGAGAATTGGTAATAAATGGTGATTTTGCAATGGATGAAGATGTCCTTTTATAGGTGATTTTCAAGAATACAATTGATTATTTAATTCAAAATATCTATTGTAAATCATTTTTTTGAATTCTTTGTTCACACTTCACCATGTCTTTGAATTTTCAGATTTTTGACCAAAAAAATATCTTGTGGTTGAGTTCACAAGTTGGTCAAAAGTGGACTAATTTTACATGGCATCTGCTGAAAAACGGTGATGAAAAACGGCCCAGTTTGCCCCGTGTTGTGCGCCGTTTTGTGGTGACTCGGTCTCTTCCGGAATACGCGCGAGGACACGGCGCTAAATGCCGGTCGTGTGTGAAACGGCCCAAGACACGGCCCTTGTTGCGCCGTATGTGAAACGGCCTACATAACACGGTCCTGTTTGCGCCGTGTTGTAGGTCGTTTTGCCTTGAAAAATTCCCGTCGTTGGATTTGATCTTGTTTTCCGTCCTTTTTGATGCTTCATGTCGATGTCAGAAATAACCATTTTTAGCTCATGTTTGGACATATCTGTAAAATATGTATTTTTAATCACAAATCAGTACAATTATGCCCGGAAAAATGAATATTTTGTATATGAATTTCAGATCAATTATGCACTAATCAAATACCCCACACTTAAATTCATGCTAGTCCCGAGCAAGACTCTTTATTAATTACACACAAAATAAAAAATAAGACATAAAATAAAAAATAAAAAATAATACACACAAATTTAAGAAAAATAATTATATATAAAGATAAAAAGAGATCAAAATGCCATTAATACACAATAACCAACTTTATACAGTAGATAGAAATGAATCAAGATTCAAAATAAATCTACTAACGATTTTGAAGTTAAAACACGGTTTTTATTTTTGTAATTCCAAAATGCAAGGTTTTCCCCCCAAAAGGTTGATTATTTCTTTCCCACTCGTGACTTCACACGACTCCCTTTAATGGTTGCTCTCGATCACTCGTTTATTTTTTGACTCAATATGAAGAAGAATTTCATCGGCGTCATCAAATATTGTGATTTTTCATGAAATTGAGTGTATTGAAATTCAGCCGCTAATTAATTCAGATCTTGCTCATAAACTACATCCCTTTTAGTGATAGCTTTCACACCGTTATTTGCTAACGTGTAGCTCTTTTCACCAACATAATTTCTATCTCTTTTTTTTAAAAGGTGATAGCTTTCACACCGTTATTTGCTAACGTGTAGCTCTTTTCACCAATTTTTCTGTGAGACGGCAGCTACGCACGAACAATGGTTAGTCCTTTATTTTTCGCAAAATTTTAAGAACCCCAAAATTAGGCATTTATTCTTTGCTCAACACTTCTCCTTTTTGTCATTTTTTTTAGGTGATAGCTTTCACACCGTTATTTGCTAACGTGTAGCTCTTTTCACCAATGACTCCTCTTTTTTTTTAGGGAATAGAATTTTTGCAGAAAATTATTTATTAGTTAAGCATGAAAAATCAAAAACTCCACAAATTAAGTAAATTTCAGTTCTATTTTTCATCAACCGACTGATTCATCTTTTCTCAGGGTAACGAATGACTCGATTTTATATGATAACTACAAGGCTTGGAAAGAGAGATTAAGGCTCAAAAAATTTTGGAATATACAATTTTTTACCGGTTAAAACAATTTTAGAAGCTTGTATATAGCTAAATTATTGGTGTTATGGCCAGATCTAGAAATCTCACAAATAAACAAAATAAATATATATATATATATATATATATATAAATATACATAAAAAAAAATCAAAGCCAAATAACAAAAATAATTAAATCACACCACAATAATTAAAACATACCACCCCCAAACTTGAAAAAGAAACCGTCCTCGTTTTTTTTTAAAAAAAAATAATAATAATAATAATAAGCAAGAGAAAAAAAAATACTCCCTGTTATGAAAATTGATGCTTGAGCTATGCCTTTTTGGATCTGCATAAAAAATATACGAGGCAAACAACAACAACAAAAATATACCCGGAAGTATAACATAATTTTTAAGATGCGCATCAAGAAAGTCCGAAGAGTCGCCTTACGCTGCCATCAATGCTTTTATAAAAAACACACAATAAAAATTACAGCTATAAAATAACAATACATAAATCGCGAATAGATGTGCGTCAAGAGATCAAGAAGAAACTCCTTAAGCTGCTATCAATGCTTTTATAAAAAAACACACAGTAAAAATTACAGCAATAAAATAACAATACATAAATCGCGAATAGATGCGCGTCAAGAGATCAAGAAGAAAATCCTTAAGCTGCCACCATTTAGCACGATTATTATACACGACAGAAAGTAAAAATAACAAGAGGTCTGATATGGGGTATCAAAGGGAGAGGAATGAATCCACTTTTCGTTTTCTCACGGTAAAATCTTCCATCCAGACAATTTTAGCTAGAGCTGGATCTGGTTGAGGAACAAATTCATTGAGTTTTTTGATTAGTTCTTCTGGTGTGGTTGCAACGACTATGATTCGTTTAGCACGCTCGGAAATAAAACCTTTTTCAGCAGAGTAGTCGATGAAAGATAACAAACCATCAAAGAAACCATTGACATTAAGCAGACCTATTGGTTTTTGATGAACATTTAGCTGGGCTCTGGTAACCACATGAAAAAGTTCCTCAAGGGTGCCAAAACCACCGGGAAGGGTGATAAAGGCGCCAGAATTATTTATCATGTGAGTTATGCGATCTTGCATATTTACAGATCTAAACTCATCTCCAATAGTTGCCCCGGTGATTTTACTTTTAGCAAGAGGTTTTGGAATTACTCCCAACACTCTTACTCCTTCCATATAGGCAGAAGCAGCAGCTCGTCCCATTAATCCTAGACTTCCTCCTCCGTAAACTACATGAATGCATTTTTCTCCTAAAGTACGGCCCAAGTTGTGTGCTACTTCAGTAAAGCATGCATCTTTTCCATAACTAGCTCCACTAAAAATGCATACTGTGCTAAATTTTTTTGTGGAAGATGATGACTCCATTTTTGAAAAGAAATTTATTAAGAGAGAAATAGAGAAAAGTGCAAGTTTGAGGGATGAATAAAAGAAACAAGCACAATGTTTATTTATAGAAGAAAAAGAAGGTAAAAATTGTTTAACAAGTTTGTGATTGCGTTGATTGCGCTTCAACTACTCAATAGAATAATGAATGCATTTATCGCGTATCACATTTTTTATTCAGAAAATCTCACCATACGACAAAAATAAAAGATACTCACGTGTATGTACAGTAGTTGTGATTGTGGCTCACATCTTCCTCTGATTTTACGTTCAGAAATGGCTTAAACGCCTTCTATGAGTCGGGGAGAAGCTTCCCATCCAATTTTCTTACAAATTGGCAAACAGGGTCTTTTAACGTCAGATTCCCAAGACGTTGTTCATATTCTGGTTTGAATTTATTCCACAAACATTGAATTCCGTAATATAAAAGTCCACTAGGATGCGTGTCAAGAGAAATTTCGATATTATCTAAATTCTCTTTATTCAGACCATCATTAATGAACTGAATTTTATCTTCTCTGTTTGTAGATTGAATTCCTAAAGATCGACATTTTAAATTACAGTTCCATCTAGCACATTTATAGCAAACGGCTAGCATCTTTGCTGGTCGTTTCTTTGCATATGAACTTTTTTCAAGCCCTGGTAAAAATCTAGTAGGTGTTTCCGTGAATTCACCTTCTATTCTTACTTTGGCTTCGATAATGAATCTTATGTCAAAAGGTATGCTTTTATCCATAAGCAACCTCATCCTTTCAAGCCTTGTCTTGTAAATCTTTAAAATTGCATTTTTGCTTAGAAAGGGAAATCGTTTTTCAATTTTATACAATGTTTCTTCCATGACAAAAAAAATTAAAATGAAAAACGATAAAATATCTACAAATATCAGTTGTTTGTGGGAAACTGAAAAAAAATCCGACTTTGATAGTCACGGAGTACCGTTATCCGCCACTTATTTTCTAGATCTGGCCATAAACACCAATAAATTAGCTATATACAAGCTTCTAAAATTGTTTTAACCGGTAAAAAATTGTATATTCCAAAATTTTTTGAGCCTTAATCTCTCTTTCCAAGCCTTGTAGTTATCATATAAAATCGAGTCATTCGTTACCTTGAGAAAAGAAGAATCAGTCGGTTGATGAAAAATAGAACTGAAATTTACTTAATTTGTGGAGTTTTTGATTTTTCATGCTTAACTAATAAATGATTTTCTGCAAAAATTCTATTCCAAAAAAAAAGGAGTCATTGGTGAAAAGAGATACACGTTAGCAAATAACAGTGTGAAAGCTATCACCTAAAAAAATAAATGACAAAAAGGAGAAGTGTTGAGCAGCAACAGCTGCTAATTTTGGGGGTCTTAAGATTTTGCGAAAAATAAAGGACTAACCATTGTTGGTGCGTAGCTGCCGTCTCACAGAAAAATTGGTGAAAAGAGCTACACGTTAGCAAATAACGGTGTGAAAGCTATCACCTTTAAAAAAAAAGATAGAAATTTTGTTGGTGAAAAGAGCTACACGTTAGCAAATAACGGTGTGAAAGCTATCACTAAGGGATGTAGTTTATGAACAGACTTGAATTAATTAGCGGCTGAATTTCAATACACTCAATTTCGTGAAAAATCACAATATTTGATGACGCCAATGAAATTCTTCTTCATATTGAGTCGAAAAATAAACGAGTGATCGAGAGCAACCATTAAAGGGAGTCGTGTGAGTCACGAGTGTAATATCCGCAATTTTCGATTTTCGGTAATTTTCATTTTTCGGCGAGAGTCCGTTTTGACGACTGGCTTATGACCGTTTCATCATGCTGAGAATAATTAATTCTACACTTTTTGACATCCGAGATCGTTTCGGTGTCGTTTTGTTGAGTTCCGTGCTTTTTAGCGACTTTTCCGCACTTGAGTTCGATTCCTGCGAATCTCGTTCGAAACTGCTGTTTCGAGTTTCTTGTAAGTCCGTTTAACTTTGTTAGACGTGTTGTGAACTTCGGTTTGGTTATTCGATCACGTATCGTGATTTTCGGGCATTTTGGGCCATTTTTGTAATTTCTTAAGAGTTACGGGTATCCGTATATGTAATTGTTGTCTCGACCCGTTTCTTGGTCGCGTATGATTAATTATTGCATTATGTTTTGATTTCGGGTTGTTGATGTTGTCCGCGAACTTTTCGTCGTGTTCGTTCCGTGCATTTTCGGAAATCGAGTCGTCGAGTCCTGGTGTTCGAGCACTGGCTGGACGGTTGCGGGACTGGCCGGACGATTGCGGGCACCGGCCGGACGGGTGCGGCAGGAACCGGCGTAGCGCACGCTACGGCCGGAAGGCTGCGCGCGCTAACCGGCAGGTGTAGCACACGCCTCCAGGCGCCAGCGCCTGTGCTCAGTGCAGACAGTGGAGTCCTGGGGTTCTGGAATCGGTCGGGCTCGGTAGGTAGTGCGCCATCTTGTCGGGCATTGCGCCTTCTACGGCCGTGGTAGCGCGCCTTCGGCCGGAAAAACTGCGCCTTCTGGCGGCGATCGAGTCCATGGAGTCATGGATTGCGGCTGGGCCGATAGCGCACGCTAGCTCGGCAGCCTAGCGCGCGCTAGTCCGGCCCAGTATAAATGTGACAGAGCAGTCACATTTCATCTCGTTTTTCATTTCCTTCCTTCTCCTTCCGCGGCTGGAGATTCATGGGTAACGAAGCCATGTTGTTTAACAACAAATCCATGAAGTTCTTGAGTTCATAACATCAATCAATCATCCGTTATCATCCTTTGATCCAGCGAATCAAGGTAATCTTCCTTAGAACCCTAATTTCGTGAATTTGGGGGTTTTTGCATTTTCGTCCGATTCGTTCCGTGTTGTTGATTAATTCATGATGGGTATGATTAATCTTGGTAGTATTCTTGTGTTTAACATCATTTAATCCATTGTTCTTCGTCGAATCGAAGTGTATTTCTTGATTTCCTTCGAATCGAATTTTTGGGGGATTTGTCCTCGATCTCGTTTTTTATCCATTTTCGATGGATCGATTATGGTTAAATGATGTTGTTAAACATATTCTATGGATTGTATATCCATATTTCAACTTGAAAATCCATTTTCGTGTTTTGTCGGGACGAATCGTGTTCTTGGCCGTTTTGGGGAAAACACTTGAACTTTCGTCATTCGTTCTTTGAATTCAACGGCTTTAAGTCGTGCTATGGAATTCATTTTCATTGTTATTGTTTTCATTCGTAGTTCTTTGTTGTGGATTGTCGTTCGGTGGAGACGGCGAGTTCGTGGTCGGTTCGTGCCAACCTACTTCGGCCGATTCTCCGCGTTGTGGTTATTCGAGGCAAGTACCTTGTCCATACTTTTCTTGTTTTGTGGATATGATGATTGGTGATCGTCTTGGTGTGTTTGTTTGTTTGTTTGAAATGAGTTTTCAAAAGATTTAGTTAGCCTTGTTGAAGGTCCTCTTTCAAAACCGCGTGTGTTTTGTGACCGGTGTGTTTCGTGAACGAGTATGTGACTCTTGTGGATATGTTTGGTGTTGATGATGCACTTAGTGTTGCGTGTGGATGTATATTGTTTCATTTCGGTGCATTGTGGCTTAACGTGGTGTTTTGCTAAGTGTTTGATGCCTCTGGGCGAATTATTTGAATATCCTTGATGTGATATGTTATTTGTGTGAATGTGTGGATATGGTTAAGGGTCTACGGTGACACATGGCACGTGATCATGTGGTCAGGATGCAACAAGCGATTGATCCAACCGTGAGAGCCTGAGATAATCTACGGTGGCACATGACATGCGATCATGTGGCCAGGATGCAGCAAGCGATTGATCCAACCGTGAGATGTGTGTGATTTGTTTCGCTAGCCAGCTTGGGAGGGTCCTTCGAGGCCTCGAGTGGGATTTGTGGCTTCGTCCCGGTCCTAGGCGATGCGTGTGCGTGATTACGTTGTGTTGATTTTTATGTCCGTCGAGGACACATGATGTTGGGCTCTGTCCCTGTGAATTGTTGTTGGTTTTCTGTTTACGAAAACAAAACCTTTGGGGCGGTGACCCCTTTTGTCTTTTGGATTTTGAAAAGCGGGATTTGATAATCCTAAATTGTTTTCCAATAAAACTCTCGATGGCATTTTAAACCGCTTTATAAATTGTTTTCCCTTGATTTGTGATCTTTCGGTTTTGAAGTGTTTTACCCAACCTCATGCCTCGGGAAGTACTTTTCATTACGTTTGATTCTTTGAGGATTTCCTGGTTATTCTTATTCGTGGAATGTGAATTGTATGGCTCGTATTTGCACTTTGTTCTTGCACTAGCAAAACAGTGGAGTTTTGCTAACCCCCGAGTATTCGGGGGGTGGATGTCTATTTTTGCATTCAGGTTTTGGAGCTTAGCACAGGGTCGGCATGAAGGATGATGAAAGATGAACGATACTATTCACAGGAGGATTCATTGATGTCGTATTGGTCTAGTTGTATTTTCTTTTCCGCTGCAGTATATTTTTCCCATTGTACGGGTATGGGTGTATTTTGACCCCTGCGTGGGCATGAGTTGTATTTGAGTTGTATGTAATTATTGAAAGACCAAATCGGTCTACTGAGTCATTTTAGCCTTAAAAGGCAATGTTTGATTTTAGTTATCAGCCTGGTAGATCCTCGAGGAGAGGGTTTACGGCGTGTAATATCCCTGAGTGGATTGGGGGTGTTACAGAATAGTATCAGAGCTTAGGTTGTGGAAACCTAGGCTGTCGGGTCAGTAGTGTCTGTTGAGTTTTGTTTCGTCGGATTTTATCTGACGGAGTCGTGTCGCGACGCGTCGTCTGAGTTTGTTGGTCGTGATTAGTATCGTGGGCGATCATCATCTTCGTGCGACCTGTGGATGTAAGTCTCCCTTCTTTGTGTTGTGCCTCGTGTGACACGAGCTATTTTTATGATTATTTGATTAGTGACGGAATCCTCTTATGGATTTTGATTTCTTGATATGTGGTTATTTGACTCTCATATTTCGTTCATATGAGGAGTAGTGTCCTGGATTGTGTATCTTGGACTGTAATTTTTTTTTTCCGCTGCGTGAGTTCTTTCAAATGGCTTTCGGCCTTTTGCCAATTGAGTTTTATTTCGAAAACCGATTCCTTTAACCGCGTTTTTGGCGTTATGGCCTTGATCGTTTTGGCAAAATTCTTGTGACGGTACTTAGTATTTTGTAAATGGCTTTTGTGAGTTTTTGAAATATTACCGTCATCGGCCTTTTTAACGTTGTAAATGGTTTTTAGCCTGGTGGGTTCCGGCGCGGGACCCACGGCGCTATAATGTTTTGCGTAATTACCTAAAGTTGTTGGGCATTCTAGCCCATTAAATTATTTTTGAAAACCTTGAGTATCTTAGAAAATAAATTTCGAGACGTACTTTTAAAATGAATTATTCTCTCGTGGTACATCCAAGGTGCCACAATATGTTTCAAAATTCTTCTAGCTCGAGGACCCAAAATGTTTTGAGATATTTTCAATGTTTTATAAACACTTTTACTTAGACCCGAGGGTCGAATATTCTGAAAGTTTTTCACTAAGAGAAGGTGTCCTCATTTTTGTTCAAACGTAAGATGATTTTCAAAGTCTCGAAAATGAGGTTTGTTCAACTTTTTGTAAAATGATACTCAAGATCAACTGGTGTTTCCAAACTGTTTCCAAAAGGTGGTTTTCGTTTTTAAAACCTATCATTCCTGTTTGTAGTCCAGGAATGTGTGTATGATATTCACATTGTTGTTAGAATGTTAGCTCCCGAGTATGATGGAATTGGTGGTGTGAACGTTGAGCCGTTCGCCATGCATATGTTTTTGTTGTCCCTTTGTGGGAGGTGTGATGACGATCTTTAATGTTGTCATTTCGTGGTGACTTGCGTGTTATCGCACCTATGTGAGCTGTTAAAGCTTGGGTTTGTACGTTTGTGTACATGTGTGATTGTTTCACGATGTTTGTAATTATGTGCTAGTTATTGTTCGGGCCGTTAAGGTTGCCGAACGATACCGTCGTTCCTGTATTGTTTGTGTGTGTATTACTTTACGATGGAAATCGTTGTATATGATATGTGTTATGATTCTTTGTTGTGCTGATTTGGCATCTCTGCTATGTTGTTTTGCGACGTTATGCCCCATTATATCTTGCATTTTGTATTTTCGGTATGCGGAGCCGAGACGTTTCAACCGTGATGTGCTGGGGCATGCACGTGTAAATTGTCCTTCTCGTCAGTAACACATTTCGAGTGCAGACTCGAGGGACACCGAATTCAGTTTTGCGAATTGGCTACCGAGACTTTCGGAGTTCGCGCGTCAGCACAGTTATCAGGATCGGCTCTGAGAGGCCCAGTGGAGATTTTTCTGTCGGTTGCTTTTTGTGTGGTTAACTTGTTTCCGTTGTTGTGAGCTGCAGGGACGACATTTCTTTTATAAGAGGTCGAATATAATACCCGTATTATTTTTGGCTTCTGCATTTTCTCTTTCTCAATTCTATCGACTCGCTCGTGTTCGTTGTTACTTTCTGAACTTGTTCTGTATTTCGGTTTCATCGTCCGAACGAACTGTGATCTTGTTATGGGTCGATCTGGTTATCGCTGTGACTTTTCGAGTTCGGTTCGATTCTTGTGAACCTTGTTCGGGAGTGACATCATCTGGTTCTATTAGTTCTTTTATTCGAAGTGGATCGGATTTGGAACTCTTGTGTTTTCGACTCTGTCGACTCGTTTATGTTCGTTGACATTTCTGGGCTTGTCCTGCCCCTTGCTTTTGTTGATCGAACGAGTGTGGTATTATTTCGGAATAACTCGTTTGTCGTTGTGACTTTTCAATCGCTATTCCTTTTCCGGTGGATCTTATGGGAATGCATGTCTTGTAGTTCTCACCAGATCGTCCTGGGAGTTGTTGTATAAATTTTATTATCCTTCGTGTTCCGGACATGATTGTTCGATTTTTGTTGTCTCGATCGTTTGTTTGTTTGGTTTTGTTCTCGCTTCGTGATTGTTGAGCGTTCAGGCTCCTTCCTAATTCCCTTAAGTTCGGGAAGTTAGTCTCGTTTTCAATCTTCCAACCTTTGGGCGGTGGAATTCCGTATTTCTTTAGCGGTTGGCTCGCGTTTTGATTGATGTACCGTTAGGTTGGTCAATCCTATTGATTTTCGTTCGTTGTGTTTTGTGATTGTCTGGATAATCGACTCGATTGTATTGTCTGTTTTATGACGCTTGTCACTTGTTGATTTTATTATGTTTCTACCGGTGGCGTTGTGTTGGTCATCGTGGGGCGTGTTTTCACGTCGTATGTCTCTTTGCGTTGCTTGTGGCGTTCCCTCGTTGGCGCGAGTTTCGGTTCTTGTGTATCTCGTTGAGTGTTTTCTGGCAGGATGTTGCTCCTCCCTACTTATTTTAAGTTTCGGGACGAAACTTCTTTTAAGGAGGGTAGAATGTAATAACCGCAATTTTCGTTTTTTGGTAATTTTCTTTTTTCGGCGAGAGTCCGTTTTGACGACTCGCTTATGACCGTTTCATCGTGCTGAGAATAATTAATTCTACACTTTTTGACATCCGAGATCGTTTCGGTGTCGTTTTGTTGAGTTCCGTGCTTTTTAGCGACTTTTCCGCACTTGAGTTCGATTCTTGCGAATCTCGTTGGCTATTGTTTGAGTTCCTGTAAGTCCGTTTAACTTTGTTAGACGTGTTGTGAACTTCGGTTTGGTTATTCGATCACGTATCGTGATTTTCGGGCGTTTTGGGCCATTTTTGTAATTTCTTAAGAGTTACGGGTATCCGTATCTGTAATTGTTGTCTCGACCCGTTTCTTGGTTGCGTATGATTAATTATTGCATTATGTTTTTATTTCGGGTCGTTGATGTTGTTCGCGAACTTTTCGTCGTGTTCGTTCCGTGCGTTTTCGGAAATCGAGTCGTCGAGCCCTGGTGTTCGAGCACTGGCCGGACGGTTGCGGGCACCGGCCGGACGGGTGCGGCAGGAACCGGCGTAGCGCACGCTACGGCCGGAAGGCTGCACGCGCTAACCGGCAGGTGTAGCGCACGCTATCGGCTGGCCCAGCGCACGCTATCGGGTCTGGACAGTGGAGTCCTGGGGTTCTGGAATCGGTCAGGCTCGGCAGGTAGCGCACGCTACTGTCGGGCATTGCGCACGCTACGACCGGCAGGTAGCGCGCGCTACGGCCGGAAGTGTAATATCCGCAATTTTCGATTTTCGGTAAATTTCATTTTTCGGCCAAAGTCCGTTTTGACGACTCGGTCATGACCGTTTCGTCATTCTGAGAATGATTAATTCTACACTTTTTGACATCCGAGTTCGTTTCGGTGTCGTTTTGTTGAGTTTCGTGCTTCTTAACGACTTTTCCGCACTTGAGTTCGGTTCTTGCGAACCTTGTTCGAAACTGTTGTTTCGAGTTTCTTGTAAGTCCGTTTAACTTTGTTATACGTGTTGTGAACTTCGGTTTGGTGTTTCGATCATGTACCGTGTATTTCGGACGTTTTGGGCCATTTTCGTAATTTCCCAAAGTTTGGGGTAATTACTTTCCGCTGTCAAATTTCGAGCCTTCGGGTGGTCGGAATCGTGTGTTCTCTTAGTGCTCGGATTCGTCTTTGCGAGTACTTCGTAACCGTATCTTCGATTCGTACTCAGGTTCGGGTTTCGGGGTCGTTCGGGCCGTCGGAGTTGGTCCCGGCCGAGTCATGGCCGGGCATCTTTGAGGCAGCGACCACGGCCGAGTAACGTGCGGTAGTGATCGGCGATTCGTCGTAAGGCCGGCTACGTCGTAAGGCCACGGCGATGCGTACGTAACGTTTCCAGCATTTCCAGGTAGTGAGTTCGGCCATGGCCGGTTACGTACGTAAGCCATGGCCGGTTACGTACGTAACCCGGCCGGCAGTCGGCCTATTTAAGGCCAGCAGACGTTTTTCTTCAGCCATTTATCACTCGTTTTCTTCCCTTCCGCGGATGGAGCTTGGTTAATCATGGAGAGATGTTGTTGGACAATCAATCCATGTAGTTTTGGAGTTCATATCATCAATCATCCATCCTATAACACCCTCCGATCTACCGAATCAGGTCAGATTTCCTAGAAATCTAGTTTTGGGGAATTTGGGTGTTTTGGTTATTTTCGTCCGATTAATCCGTTTTAACTTAGGATTGTGATGGATTGATGATTATTTGGATGTATTATATCATTTCCCTTATTTTTCCATGGTTGGATCATATCGATTCGATATTTGGGTCGAGTTCTTGACTGACGCCTTGAAGGTGTCCGGTAAAATGTCTTAGAGGGGTTTTCGGGCGTTCTACGATTATTCTTCCTCGTATGATCGATGATTTATTGATTATATGTTGTTAGGGTCGAGTTTCTTGCGAAGAAACCGAGTTGAACCCTTCCGTTCGTCGTCGTCTTCCATTTCGAAAGCACCGGGCGTTTCGAAGCTTTCCTGTTGAGCTGTGTTCGTCGGGATACTTGCGTACCGATTTCGAGGCAAGTACCTTGCCCATACTTTTCTTATTTTGTGGATATGATGATCGGTGATCGTATTGGTGTGTTTGTTTGGTTGTTTGAAATGAAGTTTCAATAGATTTCGGTTTGGCCTCGTTAAAGGCTTTCTTTCAAAATGCGTGTGTGTTTTGTGAACGGCGTGTTTTGGGAATTGATTATGATTTGATTATTTTGAACGTTGAATGATTTGATGATGATACTCCTATTGTTTAAAGTTATGGAATCGTGTATTCCGTATTTAATCTTGTTATTGTGTTTTGAAGAGTTTGATAATGGTGTCGAGTTAATGGCCATCTCTAGTGAGTATTCTTAATGAACTTACATTCTTAGCATGTTAGTTTTGCATGAGTAATGTGTGTGTGTGTGTATGCTCACTATGGGTTAGATCCGACGGGGTCTCGGTAGGGGTCCACAGAGACGTGGATCGACGAGCTTGCTTTTAACCACTACGGGTTAGATCCGACGGGGTCTCGGTAGGGGTCCACAGAGACGTGGATCGACGGTTAATTGTGGTGCATTTTACAAATGTGACTTATTTATGGCATTTCCGGAAATGAGTGCTTTTGAACGGTTTTCATGATTGTATGCATTGACTAAGTGTGTAAGAGATAAGTTGTTCGTTTGGCCTACTTGGCTAGGATGGCTATAGAGTATTTTGTTGTTTGTGTTAAATCCTTTAATTGTGGATTTTGATGTTGGAAGACGAACCTTGTGGTCGTTCTTGTGTACTGTGAGTTGATGAGATTTTGGGCTAAAATCCCAATGGTTTTGTAAAAGTCATTTTACGGATTTGGGGCTAAAATCCCAACGGTTTGGTAAAGGTCATTTTTCGGAAAGTAAACCTTTGGGGCAGTGACCCCTTTTGTATTTTGGATTTTGAAAAGTAGGATTTGATAATCCTAAATTGTTTTCTATTAAAACTCTCGATGGCATTCTAAATCGTTTTATAAATATTATTTCCATTGATTTATGATATTTCGATTTTGAAAGGTTTTCTCTAACTCTTGCCTCGGGAAGTACTTTTTGTTTCGTTTGGATCTTTGAGGATTCCGAATTATTATCATTCGTGGAATGTGAATTGTATGGCTCGTATTTGCACTTTGTTCTTGCACTAGCAAAACAGTGGAGTTTTGCTAACCCCGAGTATTCGGGGGGTGGATGTCTGTTTTTGCATTCAGGTTTTGGAGCATAACACAAGGTCGGTACGAAGGATGATGAAAGATGATCGATACTAATCACATGAGGAACCGTACATCGTGTATTGGTTCAGTTGTACTTTATTTTCCGCTGCTATATTGTTCCCGTTGTACGGGTGTGGTTGTATTTTGACCTGTAACACCCCGAGATATTCGGAATATGTTACAGCGCCGTAGACCCCTACATGGGACCTACCAGGCTACAATAGAAAACCTCTACTCGACTAACCATCTTGGTTAGCGAGGATACACAATTAAATAATATGACATATAAAGATACGCCCGGAGCAACCGGCAAAATAAGCATCAACCAACAACGTGACAATTTAAAAGCAATACAATACGGAGTTTGAAACAAAAAGCCTAAGTACTCGCGAGTACAATCTATAAGTTTAAAACTGTGGGAACAACCATATCGAAATGGACAAAGGAAATAAGTAGACCCAAATGCACATGTCAACGACCCTGGCCAACATCCTCGTACTGTCCTGGTGCTCGCTCGTCCGGATAATCATAACCTGAAATCCATAACAAGAATTTCCCCAAAACGGGTCCCCAAAGGGGTTAGCAATTACGCTAGTACAAGTAATCAAGGCAAACCAATCGCTTACACATTTCATAGTACATGCACCAATATCATTTCAAAAACCAAAACTAGACATGTCTTTTCCGGAAACGAACAGTCGCAATCAATTTGCCTAGGACCGGGACGAAGCCACGAATCCCACTCGAGGCCTCTAAGGACCCTCCCGAGCTGGCCACATTTATAAAACAAATCAAGCACCACACGTCACCTAGGACCGGGACGAAGCCACGAATCCCACTCGAGGCCTCTAAGGACCCTCCCGAGCTGGCTAGCGAATCAAACTCATGAATCCAGGACGAAGCCATAGATTCCCTCGAGGCCCCGTCGGACCCTCCCGAGGTGAGTAAAGCACACACAATATACATTACCATTTCATGTTAAGCATAAAGGTTTCCAAGAATTACTTGCCTTGAATTATTGACGACGCGAAGAACGGAAAGGAAAGTCACCGACGAACGCTAGGAACCAATGAAACCGACCCTAACGATTCGAAGAATACAATCACAACCATTTCTAAATGAATACGGAATTGGAATACACCCAAAAACCCGCCTACGATTCATGTATATTCGTATATATACATTAACGAGGGCGGACCACAACCAAACCCTCTAGATTCCGTAAAAATCACGAAATATACCATGAATCCGTAGGGAAACTAAGAATACCAACAAGATTAATCATATTCATCATGAATCCATCAACAAAACGGAACGGATCGGAAGAAAATCCCAAAACCCCCAAATTATCCAAAAGTAGGGTTCTAAGAGATTACCTTGGATTTAGGATGAGAAACACAAGTGGATGATGTTAATCTACACTAAGAATTCCAGCAAAAGAATCTCTGAAGTGATTGGAAGAAGAAAATCGCCTCAAATCGCCTCTGGAGTCGCTCGGCCGCGGAAGAAGGAGAGAAATGAGAAATTGTGTTTATCTCGGTCAACTCCCTGGTTTATATAGCCAGGGAGTGTTAGCGTGCGCTAATCCTCAAGGTTAGCGTGCGCTAACGGGGAAAAATTACAGGCCAAAATAGTTAGCGTCCAGTCCAGTAGCCAGACTTTTGGCCGTTAGCGTGCGCTACTCGAAACGTAGCGTGCGCTAATAACCTCTCGGTAGCGCGCGCTATAGACCAATAGCGTGCGCTACCTGGACATTAGTCGAGTCCAGTGGCAAACTGCCCAAAACCCACCTGATACGTTAGCATGCGCTACCATACAAGCGTAGCGTGTGATCCGTTAGCATGCGCTACCATACAAGCGTAGCGTGCGCTAACTGGCACCTGACCGGGTTCAGTAGTAAACTGTCCAATACTGGACACTCACGCTAGCGCACGCTACCGGGCATCATCAGCGTGCGCTAGCCTCTCGACATTAGCGTGCGCTAGCATATGTAGCGTACGCTAATACGCTAGTCCAGAAGGATGGAAAAACAGCACTGCCACTCCCAGGGCTACTCGCTAGCGCGCGCTACGAAACAAACGTAGCGTGCGCTACTAAGGGACCCCTAGCGCGCGCTATGCAGAAAAAATAGCGTGCGCTAGGTATGAAATATGAACGGTTCAAAACACCGGAAGGCGAACGAAACATCCAACGGAACATCTCAACGGGCATCATAACATAGAATGGACCCACGGCAACCCCGAAACGGCGGTCCCGCTCACAATAACGGGGATAAAATCCATAGATAATAGAAAAGATACACTGAAAGATACACGAGGGTCACTACTATAGGTAAATACGCCGAAAAAGAAAAAATACAAGGGGAAGAAAAATGCGGATATTACATTTTACCCCTCTAAAAACAAGTTTCGTCCCGAAACTTAAGAAACAAACAACTCAGGGTACCTAGCACGCATGCTATCCTCGGTCTCCCACGTTGCCTCCTCGACACCGTGTCTCGACCACTGCACCTTGACCAAAGGGATGGTCTTATGCCTCAGCAGTTTCTCCCGATGTTCTAAAATCTCCAAAGGACGTTCCTCAAAAGTAATATCCTCGGCAACGTCAATCTCCCCATAGTCGATGATGTGACTAGGATCCGGGACATATTTCCTCAGCTGGGAAACATGAAAAACGTTATGAACATGACTCAGGGCCGGGGGTAACGCCAACCGCTATGCTAACCCACCGACTCGCTCGAGAATCTCGAAGGGTCCAATAAATCTCGGACTCAACTTCCCCTTCTTCCCGAAACGGAAAACTCCTCTCGTCGGTGACACCTTCAGCAAAACGTGGTCTCCCACCTCGAATTCTAAAGGTCGACGACGGACATCGGCATATGACTTCTGTCGACTCTGGGCGGTCAACATCCGTTCTCGAATTAATTCTATCTTCCGTCTCGTCTCTAAAACGACATCCGGTTCGGTCCCGATCAAATCGGACGCCTCATTCCAACAAATCGGCGATCGACATCGTCGCCCATAAAGTGCCTCATACGGTGCCATCCGAATCGACGCGTGCCAACTATTGTTGTACGTGAATTCGATCAATGGCAAGTGCTCCTCCCAGTCGCTACTCCAATCGAGGGCACAAGCACGCAACATGTCCTCGAATGTTTGGATAGTGCGTTCCGACTGTCCATCTGACTGGGGATGAAAAGAGGTACTCAAATGCAAACGGGTACCTAACGCCTTATGCACCGCCTGCCAAAAGTGCGATACAAAACGGCCATCACGATCCGAAACAATAGACTTCGGAGTACCGTGAAGTCTCACAATCTGCGCGATAAACACACGAGCCAGTTTCTCCG
Source organism: Orobanche coerulescens (assembly GCA_033398695.1). NCBI lineage: Eukaryota > Viridiplantae > Streptophyta > Magnoliopsida > Lamiales > Orobanchaceae > Orobanche > Orobanche coerulescens. The sequence continues at coordinate 186,423,743 of CM065807.1, read as the reverse complement.
GGCCCCAAGTGTCCTTGATGCCCAGAAAATGTGCCGACTTGGTCGACGATCAACAACCACCCATACCATATTCATGCCCGACCTCGATCTCGGCAAACTCGTAACAAAATCCATCGATATATCTTCCCATTTCCATTCGGAATGGGAAGTGATCGCAATAATCCAAATGGTCACCGATGTTCGATTTTGACACGATGGCAAGTCAAGCATCTCGCCACAAACCGTGCGACCTCCTCCTTCATATCATTCCACCGAAGTTCCTCCTCGTGTCCTTGTACATCTTACTCGAACCAGGATGAACGGAATAGGGTGTGGAATGGGCCTCATGCAAAATACTCTGTCGCAACTCTGGATCGTTCGGCACACAAAGCCGACTCTGGAATCTCAAAACGCCATCCTCGTGAATCACAAACCCAGGAGACTTTCCCTTAAGAACGTTCTCTCGGATTTGAGTAATCATCGGATCCTCTAATTGCTTCAGCTTAATTTCATCGATCAAAGACGATGAAATCTCTAGAGCACAAAGTTGCCCGACAGCTCCAGGCAACAAAACTTCAACATCTAACTCGATCAGAGCCCGCCGGAGCTCAGACTGAGGCGTAAGGACCTCAAGCGTTCGCAACGCAATCGGTTTCCGACTCAAGGCGTCGGCCACGACGTTCGCTTTGCCCGGATGATAAAGAATTTCAAGGTCATAATCCTTAATCAGCTCTAACCACCTCCTCTGCCTCATATTCAACTCCCGCTGAGTAAATATGTATTTCAGACTTTTATGATCGGTAAAAATCTGACATGTAGAGCCGAAAAGATAGTGACGCCAAATCTTGAGTGCAAAGACTACCGCCGCTAACTCCAAATCGTGAGTAGGGTAGTTAAGTTAATACGGTCTTAACTGTCTCGACGCATAGGCAATGGTCTTGCCGTGCTGCATCAATACGCACCCAAGACCCTAACCCGAAGCATCGCTATAAACGGCGAATCCCTCGCTGCCACATGGCAACGCCAAGACCGGGGCTGAAGTCAAACGCTTCTTCAGCTCCTCGAGACTCGACTGCCTCTCATCGGTCCAGACGAACTTCTCGGATTTATGGAGCAACTGAGTAAGTGGCCGAGCTAGTTTTGAGAAACCCTCGACGAACCTACGGCAGTAGCCAGCCAAACCCAAGAAACTACGGACCTCCTTCACATTTGTGGGCGATGCCCAATCCAATACTGCCTCAATTTTCTGCGGATCCACACGAACCCCTTCGGCTGAAATCACGTGACCCAAAAACATCACTTCCTTCAGCCAGAACTCACATTTCGAGAACTTCGCATAGAGTTGCTCGGTCCTCAAAATGTCTAACACTATCCGCAAATGATGGGCATGCTCTTCATCATTCCTCGAATAGATAAGAATATCGTCAATGAAGACGACGACACACTTATCCAAATACTCGATAAAGACTTTGTTCATCAATTGCATGAACACCGCCGGCGCATTAGTTAACCCGAAAGGCATAACTACAAACTCGTAATGTCCGTATCTCGTCCGAAAAGCCGTTTTCGGCACATCGGACTCCCTCACCCGGAGCTGATAGTACCCCGATTTCAAATCAATCTTCGAGAACACCGCAGCTCCCTGCAACTGATCGAACAAGTCATCAATCCTCGGCAAAGGATACTTGTTCTTAATGGTCACTTTGTTTAGTTCGCGATAATCGATACACAAACGTAGTGAACCATCCTTCTTCCGCACAAACAAGACCGGTGCACCCCAAGGCGAGGCGCTCGGTCGAACATACCCTGACTCAAGAAGCTCACTCAACTGCTTCTTCAACTCTAACATCTCTGAAGGTGCCATGCGATACGGCGCCTTTGAAATCGGAGCCGCGCCCGTCTCTAATTCTATAACAAACTCAACCTCACGATCCGGTGGCAATCCCAGTAACTCGTCAGGAAACACATCAGGAAACTCATTAACGACTGGAATCGACGAAAGCTCGACTCCACCATTCCCCGTCTTTAAGGCATAGCACCAATAACCAGTACACCCCTTTCGCAGGAGACTCATCGCCCTCAAGGCATTAATAACGAACTTCTGGTTTCCCCTCTTTCACCCCGCGAAAGAGTGCTCGGTGCCGTCCTCGTCTAACATGGTGATGATCCTCGTGCGGTAGTTCATGATTGCACCATGCCGCTCGAGCCAATCATCCCCGAGAATCAAATCCTCACCCTCAATATTAACGACAATAAGATTAGAGAGCCAAGCTCTCTCACAAATAAACACAGAGCAGTCTCGGACCTCTCGATCACCGATAATTCTATCACCGCTAGGAAGTTTAACGATGAAAGGCTCGCAAGGTGACAAACAGTCGAGACTCAAACGGCGTACACACTCTAGAGAGATGAACGAATGCGTAGCACCCGAATCGAAAAGCACACTGACAGGATGAGAATGGATATGAACGGTACCTGTCGCCACCGTAGCTGCTGGGTCATCGGCCCTCCTCATCTCGTAGATACGCGGCTGGGCAGAGCCGACACTGGAAGCTCCTCCTCTAGCGGGCTGACCCCGACCCCTATCTCGGCCGGCACTCGGTGGATGCGGCGGAGCAAATGAGCCCTGGTTCACGCTCGGCTCCATAGGTGCCGGGTGAGAAGAACGGGCGCCCATGGCTTATCGAGCTTTTCGCAAAAAGAAGCTTTGTGGCCCGACTGGCCACAAGTATGACAAGTCAAAGGTGGACGAAGACAATCCCGGTTCACGTGGCCTGGCTTGCCACAGTTAAAGCATCTGGGGCCCCGATCGACGGTTCCGGCGGCACTCCGAAAGCTCCCAGAAAAACGAGCCGAACCGCCCGTAGAAATATTTGCAGCCTGAGATTTCTGCTGGCCTCCACTCTTGGGACCAGAAAAATTTCCGACCGACTTCTGCTTCTTGCTCTCACGAGCCAAATCGCTATCCGTCACTGACATATCATAAGCAAGGGCTCGACTCTGATAATCCTTCAAGGTAGTACAGACGAGCCCAGACATATAGTCCCGAATGGGCAGCTTCATCCTCCTGGAAAAATGGAAAATTTTGTCGCTCTCTGCGACAACTTGGGTCTTCACATAACCCAACTCCTTGTTAAAGTCGGCAATGGCCTGAGATACGGGGATATCCCGTGGTTGAGCATCATAGAAAGCATGCACTCGAGCCTGTCTGACCGGCCACGGACAATATTCGGTCTCCATCAATTCTTGGAATTCGGCCCACGAAGCAACGTGATCTTTGGGACCAACGGCCTCCCACCAATCTGTAGCATCTCCCGTGAGAAAGTATTGAGCAATAGGGACCCTACGGTCCTCGGGGCAATTAGTAGCAGTGAAGACTTTGGATATCTCCTTGATCCACCCTTCCCAGCCGATCGGGTCCGAAGCTCCCGAAAACTGAGGAGGATGCATCTTGATGACATCCTGAAGCCAGCGATCCGCTCCGCCCCGATTAGCATGGGCCTGATCGGGGTTCTGAACCACCTGTGCTATAGCCGCCATCTGGTTAACCATTTGCTGCATGACAGCCGCAATACCAAGATCGGCGCGCTCCTGAGAAGAAGCATGACTGTGACGGTCGCCGGTACTGCCGGCTCCTGAAGAGTGCGACGTGGCTGCCCCACCGGCTGCCCCACGTCCTCGGCCGCGTCCACGGCCACGACCACGACCACGACCATGATTTCCTCCGGCATCCATACTAGTGTTAAAAGATAACAGGAGCATATCGAGGATGAGTAAGGAAAACTACGATGATAAGCAAAAGAGGGAGAATAACCACGGTTCAAGAAACGGAATACAGTATGTGAAAGCAAACAATCGGGTAAGGAAACTTACGAGCACTGAAAGTACTGAGATGCCGGCAGCGGTGTGACAATGTGCAAAACAAAACACGACTAGACACAAGTAACCGACAAGCCTAGGTATCCATAAACCTTTCTTCGATACCATTTTCTGTAACACCCCGAGATATTCGGAATATGTTACAGCGCCGTAGACCCCTACATGGGACCTACCAGGCTACAATAGAAAACCTCTACTCAACTAACCATCTTGGTTAGCGAGGATACACAATTAAATAATATGACATATAAAGATACGCCCGGAGCAACCGGCAAAATAAGCATCAACCAACAACGTGACAATTTAAAAGCAATACAATACGGAGTTTGAAACAAAAAGCCTAAGTACTCGCGAGTACAATCTATAAGTTTAAAACTGTGGGAACAACCATATCGAAATGGACAAAGGAAATAAGTAGACCCAAATGCACATGTCAACGACCCTGGCCAACATCCTCGTACTGTCCTGGTGCTCGCTCGTCCGGATAATCATAACCTGAAATCCATAACAAGAATTTCCCCAAAACGGGTCCCCAAAGGGGTTAGAAATTACGCTAGTACAAGTAATCAAGGCAAACCAATCGCTTACACATTTCATACTACATGCACCAATATCATTTCAAAAACCAAAACTAGACATGTCTTTTCCGGAAACGAACAGTCGCAATCAATTTACCTAGGACCGGGACGAAGCCACGAATCCCACTCGAGGCCTCTAAGGATCCTCCCGAGCTGGCCACATTTATAAAACAAATCAAGCACCACACGTCACCTAGGACCGGGACGAAGCCACGAATCCCACTCGAGGCCTCTAAGGACCGTCCCAAGCTGGCTAGCGAATCAAACTCATGAATCCAGGACGAAGCCATAGATTCCCTCGAGGCCCCGTCGGACCCTCCCGAGGTGAGTAAAGCACACACAATATACATTACCATTTCATGTTAGGCATAAAGGTTTCCAAGAATTACTTGCCTTGAATTATTGACGACGCTAAGAACAGAAAGGAAAGTCACCGACGAACGCTAGGAACCAATGAAACCGACCCTAACGATTCGAAGAATACAATCACAACCATTTCTAAATGAATACGGAATTGGAATACACCCGAAAACCCGCCTACGATTCATGTATATTCGTATATATACATTAACGAGGGCGGACCACAACCAAACCCTCTCGATTCCGTAAAAATCACGAAATATACCATGAATCCGTAGGGAAACTAAGAATACCAACAAGATTAATCATATTCATCATGAATCCATCAACAAAACGGAACGGATCGGAAGAAAATCCCAAAACCCCCAAATTATCCAAAAGTAGGGTTCTAAGAGATTACCTTGGATTTAGGATGAGAAACAAAAGTGGATGATGTTAATCTACACTAAGAATTCCAGAAAAGAATCTCGAAGTGATTGGAAGAAGAAAATCGCCTCAAATCGCCTGGAGTCGCTCGGCCGCGGAAGAAGGAGAGAAATGAGAAATTGTGTTTATCTCGGTCAACTCCTGGTTTATATAGCCGAGGAGTGTTAGCGTGCGCTAATCCTCAAGGTTAGCGTGCGCTAACGGGGAAAATTACGAGCCAAAATAGTTAGCGTCCACCCAAGAGCTGACTTTTGGCCGTTAGCGTGCGCTACTCGAAACGTAGCGTGCGCTAATAACCTCTGTAGCGCGCTATAGACCAATAGCGTGCGCTACCTCGACATTAGTCGAGTCCAAGGGCAACCGCCCGAACCCACTGATACGTTAGCGTGCGCTACCATACAAGCGTAGCGCGGCGCTAATCGATCCGTTAGCGTGCGCTACCATACAAGCGTAGCGCGGCGCTTAACCGCACTGACCGGTTCGATGAGTAAATCGCCCAATACCGACACTCACGCCAGCGCACGCTACCGGGCATCATCGGCGGCGCTAGCCTCTCGACATTAGCGTGCGCTAGCATATGTAGCGACGCTAATACGCTAGTCCGTAACGATGGAAAACAAAGACCGCCACTCCTGTGGCTACTCGCTAGCGCGCTATTTAAACAAACGTAGCGTGCGCTACTAAGGGACCCCTAGCGCGCGCTATGCGGAAAAAATAGCGTGCGCTAGGTATGAAATATGAACGGTTCAAAACACCGGAAGGCGAACGAAACATCCAACGGAACATCTCAACGGGCATCATAACATAGAATGGACCCACAGCAACCCCGAAACGGCGGTCCCGCTCACAATAACGGGGATAAAATCCATAGATAATAGAAAAGATACACTGAAAGATACACGAGGGTCACTACTATCGGGAAATACGCCGAAAAAGAAAAAATACAAGGGGAAGAAAAATGCGGATATTACATGACCCCTGCGTGGGCATGAGTTGTATTTGAGTTGTATGTATTTATTGAAAGACCAAATCGGTCTACTGAGTCATTTTAGCCTTAAAGGCATGGTTGAGTTGTTATATGTTGTTACCAGCCTGGTAGATCCTTGAGGAAAGGTACTACCGCGTGTGATATCCCTGAGCGGATTGGGGGTGTTACATAAATGGTATCGGAGCTTAGGTTGTGGAAACCTAGGCTGTCGGGTCAAGTCGTGTTGTTTGAGTCTTGTTTCGTCGGATCTTATCTGACTGAGTCGTGTCGCGACGCGTCGGTTGAGCTTGTTGGTCGTGATTAGTATCGTGGGGCGATCATCATCTTCGTGCGACCTGTGGAAGTAAGTCTCCCTTCTTTGTGTTGTGCCTCGTGTGACACGAGCTATTTTTATGATTATTTGTTAAGTGGTGGAATCCTTATGTGGATTTTGATTTCACGATATGTATTTAGTCGACTCTCGTATTTGATTTATACGAGGAGTGTCGTCGCTTGTGATGTATTTTTTTATTGTTGTTTTTGTCCGTTGCTGATGATTTTCGAATTGATTTGCACGTTTTACAAGTTCTCTTGTGGGGGCTTTGTGCTTATACGCGTACGACTTGTTCACTAGTCAGTACGGGAGGGTCCTTAGAGACCTCGAATGGGGTCAGTGGTTTTGTTCTGAATCCTATGCGGTCTTCGACTGTGGTATTTTACCGTTTATTTCCGTTAAAAGACATGTATTGTCTTGACTTTAAACGTTTTGATGCGTGTACTAGGAGTTGTTTTAGTGTACGTCGGTATGCGTGAGTTTTGGGCATTCTGGCTTGTTGGATTTTTGAAAACCTTGAGTATCTTAGAAAATTAAATTTCGAGACGTACTTTTAACACGAATTATTTTCTTGCGGTGTTTTCAAGGTGCTTTCTAGTGCCACAATATATTTCAGAAATTTTCCAATTGAGGACCAAAAATACTTTGAGATATTTTCAATTATTTAGAAACACTTTTACTTAGACCCGAGGGTCGAACATTCTGAAAGTTTTTCACTAAGAGAAAGTGTCCTCATTTTTAACAAATGCGAAATGGTTCTCCAAAGTCTCGATAACGATGTCTCACGTTAGTATTTTTTTTTGAAAGGTGATACTCAAGATCAACTGGTGTTTTTTGTAAATTATTTTCAAAAGGTGGTTTTCATTTTTTCTTTAAATCTATCAATTCCCGTTTGCCTTTGGGAATGTATGTATGATGTTTGCTTTGTCGTTATGATGTTGCTCCCGAGTTTGATCGAATTGGTGGCATGAACGTCGAGGCGTTGCCACACATTTGTTGTACTAGCCCTCTGTGAGAGGTGTGAACTGGTATTTACTAATTGTCGCCTCGTGGTGATTTGCATGTTGTCGCACGAGGGTGAGCTGTTGAAGCCTGGATTTTTGTGCGTTTATGCACATGAGTGTTTGTTTCATGATGTTAGTGATTGTGTGTTGGCTATCGTTCGGGCCGTTGTAGTCGTCGAACGATGCCGTTGTTGTGGTGATTTTTGTATGCGTTAATATGTTGTGTGGTATTGGCATCTCGGGTTTGTTGCCTTGTGATGTTATGTTCCATTGTATCGAGCATTTGTATTTTCGGTATGCCAAGTCGAGACGTTTCAACCGTGATGTGCCGGGGCATGCACGTGTAAATTTTCCTTCTCGTCGGTAACCCATTTCAAGTGTGTACTCGAGGGACACCGAATTCAGTTTTGTGAATTGGCTACCGAGACTTTCGGAGTTCGCACTTCAGCACAGTTATCAGAATCGGCTTTGAGAGGCCTTTGAAAGATGTTTCTGTCGGTTGCTAGTTGTGTTGTCACCGTGATTTCGTGTTGTGAGTTTCAGGAACGACACTTGTTTTAGAAGAGGTCGAATGTAATGCCGTATCATTTTTTTTTACTTCCGCATTTCCTATTTCTCATGTCTATCGACTCGCTCGTATTCGTTGATACTTTATGAACTTGTTCTGTATTTCGGTTTCATCGTCCGAACGAGCTATGATCTTGTTGTGGGTCGATCTGGTTATCGCTGTGACTTTTTCGAGTTCGGTTCGATTCTTGTGAACCTTGTTCGGAAGTGACATCATCTGGTTCTATTAGTTCTTTTATTCGAAGTGGGTCGGATTTGGTACTCTTGTGTTTTCAACTTTGTCGACTCATTATGTTCGTTTACATTTCTGAGCTTGTCCTGCCCCTTGCTTTTGTTGATCGAACGAGTGTGGTATTGTTTCGGAATAACTCATTTGTCGTTGTGACTTTTCAATCGTTATTCCCTTTCCTGTGGATCTTATGGGAATGCATGTCTTGTAGTTCTCACCAGATCATCCTGGGAGTTGTTTGAATTTTATTATCCTTCGTGTTTCGGACATGATTGTTCGATTTTTGTTGTCTCGATCGTTTGTTTATTCGGTTTTTGTTCTCGTTTCGTGATTGTTGAGCGTTCAGGCTCCTTTGTAATTCCCTTAAGTTCGGGAAATTAGTCTCGTTTTCGATCTTCCAACCCTTGAGCGGTGGAATTCCGTATTTGTTCAGCGATTGGCTCGCGTTTTGATTGATGTACCGTTGGGTTGGTCAATCGTATTGATTTTCGTTCGTTGTGTTTTTTGATTGTTCGGATAATTGACTTGATTGTATTATCCATTTGATGACGCTTGTCACTAGTTGGTTCTATTATATCCCTAACGGCGACGTTGTGTTGGTCGTCGTGGAGCGCGTTTTCACACCGTATATTCCGTTGCGTTGTTTGTAATGTTTCGCCGTTGGGCATTAGTTACGCGTTTCATGCATATCTCGTTTAGTTTTCTTGGCTGGATATTGCTTCTCCCTACTTGTTTTAAGTTTCGGGACGAAACTTCTTTTAAGGAGGGTAGAATGTAATATCCGCAATTTTCGATTTTCGGTAAATTTATTTTTTCGGCCGAAGTCCGTTTTGACGACTCGCTCATAACCGTTTCGTCATTATGAGAATGATTAATTCTACACTTTTTGACATCCGAGTTCGTTTCGGTGTCGTTTTGTTGAGTTCCGTGCTTTTTAACGACTTTTCCGCACTTGAGTTCGGTTCTTGCGAATCTTGTTCGAAACTGCTGTTTTGAGTTTCTCGTAAGTCCGTTTAACTTTGTTATACGTGTTGTGAACTTCGGTTTGGTGTTTCGATCATGTACCGTGTATTTCGGACGTTTTGGGCCATTTTCGTAATTTCCCAAAGTTTGGGGTAATTACTTTCCGCTGTCGAATTTCAGCCTTCGGGTGGTCGGAATCGTGTGTTCTCTTAGTGCTCGGATTCGTCTTTGCGAGTACTTCGTAACCGTATCTTCGATTCGTACTCAGGTTCGGGTTTCGGGGTCGTTCGGGCCGTCGGAGTTGGTCCCGGCCGAGTCATGGCCGGCATCTTTGAGGCCAGCCCTCGCCGAGTAACGCGGCGGTAGTGATCGCGATACGCACGTAAGGCCGCCACGTACGTAAGGCCCTCGCCAGTAACGTACGTAACGTTTCCGGCATTTCCAGGCAGTGAGTTCGGCCATGGCCGGTTACGTACGTAAGCCATGGCCGGTTACGTACGTAACCCGGCCGGCAGTCGGCCTATTTAAGGCCAGCAGACATTTTTCTTCAGCCATTTCTCACTCGTTTTCTTCCCTTCCGCGGCTGGAGCTTGGTTAATCATGGAGAGATGTTGTTGGACAATCAATCCATGAAGTTTTGGAGTTCATATCATCAATCATCCATCCTATAACACCCGCCGATCTACCGAATCAGGTCAGATTTCCTAGAAATCTAGTTTTGGGGAATTTGGGTGTTTTGGTTGTTTTCGTCCGATTAATCCGTTTTAACTTAGGATTGTGATGGATTGATGATTATTTGGATGTATTATATCATTTCCCTTGTTGTTCCATGGTTGGATCATATCGATTCGATATTTGGGTCGAGTTCTTGATCGACGCCTTGAAGGTGTCCGGTAAAATGTCTTAGAGGGGTTTTCGGGCGTTCTACGATTATTCTTCCTCGTATGATCGATGATTTATTGATTATATGTTGTTAGGGTCGATTTTCTTGCGAAGAAACCGAGTTGAACCCTTCCGTTCGTCGTCGTCTTCCGTTTCGAAAGCACCGGGCGTTTCGAAGCTTTCCGGTTGAGCTGTGTTCGTCGGGATACTTGCGTACCAATTTCGAGGCAAGTACCTTGCCCATACTTTTCTTATTTTGTGGATACGATGATCGGTGATCGTATTGGTGTGTTTGTTTGTTTGTTTGTTTGAAATGAAGTTTCAAAAGATTTCGGTTTGGCCTCGTTAAAGGCTTTCTTTCAAAATGCGTGTGTGTTTTGTGAACGGCGTGTTTTGGGAATTGATTATGATTTGATTATTTTGAACGTTGAAGGATTTGATGATGATACTCCTATTGTTTAAAGTTATGGAATCGTGTATTCCGTATTTAATATTGTTATTGTGTTTTGAAGAGTTTGATAATGGTGTCGAGTTAATGGCCATCTCTAGTGAGTATTCTTAATGAACTTACATTCTTAGCATGTTAGTTTTGCATGAGTAATGTGTGTGTGTGTGTGTATGCTCACTACGGGTTAGATCCGACGGGGTCTCGGTATGGGTCCACAGAGACGTGGATCGACGAGCTTGCTTTTAACCACTACGGGTTAGATCCGACGGGATCTCGGTAGGGGTCCACAGAGACGTGGATCGACGGTTAATTGTGGTGCATTTTACAAATGTGACTTATTTATGGCATTTCCGGAAATGAGTGCTTTTGAACGGTTTTCATGATTGCATGCATTGACTAAGTGTGTAAGAGGTAAGTTGTTCGTTTGGCCTACTTGGCTAGGATGGCTATAGAGTATTTTGTTGTTTGTGTTAAATCCTTTAATTGTGGATTTTGATGTTGGAAGACGAACCTTGTGGTCGTTCTTGTGTACTGTGAGTTGACGAGATTTGGGGCTAAAATCCCAATGGTTTTGAAAAAGTCATTTTACGGATTTGGGGCTAAAATCCCAACGGTTTGGTAAAGGTCATTTTTCGGAAAGTAAACCTTTGGGGCGGTGACCCCTTTTGTATATTAGATTTTGAAAAGTAGGATTTGATAATCCTAAATTGTTTTCTATTAAAACTCTCGATGGCATTCTAAATCGTTTTATAAATATTATTTCCATTGATTTATGATATTTCGATTTTGAAAGGTTTTCTCAAACTCTTGCCTCGGGAAGTACTTTTCGTTTCGTTTGGATCTTTGAGGATTCCGAATTATTATCATTCGTGGAATGTGAATTGTATGGCTCGTATTTGCACTTTGTTCTTGCACTAGCAAAACAGTGGAGTTTTGCTAACCCCCGAGTATTCGGGGGGTGGATGTCTGTTTTTGCATTCAGGTTTTGGAGCATAACACAAGGTCGGTACAAAGGATGATGAATGATGATCGATACTAATCACATGAGGAACCGTACATCGTGTATTGGTTCAGTTGTACTTTATTTTTCCGCTGCTATATTGTTCCCGTTGTACGGGTGTGGTTGTATTTTGACCCCTGCGTGGGCATGAGTTGTATTTGAGTTGTATGTATGTATTGAAAGACCAAATCGGTCTACTGAGTCATTTTAGCCTTAAAGGCATGGTTGAGTTGTTATATGTTGTTACCAGCCTGGTAGATCCTTGAGGAAAGGTTCTACGGCGTGTGATATCCCTGAGCGGATTGGGGGTGTTACAGGAAGGCTGCGCACGCTACCTGGCCGAGGCGAGTCCATGAGGTCATCGGATTGCGGCACGGGCCGAGAAGCGCACGCTAGCTCGGGCACTTAGCGCGCTAGTCCGGCCCAGTATAAATGTGACAGAGCAGTCACATTTCATCTCGTTTTTCATTTCCTTCCTTCTCCGTCCGCGGCTGGAGATTCATGGGTGACGAAGCCATGTTGTTTAACAAATCCATGAAGTTCTTGAGTTCATAATATCAATCAATCATCCGTTATCATCCTTTGATCCAGTGAATCAAGGTAATCTTCCTTAGAACCCTAATTTCGTGAATTTGGGGGTTTTTGCATTTTCGTCCGATTCGTTCCGTGTTGTTGATTAATTCATGATGGGTATGATTAATCTTGGTAGTATTCTTGTGTTTAACATCATTTAATCCATTGTTCGTCGTCGAATCGAAGTGTATTTCTTGATTTCCTTCGAATCGACTTTTTAGGGGATTTGTCCTCGATCTCGTTTTTCATCCATTTTTGATGAATCGATTATGGTTAAATGATGTTGTTAAACATAATCTATGGATTGTATATCCATATTTCAACTTGGAAATCCGTTTTCGTGTTTTTTCGGGACGAATCGTGTTCTTGGCCGTTTTGGGGAAAACACTTGAACATTCGTCATTCGTTCTTTGAATTCAACGGCTTTAAGTCGTGCTATGGAATTCATTTTCGTTGTTATTGTTTTCATTCGTAGTTCATTGTTGTGGATTGTCGTTCGGTGGAGACGGCGAGTTCGTAGTCGGTTCGTGCCAACCTACTTCGGCCGATTCTCCGCGTTGTGGTTATTCGAGGCAAGTACCTTGTCCATACTTTTCTTGTTTTGTGGATATGATGATTGGTGATCGTCTTGGTGTGTTTGTTTGTTTGTTTGAAATGAGTTTTAAAAAGATTTGGTTAGCCTTGTTGAAGGCCCTCTTTCAAAACCGCGTGTGTTTTGTGACCGATGTGTTTCGTGAACGAGTATGTGACTCTTGTGGATATGTTTAGTGTTGATGATGCATTTAGTGTTGCGTGTGGATGTATATTGTTTCATTTCGGTGCATTGTGGCTTAACGTGGTGTTTTGCTAAGTGTTTGATGCCTCTGGGCGAATTGTTTGAATATCCTTGATGTGATATGTTATTTGTGTGAATGTGTGGATATGGTTAAGGGTCTACGATGACACATGGCACGTGATCATGTGGTCAGGATGCAACAAGTGATTGATCCAACCGTGAGAGCCTGAGATAATCTACAGTGGCACATGACATGCGATCATGTGGCCAGGATGCAACAAGCGATTGATCCAACCGTGAGATGTGTGTGATTTGTTTCGCTAGCCAGCTCGGGAGGGTCCTTCGAGGCCTCGAGTGGGATTTGTGGCTTCGTCCCGGTCCTAGGCGATGCGCGTGCGTGATTACGTTGTGTTGATTTTTATGTCCGTCGAGGACACATGATGTTGGGCTCTGTCCCTGTGAATTGTTGTTGGTTTTCTGTTTGCGAAAACAAAACCTTTGGGGCGGTGACCCCTTTCGTCTTTTGGATTTTGAAAAGCGGGATTTGATAATCCTAAATTGTTTTCCATTAAAACTCTCGATGGCATTTTAAACCGCTTTATAAATTGTTTTCCCTTGATTTGTGATCTTTCGGTTTTGAAGTGTTTTACCCAAACTCATGCCTCGGGAAGTACTTTTCATTACGTTTGATTCTTTGAGGATTTCCTGCTTATTGTTATTCGTGGAATGTGAATTGTATGGCTCGTATTTGCACTTTGTTCTTGCACTAGCAAAACAGTGGAGTTTTGCTAACCCCCGAGTATTCGGGGGGTGGATGTCTATTTTTGCATTCAGGTTTTGGAGCTTAGCACAGGGTCGGCATGAAGGATGATGAAAGATGAACGATACTAATCACACGAGGATCTGTTGATGTCGTATTGGTCTAGTTGTATTTTCTTTTCCGCTGCAGTATATTTTTCCCGTTGTACGGGTGTGGGTGTATTTTGACCCCTGCGTGGGCATGAGTTGTATTTGAGTTGTATGTAATTATTGAAAGACCAAATCAGTCTACTGAGTCATTTTAGCCTTAAAAGGCAATGTTTGATTTTAATTATCAGCCTGGTAGATCCTCGAGGAGAGGGTCTACGGCGTGTAATATCGCTGAGTGGATTGGGGGTGTTACAACGAGTGGGAAAGAAATAATCAACCTTTTGGGGGGAAAACCTTGCATTTTGGAATTACAAAAACAAAAACCGTGTTTTAACTTCAAAATCATTAGTAGGTTTATTTTGAATCTTGATTCATTTCTATCTACTGTATAAAGTTGGTTGTTGTGTATTAATGGCATTTTGATCTCTTTTTATCTTTATATATAATTATTTTTCTTAAATTTGTGTGCATTATTTTTTATTTTTTATTTTATGTCTTATTTTAATTTTTATTTTGTGTGTGATTAATAAAGAGTCTTGCTCGGGACTAGCAAGAATTTAAGTGTGGGGTATTTGATTAGTGCATAATTGATCTAAAATTCATATACAAAATATTCATTTTTCCGGGCATAATTGTACTGATTTGTGATTAAAAATATATATTTTACAGATATGTCCAAACATGAGCTAAAAATAATTATTTTACAGATTACTGACATGAAGCATCAAAAAAGACGGAAAACAAGATCAAATCCAACGACGGGAATTTTTCAAGGCAAAACGACCTACAACACGGCGCAAACAGGACCGTGTTATGTAGGCCGTTTCACATACGGCGCAACAAGGGCCGTGTCTTGGGCCGTTTCACACACGGCCGGCATTTAGCGCTGTAACACCCCCAAGATATTCGAGGTGTATTACAGCGCCGTGGACCCCTACATGGGACCCACCAGGCTTACACAAGAAAGTACCACTCGACTAACCGCCTCGGTTAGCAAGGAAACAATTGTTAACAATAAGGACATAAAACAACACGTCCGGTGCAACCGGCATAATAAACATCAACCGACAAATGCAGTAACTCCAACGAATACCAATCACAATCCGAAAGGAAAAAAAACCTAAGTACTCGCGAGTACGAACTATAAGTTTACAATGTGGAAAACATCCACATCAAAAGAGACAGTAGGAAATAACAAGACCCAATTGCACATGTCAACAACCTTGGCCGACATCCTCGTACCATCCCAGCGCCCGCTCATCTGGCTGAACATAACCTGAAATCCATAACAAGAATTTCCCCGACAACGGGTCCCCAAAGGGGTTAGCAATTACGCTAGTACAAGTATTCAAGGCAAACCAATCGCTTACACATTTCATAGTACATGCATCAATATCATTTCAAAAACCAAAACTAGACATGTCTTTTCCGGAAAACATACAGTCCACAATTAGCCTTGAGAACAGGGCGGCATCATACATTCTCACTCGAGGCCTCATAGGGACCCTACCGAGTTGGCTACAATTACAGAAAAACAAAACCACGCACACGTTATGCCGTGAGAACAGGGCGGCAGCATACATTCTCACTCGAGGCCTCACAAGGACCCTAACGAGTTGGCTAGCGGTACGAAACTCGTGAAATCCATGGCGGCAGCATAGATTTCCCTCCTTGACCCCGTCGGGCCAACACAAGGTGAGCAAATTATACACAATATACATTACCATTTCACGTTAAGCATAAAGGTTTCCAAAAATACTTGCCTTGAATTATTTTGATGACGCAACGAACGGACAAGATAATCACCGACGAACACTAGGAATCAACGGGACCGAACCTAACGATTTCGAAGAACATAATTACAACCAACTCTAGCTGAATACGGAAATGGAATACACCCGAAAACCCGCCTACGATTCATGTATATTCGTATATAAACAACAATGAGGGCGGACCACAACCAAACCCTCTCGATTCCGTAAAAACCACGAAATATACCATGAATCCGTAGGGAAACTAAGAATACCGACAAGATTAATTTTATTCAAAAAACAAGAATATTATGGACAAGGTACTTGCCTCGAAATCACAATCGCAACGACGAGGCAGCGAATAGGGCGGTCGAATAGCCCCGACGCTCGAACACCATCAAGAACGCGATAGCACCACGAATATTACGAGAATAACACTACACGAATCATCAATCACCAACGGATTCAACATCGGAATCCTCGAACACCTATAAACCTCCGGAAGGAACAATAACACATGGTTACGACGAGAATCAAGGCCAAAACAACGGAAATCCCAACAAACTATCGAAGGGAAAACTCATTGGGACAATTAATCGAACACTAAATGTTCAAGACCCTTCAAGAGAAAGAAATCACCTCTCGGGTCGAACGAACCAAAGATACGAGTATCCAATCCGTAGAACAAGTTCAAAACAACGTTTATACAACAACTAATTGATCAAAAACGGATTGGAATCGAAATCAAAAAGGAAAATCCCCAAATCTACAAAAATAAGGGTTCAAGCCACAATACCTTGATTTGGATGAAGGATTCAAGTAGAGGTCGAAAATCTTCAACAAAACTTGAGGAGGATAATCTCTACAAGTTTTGGAGCACTCAAATCGCCCAAAATCGCCATCAAATCGCCTAAGATGAAGGAGGAAGAAGAGAGGAGAAAAAATGAAGTTTTTCTCCTCGCAAATCTGCTAAAAAACGCAGAAAAAGCCCGTGTGCCGCGGCACAGGATGAGTGTGCCGCGGCCCAGGCGAAAAACGCCCAGAATTAGCTTTGTGCGCGGCACGGCTGAGTGTGCCGCGGCACTGCAGTGACCCCTTCAACACCAAAAAGGCACACCATGCAGTCTTCGCTATTTCGACCATAACTCCTTCGTCTGGACTCCGATTGACTCACCGTTTGAACCATTGGAAAGCTAACTTGATTCTCTATAATGTTGCAAAGATTCAAAATTTTTGGAGTTTTCAAGAATTAATGGTGACTTTACAAAGTCGAACTCCCACGTGAAAAAGTCGATTAAGGACACGGAACTCAACAAAACGACACCGAAACGAACTCGGATGACAAAAAGTGCAGAATTAATCATTCTCGGAATGACGAAACGGTCGTTATAGTGTTGTCAAAATGAACTTCCTCCGGAAAAAGAAAATTACCGAAATTCGAAATTGCGGATATTACATTCTACCCTCCTTAAAAGAAGTTTCGTCCCGAAACTTAAAACAAGTAGGGAGAAGCAATATCCCGCCAGGAAAACTCAACGAGATACGCAAGGAAACGCGTAACTTACGCCCATCGGCGAAACATTACAAGCAACGCAAAGGAATATACGGCGTGAAAACACGCTCCACGACGACCAACACAACGTCGCCGTTAGGGATATAATAAAACCAACAAGTGACAAGCGTCATCAAATGGATAATACAGTAAAGTCAATTATCCGAACAATCACAAAACACAACGAGCGAAAATCAATACGATTGACCAACCCAACGGTACATCAATCAAAACGCGAGCCAATCGCTCAAGGGTTGGAAGATCGGAAACGAGACAAATTTCCCGAACTTAAGGGAATTAGGAAGGAGTCTGAACGCTCAACAATCACGAAACGAGATCAACAAAAACCGAACAATAAAACTATCGAACCACAAAGATCGAGACAACAAAAATCGAACGATCATGCTCGAATCACGAAGAACAATAAAAATTCAAACAACAACTCCAAGGTTCACATCTCGACTCGAGACAATATATGATCTGGTGAAAACAATAACATATGCATTCACATAAGATCCACATGAGAGGGAATAGAACTTGAAAAGTCATAATGACAAATGAGTTATTCAGAAACAATACCACGCTCGTTCGATCAACAAAAGCAAAGGGCAGGACAAGCTCAGAAAGCGTCAATGAACATAAACGAGTCGATAGAGTCGAAAATACAGAAGTTCCAAATCCGATCCACTTCGATTAAAAGAACTAGTAGAACCAAAAGATGCTACTTCCGAACAAGGTTCACAAGAATCGAACCGAACTCGGAAAAGTCACAGCGATAACTAGATCGACCCAAAACAAGATCACAGCTCGTTCGAACGATGAAACCGAAATACAGAACAAGTTCAGGCAATATCAACGAACACGGGCGAATCGATAGACTGGGGAAAGAAAAAAAATATAGAAGCCAAAAATAATACGGGTATTATATTCGACCTCTTCTAAAAGAAAGTCGTCCCCGAAACTCACAACAACGAAATCAATGTGACAACACAACAAGCAACCGATAGAAACATCCTTGAAGGCCTCTCAAAGCCGATTCGATAAGCTGTCTGAAGCGCGAACTCCGAAAGTCTCGGTAGCCAATTCGCAAAGCCGAATTTGGTGACCCTCGAGTCTACACTCGAAATGTGTTACTGACGAGAAGGACAAATTGCACGTACATTTCCCCGACACATCACGGTTGAAACGTCTCGGCTCGGCATACCGAAAATACAAATGCTCGATACAATGGTACAAAACACCGCAAAACAACATACCGGAGATGCCAACTCAGCATAACATATCAACGCATACAAAAATCACAACAACAACGGCATCGTTCGACGATTACAACATCCCGAACGATAGCCAGCACACAATCACAAACATCATAAAATAATCACCCATGTGTATAACGCACAAAAATCCAAGCTTTAACAACTCACACTAGTGCGACAACACGCAAATCACCACGAGGCGATAAACAGTAAACACCAGTTCACACCTCTCACAGAGGGCTAACAAAACATATGCGTGGCGAGCGACTCAACGCGTTCACACCACCAATTCAATCACAAATCGGGATTAACACCGTAACGAAAGTTCGAAAACCATACATGCATTTCCGGTCCGCAAACAGGAATGATAGGTTTTAAAAACGAAAACCACCTTTTGAAAATAATTTAGAAGAACACCGATTGATCTTGAGTATCACCTTTCAAAAAGTACAAACGTGAAACATCGTTATCGAGACTTTGGAGAACCATTTCGCATTTGATAAAAATGAGGACACTTTCTCTTAGTGAAAACTTTCAGAATATTCGACCCTCGGGTCTAAATAAAAGTGTTTCTAAAACATTGAAAATATCTCAAAAAAAAATATATTGTGAAAATTTTGAAATATATTGTGGCACATGGATGTACCACAAGAAAATAACTCATTTGAAAAAAAATATGTCTCGAAATTTATTTCTAAGATACTCAAGTTTTCGAAAATAATTCAATGCCAAAAAGGACGATGCCAAAAAGGCTAGAATGCCCAAAAATTTCAGGTAATCACACGGAACATCATAGCGCTGTGGGTCCCGCGTCGGAACCCCAGGCTAAAACCATTTACAAAAATGCCAAAAAGGTTGATGACGGTAATATTTCAAAAACTCACAGAGGCCATTCACAAAATACTAAATACCGTCATAAGAATTTCGTCAAAGCGGTCAAGACCATAATGCCAAAAATTCGGTTAAGGAATTGGTTTTCGAAATAAAACTTAGTCGGTAAAATACCGAAAGTCATTACAAAAGAACTCACGCAGCGGATAAAAGAAATAAAGTCAAACATGCACAATCCAGCAACACTACTCCTCATATGAACGAAACATGAGGGTCAAATAACCACATATCACAAAATCAAAATCCATAAGAGGATTCCGTCACTTAACCGATAATCATAAAAATGGCTCGTGTCACACGAGGCACAACACAAAGAAGGGAGACTTACTTTCACATGTCGCACGATGATGATGATCGCCCCACGATACTAATCACGACCAATGATTTCAAATGATGCGTCGCGATGCGACTAAGTCAGACAAAATCCGACGAGACAAAACTCAACAAACACAATTTGACTCGACAGCCTAGGTTTCCCCAGGCTAATCTGATTTTAAAATCGTATACTCTAGTTATTCGAAAATAAAACCGATAAGTTAAAAATCGTTTTCAAGACCCCTTTCAAACACGACAAGGGCTTTACAGCGGTAGTATTTTATAAAATGTCCTAAACACTTTTATACACGACCTTTAAATACCGACACAAGGTTTTATTTGGAAATACAAGGCTGGCTCGCTCAAATTCATGTCACTTTTCAAAAACCCACAATACGATCAAGTCTAAGAAATTTTCAAGCATGCACGCCGCATGTATTATTATTAATAGAAACACATTGGTTGTAAATAATAATAATTAGCCAAGTACTAACAATTCCGAACACACGCATATACGGCATTCAAAAATCACCGGTTGACAAACGCAACTCGGAAACACTAATTCTAAGCATATGTCAAACTTATCTCTTCAAGTTTAACGGATAACCGATGAACACCGATTCGAACACATGTCGAAACCATCTATGTGAGTTTCTCAACAAACTCGCCATCGACACCTTTCCCGGAACATATCAATGTTCAAAACATTCACATCATCGCACCCTCGGTGTCGAACAATCGATGCGTTCGGCTCAACATACATTTAGTATATCGCAATTATCAAACACAGATTCCATCATACAACAAAAGACTAGAGAGTCAAGCCTTCTCACAATATACCACGGAGCAAATCTCGGATCTTTCGATTACCAATGATCCCACCAACATTTGGAAGTTTGGTGACGGAAGGCTCGCAAAGCGACAAGCGGTCAAGCCCGAGCAGCGCACACACTCCGAGAGATAAAGGACGCAATACTAGAATCAAAAGTACACAAACCGGATGGATCGAAAAACAACTCGACGATAAGTACGAGAGAGACAATCACAATTCAAGAAGTGGAAATACAATACGAGAAAACAAGAGGATCGAGTAAGGAAAACTTACAAGCGCTGGATGTACTGAGATGTCGGCAGCGGTGTGACAATGTGCAAAACAAAACGCAAATAGACCCAAATTAACCGACAAGCCTAGGTATCCATAAACCTAGAGCTCCGATACCATTTTCTGTAACACCCCCAAGATATTCGAGGTGTATTACAGCGCTGTGGACCCCTACATGGGACCCACCAGGCTTACACAAGAAAGTACCACTCGACTAACCGCCTCGGTTAGCAAGGAAACAATTGTTAACAATAAGGACATAAAACAACACGTCCGGTGCAACCGGCATAATAAACATCAACCGACAAATGCAGTAACTCCAACGAATACTAATCACAATCCGAAAGGAAAAAAAACCTAAGTACTCGCGAGTACGAACTATAAGTTTACAATTTGGAAAACATCCACATCAAAAGAGACAGTAGGAATAACAAGACTCAATTGCACATGTCAACAACCTTGGCCGACATCCTCGTACCATCCAGTAGCCGCTCATCTGGCTGAACATAACTTGAAATCCATAACAAGAATTTCCCCGACAACGGGTCCCCAAAGGGGTTAGCAATTACGCTAGTACAAGTATTCAAGGCAAACCAATCGCTTACACATTTCATAGTACATGCATCAATATCATTTCAAAAACCAAAACTAGACATGTCTTTTCCGGAAAACATACAGTCCACAATTAGCCTTGAGAACAGGGCGGCAGCATACATTCTCACTCGAGGCCTCATAGGGACCCTACCGAGTTGGCTACAATTACAGAAAAACAAAACCACGCACACGCTATGCCGAGAGAACAGGGCGGAAGCATACATTCTCACTCGAGGCCTCACAAGGACCCTAACGAGTTGGCTAGCGGTACGATACTCGTGAAATCCAGGGCGGCAGCATAGATTTCCCTCCTTGACCCCGTCGGGCCAACACAAGGTGAGCAAATTATACACAATATACATTACCATTTCACGTTAAGCATAAAGGTTTCCAAAAATACTTGCCTTGAATTATTTTGATGACGCAACGAACGGACAGGATAATCACCGACGAACACTAGGAATCAACGGGACCGAACCTAACGATTTCGAAGAACATAATTACAACCAACTCTAGCTGAATACGGAAATGGAATACACCCGAAAACCCGCCTACGATTCATGTATATTCGTATATAAACAACAATGAGGGCGGACCACAACCAAACCCTCTCGATTCCGTAAAAACCACGAAATATACCATGAATCCGTAGGGAAACTAAGAATACCGACAAGATTAATCATATTCCCAAAACAAGAATAGTATGGACAAGGTACTTGCCTCGAAATCACAATCGCAACGAGACGACGAATAGGACGCGGTCGAATAGCCCCGAACGCTCGAACACCATCAAGAACGCGATAGCACCACGAATATTACGAGAATAACACTACACGAATCATCAATCACCAACGGGATTCAACATCGGAATCCTCGAACACCTATAAACCTCCGGAAGGAACAATAACACATGGTTACGACGAGAATCAAGGCCAAAACAACGGAAATCCCAACAAACTATCGAAGGGAAAACTCATTGGGACAATTAATCGAACACTAAATGTTCAAGACCCTTCAAGAGCAAAGAAATCACCTCTCGGGTCGAACGAACCAAAGATACGAGTATCCAATCCATAGAACAAGTTCAAAACAACGTTTATACAACAACTAATTGATCAAAAACGGATTGGAATCGAAATCAAAAAGGAAAATCCCCAAATCTACAAAAATAAGGGTTCAAGCCACAATACCTTGATTTGGATGAAGGATTCAACTAGAGGTCGAAAATCTTCAACAAAACTTGAGGAGGATAATCTCTACAAGTTTTGGAGCACTCAAATCGCCCAAAATCGCCATCAAATCGCCTAAGATGAAGGAGGAAGAAGAGAGGAGAAAAAATGAAGTTTTTCTCCTCGCAAATCTGCTAAAAAACGCAGAAAAAGCCCGTGTGCCGCGGCACAGGATGAGTGTGCCGCGTCCCAGGGCGAAGAAAAACGCCCAGGAATTAGCTTTGTGCCGCGGCACAGCCTGAGTGTGCCGCGGCACACGGTGCAGACCCCTTCAACACCAAAAAGGCACACCGTGCGTCTTCGCTATTTCGACCATAACTCCTTCGTCTGGACTCCGATTGACTCACCGTTTGAACCATTGGAAAGCTAACTTGATTCTATATAATGTTGCAAAGATTCAGAATTTTTGGAGTTTCCAAGAATTAATGGTGACTTTACAAAGTCGAACTCCCACGTGAAAAAGTCGATTAAGGACACGGAACTCAACAAAACGACACCGAAACGAACTCGGATGACAAAAAGTGCAGAATTAATCATTCTCGGAATGACGAAACGGTCATGATAGAGTTGTCAAAACGAACTTCCTCCAGAAAAAGAAAATTACCGAAATTCGAAATTGCGGATATTACATTCTACCCTCCTTAAAAGAAGTTTCGTCCCGAAACATAAAACAAGTAGGGAGAAGCAATATCCCGCCAGGAAAACTCAACGATATACGCAAGGAAACGCGTAACTTACGCCCATCGGCGAAAGGTTACAAGCAACGCAAAGGAATATACGGCGTGAAAACACGCTCCACGACGACCAACACAACGTCGCCGTTAGGGATATAATAAAACCAACAAGTGACAAGCGTCATCAAATGGATAATACAGTAAAGTCAATTATCCGAACAATCACAAAACACAACGAGCAAAAATCAATACGATTGACCAACCCAACGGTACATCAATCAAAACGCGAGCCAATCGCTCAAGGGTTGGAAGATCGGAAACGAGACAAATTTCCCGAACTTAAGGGAATTAGGAAGGAGTCTGAACGCTCAACAATCACGAAACGAGATCAACAAAAACCGAACAATCAAACGATCGAACCACAAAGATCGAGACAACAAAAATCGAACGATCATGCTCGAATCACGAAGAACAATAAAAATTCAAACAACAACTCCAAGGTTCACATCTCGACTCGAGACAATATATGATCCGGTGAAAACAATAACATATGCATTCACATAAGATTCACATGAGAGGGAATAGAAATTGAAAAGTCATAATGACAAATGAGTTATTCAGAAACAATACCACGCTCGTTCGATCAACAAAAGCAAAGGGCAGGACAAGCTCAGAAAACGTCAATGAACATAAACGAGTCGATAGAGTCGAAAATACAGAAGTTCCAAATCCGATCCACTTCGATTAAAAGAACTAGTAGAACCAAAAGATGCTACTTCCGAACAAGGTTCACAAGAATCGAACCGAACTCGGAAAAGTCACAGCGATAACTAGATCGACCCAAAACAAGATCACAGCTCGTTCGAACGATGAAACCGAAATACAGAACAAGTTCAGGCAATATCAACGAACACGGGCGAATCGATAGACTGGGGAAAGAAAAAAAATATAAAATCCAAAAATAATACGGGTATTATATTCGACCTCTTCTAAAAGAAAGTCGTCCCCGAAACTCACAACAACGAAATCAATGTGACAACACAACAAGCAACCGATAGAAACATCCTTCGAAGGCCTCTGAAAGCCGATTCTGATAACTGTGCTGAAGCGCGAACTCCGAAAGTCTCGGTAGCCAATTCGCAAAGCCGAATTTGGTGACCCTCGAGTCTACACTCGAAATGTGTTACTGACGAGAAGGACAAATTGCACGTACATTTCCCCGACACATCACGGTTGAAACGTCTCGGCTCGGCATACCGAAAATACAAATGCTCGATACAATGGTACAAAACACCGCAAAACAACATACCGGAGATGCCAACTCAGCATAACATATCAACGCATACAAAAATCACAACAACAACGGCATCGTTCGACGATTACAACATCCCGAACGATAGCCAGCACACAATCACAAACATCATAAAATAATCACCCGTGTGTATAACGCACAAAAATCCAAGCTTTAACAACTCACACTAGTGCGACAACACGCAAATCACCACGAGGCGATAAACAGTAAACACCAGTTCACACCTCTCACAGAGGGCTAGCAAAACATATGCGTGGCGAACGACTCAACGTTCACACCACCAATTCAATCACAAATAGGGATTAACACCGTAACGAAAGTTCGAAAACCATACATGCATTTCCGGTCCGCAAACAGGAATGATAGGTTTTAAAAACGAAAACCACCTTTTGAAAATAATGTAGAAGAACACCGATTGATCTTGAGTATCACCTTTCAAAAAGTACAAACGTGAAACATCGTTATCGAGACTTTGGAGAACCATTTCGCATTTGATAAAAATGAGGACACTTTCTCTTAGTGAAAACTTTCAGAATATTCGACCCTCGGGTCTAAATAAAAGTGTTTCTAAAACATTGAAAATATCTCAAAAAAAAATATATTGTGAAAATTTTGAAATATATTGTGGCACATGGATGTACCACAAGAAAATAACTCATTTGAAAAAAAATATTTCTCGAAATTTATTTCTAAGATACTCAAGTTTTCGAAAATAATTCAATGCCAAAAAGGACGATGCCAAAAAGGCTAGAATGCCCAAAAATTTCAGGTAATCACACGGAACATCATAGCGTGGGTCCCGCGTGGAACCCAGGCTAAAACCATTTACAAAAATGCCAAAAAGGTTGATGACGGTAATATTTCAAAAACTCACAGAGGCCATTCACAAAATACTAAATACCGTCATAAGAATTTCGTCAAAGCGGTCAAGACCATAATGCCAAAAATTCGGTTAAGGAATTGGTTTTCGAAATAAAACTTAGTCGGTAAAATACCGAAAGTCATTACAAAAGAACTCACGCAGCGGATAAAAGAAATAAAGTCAAACATGCACAATCCAGCAACACTACTCCTCATATGAACGAAACATGAGGGTCAAATAACCACATATCACAAAATCAAAATCCATAAGAGGATTCCGTCACTTAACCGATAATCATAAAAATGGCTCGTGTCACACGAGGCACAACACAAAGAAGGGAGACTTACTTTCACATGTCGCACGAAGATGATGATCGCCCCACGATACTAATCACGACCAATGATTTCAAACGACGCGTCGCGATGCGACTAAGTCAGACAAAATCCGACGAGACAAAACTCAACAAACACAATTTGACTCGACAGCCTAGGTTTCCCCAGGCTAATCTGATTTTAAAATCGTATACTCTAGTTATTCTAAAATAAAACCGATAAGTTAAAAATCGTTTTCAAGACCCCTTTCAAACACGACAAGGGCTTTACAGCGGTAGTATTTTATAAAATGTCCTAAACACTTTTATACACGACCTTTAAATACCGACACAAGGTTTTATTTGGAAATACAAGGCTGGCTCGCTCAAATTCATGTCACTTTTCAAAAACCCACAATACGATCAAGTCTAAGAAATTTTCAAGCATGCACGCCGCATGTATTATTATTAATAGAAACACATTGGTTGTAAATAATAATAATTAGCCAAGTACTAACAATTCCCGAACACACGCATATACGGCATTCAAAAATCACCAGTTCAACAAACGCAACTCGGAAACACTAATTCTAAGCATATGTCAAACTTATCTCTTCAAGTTTAACAGCATAACTGATGAACACCGATTCGAACACATGTCGAAACCATCTATGTGAGTTTCTCAACAAACTCTGCCATCGACACCTTTCCCGGAACATATCAATGTTCAAAACATTCACATCATACTGCACCCCTCGGTGTCCAAACAATCAGTACGTTCGGCTCAACATACATTTAGTATATCGCAATTATCAAACACAGATTCCATCATACAACAAAAGACTAGAGAGTCAAGCCTTCTCACAATATACCACGGAGCAAATCTCGGATCTTTCGATTACCAATGATCCCACCAACATTTGGAAGTTTGGTGACGGAAGGCTCGCAAAACGACAAACGGTCAAGCCCAGAACGGCGCACACACTCCAGAGAGATAAAGGACTGCGCAATACTAGAATCAAAAGTACACGAACCGGATGGATCGAAAAACAACTCGACGATAAGTACGAGAGAGACAATCACAGTTCAAGAAGTGGAAATACAATACGAGAAAACAAGAGGATCGAGTAAGGAAAACTTACAAGCGCTGGATGTACTGAGATGTCGGCAGCGGTGTGACAATGTGCAAAACAAAACGCAAATAGACCCAAATTAACCGACAAGCCTAGGTATCCATAAACCTAGAGCTCCGATACCATTTTCTGTAACACCCCCAAGATATTCGAGGTGTATTACAGCGCCGTGGACCCCTACATGGGACCCACCAGGCTTACACAAGAAAGTACCACTCGACTAACCGCCTCGGTTAGCAAGGAAACAATTGTTAACAATAAGGACATAAAACAACACGTCCGGTGCAACCGGCATAATAAACATCAACCGACAAATGCAGTAACTCCAACGAATACCAATCACAATCCGAAAGGAAAAAAAACCTAAGTACTCGCGAGTACGAACTATAAGTTTACAATTTGGAAAACATCCACATCAAAAGAGACAGTAGGAATAACAAGACTCAATTGCACATGTCAACAACCTTGGCCGACATCTTCGTACCATCCTAGCGCCCGCTCATCTGGCTGAACATAACCTGAAATCCATAACAAGAATTTCCCCGACAACGGGTCCCCAAAGGGGTTAGCAATTACGCTAGTACAAGTATTCAAGGCAAACCAATCGCTTACACATTTCATAGTACATGCATCAATATCATTTCAAAAACCAAAACTAGACATGTCTTTTCCGGAAAACATACAGTCCACAATTAGCCTTGAGAACAGGGCGGCAGCATACATTCTCACTCGAGGCCTCATAGGGACCCTACCGAGTTGGCTTCAATTATAGATAAACAAAACCACGCACACGCTATGCCGTGAGAACAGGGCGGCAGCATACATTCTCACTCGAGGCCTCACAAGGACCCTAACGAGTTGGCTAGCGGTACGAAACTCGTGAAATCCAGGGCGGCAGCATAGATTTCCCTCCTTGACCCCGTCGGGCGAACACAAGGTGAGCAAATTATACACAATATACATTACCATTTCACGTTAAGCATAAAGGTTTCCAAAAATACTTGCCTTGAATTATTTTGATGACGCAATGAACGGACAGGATAATCACCGACGAACACTAGGAATCAACGGGACCAAACCTAACGATTTCGAAGAACATAATTACAACCAACTCTAGCTGAATACGGAAATGGAATACACCCGAAAACCCGCCTACGATTCATGTATATTCGTATATAAACAACAATGAGGGCGGACCACAACCAAACCCTCTCGATTCCGTAAAAACCACGAAATATACCATGAATCCGTAGGGAAACTAAGAATACCGACAAGATTAATCATATTCCCAAAACAAGAATAGTATGGACAAGGTACTTGCCTCGAAATCACAATCGCAACGAGACGACGAATAGGACGCGGTCGAATAGCCCCGAACGCTCGAACACCATCAAGAACGCGATAGCACCACGAATATTACGAGAATAACACTACACGAATCATCAATCACCAACGGATTCAACATCGGAATCCTCGAACACCTATAAACCTCCGGAAGGAACAATAACACATGGTTACGACGAGAATCAAGGCCAAAACAACGGAAATCCCAACAAACTATCGAAGGGAAAACTCATTGGGACAATTAATCGAACACTAAATGTTCAAGACCCTTCAAGAGCAAAGAAATCACCTCTCGGGTCGAACGAACCAAAGATACGAGTATCCAATCCGTAGAACAAGTTCAAAACAACGTGTATACAACAACTAATTGATCAAAAACGGATTGGAATCGAAATCAAAAAGGAAAATCCCCAAATCTACAAAAATAAGGGTTCAAGCCACAATACCTTGATTTGGATGAAGGATTCAAGTAGAGGTCGAAAATCTTCAACAAAACTTGAGGAGGATAATCTCTACAAGTTTTGGAGCACTCAAATCGCCCAAAATCGCCATCAAATCGCCTAAGATGAAGGAGGAAGAAGAGAGGAGAAAAAATGAAGTTTTTCTCCTCGCAAATCTGCTAAAAATGCAGAAAAAGCACGTGTGCCGCGGCACAGGATGAGTGTGCCGCGGCCCAGGGCGAAGAAAAACGCCCAGGAATTAGCTTTGTGCTGCGGCACAGCCTGAGTGTGCCGCGGCACACGGTACAGCCCCCTTCAACACCAAAAAGGCACACCGTGCAGTCTTCGCTATTTCGACCATAACTCCTTCGTCTGGACTCCGATTGACTCACCGTTTGAACCATTGGAAAGCTAACTTGATTCTCTATAATGTTGCAAAGATTCATAATTTTTGGAGTTTCCAAGAATTAATGGTGACTTTACAAAGTCGAACTCCCACGTGAAAAAGTCGATTAAGGACACGGAACTCAACAAAACGACACCGAAACGAACTCGGATGACAAAAAGAGCAGAATTAATCATTCTCGGAATGACGAAATGGTCATGATAGAGTTGTCAAAACGAACTTCCTCCGGAAAAAGAAAATTACCGAAATTCGAAATTGCGGATATTACAAGCGCCGTGTCCTCGCGCGTATTCCGGAAGAGACCGAGTCCCCACAAAACGGCGCACAACACGGGGCAAACTGGGCCGTTTTTCATCGCCGTTTTTCAGCAGATGCCATGCAAAATTAGTCCACTTTTGACCAACTTGTGAACTCAACCACAAGATATTTTTTTGATCAAAAATCTGAAAATTCAAAGACATGGGTGAAGTGTGAACAAAGAATTAAAAAAAATGATATTACAATAGATATTTTGAATTAAATAATCAATTGTATTCTTGAAAATCACCTATAAAAGGACATCTTCATCCATTGCAAAATCACCAATTACCAATTCTCAAACCCATATTCTTGCTAAGAAATACTCCTTTCTTTTAGCAATATATTTTCCTTAGAACTTTCAATTTTAGTTTGTATTTTATTTTTGGTTTGAAGTTTTTCTTTCATTTAGTTTGTAATTGAAAAGTGCTTGATCAATAAGCACTTAGTATTTTACTTTCAATTTTTGTAAGCTTGTAACCTTTAAACAAGTTTGAAGTTATATTTTGAAGTTTGTTTCTTGCACTTTGATTCATCATATTCACGTAAGTTTTATCTATTGTCATTAAGTTCTAGTAATTAAAAGTTTATATATATATATTATATATATCAATTATTTCTATTATAATTTTAGTTTGTATAAACCAATGAGTAGCTAATCTTTCTTCCTAGGGGAAGGGGGATTTCTATTAGGTTATATATTGAGTATTTGATTGATTTAAACTATTTTTAGGACTAATTGGTTTAAATAGAGATTGATCATATCCTATTTTTACTAATGAAACCTTCTTGATTGATTGTTGAGTGAATTGGAAACATATCTTTTCAATCTATCAAATGTTAATCTTGTTATCAACATCTTAAGATTGCGAAAGTGGTTAAGACACCTTTGATTACGAAAGTACAGAGGTGAAAAGTTGATTACTCGATGAACGATCGTTTATCCAAAAATAGTCAAGTTAGAGAAATGAAAGGACTAATTGGTTTAAATAGAGATTGATCATATCCTATTTCTACTAGTGAAACCTCCTTGATTGATTGTTAAGTGTATTGGAAACACATCTTTTCAATCTATCAAGTGTTAATCTTGTTATCAACATCTTAAAAAAGTGACAGTGATTAAGACATCTTTGATTACGAAAGTACGGATGTGAAAATTTGATTACTCGATAAACATTCGTTTTTTCTTTTATATCCATATAAATCAATTCCTATACTTAATTAAATACCTAATTTAATGAACCCGTAATCCCCTAGATTTTATAAATTCCCAACTCATTTTAATTCTATTCATTTTCACTAGTTAAAAATATTCTAGTTAAAAATAGTCTTAATATAAATAGTCTAGTATAAATAGTCTAATATAAATAGTCTAGTAAAAATAGTCTTACTAAAAATAGTCTTCTTAAAAATAGTAGTATTAAAAATAGTCTTAATAAAAATAGTCTAATATAAATAGTCTTAATATAAATAGTCTAGTATAAATAGTCTAGTATAAATAGTCTTAATATAAATAGTCTAGTATAAATAGTCTTAATAAAAATAGTTTAAATTAAAAACAGTGCATTTTAATTTAGTTAATTTAAAAATCAAAAAATATATTTTAGAATATTTTAGTATTTACTTCTTGCAATCTATACAAAATATTATACGAAGCCCTGTTGAACAATCCTCGAGAGAAAAGACCTTGGTAGAACTTACCACAAACTACTTCTACCTCGTATATATTTGCGAGCGACTCAAAAACTCCTATTTTTAGGATAAGTTTTTGACCGATCAAATTTTGACGCCGTTGCCGGGGATTGATGTTGGGCCAAATATAATTTTTGTATACTTTTATTTATATCTTGTGATTTAATCTTTCTTTATTTTTTGCATCTTTTATTCCTCTTGTTATTAATTTTTTTCACATAAGGTGCGCTTAACTGTTTTCTAGTCTATGCAGGGCCGTAGGTCTCTTGCAAGAACTTTGGTACCATAAAACGAAAACGTTCATCCCGATTATCGAGTTGGAGATAGCCTGGAAGATATTAGCAGTGAAGGATTTGGTACCACATGTATCGGGCTTACCCATTCACTATCCGCAATCGGATAAATAATTCCCTCATCTAGCAATTTTAAAATTTCCTTTTTTACTACCTCTAGCATATTGGGATTTAATCTTCGTTGTGCTTCTCTTCTTGGTTTTTCTCCCTCTTCTAGGATTATTTTGTGCATACATGTTGAAGGGCTAATTCCCTTAATATCACTCAAACCCCATCCTATTGCCTCTTTGCATTTTTTCAAAACTTCTAATAAAAGAAATTCATCATCTTTGCTTAATTCTGCATTAATAATTACGGATTTTTTATTTCCCTCTTCAAGAAAAACATATTTTAAATGTTTAGGCAATTCTTTAAGCTCCAGTATTTCTTTTTCTTTGCTATCCATTAACGACGCCAGACTATCTATCTTAATCCCCTGTAAGATATTTTCGCACACTTCTCCTTCAACTTCCGGGTTAAGCTCTGAACATTCCATTACTTGTTCCTGTATAATGAGAGTTTCTACAGAATTGTCAATAATATCAACACAAGCGCACTCCTCATATAAATCATAACTAGGAACAGGGGGTGAATTAAACACAGAAAATGTCACGGTTTCATTTAACACACTCATGGTTAATTTTCCTCTTTTAACATCAATTATTGTTTCAGCGGTGGCCATGAAAGGTCTTCCCAATAAAATAGAATGATCTTTTCCATTTTCTAGACATTGTCCCATTTCTAAGATAACAAACTCTGCTGGAATAATAAGCCCCTCTATGTCTACCAAAATATCTTCGATAATTCCAACAGGATAACGAAGCGATCTATCGGCCAATTGTAAACATATTTTAGTTGGGCTAAGTTCACCAAGATCAAGTTGCTCAAAAATATATAATGGCATAAAATTTATACCTGCTCCAAGATCAAGCATACCAGTGGTCTTCTTACCGTTTCCCATAGCGATATTTATGATGAAGCTACCTGGATCACTTTGCTTGGGAGGTAATCGTTGTTGGAGCAATGCAGACATAACCTCTGAGACAATGATTTTTTCTCTATATCCAAACTTCTTTTTATCCGTGAGTAATTCTTTGAAAAATTTTCCGTATGCTGGGACACTTTTTATTACTTCCAATAAAGGAAGGTTTACATTTACTTTGGACAGCATATCAAAAAATTTTCGAAATTGCTTCTCAAGTTTTTCATTTTTTTGTCGACTTGGAAAAGGTATTAGGGGTTTGTATACGAGGTAGAAGTAGTTTGTGGTAAGTTCTACCAAGGTCTTTTCTCTCGAGGATTGTCCAACAGGGCTTCGTATAATATTTTGTTTATAGATTGCGAGAAATAAATACTAAAATATTAAAAACGATATTTTTGGGTTTTTAAAAATTAACTAAATTAAAATGCACTATATTTTAAACTAAACTATTTTTAATAAGACTATTTTTATTAAGACTATTTATACTAGACTATTTATATTAAGACTATTTTTAACTAGACTATTTTTTAGTAGACTATTTATACTAGACTATTTATATTAAGACTATTTATACTAGACTATTTATATTAGACTATTTTTAACTAGTGAAAATGAATAGAATTAAAATGAGTTGGGAATTTATAAAATCTAGGGGATTATGGGTTCATTAAATTAGGTATTTAATTAAGTATAGGAATTGATTTATATGGATATAAAAGAAAAAACGAATGTTTATCGAGTAATCAACTTTTCACCTCCGTACTTTCGTAATCAAAGATGTCTTAATCACTGTCACTTTTTAAGATGTTGATAACAAGATTAACACTTGATAGATTGAAAAGATGTGTTTCCAATACACATAACAATCAATCAAGGAGGTTTCACTAGTAGAAATAGGATATGATCAATCTCTATTTAAACCAATTAGTCCTTTCATTTCTCTAACTTGACTATTTTTAGGATAAACGATCGTTCATCGAGTAATCAACTTTTCACCTCTGTACTTTTGTAATCAAAGGTGTCTTAACCACTTTCGCAATCTTAAGATCTTGATAACAAGATTAACATTTGATAGATTAAAAAGATATGTTTCCAATTCACTCAACAATCAATCAAGAAGGTTTCATTAGTAAAAATAGGATATGATCAATCTCTATTTAAACCAATTAGTCCTAAAAATAGTTTAAATCAATCAAATACTCAATATATAACCTAATAGAAATCCCCTTCCCCTAGGAAGAAAGATTAGCTACTCATTGGTTTATACAAACTAAAATTATAATAGAAATAATTGATATATAATATATATATATATATATATAGAAACTTTTAATTACTAGAACTTAATGACAAGAGATAAAACTTACTTGAATATGATGAATCAAAGTGCAAGAAACAATTCAAAATATAACTTCAAACTTGTTTAAAGGTTACAAGCTTACAAAAATTGAAAGTAAAATACTAAGTGCTTATTGATCAAGCACTTTTCAATTACAAACTAAATGAAAGAAAAACTTTAAACTAAAAATGAAATACAAAGTAAAGTGAGAGTTCAAAGGAGAAAATATCTTGCTAAAAGAAATGGGAGTTTCTTGGCAAGAAGAGGAGTAATTTTGCAATGGATGAAGATGTCCTTTTATAGGTGATTTTCAAGAATACAATTGATTATTTAATTTGTGGCATCTTTTACAAGTCTTTGGTGTTTGATTCACACTTGATCTTCCTTGCATGTCTTGTTTCTCAGATCATTGACTTCATACATAGTTGCTGAGCTCACAAGATGCTAAATGTGGAAAATTCCACAAATATCAGTCTAAAAACGGCTATGAAAAACGGCCCATTTTTCGCCGTGTTGTGCGCCGTTTTGTGGTGACTCGGTCTCTTCCGGAATACGCGCGAGGACACGGCGCTAAATGCCGGCCGTGTGTGAAACCGCCCAAGACACGGCCCTTTTTGCGCCGTATGTGAAACGGCCGACAGAACACGGTCCATTTTGCGCCGTGTTGTATGGTCGTTTTCCTGGAAAAATTCCCGTCGTTTTGGATTTGATCTTGTTTTCCGTCCTTTTTGATGCTTCATGTCCGTAATCTGTAAAATAACCATTTTTAGCTCATGTTTGGACATATCTGTAAAATATATATTTTTAATCACAAATCAGTACGATTATGCCCGTAAAAGGAATATTTTGTATATGAATTTTTAGATCAATTATGCACTAATCAAATACCCCACACTTAATTATTTGCTTGTCCTCAAGTAAACCTCATATTGTAATATCCGGATTTATTACAGTATATTTCATCTGTATTCAAACCATGTATTATTCGGATTGGTGATTTTGATTATTGGAGTATGATATTTCGTGCATTGATATCATTATACATAAGTATAGAAACTTGCAAAAATTGCTCAAGCAACCTCGTGCTAGCGCACGCTAAGAATGTATCTTAACGCGCGCTATCGGGCCATTGTTAGCGCACGCTATGAAGATAGGAGTTGCGTGCGCTAAGAACTAAATTATTGAGCGGGACGGCTAACACATGCGCCAGCCGGGACATGGGTCCGGATAAGATTCCCGCTGACGCACCCGGACAAATTCTGAAGTCAACCATTATTAGCGCACGCTAAGGGATGCTTAGTAGCGTGCGCTAACTTGTCAATTATGCAGAATATTATAAATGGGACATCAACCGTTTTGGCTTTCATTTCTTTCGCCCTTTCTTCATCCTTGAGAGTTCAGAGAGCTGTAGTAATACTTCTTTACACTTAGAACACATATTGTTAGTGTTTATACATTGGTTATCACTTGGGGATGTTCATGGAAGTGGAATAGCACCCTTGGAGTGGCATACAACCAACCGGAGTTGGATTCTACCTTACGGTTCACTGATTTTCGTCATTTAAGGTATGTTCAATCTATCTCCAGACTTAAAGTTGGATTCTAACGATTTGGATGATCATGTTAACAAGATATGGATTTTCATAGATGAATTATCCAAGTATATCATGTTTGGAATAGTGAGATGAATAAGCCTTAAATACCTTGATTATAATCATCATGATTCGAATCTTAGTACACTGAATATGTGAAGAGAAGCTTCTATCATTGATAAACCGAATCTTATAGATGATTTCATAGTAATCTTGGACTTGACGTTAACATCTTTATTGTTAGATAAATCTAAAGGTTTGATCATGGACGGATTTATCTAGTATATATAGGACGTTTATCAACTTCAGTATGATAATATGGATTGATATAGAGGTGTTGATATCAACCGATAAGCTTTTCGAATTGTCGTATGAAGATTTGAAGTCGGAATGGAATATGGTTTTATATTGGTATGCATATCCTTGAATCCGAAGTTGCCTCTATCCGTAAAATCATTCATAAGGGTATGAACATGGTATTCATGGAAGTAACATGAATTATCACGCAAGATTTCATGGTCTCGATCATGGCAAGAATAGTTTATTGCTCAGCAGTAAACTGCCATGCATAAATAGCGCACGCTATGTTATGAATATTAACGTGCGCTATCGAGCACTAGTTAGCGTGCGCTACGTTTGGTACGTAACGTACGCTAGACCATCAGTCGAGTCAGTTGGCTGGTCAGTGAAGTATGGACCATGCATCGTTAGCGTGCGCTAGGCTTTGTTGTTTGCGTGCGCTATCGAGCATACTTAACGCACGCTACACAGAGTACTTAGCGTGCGCTAAGCAGTTCAGGCAGATTGTATTTTATGAACTTTTGGCCGTGAATCGAATTGTTAAACATTCATACGACGTGAGATAAATCCTATATCATTTCTTTTGTTAAGGTTTGGTCTCGTTACGTGATTGATTGAGGAGGACGACCGTCGAGTGTTCATTTCCGTGGAAGTATTGTTATTGTCTTCAAATCGAGGCAAGTACCTTAATTGTTTTATGTATTGTTGTTATACATATTGTCGTGCATGTATGTCATTATTGTATGTCCACCTCGTGTTGGTCCGACGGGATCATCGGGGGATCTATGCTAGCGTGCGCTGGATCATCGGACGGGTTTTTCCACCACGGGTTGGTCTGACGGGATCATCGTGGGTTCTAGGCAGTGAACGCTGGATCGATGGAATTACCATGTGTATGTATTGATATCATGATGTGATTATCAGTTGTGTATGTTATGTTTGAGTTTCTCGCAGGAGAAGACTCGTTGGTATTTTGTCGTTTACGTTATTATTATTCTTCGTGAGATATGAATAATATGTTGTGGTACTTGTACTAGCATCGTTGTGCTAACCCCTTCGGGGGTGAACATTTTGTTTGTGTTCAGGATCCAGGAGAGCGGGGAAACAACTACTGGAACTGTATGACGACGAGGGTGCAGAGTGATGTCCCGACTGGGTTTATTTATCTGTTGTTTATTCGTTATTTCAATAAGTACTCGAGTACGAAGTCATTTGTGATGGGTTTGAATTTGGTGATGTATTATTGAGTTCTGTTGAACAATTGTACTATTTCTGTATTGGGTCAGAACTGATGTACTGTAATTCCGTTATTTCCATTCATTAGTACCTTTTTATACTTGTTCAATTCTTCAGCCTTGTAAATCCTTATGTAAAGGATTTACGGCGTTGTAATATTCCCGAATATATCGGGGGTGTTACAGAATATGGTATCGGAGCTAAGATTATGGATATCTTGGCCGTTGGGTTAAAATAGGGGCATTTATGTCTTTTGGGGTAACCGGCCGTGAATGACATCACTGCACTGCCTACGTCTTCATGCGAACAGTGGTTGTAAGTTCCTAAACTCTATCTCGTTCTTTGCATATTGTATCTCCTTATACTCGAATATTAGAACGATGTTATTTCCTGTATATTGAGTATTTATGCTTACAGTATGTTGAGAGGCGGACGTGGACGTGGTCGCGGTCGTGGACGTGGACGAAGAAATGCCGAAAGGGAGGCGTCGCCTTCTAACCAGGCCAGTCATAGCTCCGGCGAGCCGCAACAATCTATTAATAATGAACCAGATCCTGCTGTACCAGAGATCCTTCATCAAGTGGTGAACCAGATGACTCAGTTCGCCCAAGTCGTGGACCGAATGCAAGTGGCGGTGGGACTACAGCAGGGGGAGAGACAGCAAGGGATCCCAGACATGGGAAATCGAGGTGACCGGTGGCTGCAAGAGGTGGCAAAGATGCAACCACCCAAATTCGACGGTATTTCTGAGACTCCCACCTGGGATCATTGGTTAAAGGGGCTGGAGAAAATCTTTGCCGGAATTAACTGCCCAGACGACCGGAGAGCCTCTATCGCTCAATATTTTCTGATAGGGGAAGCGTCCGAATGGTGGGAAGCCATCCGGCCGGTAGACCATGATGCCGATTGGACAGAGTTTAGATTGATGATGGAAGCTCAGTATTGCCCTCGTCCTGTGAGGGAAGCCAAAGTTCGGGAGTTTTTCTCCGCTCAGCCTTCTGATGTGCCAGTATCCCAGGCGATCAAGACGTTTAACCAAAGAGTGGCATTTGTTCGACATCCGGTCGTAATGCATGCTTAAATGATGATCCATTTCGATATGAGGATGAAACCAGAAGTTCAGAGGTACATGTCCGGATTCAAATGTACCACACTCCGCCAATACCAGGATAAGGCGTTGGCATATGAGATCAAGGAAGCAGCCATGGAGAAATTTGCGGAAACCAAGAAATAGAAAGTCTCTGGTACTTTTACAGAGCACAAGAACAGTGGGGCCCGTAAGGCCCAGACATCCTTTCACTCTTTCAAGAAACCTCCGCACCCAGCTAGGAGCGGAAAGAACTTCGGGGCGACATCAACTATTACTGATGTTACCAGGAAATGCTTTAACTGCGCCCAGACGGGGCACTATCGACGGAATTGCCCCCTTTCTGCCGTGACCTGTTTTGATTGTGGACGAGAGGGACATCGGGCGGTGTTTTGTGAAGAGGCTGCAAAGTCTTTCAGAGCCCGTACACCACAGCCAGTCCAGAAGGAGGTCAGTATTCCACAGACGCAGCAAAGTGTTCAGATGCCTCAGAATTTTGGCCGCGGGCGAGGCAGAGGACAATGGGACCGAAAGGGGACATCAAGTGCCGGATCTGCTCCCCCACGTCTGTACGAGATGAGGAGGACAGACGATCGTGATGTCATTGCCGCATCATCGGCCCGCATCCTTTCCCGGCCGATTAGCGTTTTATTCGATACAGGAGCTACACATTCTTTCATATCTTTGTCTTGTGTAAATCGTTTGAATATTTCCGGTTTTCATACTTGTGAACCTTATGTTGTTGGTTTACCGAGTGGAGAGAGGATTGTCGGAAATTTAGAAACTAGAAATTTCCCTGTATCATTTGGAGGCAGAGAGTGGCTCTCAAATCTGATCGTGATAGAAATGCAAGGAGATGACCTGATACTCGGAGACGATTGGCTTAATCGGTATGGAGCAATTGTAAACTACCGAAGGAGGAATATCTCGCTGATCGCTGACGATGGTTCCGAAATTCTGTTTGAGGGATGGAAACCGGGAAGCTCAGGAAAGTTGATCAAGGCGATGAAAGCTGTCAAATTGTTGAAAC
This sequence comes from Orobanche coerulescens, assembly GCA_033398695.1. Lineage (NCBI taxonomy): Eukaryota > Viridiplantae > Streptophyta > Magnoliopsida > Lamiales > Orobanchaceae > Orobanche > Orobanche coerulescens. The sequence goes on along the minus strand of CM065807.1, from coordinate 186,384,812 downwards.
AGGGCTGTACCGGGTACTGGTGTTACGCAATGAAGAAAGAAGAAGAAATTTTGGAACTTTCATCTATTCCTGTTGTGAACGAATTTCCAGATGTATTTCCTGATGAATTACCTGGGCTACCTCCACGAAGGGATGTAGAATTTACTATTGAGCTGGAACCTGGAGCGACACCAATTTCTAAGGCGCCGTATCGTATGGCACCTACTGAGATGTACGAACTGAAGAAGCAGCTGGAGGAGTTACTGGACAAGGGCTATATTCAGCCAAGCGTTTCACCCTGGGGAGCGCCAGTTCTTTTTGTCCGAAAGAAGGATGGATCGCTCCGACTGTGTATTGACTATCGAGAGCTGAACAAGATGACGATTAAGAACAAGTATCCGTTGCCACGGATTGATGATCTGTTTGACCAGCTGCAAGGGGCAACGGTATTTTCTAAAATTGATCTGAGATCAGGATACCATCAACTGAGGATTAAGGAGTCTGATGTTCCGAAATCAGCGTTCAGAACTCGCTACGGGCATTATGAGTTTGTAGTGATGCCGTTTGGTCTCACTAACGCACCTGCTGTATTTATGCAATTGATGAACAGAGTGTTCATTGAATTTTTGGACAAATTTGTGGTCGTATTTATTGATGACATTCTGGTGTATTCTAAGAGTCCGGAAGAACATGCGCAGCATTTGCGGATTGTATTGGAGCTTTTGAGAAACGAGCAATTGTACGCCAAACTTTCTAAGTGTGAATTCTGGCTAAAGGAAGTAATGTTCCTCGGCCATGTGGTGTCAGCTAGAGGAGTCCGAGTAGATCCTCAGAAGATCGAAGCAATATTGGATTGGAAGCCTCCAAAGAACGTGAAAGAGGTCCGAAGCTTCTTAGGACTTGCTGGATACTATCGTCGATTCGTGGAAGGATTTTCTAAAGTCTCCCGCCCACTTACTCGACTTCTGCAGAAAACTCAAAAGTTTGAGTGGAATGAATTATGTCAGATTAGCTTTGATGAATTGAAGAAGAGATTGACGACGGCACCGATTCTATCACTTCCGCAGGGAACTGAAGGATTCATAGTTTACAGTGATGCTTCGAACCAAGGACTTGGGTGCGTGTTAATGCAGAATGATAAGGTGATCGCTTATGCGTCGCGACAACTGAAACCTTATGAAGTGAATTACCCGACACATGATTTGGAGCTAGCAGCAGTGGTTTTTGCCTTAAAGATCTGGAGGCATTATCTGTACGGGACTCACTGTCAGATCTTTACGGATCATAAGAGTCTCAAGTACATATTTAGTCAAAAAGAGTTGAATATGCGGCAAAGAAGATGGTTGGAACTGATTAAGGACTATGACTTGGAGATTTTATATCATCCAGGCAAAGCGAATGTAGTAGCCGATGCACTTAGCCGCAAGCCTGTCTCTATTCAGATGCTGGAGACGCTGACCTCCCAACTTAGCCTTCAGCGAGAGATGATTCGTGAAGGAATTGAAGTATGGTTACAAAGAGTCCAAGGACAACTGTGCGTGATGGACATAACTTCATCTTTGACCGATGAAATCAAATCTACACAGGCAGATGATCCTCTGATGATTCGGTTACATGATGAAGTGATCAAAGGAAAGGCCCCCGGATTCATAATTCATGACGATGGAGTTTTGAGATTTCAGAACCGACTCTGCGTTCCCAATGTTGATGTTCTGAAACAGACGATTATGAAGGAAGCTCATAGTTCGCCCTATTCTATCCACCCGGGCACCAGTAAAATGTATAAGGACTTGAAGCAGAATTTCTGGTGGGGCAACATGAAGAAAGACGTAGCGGACTATGTTTCGAAATGCTTGACTTGTCAGCAGGTTAAGATCGAGCATCAACGGCCTGCCGGAATGTTGAAGCCGCTCCCGATTCCTGAATGGAAGTGGGAGGACATATCGATGGACTTTATCACTAATATGCCGAAAACTAGGACAGGAATGAACATGATTTGGGTGATAGTTGATCGCTTAACCAAATCAGCTCATTTTCTAGGCATTAAGGATACGTGGGGACCAGAGAGGTTGGCTCGAGTCTTTATTTCGGAGATAGTTCGATTTCATGGTACGCCGAAGACCATTGTTTCTGATCGAGACGGCCGTTTTGTGTCTCACTTTTGGAAAGCAGTTCATAAGGCCTTGGGGACCAAATTGAACTTCAAGATGACTTATCACCCAGATCGACGGACAATCTGAGAGAACTATACAAACGGTGGAAGACATGCTAAGGGCCTGTGCCTTAGATTGGTCAAACGATTGGGAAGTTCATCTACCGTTGATTGAATTCACCTACAACAATAGTTGGCATGCTTCTATTAAGATGGCACCGTTTGAGGCATTATACGGAAAGAGATGCAGATCGCCCCTATGCTGGGACGATTCATCGGACTTGATCGGAACAGAACCAGAGTTGATCGAGCAGACTCGAGAGAAGATAGCCTTAATTCGTGAGAGGCTGTTGACTGCCCAGAGTCGCCAGAAATCCTATGCGGACGTACGTCGTCACCCATTGGAGTTCAATACTGGAGACCATGTACTTTTGAAGGTTTCTCCTACTCAGGGAATCTTTCGTTTCGGAAGGAAAGGAAAGCTGAGTCCGAGATATATCAGACCATTTGAGATCCTCGAGAGAGTTGGGGAGTTGGCATACAGATTAGCATTTCCGCCGTCATTGTGCCATGTTCATAACGTGTTCCACGTATCCCAGTTACGGAGGTATATACCAGATCCCAGTCATATCATTGATTTCGGCGAGATCGAAGTCGAACAGGATGGGACGTTTGAAGAAAGACCAGTCAAGATACTCGAGAGTCGAGTTAAGCAACTGAGGAACAAGTCAATCGTTTTGGTCAAAGTTCAGTGGTCACGTCATGGAACGGAAGAAGCCACCTGGGAAACGGAAGCTGATATGAAGTCTAGATATCCCGAGTTATTTTTGTCCTGAGTTTCGGGACAAAACTCCTTTTTAGTAGGAGAGTATGTAATATCCGGATTTATTACAGTATATTTCATCTGTATTCAAACCATGTTTTATTCGGATTGGTGATTTTGATTATTGGAGTATGATATTTCGTGCATTTATATCATTATACATAAGTATAGAAACTTGCAAAAATTGCTCAAGCAACCTCGTGATAGCGCACGCTAAGAATGTATCTTAACGCGCGCTATCGGGCCATTGTTAGCGCACGCTATGAAGATAGGAGTTGCGTGCGCTAAGAACTCAATTATTGAGCGGGACGGCTAACACATGCGCCAGCCAGGACATGGGTCCGGATAAGATTCCCGCTGACGCACCCGGACAAATTCTGAAGTCAACCATTATTAGCGCACGCTAAGGGATGCTTAGTAGCGTGCGCTAACTTGTCATTTATGAAGAATATTATAAATGGGACATCAACCGTTTTGGCTTTCATTTCTTTCGCCCTTTCTTCATCCTTGAGAGTTCAGAGAGCTGTAGTAATACTTCTTTACACTTAGAACACATATTGTTAGTGTTTATACATTGGTTATCACTTGGGGATGTTCATGGAAGTGGAATAGCACCCTTGGAGTGGCATACAACCAACCGGAGTTGGAATCTACCTTACAGTTCACTGATTTTCGTCATTTAAGGTATGTTCAATCTATCTCCAGACTTAAAGTTGGATTCTAACGATTTGGATGATCATGTTAACAAGATATGGATTTTCATAGATGAATTATCCAAGTATATCATGTTTGGAATAGTGAGATGAATAAGCCTTAAATACCTTGATTATAATAATCATGATTCGAATCTTAGTACACTGAATATGTGAAGAGAAGCTTCTATCATTGATAAACCGAATCTTATAGATGATTTCATAGTAATCTTGGACTAGACGTTAACATCCTTATTGCTAGATAAATCTAAAGGTTTGATCATGGAAGGATTTATCTAGTATATATAGGACGTTTATCAACTTCAGTATGATAATATGGATTGATATAGAGGTGTTGATATCAACCGATAAGCTTTTCGAATTGTCGTATGAAGATTTGAAGTCGGAATGGAATATGGTTTTATATTGGTATGTATATCCTTGAATCCGAAGTTGCCTCTATCCGTAAAATCATTCATAAGGGTATGAACATGGTATTCATGGAAGTAACATGAATTATCACGCAAGATTTCATGGTCTCGATCATGGCAAGAATAGTTTACTGCTCAGCAGTAAACTGCCATGCATAAATAGCGCACGCTATGTTATGAATATTAACGTGCGCTATCGAGCACTAGTTAGCGTGCGCTACGTTTGGTACGTAACGTACGCTAGACCATCAGTCGAGTCAGTTGGCTGGTCAGTGAAGTACGGACCATGCATCGTTAGCGTGCGCTAGGCTTTGTTGTTTGCGTGCGCTATCGAGCAGACTTAACGCACGCTACACAGAGTACTTAGCGTGCGCTAAGCAGTTCAGGCAGATTGTATTTTATGAACTTTTGGCCGTGAATCGAATTGTTAAACATTCATACGACGTGAGATAAATCCTATATCATTTCTTTTGTTAAGGTTTGGTCTCGTTACGTGATTGATTGAGGAGGACGACCGTCGAGTGTTCATTTCCGTGGAAGTATTGTTATTGTCTTCAAATCGAGGAAAGTACCTTAATTGTTTTATGTATTGTTGTTATACATATTGTCGTGCATGTATGTCGTTATTGTATGTCCACCTCGTGTTGGTCCGACGGGATCATCGGGGGATCTATGCTAGCGTGCGCTGGATCATCGGACGGGTTTTTCCATCACGGGTTGGTCTGACGGGATCATCGTGGGTTCTAGGCAGTGAACGCTGGATCGATGGAATTACCATGTGTATGTATTGATATCATGATGTGATTATCAGTTGTGTATGTTATGTTTGAGTTTCTCGCAGGAGAAGACTCGTTGGTATTTTGTCGTTTACGTTATTATTATTCTTCGTGAGATATGAATAATATGTTGTGGTACTTGTACTAGCATCGTTGTGCTAACCCCTTCGGGGGTGAACATTTTGTTTGTGTTCAGGATCCAGGAGAGCGGGGAAACAACCACTGGAACTGTATGACGACGAGGGTGCAGAGTGATGTCCCGACCGGGTTTATTTATCTGTTGTTTATTCGTTATTTCAATAAGTACTCGAGTACGAAGTCATTTGTGATGGGTTTGAATTTGGTGATGTATTATTGAGTTCTGTTGAATAATTGTACTATTTCTGTATTGGGTCAGAACTGATGTACTATAATTCCGTTATTTCCATTCATTAGTACCTTTTTATACTTGTTCAATTCTTCATCCTTGTAAATCCTTCTGTAAAGGATTTACGGCGCTGTAATATTCCCGAATATATCGGGGGTGTTACACATATATGGTATGATTGAACGTACCAATAATAATTTTTTTTACCACATCTCAAGGGGTAAATTAGACCAAGTTTTTATAATTTTGTCAAATCTCAAGAAAGTTTCTGTAATATCCGCATTTTTCTTTCCCTTGTATTTTCATTTTTGGTGTATTTCTCGGTCGTAGTTACCCTCGTGTACCTTTCAGTGTGTCCTTCCTGTCAACTGTTGAACTGTATTCTCGTTATTGTCGTGCGGATCCGCCGTTTCGGGGTTGCCGTGGATCCATTTCGTGTTATTGTTCCCAAATATTGATTCCTATCGTTTTTATTCTCTTTCCGGATCATTTTTATCATTTTGGGACCCAAAGGGGGTGTGGGCCGCGGCACAAGGTGTGTGCGCCGCGGCACACAAATCTCTTCAGTTGTTAGTCGAACAAACTGTACTGTGTGCCGCGGCACACCCATCCGGTGCCGCGGCACAGTGCCAGGCCAGTGCCGCGGCACACTCGTGTGGCATCCGCGACCAAAACCCGATCAGACCGGTGCCGCTGCACACGCAGCCGTGCCGCGCACACCGCCGAACCCAGGCGTAATTTGGCACGTGCCGCGCACACCTGCCGCGGCACACAATGCGGTCAACCCCCTATAATTGTGTCGTTTTGAGCGTAATCTGCTCATTTCCTTCTTCTTCCTGCGACGCGAGAGAGAGTGAGAGAGAGGGGGAGAGTTCCTCATCATTATCAATTGGGGGTTGATTTTCATCATTTTTCTTCGGTTGTGAAGCCCGGACAATCAATCCAACGCGTGTTCTACGGATATTAGCACTTGAATATCCAAAGGTAATATCTCTAGAACCCTACTTTCGAATAATTTGGGGGTTTTTGGGATTTTCTTCCGATTCGTTCCGTTTTGTTGGTGGATTCATGATGAATACGATTAATATTGTTAGTATCTTTAGCTTTCCTACGGATTCATGGATATTTTGTGGATTTTTTTACGAAGTCGAGAGGGTTTGGTTGTGGTCCGCCCTCGTTGTTATTTTTGCGCGAATATACATGAATCGTAGGCGGGTTTTCGGGTGTATTCCATTTCCGTATTCGGCTAGAGTTGGTTGTAATTATGTTCTTCGAATCGTTAGGTTTGGTTCCGTTGATTCCTAGTGTTCGTCGGTGATTATCCTTTCCGTTCGTTGCGTCATCAAAATATTCAAGGCAAGTATTCTTGGAAACCCTTATGCTTAACGTGAAATGGTAATATATATTGTGTGTGCTTTACTCACCTCGGGAGGGTCCGATGGGGCCTCGAGGGAATCTATGGCTTCGTCCTGGATTCATGAGTTTGATTCGCTAGCCAGCTCGGGAGGGTCCTTAGAGGCCTCGAGTGGGATTCGTGGCTTCGTCCCGGTCCTAGGTGACGTGTGGTGCTTGATTTGTTTTGTGAAAGTGGCCAGCTCGGGAGGGTCCTTAGAGGCCTCGAGTGGGATTCGTGGCTTCGTCCCGGTCCTAGGCAAATTAATTGTGACTGTTTGTTTCTGGAAAAGACATGTCTGGTTTTGGCTTTTGAAATTGATATTGGTGCATGTACTATGAAATGTGTAAGCTATTGGTTTGCCTTGATTACTTGTACTAGCGTAATTGCTAACCCCTTTTTGGGGACCCGTTTTGGGGAAATTCTTGTTATGGATTTCAGGTTATAATTATCCGGACGAGCGAGCACCTGGACAGTACGAGGACGTTGGCCAGGGTCGTTGACATGTGCATTTGGGTCTTTCTATTTCTTTCGTCCATTTTGAATTGGTTGTTCTAATAATTATAAACTTATAGAGTGTACTCGCGAGTACTTAGGCTTTTCATTTCAAACTCCGTATTGTACTACTTTTAAATTGTTACATTGTTGGTTGATGATCATTTCGCCGGTTGCTCCGGGCGTAACTTTTATGTCATATAATTAAATGTGTGTCCTCGCTAACCGGGATGGTTAGTCGAGTGAAGTTTTCTTGTTTGTAGCCTGGTGGGTTCCATGTGGGGGTCCACGGCGCTGTAATATACTCTGAATATCTCGGGGTGTTACAGAAAATGGTATCGGAGCTCTAGGTTTATGGATACCTAGGCTTGTTGGTTATTTGGGTCTAGTCGTGTTTGTTTTGCACATTGTCACACCGCTGCCAAAGATCCCAATACTTCCAGTGCTCGTAAGTTTTCTTATTCGGCTCTTTTGTTTCTTGCATTGTATTTCCACTTTTGAATCGTAGTTGCTTTTCCTCCCTTACTCATCATCGATATACTTCTGTTATCTCTCAACATCAGTATGGATGCCGGAGGAAACCGTGGTCGTGGTCGTGGTCGTGGTCGTGGATGCGGCCGAGGACGTGGGGCAGCCGGTGGGGCGGCCACGTCACATTCTTCGGGAGCCGGCAGTACCGGTGACCGTCACAGTCATGCTTCTTCTCAGGAGCGCGCCGATCTTGGCATTGCGGCTGTTATGCAGCAAATGGTTAACCAGATGGCAGCTATAGCTCAAGTGGTCCAGAACCCCGATCAGGCCCATGCTAATCGGGGCGGAGCGGATCGTTGGCTTCAGGACGTCATCAAGATGCATCCTCCCCAGTTTTCGGGAGCTTCGGACCCGATCGGCTGGGAAGGGTGGATCAAGGAGATATCCAAAGTCTTCACTGCTACCAACTGCCCCGAGGACCCTAAGGTCCCTATTGCTCAATACTTTCTCACGGGAGATGCTACGGATTGATGGGAGGCCGTTGGTCCCAAAGATCACGTTGCTTCATGGGCCGAATTTCAAGAATTGATGGAGACCAAATATTGTCCGTGGCCAGTCAGACAGGCTCGAGTGCATGCTTTCTATGATGCTCAACCACGGGATATCCCCGTATCTCAGGCCATTGCCGAGTTTAACAAGGACTTGGGTTATGTGAAGACCCAAGTTGTCGAAGAGAGCGACAAGATTTTCCATTTTTCCAGGAGGATGAAACTGTCCATTCGGGACTATATGTCTGGGCTCGTCTGTACTACCTTGAAGGATTATCAGAGTCGAGCTCTTGCTTATGATATGTCGGTGACCGCTAGCGATTTGGCTCGTGAGAGCAAGAAGCAGAAGTCGGTCGGAAATTTTTCTAGTCCCAAGAGTGGAGGCCAGCAGAAATCTCAGGCTGCAAATATTTCTACGGGCGGTTCGGCTCATTTCTCTGGGAGCTTTCGGAGTGCCGCCGGAACCGTCGTCCGGGACCCCAGATGATTTAACTGTGGCAAGCCAGGCCACGTGAATCGGGATTGTCCTCGTCCACCTTTGACTTGTCATACTTGTGGTCAGTCGGGCCACAAGGCTTCTTTTTGCGAGAAGCTCAGACAGTTTCGCGGCGCCCGTTCTTCTCACCCAGCACCTATGGAGACGAGTGTGAACCAGGGCTCATTTGTTCTGCCGTCTCCACCAAGTGCCGGCCGAGGTAGGGGTCGGGGTCAGCCCGCTAGGGGAGGAGCTTCCAGTGTCGGCTCTACCCAGCTGCGTATCTACGAGATGAGGAGGACCGATGATCCAGCAGCTACTGTGGCGACAGGTACCGTTCATATTCATTCCCATCCTGTCAGTGTGCTTTTTGATTCGGGTGCTACGCATTCATTCATTTCTCTAGAGTGTGTACGCCGTTTGAGTCTCGACTGCTTGTCACCTTGCGAGCCTTTCATCGTTAAACTTCCTAGCGGTGATAGATTTGTCGGTGATCGAGAAGTCCGGGACTGTTCTGTGATTATTTGTGAGAGGGCTTGGCTCTCTAATCTTATTGTCGTGGGTATCGAGGGTGAGGATTTGATTCTCGGGGATGATTGGCTCGAGCGGCATGGTGAAATCATGAACTACCGCACGAGGATCATTACCATGTTAGCCGAGGACGGCACTGAACACTCTTTCGCGGGGTGAAAGAGAAACCAGAAGTTTATTATTAACGCCCTGAAGGTGATGAAACTCCTGCGAAAGGGGTGTACTGGTTATTGGTGCTACGCCTTGAAGGCGGAGAATGATAGAGTCGAGTTTTCGTCGATTCCAGTCGTTAGTGAGTTTCCTGATGTTTTCCCTGACGAGTTACCGGGATTGCCACCGGATCGTGAGGTCGAGTTTGCTATAGAATTAGAGTCGGGCACGGCTCCGATTTCGAAGGCGCCGTATCGCATAGCACCTTCAGAGATGGCCGAGTTGAAGAAACAGTTGAGTGAACTCCTTAAGTCAAGGTATGTTCGACCGAGCGCCTCGCCTTGGGGCGCACCGGTCTTGTTTGTGCGTAAGAAGGATGGTTCACTACGTTTGTGTATTGACTATCGTGAACTGAACAAGGTGACCATCAAGAACAAGTATCCTTTGCCGAGGATTGATGACTTGTTCGATCAGTTGCAGGGAGCGGTGGTATTCTCAAAGATCGATTTAAAATCGGGGTACTATCAGCTCCGGGTGAGGGAGTCCGACGTGCCGAAAACAGCTTTTCGGACGAGATACGGGCATTACGAGTTTGTAGTTATGCCTTTCGGGTTAACTAATGCGCCGACGGTGTTCATGCAATTTATGAACAAAGTCTTTATCGAGTATTTGGATAAGTGTGTCGTCGTCTTCATTGACGATATTCTTATTTATTCGAGGAATGAGGAAGAGCATGCCCATCATTTGCGGGTAGTGTTAGACATTTTGAGGACCGAGCAACTCTATGCGAAGTTCTCGAAATGTGAGTTCTGGCTGAAGGAAGTGATGTTTTTGGGTCACGTGATTTCAGCCGAGGGAGTTCGAGTGGATCCGCAGAAGATTGAGGCAGTGTTAGATTGGGCACCGCCCAAGAATGTGAAGGAGATCTGTAGTTTCTTGGGTTTGGCTGGCTACTACCGTAGGTTCGTCGAGGGTTTCTCAAAACTAGCTCGGCCACTTACACAGTTACTCCAGAAATCCGAGAAGTTCGTCTGGAATGACGAGAGGCAGTCCAGTTTTGAGGAGCTGAAGAAGCGTTTGACTTCAGCCCCGGTTTTGGCGTTGCCATGTGGCAACGAGGGATTCGCCGTTTATAGCGATGCTTCGGGACAGGGTCTTGGGTGCGTATTGATGCAGCACGGCAAGGCCATTGCCTATGCGTCGAGACAGTTGAGGCCGTATGAGCTTAACTACCCTACACATGATTTGGAGTTAGCGGCAGTCGTTTTTGCGCTCAAGATTTGGCGTCACTATCTTTTCGGATCTGCATGTCAGATTTTTACCGATCATAAAAGTCTGAAATATATATTTACTCAGCGGGAGTTGAATATGAGGCAGAGGAGGTGGTTAGAGCTGATTAAGGATTATGACCTCGAAATCCTTTATCATTCGGGCAAGGCGAACGTCGTAGCCGACGCTTTGAGTCGGAAACCGATTGCGTTGCGAACGCTTGAGGTCCTTACGTCTCAGTCTGAGCTTAGGCGGGCTTTGATTGAGTTTGATGTTGAGGTTTTGCTACCTGGGGCTGTCGGGCAACTTTGTGCTTTAGAAGTTTCGTCGTCCTTGATCGATGAGATTAAGCTGAAGCAGTTAGAGGATCCGATCGCTCAAATCCGAGAGAACGTTCTTAAAGGAAAGTCCCCTGGGTTTGTGATTCATGAGGATGGTGTTTTGAGATTCCAGAGTCGGCTTTGCGTGCCAAACAACTCCGAGATGAGACAGAGTATTCTGCGTGAGGCCCATGCTACACCTTACTCCGTTCATCCTAGTTCGAGTAAGATGTACAAGGACCTAAGGAGGAATTTCTGGTGGAACGATATGAAAGAGGAGGTCGCACAGTTTGTAGCAAAATGTTTGAGTTGTGAGCAGGTCAAAATTGAACATCAGCGACCGGCTGGGTTATTGCAGCCACTTCCCGTTCCGGAATGGAAATGGGAAGATATATCGATGGATTTCATTACGAGTTTTCCGAGATTGAGATCGGGCATGAATATCGTTTGGGTGATTGTCGATCGCCTGACCAAGTCGGCACATTTTCTGGGCATCAAAGACACTTGGGGCCCGGAGAAGTTGGCTCGTATATTTATCGCACAGATTGTGAGGCTTCACGGTACTCCGAAGTCTATTGTTTCAGATCGTGATGATCGTTTTGTATCACACTTTTGGCAGGCGGTGCATAAGGCGTTGGGTACTCGTTTGCGTTTGAGTACCTCTTTCCATCCTCAGTCAGATGGACAGTCGGAACGCACTATCCAGACGTTCGAGGATATGTTGCGTGCGTGCGCTCTCGATTGGAGCCATGACTGGGAGGAGCATTTGCCATTGATCGAATTCACGTACAACAATAGTTGGCACGCGTCGATTCGGATGTCACCGTACGAGGCACTTTATGGGCGGCGATGTCGATCACCAATTTGTTGGAATGAGGCGTCTGATTTGGTCGGGACCGAGCCGGATGTCGTTTTAGAGACGAGGCGGAAGATAGAATTAATTCGGGAACGGATGTTGACGGCCCAGAGTCGACAGAAGTCATATGCCGATGTCCATCGTCGACCTTTAGAATTCGAGGTGGGAGACCACGTTTTGCTGAAGGTGTCGCCGACAAGAGGAGTTTTTCGCTTCGGAAAGAAAGGGAAGTTGAGTCCGAGATTTATTGGGCCCTTCGAGATTCTTGAGCGAGTCGGTGATTTGGCATACCGTTTGGCGCTACCTCCGGCCTTGAGCCGTGTTCATAGCGTTTTTCATGTTTCCCAGCTGAGGAAATATGTCCCGGATCCTAGTCATGTCATCGATTATGGCGAGATTGATATTGCTGAAGATATTACTTTTGAGGATCGTCCTTTGAAGATTTTGGAGCATCGTGAGAAACGACTGAGGCATAAGACCATCCCTTTGGTCAAAGTGCAGTGGTCGAGACACGGTGTCGAGGAGGCAACTTGGGAAACCGAGGATAGCATGCGTGCTAGGTACCCTGAGTTGTTTGTTTCTTAAGTTTCGGGACGAAACTTATTTTTAGAGGGGTAGAATGTAATATCCGCATTTTTCTTTCCCTTGTATTTTCATTTTTGGTGTATTTCTCGGTCGTAGTGACCCTCGTGTACCTTTCAGTGTGTCCTTCCTGTCAACTGTTGAACTGTATTCTCGTTATTGTCGTGCGGATCCGCCGTTTCGGGATTGCCGTGGATCCATTTCGTGTTATTGGTTCCCAAATATTGATTCCTATCGTTTTTATTCTCTTTCCGGATCATTTTTATCATTTTGGGACCCAAAGGGGGTGTGGGCCGCGGCACAAGGTGTGTGCGCCGCGGCACACAAATCTCTTCAGTTGTTGGTCGAACAAACTGTACTGTGTGCCGCGGCACACCCATCCGGTGCCGCGCAAGCTGTGCCAGTGCCGCGGCACACCCGTCCGGTGCCGCGGCACACTCGTGTGGCATCCGCGACCAAAACCCGACTGTACCGGGTGACGCGGCACACGCAGGCCGTGCCGCGGCACACTGCCGAACCCTGGGCGTAAATTTTTGGCCTGTGCCGCGGCACACAATGCGGTCAACCCCCTATAATTGTGTCGTTTTGAGCGTAATCTGCTCATTTCCTTCTTCTTCTTCCTGCGACGCGAGAGAGAGTGGGAGAGAGGGGGAGAGTTCCTCATCATTATCAATTGGGGGGTTGATTTTCATCATTTTTCTTCGGTTGTGAAGCCCGGACAATCAATCCAACGCGTGTTCTACGGATCTTAGCACTTGAATATCCAAAGGTAATATCTCTAGAACCCTACTTTCAAATAATTTGGGGGTTTTTGGGATTTTCTTCCAATTCGTTCCGTTTTGTTGGTGGATTCATGATGAATACGATTAATATTGTTAGTATCTTTAGCTTTCCTACGGATTCATGGATATTTTGTGGATTTTTTTATGAAGTCGAGAGGGTTTGGTTGTGGTCCGCCCTCGTTGTTATTTTTGCGCGAATATACATGAATCGTAGGCGGGTTTTCGGGTGTATTCCATTTCCGTATTCGGCTAGAATTGGTTGTAATTATGTTCTTCGAATCGTTAGGTTTGGTTCCGTTGATTCCTAGTGTTCATCGGTGATTATCCTTTCCGTTCGTTGCATCATCAAAATATTCAAGGCAAGTATTCTTGGAAACCCTTATGCTTAACGTGAAATGGTAATGTATATTGTGTGTGCTTTACTCACCTCGGGAGGGTCCGACGGGGCCTCGAGGGAATCTATGGCTTCGTCCTGGATTCATGAGTTTGATTCGCTAGCCAGCTCGGGAGGGTCCTTAGAGGCCTCGAGTGGGATTCGTGGCTTCGTCCCGGTCCTAGGTGACGTGTGGTGCTTGATTTGTTTTGTGAAAGTGGCCAGCTCGGGAGGGTCCTTAGAGGCCTCGAGTGGGATTCGTGGCTTCATCCCGGTCCTAGGCAAATTAATTGTGACTGTTTGTTTCCGGAAAAGACATGTCTGGTTTTGGCTTTTGAAATTGATATTGGTGCATGTACTATGAAATGTGTAAGCTATTGGTTTGCCTTGATTACTTGTACTAGCGTAATTGCTAACCCCTTTTTGGGGACCCGTTTTGGGGAAATTCTTGTTATGGATTTCAGGTTATGATTATCCGGACGAGCGGGCACCTGGACAGTACGAGGACGTTGGCCAGGGTCGTTGACATGTGCATTTGGGTCTTTCTATTTCTTTCGTCCATTTTGAATTGGTTGTTCTAATAATTATAAACTTATAGAGTGTACTCGCGAGTACTTAGGCTTTTCATTTCAAACTCCGTATTGTACTACTTTTAAATTGTTACATTGTTGGTTGATGATCATTTCGCCGGTTGCTCCGGGCGTAACTTTTATGTCATATAATTAAATGTGTGTCCTCGCTAACCGGGATGGTTAGTCGAGTGAAGTTTTCTTGTTTGTAGCCTGGTGGGTCCCATGTGGGGGTCCACGGCGCTGTAATATACTCTGAATATCTCGGGGTGTTACAGTTTCCTTTTTTTTAAAAAAAAGAAAGCATGAATTCATAGAACTCGCCGGATAAGTGTATCGCTCACTCTCAAGTGTATATGGGACATATTTTCGCTCAAGCTTAATCAATGAAGTGAAAATTTCCATAGGCGTGCAAATCGTCTTTTATATCTACCACTTGTGTGTGTAACGTTGTGAATCAAAAAGGACTTTAAGGTTGTAATGTCGGCTCTTTGGTTGGGGTAGGGAAATATGGATAAAGTGACTTGAAACCGAACATTAGAAAATATTCTGAATCGAGTTTTATCAACTGGTAAGCACTTTAGAAGCTATTTAATTAAGCATTCTATCAATCCCCTTACTTATGCTTCGATTTATCTGAGCTCTTTTTCTTGCTTTTCAATCAACTATTTTTTTTTACTTGGGTTGTTTATTATCTGTTTTACGCGAATGTAAACGATGGGTCACATGAATACACCCGGTTACTAGGATAAAAAACATACACAAGCTGCTTTTATGCATACTCATATCTAAGGTAACTGTTTTACGCGAATGTAAACATGGGTCACATGAGTACACCCGGTTACTAAGTTCCCAAAAACAGCAGAGTAAATATTTTCTCCATTTTTGAACACTACCAACAATATATATCACCCAATGTCACCACACAATATCTTCATCTTTGTCAAAAATAATTTCTAACTGTTCAAGTATGGGTCAAAGGATTTATAGCGATGGAAAACTCAGTATGTGGTTTAACAATAAAATAGGCAATAAGCTCAATTGGGTTAACGAGGGAATTGGGTAGGCCAAAAAAGATTGAAAGGCTAAAAAAAATCGCCTAAAATCACTTTCACTATTTTGCACACACTTCGTAGTTTTGAGTAAGATGCCAATGCACGTTCTAGAGTTTCACAACACAAATAGCGCACTCAATCAAAGGAGATTTTTGCATGATAGCAAGTAAACAACGGCTCAAAAGCTTACAAGGTTTTAAAAATATATGTTTCATGAATTCACACAAAATATTTTTTTTGGAACAATTGAGTTTGACCTTTCATCGAAAAATTCAAGTTTTAACACATGGTCATTTTACCGTACTAAATTTTTTATAAACAAGTCTCCCGAACTTCATACGAGGTAGTTGCGGATTCAGAAAATCTCACCATACGACAAAAATAAAAGATACTCACGTGTATGTACAGTAGTTGTGATTGTGGCTCACATCTTCCTCTGATTTTACGTTCAGAAACGGCTTAAACGCCTTCTATGAGTCGGGGAGAAGCTTCCCATCCAATTTTCTTACAAATTGGCAAACATGGTCTTTTAACGTCAGATTCCCAAGACGTTGTTCATATTCTGGTTTGAATTTATTCCACAAACATTGAATTCCGTAATATACAAGTCCACTAGGATGCGTGTCAAGAGAAATTTCGATATTATCTAAATTCTCTTTATTCAGACCATCATTAATGAACTGAATTTTATCTTCTCTGTTTGTAGATGAAATTACTAAAGATCGACATTTTAAATTACAGTTCCATCTAGCACATTTATAGCAAACGGCTAGCATCTTTGCTCGTCGTTTCTTTGCATATGAACTTTTTCCAAGCCCTGGTAAAAATCTAGTAGGTGTTTCCGTGAATTCACCTTCTATTCTTACTTTGGCTTCGATAATGAATCTTATGTCAAAAGGTATGCTTTTATTCATAAGCAACCTCATCCTTTCAAGCCTTGTCTTGTAAATCTTTAAAATTGCATTTTTGCTTAGAAAGGGAAATCTTTTTTCAATTTTATACAATGTTTCTTCCATGACAAAAAAAATATAAAAATGAAAAACGATAAAATATCTACAAATAATAGTTGTTTGTGGGAAACTGAAAAAAAAATCCGACTTTGATAGTCACGGAGTACCGTTATCCGCCACTTAACCGGACAGAAAAATTATATTTGGCCTAAAACAATCCCCGGCAACGGCGCCAAAATTTGATCGGTCAAAAACTTATCCTAAAAATAGGAGTTCTTGAGTCGCTCGCAAATATATACGAGGTAGAAGTAGTTTGTGGTAAGTTCTACCAAGGTCTTTTCTCTCGAGGATTGTCCAACAGGGCTTCGTATAATATTTTGTTTATAGATTGCGAGAAATAAATACTAAAATATTAAAAAATATATTTTTGGGTTTTGAAAAATTAACTAAATTAAAATGCACTATACTTTAAACTAAACTATTTTTAATAAGACTATTTTTATTAAGACTATTTATACTAGACTGTTTATATTAAGACTATTTTTAACTAGACTATTTTTTTGTAGACTATTTATACTAGACTATTTATATTAAGACTATTTATACTAGACTATTTATATTAGACTATTTTTAACTAGTGAAAATGAATAGAATTAATATGAGTTGGGAATTTATAAAATCTAGGGGATTACGGGTTCATTAAATTAGGTTTTTAATTAAGTATCGGAATTGATTTATATGGATATAAAAGAAAAAACGAATGTTTATCGAGTAATCAACTTTTCACCTCCGTACTTTCGTAATCAAAGATGTCTTAATCACTGTCACTTTTTTAAGATGTTGATAACAAGATTAACACTTGATAGATTGAAAAGATGTGTTTCCAATACACTTAACAATCAATCAAGGAGGTTTCACTAGTAGAAATAGGATATGATCAATCTCTATTTAAACCAATTAGTCCTTTCATTTCTCTAACTTGACTATTTTTAGGATAAACGATCGTTCATCGAGTAATCAACTTTTCACCTCCGTACTTTCATAATCAAAGATGTCTTAACCACTTTCGCAATCTTAAGATGTTGATAGCAAGATTAACATTTGATAGATTGAAAAGATATGTTTCCAATTCACTCAACAATCAATCAAGAAGGTTTCATTAGTAAAAATAGGATATGACCAATCTCTATTTAAACCAATTAGTCCTAAAAATAGTTTAAATCAATCAAATACTCAATATATAACCTAATAGAAATCCCCCTTCCCCTAGGAAGAAAGATTAGCTACTCATTGGTTTATACATACTAAAATTATAATAGAAATAATTTATATATATATAATATATATATAGAAACTTTTAATTACTAGAACTTAATGACAATAGATAAAACTTACTTGAATATGATGAATCAAAGTGCAAGAAATAAACTTCAAAATATAACTTCAAACTTGTTTAAAGCTTACAAAAATTGAAAGTAAAATACTAAGTGCTTATTGATCAAGCACTTTTCAATTACAAACTAAATGAAAGAAAAACTTCAAACCAAAAATAAAATACAAACTAAAATTGAAAGTTCTAAGGAAAATATATTGCTAAAAAAAAAAGAAGTATTTCTTAGCAAGAAGATGGGTTTCAGAATTGGTAATAAATGGTGATTTTGCAATGGATGAAGATGTCCTTTTATAGGTGATTTTCAAGAATACAATTGATTATTTAATTCAAAATATCTATTGTAATATCATTTTTTTAATTCTTTGTTCACACTTCACCCATGTCTTTGAATTTTCAGATTTTTGACCAAAAAAATATCTTGTGGTTGAGTTCACAAGTTGGTCAAAAGTGGACTAATTTTGCATGGCATCTGCTGAAAAACGGTGATGAAAAACGGCCCAGTTTGCCCCGTGTTGTGCGCCGTTTTGTGGTGACTCGGTCTCTTCCGGAATACGCGCGAGGACACGGCGCTAAATGCCGGCCGTGTGTGAAACGGCCCAACACACGGCCCTTGTTGCGCCGTATGTGAAACGGCCTACATAACACGGTCCTGTTTGCGCCGTGTTGTAGGTCGTTTTGCCTTGAAAAATTCTCGTCGTTGGATTTGATATTGTTTTCCGTCCTTTTTGATGCTTCATGTCAGTAATCTGTAAAATAACCATTTTTAGCTCATGTTTGGACATATCTGTAAAATATGTATTTTTAATCACAAATCAGTACAATTATGCCCGAAAAAATGAATATTTTGTATATGAATTTTAGATCAATTATGCACTAATCAGGAAGCCTAGTAACCGGGGGTATTCACGTGACACGTTGTTTACTCTAGCGTAAAACAGCAACCTTGAATCGGACGTTCGGGAATAGCTATTCGAGTTTTTTCTCCGCTGTAGAGGGCAACTTAGTAACTAGAAGCATCCATGTGCCCCATGAGTGTCTTTTACGTCAAATGGTTCCCCAATACATGAGAATGGAAATCCACCCTAGGGTTATCCCGATGAAACATCCCGAGATCCGAAACCTAGTGGTTAACTCGAATCATTTTATTGATCATACATAAAGGAATGCTGTCCAAGGATTATTTTTGACAATGAAACTCTTGAATTTTTGCCACTAGACTGTGGGACTGGGCGAGTTGGCTTGTTTAATCTAACCCTTCATATTGGCGATCGGTTAAATTCACACTTGTTAATCTTTGAGCTTGATTTTCTTCATGAACGATTGATTAGCACTAAAAATGGTTACTTTGTGGAATCAGTATCCGTGATGTGACTCATTAATACGATACTCGTATTATTCTTTGAGATTTTCAGGGTAGTATTGACTAAGTTGAGCACTATGGATTTGCACGATCATTCACGATACTTCTTATTTGAAATTGACTTTTGCTTAAGGACAAGCAAAGGCTCAAGTTTGGGGGTATTTTTTAGATGTATTTTTATGCGCTTATTTATCATTAATTTATATCCAATGTTAAGTCCAAATCTGCATAAATAAGCATTTAATGCACTATCTTTATATGTTTGAAGGAAATGAGAGTCCGGAAGCCTAAACGACGAAAAACGGGCAAAAACGACAATTTCTGGTTAGGGGCCGCGGCACGAACTTACTGAGCCGCGGCCCGCGGGGCGGTAATGCTGTGTCTGCCGCGTTTCTGTGCCGTTTTTGGATCTGTTCTCGATCTAATTTCCGGACGCGTTTTGGGAGACGAATGATGGTTATAAATAGGGATTAAATATCATCGAAGAGATCATCGAAGAGAAGGAGAAAAACACCGATCAAGCAGAGAGCAGAAGCTAGAGAACGGAGGAATCCAAGTTCTTCAACTGCGTTTGATTTCTTTTATGCTTTCTTCAATTCGTTTTGTATTATTTTCTAGCATGTCGGGCTAGAACCCTATTCTAGGATTTTGATGAAACCGAGGTTTTGACGAATTAACTTTTGATTTTGCATTATTAAAATATATTTCCCTTTCTTATTGAGTTTTCCCAATTGTTTTAATTACTATCAATTATGTGGCCTATGATTGATTTGTTTTGATTACGCAAATTGAATCGGGAGAGGATAGTTGGTAGGAAAAATTGGTGAGAACCGTTTTATCTTGTGAGATAGGAATATACTCATAGGAATTATGTGGCCTATCTGAAGATTTCTTACTTTTTGCCTATTGACTGATTAATTCACCTAGGAATAGAGTGTTTTATTCGCCTTAGAAAATTTTATTGACCTCGGGAGAGGCAGTAGAGTATTTTAGCAATATTTGCCTTCAATAAATTGGGAAATCATTGAATTCATATAAATCAAGAGTAATTCGGATAAACCGAGGTGGATTCATAATCCTAGGTTAATTCCCTATTTGATCTTCTTTCTTCGAACAATCGATTTTACTATTTATTCTTTTATTAATTTTCTTTAATTACTACTTGCACCTCCAATTTCATTAGTTCAAATAAAATTAGAATACGCATAAATCGGTAATTAGTAAGTCAGTCCTCGAGGGAATGATATCTTACTTATAACTTTATTACTTGCTTACGACAACGTGCTCTTGCGTTCACCAAAATTCACAACAAATATCCCGTGGTTGAGCATCATAGAAAGCATGGACTCGAGCCTGTCTAACCGGCCACGGGCAATATTCAGTTTCCATCAATTCCTGAAACTCGGCCCACGAAGCAACATTGTCTTTGGGCCCAACGGCCTCCCACCAATACGTAGCGTCCCCAGTGAGAAAGTACTGGGCAATAGGGACCTTACAGTCCTCGGGACAGTTGGTGGCAACGAAGACTTTAGATATCTCCTTGATCCACCCCTCCCAGTCGATCGGGTTTGATGCTCCCAAAAACTGAGGAGGATGCATCTTGATGACATCTTGGAGCCAACGGTCTGCTCCGCCCCGATTAGCATGGGTCGGATCCGGGTTCTGAACCACCTGAACTATCGCCGCCATTTGGTTTACCATTTGCTGCATAACGGCCGCAATACCAACGTCGGCGCGCTCCTGAGAAGAAGCATGACTATGACGGTCACCGGTACTGCCGGCTCCCGAAGAATGCGATGTGGCCGCCCCACCGGCTGCCCCACGTCCCCGGCCGCGTCCACGGCCACGACCACGACCCCTTCCAGCATCCATGCTGGTATTAAGAGGTGGCAAAAAGCAACTCGATGATAAGTAAAAGAGGGAAAATAACCACAATTCAAGAAACGGAAATACGGTACGAGAAAACAAAGAACCGAGTAAGAAAACCTACGAACACTGGAAGTACTGAGAGGCTGGCAGCGGTGTGACAATGTGCAAGACAAAACACAACTAGACCCAAATAACCGACAAGCCTAGGTATCCATAAACCTAGAGCTCCGATACCATTTTCTGTAACACCCCCGAGACATTCGAAGTATATTACAGCGCCGTGGACCCCTACATGGGACCCACCAGGCTAAAACAAGAAAACACCACTCGACTAACCATCTCAGTTAGCGAGGACACACATTTAAATAATACAACATATAAAAATATGCTCGTAACAACCAGCGTAATAAACATCAACCGACAATATAGCAACTTTAATTAATACAAGACGATGTTCGGAGTGAAAAGCCTAAGTACTCGCGAGTACAAACTATAAGTTTATAAATGTGAGAAACAACCATATCGAAAAAAACAAGAGAAATAAGAAGACTCGAATGCACATGTCAACGACCCTGGCCAGCATCCTCGTACTATCCCAGCGCCCGCTCGTTCGGAAGAACATAACCTGAAATCCATAACACGAATTTCCCCAAAACGGGTCCCCAAAGGGGTTAGCAATTATGCTAGTACAAGTAATCAAGGCAAACTAATCGCTTACGCATTTCATAGTACAATGCACCAAATTCATTTCAAAACTAAAACTAGACATGTCTTTTCTGGAAACAAACAGTCAATCAAATTCGCCTAGGACCGGGACGAAGCCACAAATCCCACCCGAGGCCTCTAAGGACCCTCCCGAGCTGGCCACATATAAAACAAATCACGCACAAGCATCGCCTAGGACCAAGACGAAGCCACAAATCCTACCTGAGGCCTCTAAGGACCCTCCCGAGCTGGCTAGCGAAACAAACTCGTGAATCCACGGCTAAACCATTGGATTCCCTCCGTGATCCCTTCGGACCCTCCCGAGGTGAGCAAAGCACACACAATATACATTACCATTTCATGTTAAGCATAAAGGTAAACAAAAATACTTGCCTTGAATAATTGACGATGCAACAAACGGAAAGGAAAATCACCGACGAATGCTAGGAACCAACGGAACCGAACCTAACGTTTCGAAGAACATAATCACAACCAACACTAAATGAATACGGAAATGGAATACACCCGAAAACCCGCCTACTAATCATGTATATTCATATAAAAATAACAACGAGGGAGGGCCGCAACCAAACCCTCTCGAATACACAATAACCACAAAATATACCATGAATCCGTATGGAAAACAAGAATACTAGCAAGATTAATCATATTCAACATGAACTAATTAACCGTATGGAACGAATCGAAGAAAAACCCGGAAACCCCCAATTTACTCAAAAGTAGGGTTCTAAGAAGATTCACCTTGGATTAGGATGAAATATTCGTGTTGATGTTGTTATAATACACCAAGAACTCAAGGAAGATGATGGTTGAGATGATTGGAGGAAGAAATCGCCAAGAAATCGCCAAAAATCGCTAAAGCCGCGGAGGAAGGAGGTGAAATGAGAATTAGATCCATCCAAGGTCAAATCCTGGGTATATATAGCCACACTGCTTAGCGCGCGCTAACGGTTAAGGGTTAGCGTGCGCTACCCAGTTATTTTACAGTCCAGGACTCACTGTCTTGGACCGTTAGCGTGCGCTACTACTATTTAGCGTGCGCTAACAACGACTCGGTAGCACGCGCTATCGAGCTATAGCGTGCGCTACCTGGGCACCTAAACGAGTCCATGACAAACTGTCCAGTACTGGACAATCACGCTAGCGCACGCTACCGAACACCTAGCGTGCGCTAGTCCCCCGACATTAGCGTGCGCTAGAAAACGTAGCGTACGCTAATCCGCTAGTCCAGAGGGCTGGAATCAGAACTACCATTCCCAGGGCTCAGCTAGCTAGCGCGCGCTACGGAGCAGACGTAGCGTGCGCTACTATGGGATTTCTAGCGTGCGCTATGCAGAAAAATTAGCGCGCGCTAGGCACGGAATATGAACGGCCCAAAACACCGGAACATGAACGAAACATCAAACGGAACATCTCAAAACGTATAATAACATAGAATGGATCCACGGCAATCCCGAAACGGCGGTTCCGCACAACAATTACGAGAATCAGATCAATAGATGACGAAAGAAATACACTGAAAAATACACGAGGGTCGCTACAAACGAGAAATACATCGAAAAATGAAAATACCGGGAAAAGAAAAATGCGGATATTACAAGTAATACAGCTAAACGGAGATGAACTTGGGGTCAGTCTATTGCTTTGCGTATACACCTGTTTCGCACTACCGACATTTGGTGTAATTGTCTCCGCACGATCACAATGTATCGGTGACAAAACTAATAAAAAATATCATAGAAATAAAGATTAGTAATATCTTAAACAATCAATAATTTGATACGTAATTGATGAACATATAATAATTATTATCTATTAGCGACACATTCCTGAAGTAGCAATAACAAAACAATTAATAAACACATGACAATTATTATATATTAACGACATACTATTTTAAGAATAATGTAGAATTTGTAACAATTGACGATCGATAACTCGTACTTTGATACAATCCATCATTATTATTCAAGATCGCAGTGTATCCATGATTCGCTTTATTTTTAAACGAAGAAAAAGGAAAAGAAATTACAACTATTTATACAAATATTTAATATATAATAAGTTTATTTATATATTAAAAATGTTACCATTAGTTGTATCATTAAACGGTAATTCGCCAATCAGATTGTTTGAAACTCTACTCTTTTTTCCAGCAGAACTCGGTCCCTCGTTATACAATGAAGCACGATTCCTTGATTGCAAAGACATACGACGTCCTGTATCCATTAAATAACTATATAAAAAAAATTAATCATTAGAGTCTAGTAAGTATATAAATAAATCTACATGATAAGACATATTCATAAAAATGCACTAATCCACAAATGTTCATTATCTGTCCGTAGAAATTCGCAGCAAATCATCTTATACACATTTTATATTTTTAGTATACAAATTTATATTGTAAAACAAATTAATAATATCTAGCAAGGAGAAGAAGATATTGCGCATGATTACTGGGTCCATATCATTTAACTAAATCAGGAAAAAAAATTAAACACGTAAAAGCAAACACAAAAAGTAAATTAAAAAGATAACTGAACATAATTAATTAAACGTGCAAGAGGACTTCAATATCAGATAAATCAATTTATTCAACCGACCCGAAAAATGTGGTACAATACCACCGCCCCATTTTTCAATGTCAGATAAAACCCACCCTCAAATCCCACCGACCCACGCCTACCCTCTGTAACACCCCCAGATTTAACCAGCAATATTACAGCGCCGTGGGCCCCGAGATGGAACCCACAAGGCTAAAAGAAATTTTCGCAAACATTTACAAATGCCCAAGAGGCCAACGACGGTACTATCTTTAAAAATTCACAAAGACTTATAAAATCCATTTATCAAAAACCGTCGTAAAAACTCATTTGAAATCGCAAGGCCAAACAGCCGACACTCAAAAGTTTAGAAAACGATTTCCAAGGTAACCTCAGTTACTAGATACCAAAAGAGCATTTCAAAATACTCACGCAGCGGAAAAAGACCAACCATGAAGATACTCTAGCAGCGGAATACAAGAACCAATCAAGAAACTCAATGCACACAACATGTCCTAGCCAAGATCCTCAGGAAGCTCATCTCTTCACGACCGCTACAAGCTCGATACTCCGAGAACCTAAAAGAAATCCCTCGACGGGTCACCATAATATCCAACAATGATATCAATCACATCACATCAATAATACATACCAATGAGAATACAGAATAAGAATACGACCCATGTAATCTTACCGCCATAACTTTACTTACTCAAGTAATTCTCATCAGAATAACCATTATCACATTTTGCATCCTGTACTCGATTAACCAATAAACTTGAACATAATATCTGTATTGTACCTCAAACAATACTCAAGATCCTCAAACTATCATAACCAACTCACGATACGGAAATCTACCATTTCTGACCAATACAATCCATCGAATAATATCATCAAATCCCAAGACGATAACCGATTGTCTACCAAAGACAAGACCAAAGCAAATATGGAACATACCTCGAGATATGATGTGCCACGATAATCATACCAGTCTAATCCGGGATCAGAACAATGCAATACGGATAAGGTCCTAACATAAGACCTACAAATGCATACTCATATGACCGCGTCAATATGATCATAACAATAACAATCATGTATACTCAATGGAAATCCGACGATCCAGCGCCCTCAGCATAGATCCCACGATGATCCTACAGATCAACACGAGGTGGATAACCAACAATATACATATGCACAACAACACATGATAAAATCAATGATGCGAATTCACAAGATTCCATCAACACAATACTGGTAATCCAACGATCCAGCGCCCTCAGCATAGATCCCCATGATGATCCCGTCGAACCAACGCATGGTGGAAAACCTTTCCAACGATCCAGCGCCCTCAGCATAGATCCCCATGATGATCCCGTCGAACCAACGCATGGTGGACATTCGATCCAGCGCCCTCAGCATGGATCCTCATAATCCCATCGGATTATTTACACAACATAAACAACACAATATGCATACACATATGAAAATCAACATGTTCATCAACATGAACAACATAACATGCACGACAACATGACAATTTACTAGGACGACTCCATGTTCAACAACATGAAAGAAAATGTACGAGACCAAAATAAATAACACTAAACCATAACCAATATGGAATACTTTCCCCGAGTCCTTCGGGAGCAACCTCGATGTCCAATCATCACCGACGATTATCCTCAATGCTCGACGATCCAAACGTACGATGAACTATAGATAGTCATATCCTCGTCTTTACCATAATGTAACCTAGATATTCGAACATACCAATAACTGAGATAAAGCATATACATTATGATTTACCTCCCAGAATCGAAAGAACGATATGCGATCCGAATACCCAAAGTTCACAATAATAATCATCGCCATATGCATTATAAACGAAATGAAACTGAAACCATTCATTAAATATTATAACTGAGCAAGTAATAACTTGCCTCGATACCGATACGATGATGATGAAGCCGCTACCAGTCATAATGCCTTTGTCTACGAGCTCCTCAGTCCCGATCAAAAGCAATACAATGGATATACTCGAACACGACCGCAATATCCGGTTATAATCACCGATCAATAGTCTCAACCTATCGAAGAAATCAAATAACACATATCCGATAACAATCAACAACCGATAAAACTAACCAATCGAACTCAACGGTTCAACACAACCTCAAATAAACACAGTCAGAACCAACCAAGTCAAACCATCACGAATTCATAATCAAAACACAAAAATATCAAGATCGTCTGCCTACTTAGCGCACGTTAAACGCATAACGTAGCGTGCGCTAAGTTGTCCCGTTAGTGTGCGCTAGCCAGTAAGCTTAGCGTGCGCTAATGCTGTACAGTGGCATGCATTCCAAACATCGACTCACATCTTGCGACTACGAAACTGTAACACCCCAAAAAGCGGCTATTACAGTGCCGTGAATCCCACACTAGGACCCACCAGGCGATATTCAAACTAGACTAAACAAATATTATTTGTGATACCGAACCACAATGAAAAGTCATT
Source organism: Orobanche coerulescens (assembly GCA_033398695.1). NCBI lineage: Eukaryota > Viridiplantae > Streptophyta > Magnoliopsida > Lamiales > Orobanchaceae > Orobanche > Orobanche coerulescens. Next base: position 186,358,355 of record CM065807.1, on the reverse strand, counting down.
ACTCCGATTAGGAGTTTATTAAAACATGGCCAACGGCCTTACAATACACAGGATCCAAAAACAAGTATAAACCATATGGAGATGGAAAATACTTCAAATGTCAAATACAACCAAATAGCAATTTAAATGAAACAGGAATTAACATAACACGGTTTAACATAACCGGACAACAAGAGATGTGGGGGCCCCCGAACTAGTATCCCTCGAACCCCTCGCCGTCGACATGCTCTTCCCGTGCCTTGCCTTTACCTCGACCTAAAATACAATACAAGTATTTCGCCCAACACAGGGTCAGATATACATGATAATCAATTCTTCTGACATATACAATTCACATATATAGATTTCAAAGAAATCATTCCGACTATCAATCATACCCCTCGGGCGTATGAAACGAACAGTCACAAGCATCCAATACTATGGACGATTTACGGTATGGCTCAAAGATGGACATCACAGTACGCCCGGTCCGGTAATGTGTCCGTGTACATGTCCGCCCCGTATACGGAATCCAGAAATATACGTGGGACAATGTACCTAATTAGCCTCACGAAACTACGTCCCGTGTGCACAGTCCAATGCAGAATAATATCCACCAATGATTATATGTGCCTGGCTAAAAATCCTACACAATAACCAATCGGAACGCAGATATGATTCCGGATATGTCACGATACAACATGACAACGAATTCAACAAAACACATATCCGATTAAGGATCAGGAAAACTCACCGAAGTGAAAATAAGGCCAACGAGATCAATGATTCAAAACGATGTACTTGGGAATGCAACCCCATGAAGAAAACGGAATAACTTCAAGGACAATGTCAAATCACGACGAACATTTTATGAACAATTCATACATATGAAAAATATAACTATCAGAAGAATCTAATCATCATTATAACCAAGCAAGATAACTTGCCTCAAATCCGTAAGCGAAAGATAGTCCTTCTCCAAATGATCAAACGGACGGTATCCTCGGTTAAACACTCAATCGAACAAGCAACCTTGAATGAAACGTAATTCATTCAATAACATATTCACATAATATTAATATCAATTCGTAGGAAACGACGCCCGCAACCTACTCGAATAATTCATCCCCCCGTGATGAATACCTTAACGATTAATGAAAGGTTTCATTACAACTAATTCATCTTCCAAAATCGGATTACCATACCAAAAGTGTCCTATAATTCTCTTGTTATTCCATGAACAAAAACATCTTCAATTTGCCAATAAAATTGGTTTAAATCAACTTCTCATTTTCTACAACATCTCTTATTATAAAAGGATAGTCATAATGAATTTGATACCCAATCTACCATGATAGTATCATTCATAAACAGCATCATTTACTTAAGAGCACTATCTATTTAGTATGATGATGAACCACATTCTAAGTTATCAACACAATAGATTAATGAAAAGTTATTGTTGTAAGATTTCTTCAAAGATTTGTGAAACTGAACAAATATGATTTGTTAAAGCTTCTAAGATTTCTGAACTAGATCATCTAATCTTATCTTTAACATTATCAAGTTCTTCTCAAGGTAAATAAATACCTAAAATGGTGTTTAAACACTTTATGATATCAACTTCTTGACTAAATCCAGTTATGATGAAGCTAACCGATCCAACAACGTCCTACTGAGCTAAATTCGTCCAGAAGATGAGTAATGACAACTACAAACATGGTTACTATTATTACAATATCAAGAACTCCTCTAATCTAAACCCTCATTTATCATCTTCATCAAGAAGTGTTTAAAGAGTTTGATTATAACCATGTTTTACTTGCTTAATCTAACTCTAGGTGAAGTATAATTCGTCATTAATCATCAACATAAGAAAATAATGCAGAGAAGTAGGCGCACCTACCTCCAGAAATGAAGAACAACTTCAATGCTATGAGAGAATATATTCCAAGCTTAAAAACAACTCCAAATCTCCAAGGAAATGAGCTCCACTCCGAGATTCAAGGCTTAGAAACAAGTTGGAAGGTTGATATCGTTTTGGTAGTGCAGAGGTACGATATGTGAAGAGAGAAATTCGGTTTGGGGTTGTGAAGAAATGAAAAATAGGCTGGTCCTATAAATAGACTGTGCAGACTTAGCGCACGCTATCGGGACAGATTAGCGTACGCTAATGAACTTACGTACGCTATCCGGTCGATATTACGTACGTAAGCGGCTTATAGTGGCTACTGTCTTGAATTATCGCAAGCCGTTAGCGCACGCTAATGATAAATGGGTTACGCACGCTAATAAAAGTAGATTCTCACTGACACGACAGCTCAGACGTAGATCACATGCATGCTAACGGATAAGGAGTTCACGTGCTCAAGTCAACTGCTGCCAGATTCCCTCTTAGCGTACGCAACCGAGGAAACCCTATGCACGCTAATGCACATGATTAGCGTACGTTAATCTTATTGTGTAGCGTACGCTACATAAACAGAAAAATTCGAAAATGCAACACTCTAATTAACATCGAATCATCACATATGAAATGAAATAACAACGATATGATATTCAAATCTATAATACCACGACGTAATACTAAATGCAACGATTCATGATAATCAGATTATCCGAATAATACAATGACAGGTAAAAAAAATGAAAAGTTACAGTCGGATATTACATACTCCCCCCCTTAAAAAGAGTTTCGTCCTCGAAACTAAGGGGTAAATAACTCGGGGTATCTCGCTCGCATACTATCCTCGGTCTCCCACGTAGCCTCCTCGACTCCGTGTCGTGACCACTGAACTTTCAGTAGGGGAATCGTCTTGTTCCGCAATTGCTTGATCCTCCTCTCGAGTATCCGTACAGGACGCTCCTCGTACGAATGATCCTCTGCTAAGTCAATATCTTCGAATTGAAGTACGTGGCTCGGATCAGCAACATATTTCCTCAGCTGGGAGACATGAAACACGTTGTGAATCTTACTCAAGGTCGGTGGCAAGGCTAGTCGATAGGCCAGATCACCTACACGCTCCAGAACCTCAAACGGACCAATGTAGCTTGGGCTCAGCTTGCCCCTTTTTCCGAAACGAAAAACACCTCGAGTAGGAGACACCTTCATTAACACATGGTCACCAACCTCGAACTCAAGCGGTCGTCGACGGTGGTCAGCATAAGACTTCTGTCGACTTTGAGCCGTTAACAACCGACTCTTAATCAAAGTGATCTTCTCACGGGCGGCTAACAACATATCGGGTTCCGTACCCAGAGATTCTGACAGTTCGTCCCAACACAAAGGGGACCTACAGCGACGGCCATACAATGCCTCATACGGTGCCATCTGAATCGAAGCGTGCCAACTATTATTATAAGTGAATTCCACCAAAGGCAGCTGGGCTTCCCAATCGTTCTTCCAATCAAGAGCACATGCTCTCAACATATCCTCTAGAGTCTGGATGGTTCTCTCCAACTGACCATCGGTCAATGGATGAAAAGCCGCATCAAATTCAACTGCGTGCCCATCGCACGATGAGCGCTTCCGTAAGTGTGACACAAATCGCCCGTCACGGTCTGATACAATGCTTTTGGGGGTACCGTGTAGTCTCACAATTTCCTTAATAAACAGCTGGGCCAATCTCTCGGGGCCCCACGTGTCCTTAATCTCCAAGAAGTGGGCTGATTTGGTCAGACGGTCCACAATCACCCAAATCGTATTCATTCCTCGACGACTCGTCGGCAAGCTAGTGATAAAATCCATAGATATGTCCTCCCATTTCCACTCAGGAATCGGGAGCGGTTTCAGCATTCCTGCGGGTCGCTGGTGCTCAATCTTAACCTCCTGACAGGTCAAACACCTCGAAACGAATTCGGCAACCTCACGTTTCATATTTCCCCACCAATAATTCTGCTTCAAATCCTTATACATCTTGCTAGAGCCCGGGTGAATAGAGTACGGGGTAGCATGGGCTTCTCTCATGATAGAGTTCCTCAACTCTTCGTCAGCGGGTATACAAACTCGATTTCTAAAACGTATCAATCCATCCTCGTGGATCACGAATCCAGGGGCTTTCCCCTGGTTTACTTCATCCCGAACTCGAGATAAGAATGGGTCTGTAACTTGCTTCGATTTGATCATATCATCAAGAGATGAAGAGATCTCAAGGGTGCAAAGTTGTCCCTGAACACGATGTAACCAAACTTCAATTTCTGACCTCATAAGGTCCAACTGCAACTCTCTCTGTGCTGTCAAACGGCTCAGCATCTGCTCCTGCACGGTTTTACGGCTCAATGCGTCGGCAACCACATTAGCTTTACCCGGATGATAAAGGATCTCGATATCATAGTCCTTGATTAATTCTAGCCACCTTCTCTGTCTCATGTTTAACTCCTTCTGAGTAAAAATGTACTTTAGGCTCTTGTGGTCTCTAAAGATCTGGCAGGAAATTCCATAAAGATAGTGACGCCAGATTTTTAAAGCAAACACCACGGCTGCTAACTCCAAGTCATGGGTCAGATAGTTAACTTCATAGGGTCGCAATTGTCTCGATGCATAGGCAATCACTTTCCCTCCCTGCATTAGTACACATCCCAGACCCTGTCTCGACGCGTCACTATACACCACAAATCCTTCCGTTCCTTTTGGTAAGACCAAAACAGGGGCCGACATCAATCGACTCTTGAGCTCATCAAAACTCTTCTGACATGTTTCTGACCACAAATAATTCTTGTCCTTTCGCAGTAAGTTAGTCATTGGTTGCGCAATCTTAGAAAATCCTTCTACGAACCGTCGGTAGTAACCCGCTAGGCCGAGGAAACTACGAACTTCCTTCACGTTCTTCGGTGGTAGCCAATCTCGAATGGCTTCCGTCTTTTGTGGGTCCACTCTCACCCCTTCGGCTGATATCACATGCCCGAGAAAGACAACCTCAGGCATCCAGAATTCACACTTAGAAAATTTCCCATAAAGTTGTTCCCGCCTCAATGTATCGAGAACTTGGTGAAGGTGACGCTCGTGCTCTACGTGATTGCGAGAGTAAATCAGAATGTCGTCAATGAAAACGACTACAAAGCGATCCAGATAGTTAATAAAAACTCGATTCATCAACTCCATGAATACTGCCGGTGCATTAGTCAGTCCAAATGGCATCACCACGAACTCATAATGCCCATAGCGAGTACGGAATGCTGTCTTCGAAATGTCATACTCTCGAATCCTCAGCTGATGATAACCAGATCTCAAGTCGATCTTAGAAAACACGGCAGCTCCCTGAAGTTGGTCCAATAAATCATCAATACGAGGCAAGGGATACTTGTTCTTGATGGTTACCCTGTTCAGCTCACGGTAATCAATACATAAGCGTAGAGATCCATCTTTCTTCCGTACGAATAACACTGGTGCTCCCCAAGGGGACGCACTAGGTCGAATATAGCCTTTGTCAGTCAACTCCTCAAGCTGGTTCTTCAATTCTTGCATCTCAGTCGGAGCCATACGGTACGGTGCTTTTGAGAGCGGGGACGTACCTGGTTCTAACTCAATAATAAACTCCACGTCACGATGAGGAGGTAAGCCTGGTAACTCGTCTGGAAATACATCGGGGTAATCTCGGACTACCGGAATGTCGGCCAATTCAACTGGTCGATCTGCTGTTTTGGTCATGTAGCACCAATAACCAATACACTGACAAGCGCCACTTTGCTTTCATAGCGCTGATGACTCTCCCAGAACGACTGGGATTATCACCACGAAAAATACACTCGAATCCATCATCAGAAGTGACGGTAACCATCCGCTTGCGGACACTGAGTATTGCATCGTGGCGATCCATCCAATCGATACCCAAGATTATATCATCCTTAGGTAGATCGACTACAATCAGGTTTGACAACCACTCACGGTCGTTCAAACGAATAGGACAGTCCTGGACTTCACGATTTCCAATAATTCTTCTACCATCAGGTAGACCAATCACGTAGGGCTCACAATTGATAACATGGTCTAGAGGCAAACGACTTAAACAAGAAGAAGATATAAAGGAGTGTGAAGCACCGGTATCAAAAAGAACACATACAGGCTGGGAGTGGATCTCGAGTATACCTGAAATCATGTTGGCCTCGGGATCGTCAGCTTTCTTCATCTCGTAAATCCTGGGTTTCGCAGTACCGGCACCAGGCGTACCACTTTGATTCCCACGGCCCATTCCCCCATTCGCCCCGGTGGTCTGATAGGAAGCGGACGGAGGCGTCCGGTTCTGGACAGAAGATTGAACTGGAGCATGAGACGCCACTGGATCATGTCCGGGCCCACTCCTGCAAAAACGAGCACGGTGACCATTCTTCCCACAAGTATGGCATGTGATGGCAGGCTTTGGGCAATTGAAGTTGATATGCCCCTGGCCCCCACAGTTGTGGCACACCACGGAAGAGGGAACCGCTCGAGAGTGCGATCCGGCGGGTTTTGACGCCATGGGTGGTCGATCAGAAGGGTTTGGCAATGACTGGGGCTTCCTGAATGTCCCCCGACTACTCTCAGTCTGGTTCTGGTTCTTGGACCTTTTGTTGTTGGACTGGGGTTGTTTCTTGGAAATCTCCTTCGCGGTGAGTTCGTACTCCAGAGCCTTCTCGATGAACTCTGGTAAGGTAGTACAGTGGTGATTCAACAGTTGCATTCTCATTCGGGGTTTAAGCCTCTTGAGGAAGTATTTGATCTTGTTGGCCTCTGTTCAGATAATTGTCGTGGCAAAAGGAAGGAGTGCCTGGAATTTCTCAGCAACAGATAATACATCATCGTCTTCAGACGGGTCGGGGTTCAATAGTTCCGACAGTTTGGCCTCGCGGAGTGGCCTTGGGTAGTAACGGTCTAGCATGAGGTTTTTAAATTCCTCCCAAGTGTAAACACCATGAGCTGGCCTTACTGAAAGCCACCAGGTGTGAGCGCCTTTGCCAAGGTAATACGCGGCTACTGAAACGCGATTCTCTTCCGGGCAGTCCACCATCTGGAAAAGTTTCTCAAAATGCTCGATCCAATGTACAATGTCAGCAGGCTCAGAGGAGCCTTCAAAAGTCGGTGGTCGCTGGCGAGAGATGTCGCTGATAATTCGACTCACGAGTCCGCCAATCACAGGAGGAGGATGAGCCCCCTGCTGCTGGCCAGTAGCGGCCCTCTGCATAGCTTCCATTAGTTGACCCATCTGGGTCATATGTGTCATCATGCTCTGCATTAAGACGTAAGGATCGACACGCGCATCCCCGCGCCCACCGTGGTGCGATTGTTCCCTAGAAGGTGAACCACTGTCTGCGGAACTCTGATCCGCATTCGCGTGTCTGTTGGCTCGAGGTATCGGGATTCGGCCCCTTCCGCGGCCTCGTCCCCCTCTGCCACGACCCCTCAGGTTTCTTTCCATACTGAAAGAATCAATCATAATGATAACCATAAGTACAGTTCAAGATACTAAAATTCTTGTTAAGTTAATAGCAACAAGGAATCACATATTCAAGGAAAACGGTTAGCGATACCACAATGTCGCATCGAATATCATATCGGTGTCAAGTCGAACAATTTCAATTGTATAATAAATTCAGCATTTACCTCGGATTATCAATCAGATAAATCCTGTCACAATTCCTCGAAATAACATGATCAACAAGGAGACCCATACTGATATCAATATCATGCCAGTAATTAAATCATGGCTCATAAAGTACATACCGTATTTGGCTCGTAGGGTAAGGCGCTTGCACAGGTCACACGTGACACGAAGGTCTCTTGATACTAGTTCATTTCTCAATGACTCACAAAAAAAACGACTCTCTGATACCATCTTCTGTAACACCCCAAAAAGCGGCTATTACAGTGCCGTGAATCCCACACTAGGACCCACCAGGCGATATTCAAAACAGACTAAACAAATATTATTTGTGATACCGAACCACAATGAAAAGTCATTAATCCGATTAGGAGTTTATTAAAACATGGCCAACGGCCTTACAATACACAGGATCCAAAAACAAGTATAAACCATATGGAGATGGAAAATACTTCAAATGTCAAATACAACCAAATAGCAATTTAAATGAAACAGGAATTAACATAACACGGTTTAACATAACCGGACAACAAGAGATGTGGGGGCCCCCGAACTAGTATCCCTCGAACCCTTCGCCGTCGACATGCTCTTCCCGTGCCTTGCCTTTACCTCGACCTAAAATACAATACAAGTATTTCGCCCAACACAGGGTCAGATATACATGATAATCAATTATTTTGACATATACAATTCACATATATAGATTTCAAAGAAATCATTCCGACTATCAATCATACCCCTCGGGCGTATGAAACGAACAGTCACAAGCATCCAATACTATAGACGATTTACGGTATGGCTCAAAGATGGACATCACAGTACGCCCGATCCGGTAATGTGTCCGTGTACATGTCCGCCCCGTATACGGAATCCAGAAATATACGTGGGACAATGTACCTAATTAGCCTCACGAAACTACGTCCCGTGTGCACAGTCCAATGCAGAATAATATCCACCAATGACTATATGTGCCTGGCTAAAAATCCAAATAACCAATCGGAACGCGGATATGATTCCGGATATGTCACGATACAACATGACAACGAATTCAACAAAACACATATCCGATTAAGGATCAGGAAAACTCACCGAAGTGAAAATAAGGCCAACGAGATCAATGATTCAAAACGAAGTACTTGGGAATGCAACCCCATGAAGAAAACGGAATAACGTCAAGGACAATGTCAAATCACAACGAACATTTTATGAACAATTCATACATATGAAAAATATAACTATCAGAAGAATCTAATCATCATTATAACCAAGCAAGATAACTTGCCTCAAATCCGTAAGCGAAAGATAGTCCTTCTCCAAATGATCAAACGGACGGTATCCTCGGTTAAACACTCAATCGAACAAGCAACCTTGAATGAAACGTAATTCATTCAATAACATATTCACATAATATTAATATCAATTCGTAGGAAACGACGCCCGCAACCTACTCGAATAATTCATCCCCCCGTGATGAATACCTTAACGATTAATGAAAGGTTTCATTACAACTAATTCATCTTCCAAAATCGGATTACCATACCAAAAGTGTCCTATAATTCTCTTGTTATTCCATGAACAAAAACATCTTCAATTTGCCAATAAAATTGGTTTAAATCAACTTCTCATTTTCTACAACATCTCTTATTATAAAAGGATAGTCATAATGAATTTGATACCCAATCTACCATGATAGTATCATTCATAAACAACATCATTTACTTAAGAACACTATCTATTTCGTATGATGATGAACCACATTCTAAGTTATCAACACAATAGATTAATGAAAAGTTATTGTTGTAAGATTTCTTCAAAGATTTGTGAAACTGAACAAATATGATTTGTTAAAGCTTCTAAGATTTCTGAACTAGATCATCTAATCTTATCTTTAACATTATCAAGTTCTTCTCAAGGTAAATAAATACCTAAAATGGTGTTTAAACACTTTATGATATCAAGTTCTTGACTAAATCCAGTTATGATGAAGCTAACCGATCCAACAACGTCCTACTGAGCTAAATTCGTCCAGAAGATGAGTAATGACAACTACAAACATGGTTACTATTATTACAATATCAAGAACTCCTCTAATCTAAACCCTCATTTATCATCTTCATCAAGAAGTGTTTAAAGAGTTTGATTATAACCATGTTTTACTTGATTAATCTAACTCTAGGTGAAGTATAATTCGTCATTAATCATCAACATAAGAAAATAATGCAGAGAAGAAGGCGCACCTACCTCCAGAAATGAAGAACAACTTCAATGCTATGAGAGAATATATTCCAAGCTTAAAAACAACTCCAAATCTTCAAGGAAATGAGCTCCACTCCGAGATTCAAGGCTTAGAAACAAGTTGGTGAAGGTTGATATCGTTTTGGTAGTGCAGAGGTACGATATGTGAAGAGAGAAATTCGGTTTGGGGTTGTGAAGAAATGAAAAACAGGCTGGTCCTATAAATAGACTGTGCAGACTTAGCGCACGCTATCGGGACAGATTAGCGTACGCTAATGAACTTACGTACGCTATCCGGTCGATATTACGTACGTAAGCGGCTTACAGTGGCTACTGTCTTGAATTATCGCAGGCCGTTAGCGCACGCTAATGATAAATGGGTTACGCACGCTAATAAAAGTAGATTCTCACCGACACGACAGCTCAGACTTAGATCACATGCATGCTAACGGCTAAGGAGTTCACGTGCTGAAGTCAACTGCTGCCAGATTCCCTCTTAGCGTACGCAACCGAGGAAACCTTACGCACGCTAATGCACAGGATTAGCGTACGTTAATCTTACTGTGTAGCGTACGCTACATAAACAGAAAAATTCGAAAATGCAACACTCTAATTAACATCGAATCATCACATATGAAATGAAATAACAACGATATGATATTCAAATCTATAATACCACGACGTAATACTAAATGCAACGATTCATGATAATCAGATTATCCGAATAATACAATGACAGGTAAAAAAAATGAAAAGTTACAGTCGGATATTACAGAAACCGAATGAAGGAAGACATAAATCTCCATATCTCTTGAAGATAAACGACCACATAATTATCACCATGATCATGTCAATGTCCATATATCAATAACAACATCAACAATCAAACCGACTCGATAACAAGGATCGTATCATGCTAAATCTAGAATTCAACCTAGTATCATGATTCATCTCATCTATATCAACCAATATAATTACCAAGATTCAGAAATCCTTCTTAGATCGGGTTAAATGAATCAACATCCTTATGGTATGAAGAATCTTAACTAACGTCCGAAACTCTTATCAAAATTCCATTGAACATCATCATATGATTATCCAACATGCTCCTTGCATGAAATCATCCAAGAAAAACGAACCACTAACGAAGGAATACGAAGATTACCTGGTTTAGATGAACCAAAAAGAAGAACACTAGAACTCCATCCAAAGAATCATGAACAACTTGAAGAACAAGGCTTGAATCCAAGCTCTCAATCTAATGTTGTTAAAGATTATCATCTCACGGTGTTTGGGAACCTCCAGAACCTCCCAAAGCTCTCTCTATCGACTGAAGGAGAAAGAATGGACTAAATGCATCTCAAAACCCGTCTGTCCCCTTTTTATAAAGTATATTACTAGCGTGCGCTAAACCTTATGTTTAGCGTGCGCAACAGCCTTAGCGTGCGCTACCTGACTTTGTTAGCGTGCGCTATCGAAGCCCAGAGGCTACTGCCTTGCTTCGTAAACTAGCTTACGTACGTAATGCCCATGCATTAACGTACGTAAAACATCCTGCTTAGCGTACGCAAGTCATTTACCTTTAGCGTGCGCTAATACCAGTTGACTTGCTACAGTCTACACCTACCACGAAGATGCTCGTGACCCCACATGCCGAAAGCAACCAATAAAGCCAAGATTCCCTGTTGACCGATATACAGTTAGCGTGCGCTAATCAACATGCATTAGCGTGCGCTAACACTACATTATAACATTCGTTGACTTATCAGAACGTGCGCCGAAAGTGGCCTGGTCCACGCGTAGATTCCTTCCGATCGGACTGCATTAGCGTGCGTTATCTTATATCTGTAGCGTGCGCTAAACCTGCACGATAGCGTGCGCTACTCATGATTATTAGCGTGCGCTAATAGTGTTACACTTAGCCAATTTCAGCTATTCTTGTCCAACGTCTCGACATATCAAAAACGAACATAAGACATACTGAACACAAACACTGAATCCAATAATATTCTTAAATATAATTGTCGACCAAATACAACAATTATACCAATACTGACATCTCAGTCCTTCATTATTTTATCCATACTGCATGCATTCCACGCTGTTCAACTTAACTCGGCTAAAATTATATTAAACATCGATAGTAGAAATTCGGATATTACATTCTACACCACTTAAAATAAGTTTCGTCCTCGAAACTTGCAATCCGTCATAAAACAAACAAACATACCGTTCAACCCAAAATATCCCAAAACCATCACGACAATGATCAATCATCATCACTATAGAATAACCACAACAGCATACTTACCAATGCGCAAAGTCGAGGATCTTCTGAGATACTAGCTAGTGACCTCACTGTAAAGTCTCAATACACTTTACAATCACAATTCCTTGAGTCTCAACAAAATATATCACCTTCGGATGAAGCAATCTGCCCGAATCAAATTCTGTCTGCCTGATTCCATAATCAAGTCCCAATTCCGATAAGACGAATAATACACAATACATCTGCGAAACAACTGCCCAAAACAACGATACGAATCCCGAAACATTGACACAAAATCCGAACGCTCAGAGGATCACCAACAATGATCAACAATCAACCGAATTTATCATCGACATGATAAATTCCAATATGACCTACCAGAGGTCAAAACACAATCGAGAATATCATCAACGTGACAAACTCCAACACGATCAACACAGAACCACATAAACAAATATACGAAAGAATAACATTCTCAAAATGACACACCAATCACATACAGTGTATCTCAATAAACATACCCGACTGGTGAGCATATCCCTCAGCGTACGAACAACCAATTACAACCCGTCGAACATATAAAAATTATACATGGAGTGGGAACAACCAATCGATACTCAAAACAACCAGCATGAGGTCAACAACCCCAAATCTGCACTTACAAAGAAATCATTCGAAGATCACTATGGTAAAGTCGAGCTACTACCATACCAAAGTTCGGATCTCTATTCATCGTACCATAGGAATGTCATAACCAGTTCATGAGTCACACTCGAAACTTCACTATGTTATGTACTATGCACCAAATGCGTATGTATATCAATCATACTTTCAAAACCAGTTTGAAATCATATAGTCTCGTCAAGAAGACAAATTTTTCGAAAATTCTTTCAAGAGTTTGAAAACTCAAAACATAAATTTTCGTAAGACCACGAAATCAATTTTAAAAATTAAATCGGCTCACTGTGCCAAGTTCTCGATCAAAATTCTTTTCGAATATGCACGATTAAATAAAATGGAATTTATGCAAATGCTTGTGCATATCCATACTCCTGTATACCACTTCGGCTCGTCACCAATATCCATTGATATTCCATTGGAAAACCACACGATAGAGTTCCAAAATCTCAAATATAAACTCCGACTAAAAACTACTTTCCACATATGACTCGCAACGTCAGTCATTAACCCATCCTGGATCACCTTAAATATGATATGACAAAATATTGAAACGAATCAATACAGCGAAAGACTTCCCGAGAAGTTTCATTTGAACAAGTAAACCAAAGCCTCGAAAGGCGGAAATAACATAAGTAAACGATTGGTAAAGTGTTTTACAGATCTCGGGAGTTTTAGAAAACAAGAAAAAAAAAACCTTTTGAAACATTAGGGTCTCAGCCCGTATCTCGTTCCACATTAGAAGAATTTTTAAAAAGTAGAAAACTCTTTTCGGACTCCAAGTCCTGAGTTACAAAACTATTTCAAAATCTATTGGGTCTCTGCCCAAAAATCATTTTCCGTAAAACATCCGTAAAACATTCATTTTGAAAAGTATCGTTTTCAAATGCTCAAAAGCAGTTTCATATATCACAAAATGAATTTACATGCTACATGTTCTTCTCAACCATGCACAATATTTCTCCCCAAATGCACAATTCTGTTCCAAAATCTAACCAACATACTGATTTCCAAAATCATAGTTTCTCAAGATCATCAATCCTGTCCCACTCTGACATCTCATACTGTAACGCATGATATCTGCTGAATCTCAAAACATATCAACTTAGAACGGCAATAAATCTCAATGAAATTCAAAAATCCAAATACTTACAGATCGTGAAGCCGACGATTCCCCGTGATACTGGCACATGTCTCAACTCTAGAAAATACTCGACATGGATATTTTCAAAACACACGTTTGCCAAATCAGTTCGACTCAAGAACACAATACATCTCATTCCAAAGAATCCCGTTAATGCCATTTGGAAAAGTTATAACAAGCCCAGTACGATACTGGCAAATCACATCACGCACAAGCCTGAGCGAACAATAAAAACTCACGGCTCTAATATTCGCCAATCGACAACTCGAATGACGCGACAAAAACATGACCCAACTCGACCCAAATGCCTAGGTTTTCTCAACCTAAGCTCTGATACCATATTCTGTAACACCCCCAGATTTAACCGGAAATATTACAGCGCCGTGGGCCCCGAGAGGGAACCCACAAGGCTGAAAGAAATTTTCGCAAACATTTACAAATGCCCAAGAGGCCAACGACGGTACTATCTTTAAAAATTCACAAAGACTTATAAAATCCATTTATCAAAAACCGTCGTAAAAACTCATTTGAAATCGCAAGGCCAAACAGCCGACACTCAAAAGTTTAGAAAACGATTTCCAAGGTAACCTCAGTTACTAGATACCAAAAGAGCATTTCAAAATACTCACGCGGTGGAAAAAGACCAACCATGAAGATACTCTAGCAGCGGAATACAAGAACCAATCAAGAAACTCAATGCACACAACATGTCCTAGCCAGTATCCTCCGGGAAGCTCATCTCTTCACGACCGCTACAAGCTCGATACTCCGAGAACCTAAAAAGAAATCCCACGACGGGGTCAGCCATAATATCCAACAATGATATCAATCACATCACATCAATAATACATACCAATGAGAATACAGAATAAGAATACGACCCATGTAATCTTACCGCCATAACTTTACTTACTCAAGTAATTCTCATCAGAATAACCATTATCACATTTTACATACTGTACTCGATTAACCAATAAACTCGAACATAATATCTGTATTGTACCTCAAACAATACTCAAGATCCTCAAACTATCATAACCAACTCACGATACGAAAATCTACCATTTCTGACCAATACGATCCATCGAATAATATCATCAAATCCCAAGACGATAACCGATTGTCCACCAAAGACAAGACCAAAGCAAATATGGAACATATCTCGAGATATGATGTGCCACGATAATCATATCAGTCTAATCCGGGATCAGAACAATGCAATACGGATAAGGTCCTAACATAAGACCTACAAATGCATACTCATATGACCGCGTCAATATGATCATAACAATAACAATCATGTATACTCAATGGAAATCCGACGATCCAGCGCCCTCATCATAGATCCCACGATGATCCTACAGATCAACACGAGGTGGATAACCAACAATATACATATGCACAACAACACATGATAAAATCAATGATGCGAATTCACAAGATTCCATCAGCACAATACTGGTAATCCAACGATCCAGCGCCCTCAGCATAGATTCCCATGATGATCCCGTCGAACCAACGCATGGTGGAAAACCTGTCCAACGATCTAGCGCCCTCAGCATAGATCCCCATGATGATCCCGTCGAACCAACGCATGGTGGACATTCGATCCAGCGCCCTCAGCATGGATCCTCATAATCCCATCGGATTATTTACACAACATAAACAACACAATATGCATACACATATGCAAATCAACATGTTCATCAACATGAACAACATAACATGCACGATAACATGACAATTTACTAGGACGACTCCATGTTCAACAACATGAAAGAAAATGTACGAGACCAAAATAAATAACACTAAACCATAACCAATATGGAATACTTGCCCCGAGTCCTTCGGGAGCAACCTCGATGTCCAATCATCACCGAAGATTATCCTCAATGCTCGGCGATCCAAACGTACGATGAACTATAGATACTCATATCCTCGTCTTTACCATAATGTAACCTAGATATTCGAACATACCAATAACTGAGATAAAGCATATACATTATGATTTACCTCCCAGAATCGAAAGAACGATATGCGATCCGAATACCCAAAGTTCACAATAATAATCATCGCCATATGCATTATAAACGAAATGAAACTGAAACCATTCATTAAATATTATAACTGAGCAAGTAATAACTTGCCTCGATACCGATACGATGATGATGAATCCGCTACCAGTCATAATGACTTTGTCTATGAGCTCCTCAGTCCCGATCAAAAGCAATACAATGGATATACTCGAACACGACCGCAATATCCGGTTATAATCACCGATCAATAGTCTCAACCTATCGAAGAAATCAAATAACACATATCCGATAACAATCAACAACCGATAAAACTAACCAATCGAACTCAACGGTTCAACACAACCTCGAATAAACACAGTCAGAACCAACCAAGTAAAACCATCACGAATTCATAATCAAAACACAAAAATACTGCACTGTCTGCCTACTTAGCGCACGTTAAACGCATAACGTAGCGTGCGCTAAGTTGTCCCGTTAGCGTGCACTAGCCAGTAAGCTTAGCGTGCGCTAATGTTGTACAGTGGCATGCATTCCAAACATCGACTCACATCTTGCGACTACGAAAC
Organism: Orobanche coerulescens; assembly: GCA_033398695.1. NCBI lineage: Eukaryota > Viridiplantae > Streptophyta > Magnoliopsida > Lamiales > Orobanchaceae > Orobanche > Orobanche coerulescens. The sequence goes on along the minus strand of CM065807.1, from coordinate 186,341,874 downwards.
CGAATGAAGGAAGACATAAATCTCCATATCTATTGAAGATAAACGACCACATAATTATCACCATGATCATGTCAATGTCCATATATAAATAACAACATCAACAATCAAACCGACTCGATAACAAGAATCGTATCATGCTAAATCTAGAATTCAACCTAGTATCATGATTCATCTCATCTATATCAACCAATATAATTACCAAGATTCAGAAATCCTTCTTAGATCGGGTTAAATGAATCAACATCCTTATGGTATGAAGAATCTTAACTAACGTCCGAAACTCTTATCAAAATTCCATTGAACATCATCATATGATTATCCAACATGCTCCTTGCATGAAATCATCCAAGAAAAATGAACCACTAACGAAGGAATACGAAGATTACCTGGTTTAGATGAACCAAAAAGAAGAACACTAGAACTCCATCCAAAGAATCATGAACAACTTGAAGAACAAGGCTTGAATCCAAGCTCTCAATCTAATGTTGTTAAAGATTATCATCTCACGGTGTTTGGGAACCTCCAGAACCTCCCAAAGCTCTCTCTATCGACTGAAGGAGAAAGAATGGACTAAATGCATCTCAAAACCCGTCTGTCCCCTTTTATAAAGTATATTACTAGCGTGCGCTAAACCTTATGTTTAGCGTGCGCAACAGCCTTAGCGTGCGCTACCTGACTTTGTTAGCGTGCGCTATCGAAGCCCAGAGGCTACTGCCTTGCTTCGTAAACTAGCTTACCTACGTAATGCCCATGCATTAACGTACGTAAAACATCCTGCTTAGCGTACGCAAGTCATTTACCTTTAGCGTGCGCTAATACCAGTTGACTTGCTACAGTCTACACCTACCACGAAGATGCTCGTGACCCCACATGCCGAAAGCAACCAATAAAGCCAAGATTCCCTGTTGACCGATATACAGTTAGCGTGCGCTAATCAACATGCATTAGCGTGCGCTAACACTACATTACAACATCTGTTGACTTATCAGAACGTGCGCCGAAAGTGGCCTGGTCCACGCATAGATTCCTTCCGATCGGACTGCATTAGCGTGCGTTATCTTATATCTGTAGCGTGCGCTAAACCTGCACGATAGCGTGCGCTACTCATGATTATTAGCGTGCGCTAATAGTGTTACACTTAGCCAATTTCAGCTATTCTTGTCCAACGTCTCGACATATCAAAAACGAACATAATGTAACACCCCCAAGATATTTGAGGTGTATTACAGCGCCGTGGACCCCTACATGGGACCCACCAGGCTAACACAAGAAAACACCACTCGACTAACCATCTCGGTTAGCAAGGAAACAATTATTGACAACAAGAACATAAAACAACACGTCCGGCACAACCGGCATGATAAACATCAACCGACAAATACAGTAACTCCAACAAAGACCAATCACAATCTGAGAGGAAAAGCCTAAGTACTCGCGAGTACAATCTATAAGTTTACAATTTGGAAAACATCCACATCAAAAGAGACAGTAGGAAATAACAAGACTCAATTGCACATGTCAACAACCTTGGCCGACATCCTCGTACCATCCCGCTCGTCTGACTGAACATAACCTGAAATCCATAACAAGAATTTCCCCGACAACGGGTCCCCAAAGGGGTTAGCAATTACGCTAGTACAAGTATTCAAGGCAAACCAATCGCTTACACATTTCATAGTACATGCACCGATATCATTTCAAAACCAAAACTAGACATGTCTTTTTCCGGAAAATAAAGAGTCAAACAATTAGCCTTGAGAACAGGGCGGCAGCATACATTCTCACTCGGGGCCTCACAGGGACCCTAACGAGTTGGCTACAATTACAGAAAAACAAAACCACGCACACGCTATGCCGTGAGAACAGGGCGGCAGCATACATTCTCACTCGAGGCCTTGCAAGGACCTTAACGAGTTGGCTAGCGGTACGAAACTCGTGAAATCCAGGGCGGCAGCATAGATTTCCCTCCTTGACCCCGTCGGGCCAAAACAAGGTGAGTAATTTACAAACAATATACATTACCATTTCACGTTAAGCATAAAGGTTCCCAAAAATACTTGCCTTGAATTATTGACGACGCAACGAACGGAAAGGAAGGTCACCGACGAACGCTAGGAACCAATGAAACCGAACCTAACGATTCGAAGAATACAATCACAACTATTTCTAAATGAATACGGAATTGGAATACACCCGAAAACCCGCCTACGATTCATGTATATTCGTATATAAACAACAATGAGGGCGGACCACAACCAAACCCTCTCAATTCCGTAAAAACCACGAAATATACCATGAATCCGTAGGGAAACTAAGAATACCGACAAGATTAATCATATTCCCAAAACAAGAATAGTATGGACAAGGTACTTGCCTCAAAATCGGCACGCAAGTATCCCGACGAACACGGCTCAACCGGAAAGCTTCGGAACGCCCGATGCTAACGAAAAGGAAGATGACAATGAACGGAAGGGTTCAACACGGTTTCTTCGCAAGAAACTCGACCCTAGCAACATATAATCCATAAATCAACAATCATACGAGGAAGGATAATCGTAGAACGCCCGAAAACCCCTCTATGACATTCTACCGGACACCTTCAAGGCGTCGACCAAGAACTCGACCAAAACAACGAATCGATACGATCCAACCATGGAATAATAAAGAAAATGATATAAAACATCTAAATAATCATCAATCCATCATAATCCTAAGTTAAATCGGATTAATCGGACGAAAACAACCAAAATACTCAAATTCCCCAGAATTAGATTTCTAGGAAATCTGACCTGATTCGGTAGATCGGAAGATGTTATAGGATGGATGATTGATGATATGAACCTCAACACTTCATGGATTAATTGTATAACAACACTCCTCCATGATATACACACCCACAGCCGCGGAAGGGAAGAAAGGAAGTGAGAAATGGCTGAAGAAAAACGCCGGGCCTTAAAGGCCTTGCCGTAGGTTACGTCGTAATCGGCCATGGCTTACGACGTAATCGCCATGGCCGAACTCCGTGCTCGAAAATGCCGAACGTTACGACGCACGGCCGTGGCCTTACGACGTAATCGGCCTTACGACGAATCGCCGGTCACTACCGCACGTTACTCGGCCAGGGCTGGCCTGGCCCGAGCATGCCCGGCCATGACTCGGCCGGGACCAACTCCGACGGCCCGAACGACCCCGAAACCCGAACCTGAGTACGAATCGAAGATACGGTTACGAAGTACTCGAAAATACGAATCCGAGCACCAATAGAACACACGATTCCGACCACCCGAAGGCTCGAAATTCGACAACGGAAAGTAATTACCCCAAACTTTGGGAAATTACGAAAATGGCCCAAAACGCCAGAAAATCACGATACGTGATCGAAACACCAAGGCAAAGCTCGCAACATGAATAATAACATTAAATGAACTTACGAGAAAGTCGAAACAACAGTTTCGGACGAGACTCGCAAGAATCGAACTCAAGTGCGGAAAAACCGCTAAAAAGCACGGAACTCAACAAAACGACACCGAAACGAGCTCGGATGACAAAAAGTGCAGAATTAATCATTCTCGGAATGACGAAACGGTCATGAGCGAGTCGTCAAAACGGACTTCCGCCGAAAAATAGAAATTTACCGAAAATCGAAAATTGCGGATATTACATTCTACCCTCCTTAAAAGAAGTTTCGTCCCGAAACTTAAAATAAGTAGGGATAAGCAATATCCACTGTCAGGAAAACTCGACGAGATACCCAAAAACCGAAAACTCGCGCCCGACGGCGAAACGCTGCAAGAAACGCAAAGGAACATACGTCGTGAAAACACGCTCCATGACGACCAACACAACGCCACCGATAGAGACATAATAAAACCAACAAGTGACAAACGTCATCAAACAGATAATACAACCAAGTCGATTATCCGAAAAATCACAAAACACAACGAACGAAAATCAATATGATTGACCACCCCAACGGTACATCAATCAAAACGTGAGCCAATCGCTGAAGAAATACGGAATTCCACCGCCCAAGGGTTGGAAGATCGAAAACGAGACAAATTTCCCGAATATAAGGAAATTAGGAAGGAGTCTGAATGCTCAACAATCACGAAACGAGATCAACAAAAACCGAATAATCGAACGATCGAACCACAACGGTCGAGACAACAAAAATCGAACAATCATGTTCGAATCACGAAGAACAATAAAATTCAAACAACAACTCTCAGGTTCACGTCTCGGCTCGAGACAATACATGATCCGGTAAAAGCAACAAGATGTGCATTCATATAAGATCCACAGGAAAGGGAATAGCAATAGAAAAGTCACAACGACAAACGAGTTATTCCGAAATAATACCACACTCGTTCGATCAACAAAAGCAAGGGGCATGACAAGCTCAGAAATGTCAACGAACATAAATGAGTCGACAAAGTAGAATATACAGAAGTTCAAAATCCGATCCCTTCGAATAAAAGGACTAGTAGAACCAAATGATGTTACTTCCGAACAAGGTTCACAAGAATCGAACCGAATTCGGAAAAGTCACAGCGATAACCAGATCGACTCAAAATCAGATTACAGCTCGTCCGATCAATGAAACCGAAATACAGAACAAGTTCAGTAAGTATCAACGAACACGAGCGAGTCGATAGAATCGAGAAAGAGAAAATGCAGGAGTCTAAAAACAACACGGGTACTACATTCGACCTCTTATAAAAGAAGGTCGCCCCCGCAACTCACAACAGCGAAATCAAGGTGACGACACAAAAAGCAACCGACAGAAACATCCTTCAAAGGCCTCTCAAAGCCGATTCTGATAACTGCGCTGGAGCACGAACTCCGAAAGTCTCGGTAGCCAATTCGCAAAATTGAATTTGGTGTCCATCGAGTCCACACTTGAAATGTGTTACCGACGAGGAGGACAATATACACGTGCATACCCCGGCACATCACGGTTGAAACACCTCGGCTCGGCATACCGAAATTACAAATGCTAGATACAATGGGGCATAACGTCGCAAAACAACATAGCGGAGATGCCAACTCAGCACAACAAAGAATCATAACACATACCATATACAACGATTACCATCGTAAAGTAATACACACACAAACACTACAGCAACGACGGTATCGTTCGGCGACCTCAACGGCCCGAACGATAACCAGCACATAATTACAACCATCATGAAACAATCACACATGTACACAAATGTACAAACTCAAACTTCAACAGCTCACACCCGTGCGACAACACGCATGTAATATCCGCAATTTTCGATTTCCGGTAATTTCTTTTTTCGGTCGGAGTCCGTTTTGACGACTCGCTCATGACCGTTTCGTCATTCTGAGAATGATTAATTCTACACTTTTTGACATCCGAGTTCGTTTCGGTGTCGTTTCGTTGAGTTCTGTGCTTTTTAGCGACTTTTCCGCACTTGAGTTCGATTCTTGCGAATCTCATCCGAAACTGTTGTTTCGAGTTTCCCGCAAGTCCGTTTATCTTTGTTGGACGTGTTGTGAACTTCGGTTTGGTTATTCGCTCACGTATCGTGATTTTCGGGCCTTTGGGCCATTTTCGTAATTTCCCAAAGTTTGGGGTAATTACCTTCCGTTGTCGAATTTCGAGCCTTCGGGTGGTCGGAATCGTGTGTCCTACTAGCTCTTAGATTCGTCTTTGTGAGTACTTCGTAACCGTATCTTCGGTTCGTATTCGTGTTCGGGTTTCGGTGTCGTTTTGTTGAATTCGGGATTTCTAAACGACTTTTCTAAGTATGAGTTCGTCTTTGTTAGATCACCATTAATTTTTGGTAACTCCAAAAATTATAAATCTTTGCAATATTATAGAACATCGAGTTAGCTTTCCAATGGTTCAAACGGTGAGTCAATCGGAGTCCGGACGAGAGAGTTATGGTCGTTGGAGGTTTTGGGCGAGCACTTCCAGGAGCCTTTCGGCCGATAGGGGGGGCCGATAGACTCTACTGCCGGCATCCCGTATGGGTATCGGTTGGGCCTATCGGCCGATAGGCCGGCCGATAGGTTCTGCTGTGTTACACTATAAATGTGTTGTTTTGAGCGAACAGCTCATTCCTTCCCCATTTTTTCATCACTGCGAGAGAGAGATATAGAGGGGGAGAGTTCTTCATCCGGGGGTCGATTTTCATCATTTCTTTTCGGTTGTGAGGCTCGGATAATCAATCTAACGCGTGTTCTACGGATCTTAATACTTGAATCACTCAAGGTAATATCTCTTGAAACCCTACCTTTTGGATAATTGGGGATTTTGGGGTTTTGTCCGATTCTTTCCGTTTCGTTGATGGATTCATGATGAATATGATTAATCTTGTTGATATCATTAGTTTCCCTACGGATTCATGGTATATTTTCATAGTTTTACGGAATCGAGAGGGTTTGGTTGTGGTCCGCCCGTTGTTATTTTTGTGCGAATATACATGAATCGTAGGCGGGTTTCCGGTGTATTCCATTTCCGTAATCGTTTAGAAGTGGTTGTGATTGTGCTATTCGAATCGTTAGGTTCATATTCGCCGTTCCTCGCGGTCGTGCTTGATTCTTCCGCTCCGCTCGTCGTATTCCTTTTCGTTAGCATCGGGCGCCCAAGCTTCCCGGTTTTGCCGTATCCGTTCGTGGTTCCGTGCTCGTGGTATCGAGGCAAGTACCTTGCCCATACTTTTCTCGCTTTATGTATATGATGATCGGTGGTCGCCTTAATGTGTTTGTTTGGTTGTTTGAAATGAAGTTTCAAAAGATTGCGGTTTGGCCTCGTTAAAGGCTTTCTTTCAAAACGCGTGTTTAGTGAATGGTGTTTTGAGAATTGATTATGATTCGATTATTTTGAACGTTGAAGGATTTTATGAGGATACTCCTCTTGTTTAAAGTTATGGAATCGTGTATTCCGTATTTAAGCTTGTTATTGTATTTTGAAGAGTTTGGTAATGGTGTCGAGTTAATGGCCATCTCTAGTGAGTATTCTTAATGAACTTACATTCTTAGCATGTTAGTATTGCATGAGTAACGTGTGTGTGTGTATGCTCACTACGGGTTAGATCCGACGGGGTCTCGGTAGGGCTCCACGAAGCCGTGGACCGCGAGCTTGCTTTTAACCACCGTGGGTTAGATCCGACGGGGTCTCGGCAGGGATCCACGAAGCCGTGGGTCCGCGGTTAATTGTGGTGCATTTTTACAAATGTGATTCGATATTGGCATTTCCGAAATGAGTGCTTTTGAACGGTTTTCATGATTGCATGCATTGACTAAGTGTGTAAGAGGTAAATTGTTCGTTTGGCCTACTTGGCTAGGATGGCTTTAGAGTATTTTGTGGTTTATGTTTTAAATCCTTTATTTGTGGATTTTGATGTTGGGAGACGAACCTCGTGGTCGTTCTTGTGTCTTGTGAGTTGATGAGATTTGGGGCTAAAATCCCAATGGTTTTGTAAAAGTCGTTTACGGATTTGGGGCTAAAATCCCAACGGTTGGTTAATGTCATTTTTCGTAAAGTAAACCTTTGGGGCGGTGACCCCTTTGTCTTTTGGTTTTCGAAAAGTAGGATTTGATAATCCTAAATTGTTTTCTATTAAAACTCTCGATGGCATTCTAAATCGCTTTATAAATTACTTCCATTGATTTATGATATTTCGTTTTTGAAATGTTATCTCAAAACATTGCCTCGGGAAGAACTTAACGTTTCGTTTGGATCTTTGCGGATCCTCGGTAATTGTTATTCGTGGAATGTGAATAGTATGGCTCGTATTAGCACTGTGTATTGTCACTATCAAAACAGGAGTTTGCTAACCCCGAGTATTCGGGGTGGATGTCTGTTTTGCATTCGGGTTTTGGAGCATAACACAGGGTCGGCATGAAGTAGGATGAAAGATGATCGATACTAATCACATGAGGAACCGTACATGGTGTGTTGGTTCAGTTGTTCTTTATTTTCCATTCTTTGTATTGTTCCCGTTATGCGGTGTAGTTGTATTTTGTCCCTGCGTGGGCATGAGTTGTATTTGAGTTGTATGTATTTGTGGAAAGACCAAATCGGTCATCGAGTCATTGTAGCCTCGAAGGCATTGTCGAGATGTTAAATGTCGTTACCCCAGTAGATCCTTGAGGAAAGGTTCTACGGCGTGTAATATCCCGGAGCGGATCGGGGGTGTTACATAAATGGTATCGGAGCTTAGGTTGAGGGAACCTAGTCAGCGGGTCAAGTCGTGTTGTTTGAGTCTTGTTTCGTTGGATTTTTATCCGACCGTCGTGTCGCGACGCGTCGTTTGAGTTTGTTGGTCGTGATTAGTATCGTGGGCGATCATCATCTTCGTGCGACTGTGGAAGTAAGTCTCCCTTCTTTGTGTTGTGCCTCGTGTGACACGAGCTATTTTTATGATTATTTGTTAAGTGGTGGAATTTTTATGTGAATTTTGATTTCACGATATGTATTTAGTCGACTCGTATTTGATTTATACGAGGAGTGTCGCCGTTTGTGATGTCTTTTATTGTTGTTTTTCTCCGTTGTTGATGATTTTCGAATCGATTTGCACGTTTACAAGTCTCTTGTGAAGCTTTGTGCTTATACACGTTCGACTTGTTCACTAGCCGGTGCGGGAGGGTATTTTATCACGGTTTTGTTCAATGTGGTATTTTATCGTTTATTTTCGTTTAAAGACTTGTATTGTCTTGATTTTAAACGTTTTGATGCGTGTGCTAGGAGTTGTTTTAGTGAACGTCGGTATGTGTGAGTTTTGGGCATTCTGGCCTATTGGATTTTTGAAAACCTTGAGTATCTTAGAAAAATAAATTTCGAGACATACTTTTCAAATGAGTTATTTTCTTGTGGTACATCCTAGATGCCACAATGTATTTCAAAAAATTTCTACCTCGAGGACCAAAATATTTTGAGATATTTTCAACAATTTTATTTAGACCCGAGGGTCGAATATTTTGAAAGTTTTCACTAAGAGAAAGTGTCTTCATTTTTATCAAATGCGAAATGGTTCTCCAATGTCTCGATAACGATGTTTCACGTTTGTACTTTTTTTGAAAGATGATACTCAAGATCAATCGGTGTTCTTCTAAATTATTTTCAAAATGAGGTTTTCGTTTTTAAAACCTATCCATTCCCGTTTGAGGGCTGGGTATGTATGTGTGACGTTCGCGTTGTCATTTTGATACTTTCTCCCGAGTATGATCGAATTGGCGGTGTGAATATTGAGTCGCTTTCCACACATTGGTTGTGCTAGCCTGTGAGAGGCGGAATGTTGGTATTGAATGTTGTCGCCGTGGCGATTTCTGCGTTGTCGAGGATGTGCGAGCCGTTAGAGCTTGGTATGGTATGACCGTGTGCATCGGTGATCGTTCCGTTATGTGTCGATTGTTTAATGTCTTGTTACCTTGCTCCCGTTTTGTGAATTTCGTGGACGAGGTCGGAGGTAATGCCCGTACTATTTTGACTTCTGTGTTTTCTCTTCCCGCCTATCGATTCGCTCATGTTCGTTGGTACTTTATGAACTTGTTCGGTATTTGATTTCATCGTCCGAACGAGCCGTGATCTTGTTGTAGGCCGATCTGGTTATCGGTGTGATTTTTTCGAGTTCGGTTCGATTCTTGTGAACTTTGTTCGGGAGTAACATCCTTTGGTTCTACTAGTCCTTTTATTCGATCAGGATCGGATTTTGAACTTCGTATTTTCTACTATGTCAACTCAATTATGTTCGTTGGCATTACTGAGCATGTCCTCCCCTTATTATTGTATATCGAACGAGTGTGTTATCATGTCGGAATATCTTATTTGTAGTTGTGAATTTTCAATCGCTATTCCCTTTACTGTGGATATTATGGGAATGCTTGTCTTGTAGTTGTCTCCAGATCATCCTTGGAGTTATTGTTGAAATTTATTGTTCTTCGTGATTCGAACATGATTCTCCGATTTTTGTTGTCTCGATCGTTTGTTTGTTCGGTTTTTGTTCTCGTTTCGTGATTGTTGAACGTTCAGGCTCCTTCGTAATTCCCTTTAGTTCGGGAAATTAGTTTCGTTTTCAATCTTCCATCCCTTAGGCGATGGGATTCCGTGTTTGTTCATCGGTTGACTCGCGTTTTGATTGAGGTACCGTTGGGTTGGTCAATCATGTTGATTTTCGTTCGTTGTGTTTTGTGATTATCGGATAATTGACTTGACTATAGTATCCGTTTGATGACGCTTGTCACTTGTCGGTTTTATTATATCCCTAACGGCGACGTTGTGTTGGTCACCGTGGAGCGTGTTTACACGCCGTATATTCCTTTGCGTTGTTTGTAACATTTCGCCGTTGGGCATTAGTTACGCATTCTTGTGTGTCTCGTTGAGTTTTTCCTGGCGGAATATTTCTTCTCCCTACTTGTTTTAAGTTTCGGGACGAAACTTCTTTTAAGGAGGGTAGAATGTAATATCCGCAATTTTCGATTTCCGGTAATTTCTTTTTTCGGTCGGAGTCCGTTTTGACGACTCTCTCATGACCGTTTCGTCATTCTGAGAATGATTAATTCTACACTTTTTGACATCCGAGTTCGTTTCGGTGTCGTTTCGTTGAGTTCTGTGCTTTTTAGCGACTTTTCCGCACTTGAGTTCGATTCTTGCGAATCTCATTCGAAACTGTTGTTTCGAGTTTCCCGCAAGTCCGTTTATCTTTGTTGGACGTGTTGTGAACTTCGGTTTGGTTATTCGCTCACGTATCGTGATTTTCGGGCCTTTGGGCCATTTTCGTAATTTCCCAAAGTTTGGGGTAATTACCTTCCGTTGTCGAATTTCGAGCCTTCGGGTGGTCGGAATCGTGTGTCCTACTAGCTCTTAGATTCGACTTTGTGAGTACTTCGTAACCGTATCTTCGGTTCGTATTCAGGTTCGGGTTTCGGTGTCGTTTTGTTGAATTCAGGATTTCTAAACGACTTTTCTAAGTATGAGTTCGTCTTTGTTAGATCACCATTAATTTTTGGTAACTCCAAAAATTATAAATCTTTGCAATATTATAGAACATCGAGTTAGCTTTCCAATGGTTCAAACGGTGAGTCAATCGGAGTCCGGACGAGAGAGTTATGGTCGTTTGAGTTTTTTGCCGAGCACTTCCAGGAGCCTTTCGGCCGATAGGGGGGCCGATAGACTCTACTGCCGGCATCCCGTATGGGTATCGGTTGGGCCTATCGGCCGATAGGCCGGCCGATAGGTTCTGCTGTGTTACACTATAAATGTGTTGTTTTGAGCGAACAACTTATTCCTTCCCCATTTTTTCACTGCTGCGCGAGAGAGAGAGATATAGAGGGGGAGAGTTCTTCATCCGGGGGTCGATTTTCATCATTTCTTTTCGGTTGTGAGGCTCGGATAATCAATCTAACGCGTGTTCTACGGATCTTAATACTTGAATCACTCAAGGTAATATCTCTTGAAACCCTACCTTTTTGGATAATTGGGGATTTTGGGGTTTTGTCCGATTCTTTCCGTTTCGTTGATGGATTCATGATGAATATGATTAATCTTGTTGATATCATTAGTTTCCCTACGGATTCATGGTATATTTTCATAGTTTTACGGAATCGAGAGGGTTTGGTTGTGGTCCGCCCTCGTTGTTATTTTTGTGCGAATATACATGAATCGTAGGCGGGTTTCCGGGTGTATTCCATTTCCGTAATCGTTTAGAAGTGGTTGTGATTATGCTATTCGAATCGTTAGGTTCATATTCGTCGGTTCCTCGCGGTCGTGCTTGATTCTTCCGTTCCGTTCGTTGTCGTATTCCTTTTCGTTAGCATCGGGCGTTCCGAAGCTTCCCGGTTTTGCCGTATCCGTTCGTGGTTCCGTGCTCGTGGTATCGAGGCAAGTACCTTGCCCATACTTTTCTCGTTTTATGTATATGATGATCGGTGGTCGTCTTAATGTGTTTGTTTGGTTGTTTGAAATGAAGTTTCAAAAGATTGCGGTTTGGCCTCGTTAAAGGCTTTCTTTCAAAACGCGTGTGTTTTGTGAATGGTGTTTTGAGAATTGATTATGATTCGATTATTTTGAACGTTGAAGGATTTTATGAGGATACTCCTCTTGTTTAAAGTTATGGAATCGTGTATTCCGTATTTAAGCTTGTTATTGTATTTTGAAGAGTTTGGTAATGGTGTCGAGTTAATGGCCATCTCTAGTGAGTATTCTTAATGAACTTACATTCTTAGCATGTTAGTATTGCATGAGTAACGTGTGTGTGTGTATGCTCACTACGGGTTAGATCCGACGGGGTCTCGGTAGGGCTCCACGAAGCTGTGGACCGCGAGCTTGCTTTTAACCACTGTGGGTTAGATCCGACGGGGTCTCGGCAGGGATCCACGAAGCTGTGGGTCCGCGGTTAATTGTGGTGCATTTTTACAAATGTGATTCGATATTGGCATTTCCGGAAATGAGTGCTTTTGAACGGTTTTCATGATTGCATGCATTGACTAAGTGTGTAAGAGGTAAATTGTTCGTTTGGCCTACTTGGCTAGGATGGCTTTAGAGTATTTTGTGGTTTATGTTTTAAATCCTTTATTTGTGGATTTTGATGTTGGGAGACGAACCTCGTGGTCGTTCTTGTGTACTGTGAGTTGATGAGATTTGGGGCTAAAATCCCAATGGTTTTGTAAAAGTCGTTTTACGGATTTGGGGCTAAAATCCCAACGGTTGGTTAATGTCATTTTTCAGAAAGTAAACCTTTGGGGCGGTGACCCCTTTTGTCTTTTGGTTTTCGAAAAGTAGGATTTGATAATCCTAAATTGTTTTCTATTAAAACTCTCGATGGCATTCTAAACTGTTTTATAAATTACTTCCATTGATTTATGATATTTCGTTTTTGAAATGTTTTCTCAAACCCTTGCCTCGGGAAGTACTTTTCGTTTCGTTTGGATCTTTGAGGATCCTCGGTTATTGTTATTCGTGGAATGTGAATTGTATGGCTCGTATTTGCACTTTGTATTTGCACTAGCAAAACAGTGGAGTTTTGCTAACCCCCGAGTATTCGGGGGGTGGATGTCTGTTTTTGCATTCAGGTTTTGGAGCATAACACAGGGTCGGCATGAAGGATGATGAAAGATGATCGATACTAATCACATGAGGAACCGTACATCGTGTGTTGGTTCAGTTGTACTTTATTTTCCGCTGCTGTATTGTTCCCGTTGTACGGGTGTAGTTGTATTTTGTCCCCTGCGTGGGCATGAGTTGTATTTGAGTTGTATGTATTTGTGGAAAGACCAAATCGGTCTACTGAGTCATTGTAGACTCGAAGGCATTGTCGAGATGTTAAATGTCGTTACCAGCCTGGTAGATCCTTGAGGAAAGGTTCTACGGCGTGTAATATCCCGGAGCGGATTGGGGGTGTTACAACGCAAACCACCACGAGGCGACAAACAGTAAATACCAGTTCACACCTCTCACAGAGGGCTAGTACAACAAATGCGTGGCAACGCCTCGACGTTCATGCCACCAATACGATCACAATTCGGGGTTAACACCGTAACGAAAGTTCGAAAACCATACACGCATTTCCGGTCCGCAAACAGAAATGATAGGTTTTAAAAACAAAAACCACCTTTTGAAAACAGTTTGGAAACAACAGTTGATCTTGAGTATCATTTTACAAAAAGTAGTACAAACACCATTATCGAGACTTTGAAAGTCATCTTGCGTTTGAACAAAAATGAGGACACCTTTCTTTTAGTGAAAAAATTTCAAAAATATTCGACCCTTGGGTCTAAGCAACTTCATTTGAAAATATCTCAAATATATTGGTCCTCGAATTAGAAGAATTTTGAAATATATTGTGGCACCTTGGACGTACCACGAGAAAATAATTCATTTTAAAAGTACGTCTCGAATTTTAATTTTCTAAGATACTCAAGGTTTTCAAAAATAATTCAATGGACTAGAATGCCCAAAAAGTTTAGGTACTTTCACGGAACATTATAGCGCCGTGTGTCCCGCGCCGGAACCCAGCAGGCTAAAAACCATTTACAAAAACGCCAAAAAGGCCGATGACGGTAATATTTCAAAAACTCACAGAAGCCATTTAGAAAATAATAAATACCGTCATAAGAATTTCGCCAAAATGATCAGGGCCATAATGCCAAAAACTCGGTTAAGGTAATCGGTTTTTGAAATAAAACTCAGTCGGTAAAATACCGAAAGCCATTACAAAAGAACTCACGCAGCGGATAAAATAAATACAGTCCAACATGCACAATCCAGCAACACTACTCCTCATATGAACGAAAAATGGGAGTCAAATAATCACGTATCACGAAATCAAAATCCATAAGAGGATTCCGTCAATTAACTCATAATAAAAAAAAAATAGCTCGTGTCACACGAGGCACAACACAAAGAAGGGAGACTTACATCCACAGGTCGCACGTAAGTGACGACCGCCCCTCGATACTAATCACAACCAATGATCCCAAACAACGCGTCGCGATGCGACTAAGTCAGACAAAATCCGACGAGACAAAACTCAACAAACACAACTTGACTCGACAGCCTAGGTTTCCCCAGGCTAATCTGATTTTAAAAATCGTATACTCGAGTTATTCGAAAATAAAACCGATAAGTTAAAAATCATTTTCAAGACCCCTTTTTAAACACGACAAGGGCTTAACAGTGGTAGCATTTTATAAAATGTCCTAAACACTTTTAAACACGACCTTTAAATACGACACGAGGTTTTATTTGAAAATACAAAATGGCTCGCCAAATTCATGTCACTTTTCAAAAACCCACAATACGATCAAGTCTAAGAAATTTTCAAGCATGCACGCCGCATGTATTATTATTAATAGAAACACATTGGTTGTAAATAACAATAATTAGCCAAGTACCAACAATTCCCGGACACACTCATATACGACATTCAAAAATCACCAGTTCAAAAAGCGCAACTCGGAAATACCAATTCCAAGCATATGTCAAACTATCTCTTCAAGTTTAACAACGTAACCAAAGATCACCGATTTGGACGTATGTCGAAACCAGCTATGTGAGTTTCTCAACAAACTCTGCCATCAATACCTATACCGGAACATATCAATCTTCAAAACTTCTACATTATACTGCACCCTTCGGTGTCCAACTCATCGGTACATTCGGCTCAACATACACTTGGTATATCGCAATTACCAAACACAGATTCCATCATACAACAAAAGACTAGAGAGTCAAGCCCTCTCACAATATACCACGGAGCAAAACTCGGATCTTTCGATCACCAACGATCCCACCAATGCTAGGAAGTTTAGCGATGGAAGGCTCGCAAAACGACAAATGGTCAAGCCCGGAACGGTGCACCTACTCCAGAGAGACAAAGGACGGCGCAATACTAGAATCAAAAGTACACAAACCGGATGGATCGAGAAACAATTCGACGATAAGTACGAGAGAGGCAATCACAGTTCAAGAAGTGGAATTTCAATACGAGAAAACAAGAGAATCGAGTAAGGAGAACTTACGAGCACTGGATGTACTGAGATGCCGGCAGCGGTGTGACAATGTGCAAAACAAAACACAACTAGACCCAAATAACCAACAAGCCTATGTATCCATAAACCTAGAGCTCTGATACCATTTTCTGTAACACCCCCAAGATATTCGAGGTGTATTACAGCGCCGTGGACCCCTACATGGGACCCACCAGGCTAACACAAGAAAACACCACTCGACTAACCATCTCGGTTAGCAAGGAAACAATTATTAACAACAAGAACATAAAACAACACGTCCGGCACAACCGGCATAATAAACATCAACCGACAAATACAGTAACTCCAACAAAGACCAATCACAATCTGAGAGGAAAAGCCTAAGTACTCGCGATTACAATCTATAAGTTTACAATTTGGAAAACATCCACATCAAAAGAGACAGTAGGAAATAACAAGACTCAATTGCACATGTCAACAACCTTGGCCGACATCCTCGTACCATCCCAGCGCCCGCTCGTCTGACTGAACATAACCTGAAATCCATAACAAGAATTTCCCCGACAACGGGTCCCCAAAGGGGTTAGCAATTACGCTAGTACAAGTATTCAAGGTAAACCAATCGCTTACACATTTCATAGTACATGCACCAATATCATTTCAAAACCAAAACTAGACATGTCTTTTTCCGGAAAATAAACAGTCAAACAATTAGCCTTGAGAACAGGGCGGCAGCATACATTCTCACTCGGGGCCTCACAGAGACCCTAACGAGTTGGCTACAATTACAGAAAAACAAAACCACGCACACGCTATGCCGTGAGAACAGGGCGGCAGCATACATTCTCACTCGAGGCCTTGCAAGGACCTTAACGAGTTGGCTAGCGGTACAAAACTCGTGAAATCCAGGGCGGCAGCATAGATTTCCCTCCTTGACCCCGTCGGGCCAACACAAGGTGAGTAATTTACAAACAATATACATTACCATTTCACGTTAAGCATAAAGGTTCCCAAAAATACTTGCCTTGAATTATTGACGACGCAACGAACGGAAAGGAAGGTCACCGACGAACGCTAGGAACCAATGAAACCGAACCTAACGATTCGAAGAATACAATCACAACCATTTCTAAATGAATACGGAATTGGAATACACCCGAAAACCCGCCTACGATTCATGTATATTCGTATATAAACAACAATGAGGGCGGACCACAACCAAACCCTCTCAATTCCGTAAAAACCACGAAATATACCATGAATCCGTAGGGAAACTAAGAATACCGACAAGATTAATCATATTCCCAAAACAAGAATAGTATGGACAAGGTACTTGCCTCAAAATCGCACGCAAGTATCCCGACGAACACGGCTCAACCGAAAGCTTCTAACGCCCGATGCTAACGAAAAGGAAGATGACAATGAACTAAGGGTTCAACACGGTTTCTTCGCAAGAAACTCGACCCTAGCAACATATAATCCATAAATCAACAATCATACGAGGAAGGATAATCGTAGAACGCCCGAAAACCCTCTATGACATTCTAGGACACCTTCAAGGCGTCGACCAAGAACTCGACCAAAACAACGAATCGATACGATCCAACCATGGAATAATAAAGAAAATGATATAAAACATCTAAATAATCATCAATCCATCATAATCCTAAGTTAAATCGGATTAATCGGACGAAAGCAACCAAAATACTCAAATTCCCCAAAATTATATTTCTAGGAAATCGACTGGTCAGTAGATCGGAGGATGTTATAGGACGGATGATTGATGATATGAACCTCAACACTTCATGGATTAATTGTATAACAACACTCCTCCATGATATACACACCCACATCGCGGAAGGGAAGAAAGGAAGTGAGAAATGGTCAAGAAAACGCCGCTGACCTTAAATAGCCGATCACGGCCGGGTTACGACGTAACCGCCACGGCTTACGACGTAACCGGCCATGGCCGAACTCCCCGCTGGAAAATGCCTAACGCGACGTTACGCCAGTGGCCTTACGACGAATCGCCTTACGACGAATCGCCGTCACTACCGCACGTTACTCGGCGGTATGCTGGCCCGAGCATGCCCGGCCATGACTCGGCCGGGACCAACTCCGACGGCCCGAACGACCCCGAAACCCGAACCTGAGTACGAATCGAAGATACGGTTATGAAGTACTCGAAAATACGAATCCGAGCACCAATAGAACACACGATTCCGACCACCCGAAGGCTCGAAATTCGACAACGGAAAGTAATTACCCCAAACTTTGGGAAATTACGAAAATGGCCCAAAACGCCAGAAAATCACGATACGTGATCGAAACACCAAGGCAAAGCTCGCAACATGAATAATAACATTAAATGAACTTACGAGAAAGTCGAAACAACAGTTTCGGACGAGACTCGCAAGAATCGAACTCAAGTGCGGAAAAACCGCTAAAAAGCACGGAACTCAACAAAACGACACCGAAACGAGCTCGGATGACAAAAAGTGCAGAATTAATCATTCTCGGAATGACGAAATGGTCATGAGCGAGTCGTCAAAACGGACTTCCGCCGAAAAAAAGAAATTTACCGAAAATCGAAAATTGCGGATATTACACATAAGACACACTGAACACAAACACTGAATCCAATAATATTCTTAAATAGAATTGTCGACCAAATACAACAATTATACCAATACTGACATCTCAGTCCTTCATTATTTTATCCATACTGTACAGATTCCATGCTGTACAACATAACTCGGATAAAATAATATTAAACATCAATAGTAGAAATTCCGGATATTACACCCTCAAATCCCACCGACCTACCGCCTGACCTTATCCATCCATTTAAACTGCCCCGAAAAACCCTACCCTTATAACACCCCACTTCGCCTCTCCGTCACCACTCTCACACTATCCCCTTCACTTCTACTTTCTCTTGCAACCGGCCGCATTTCTCTCTAAGATATTATCCAGGCACTTCTCCCTGTCTCCTTACAACCCGCAGCGTTTTTTATCCCAAAATCTTCCCACCCCCATCACGGTTCCTAGACATTGATCATTCGTTGCTAGACACCTACCTGAGTGGCAATGATGTATAAAATTTTTATTTATTTCAACATATTCGATTTTTCATTCCCGTTCGGTAATATGGCGCACGGTTGATTTTCACGGCGCCGTTCTTCTACGATGGAAAGATCTTGCGTCTTTCATTTTCTAATTTTTATTTCACGATCTATATTATTATCTTACTCAAACTCGATGATTTATATAATTTTTGTTTATTTCAACATACTCAATTTTTCATTTCATTTCGGTAATAAGGGCGTATGGTTTATTTTTACGGCGTCGTTCCTCTACGACGGTAAGATCTTGCGCTTCTTTCATCTTTTAAGTTTTATTTTTCTATCTAAATTATTATCTAAATGATTTATATAAATATTGTTTATTTCTGGATCCAGATCTGGTGATTGTCTAGCAGATCTGAGTATGTGAAGACGACGGAATTCAGTAAATTATTCCGGTAATATCTGAGTTGAAAGGTTCAGGTAGATATATTTGTCTTTCTATTTCTAGATCTGTGTGTTTTAATTCTGCTAAAATACTTTTCTCAATTTAGTATATTATTTGCTTAATAATTTTTTATTTATAAAATTTTTATTCATATCTTGACCAAATCTGGGAGAAATAATGATGGAAATTGGATTTTTGGAAGTTGGATTTTTAATTTAATCGAAAGAGTACTGTTGATTTTTAATAAAAATCTTCCAAAAATATTGATGAACAGTACTCTATTTAGTTTATGATGAAAATATTGAAGGGAAGTATAATAAAAAAATTTGTGAACGGAAATATTGGATTTTTAATTTAAGTGGAAGATTTTTAAAATACAAACAATTGGTGGGTACTGTTGCTTATTCAGTAAATTATTCCCGTTATATATGAGTTGAAAGGTTCAGGTAGATATATTTGTCTTTCTATTTCTAAATCTGTGTGTTTTAATTCTGCTAAAATACTTTTCTCAATTTAGTATATTATCTGCTTAATAATTTTTTTTTTTTATAAAATTTTTATTCATATCTTGAGCAGATCTAGGAAAAATAATGATGAAAATTGGATTTTTAAAGTTGGATTTTTAATTTAAGCGGAACACCCTATTTTGATTTTTAATAAAAAAACTTCAAAAAATATTGATGAACAGTACTCTATTTAGTTTATGATGAAAATATTGAACGGAAATAACAAAAAATTTTGTGAACGAATATATTGTTTTTTTAATTTAAGCGGAAGATTTTTAAATTACAAACAATTGATGAGTACTATTGCTTATTCAGTAAATTATTTCGGTAATATCTGAGTTGAAAGGTTCAGGTAGATATATTTGTCTTTCTATTTCTAGATCTGTGTGTTTTAATTCTGCTAAAATACTTTTCTCAATTTAGTATATTATTTGCTTAATAATTTTTTATTTATAAAATTTTTATTCATATCTTGACCAGATCTGGGAGAAATAATGATGGAAATTGGATTTTTGGAAGTTGGATTTTTAATTTAAGCGGAAGAGTACTGTTGATTTTTAATAAAAATCTTCCAAAAATATTGATGAACAGTACTCTATTTAGTTTATGATGAAAATATTGAAGGGAAGTATAATAAAAAAATTTGTGAACGAAAATATTGGATTTTTAATTTAAGTGGAAGATTTTTAAAATACAAACAATTGGTGAGTACTGTTGCTTATTCAGTAAATTATTCCGGTAATATCTTAGTTGAAAGGTTCAGGTAGATATATTTGTCTTTCTATTTCTAAATCTGTTTGTTTTAATTCTGCTAAAATACTTTTCTCAATTTAGTATATTATCTGCTTAATAATTTTTTATTTATAAAATTTTTATTCATATCTTGACCAGATCTGGGAAAAATAATGATGGAAATTGAATTTTTAAAGTTGGAATTTTAATTTAAGCGGAACACCCTATTTTGATTTTTAATAAAAATCTTCCAAAAATATTGATGAACAGTACTCTATTTAGTTTATGATGAAAATATTGAACGAAAATAATAAAAAAATTTGTGAATGAAAATATTGGATTTTTAATTTAAGCGGAATATTTTTAAATTACAAACAATTGGTGAGTATTGTTGCTTATTCAATAAATTATTCCGGTAATATCTGAGTTGAAAGGTTCAGGTAGATATATTTGTCTTTCTATTTCTAGATCTATGTGTTTTAATTCTGCTAAAATACTTTTCTCAATTTAGTATATTATTTGCTTAATAATTTTTTATTAATGAAATTTTTATTCATATCTTGACCAGATCTGGGAGAAATAATGATGGAATTGGATTTTTGGAAGTTGGATTTTTAATTTAAGCGGAAGAGTACTATTGATTTTTAATCAAAATCTTCCAAAAATATTGATGAACAGTACTCTATTTAGTTTATGATGAAAATATTGAATGGAAATAATAAAAAAATTTGTGAACGAAAATATTGGATTTTTAATTTAAGCGGAAGATTTTTAAATTACAAACACTTGGTGAGTACTGTTGCTTTCTGACTGAAATGTCATGGCCCTAATGTTACACTTAAAATGATACATCTAAGCTGGTTTTCAGTTTCAGTTATATATGTTGCTTGAGAAATATTTTGATTTATGTGTTTATCCTTTTAAGATACTTACTAAATTCTTTTACTATCAATTGCGAGGTTAATCTAGAGATACATAAATGGTTTAATACACTGTGGATTCAAAGGACCGTAAAATGTGCATCAAAGGTATTGTAATATTCGAACAATAATATTACAACAAATAATTATAAATTACGTACCTTCGATACCAAATTTTGTTTGAGACTGGTGTCTTGATTTTTTGTTCTCAACTTTGATACAATCTGTGATAGAGAGTAAAATAGAAGTAAGAGTTAAACATTTAATAATCAAACAATACATAAGATAAGATAGAATTGCTTATAACAAATCATTACCTTTGATGTATTTATGAATAGTATTAGTCTGCCTATAACGGTGATTGGCAAATGATGAATAGAATTTGATAGATCAGTTGAATGATCAGTCGTGGGGTATAAATTCGTAGGGTATATGTATAATGGATGCGTTCTTGATATATTTAAAACTGGCTGTCTGGTTATTATTTATACTGAATATGGTATGTTATATGGGATAAACCCAAATATGTGGATTTCTAGAATCTGAAGATTAATAGTTATCCAATCTGTTTACAATTCTTAGTTTGTTAAGATAATTATGTAGATTATTATTATCCGATGAAAATACATATTTTCAGTCATATTTAATAAATCGGTTTTTAAGATTATTCCATAATTTTAGCTAAGAAATCGATATCTAAATTCACAAATTGATTATCTGTTTATTATTTATACTGAATATATTATGCTAGATAGGATAAACTCAAATATGTGGATTTGTAAAATCTTAAGAATAATAGATATCCAGCTCGTATTAAATTCTGGATTTGTTAAGATAATTATAAAAATTATTATTATCTGATCAAAATATACTACTAAATTGTTTCCTGAAAATGGCAGCAATTAAATTACGTCTAACAATACAGGACTTGGAGTTGTTCGTATCATGCTGAAAAGTTGGATATGCTGGACTCGAATTCGTTACCAACTTTATTCCAATATGTATTATTCAAATCTAGAATGTAATTTGGCAGGCTGTGATTGTAAATAAATATTTATATGTAATTTATTTATCGTAACGAATTCGAGTCTGGAAATCGCTCAAGCCGTATGCATGAGGTCCTGAAATCGCCAAAGCCGTATGCGTGAGGTATATCTCTTTCTAACTCTAATTATTTCTTATGTTCAGTTTGCTAATCATGGTTGATATCTAACTCTTTAAACACTTGTATGGATTGTATGTATATAATTGTTAAGTTATAGTTCTCACTTTAAAAATAGATTTGATTAGGCTCCTGAACTTGAATATTACAAAATAAAATTATAGAGTTATGGATAAGTATGTATTTAAGACAATCATAGAAAATAAAGTACAATTGATCATTATATGAAGACAATCGAAGAAAACAAAATGCAATTAATCATTAAGAAATTAATACTAAAGGTCCCAAATATCAAAATAGGGTGATAAACGGAATCAAAACACAAAACAAAACAAAAGATATCTAAAAAAATAAATTATACTGTTCCAAAACGCCCAAAATTATGGAATACTTTTCTCCTTCTTTATCACCACTTTAGTTGAAGAACTTTGCAGTCCTATAATAATGACTTCTTCATCAATTTCAATCTCTCTGCCACGCTTAGTGTAACACCCCGAGATATTAGAAGTATATTACAGTGCCGTGGAACCCTACGTGGGACCCACCAGGCTAAAACAAGAAAACACTACTCGACTAACCATTTCGGTTAGCGAGGATACACACAATAACAACACGCCCGAAAGAACGGGCGAAATAGAACATCAACCGACAAACATAAAAGTTCCAACAAATAACAGTCACCATACGAAGATCAAAAGTCTAAGTACTCGCGAGTACAATCTATTAGTTTAGAAAATAGACGACAACCATATCGAAAGGAACAACGGAAATAAAAGGACTCAATTGCACATGTCAACGACCTTGGCCAGCATTCTCGTACTGCCCCAGCGCCCGCTCGTCCGGCAGAACATAACCTGAAATCCATAACAAGAATTTCCCCAAAACGGGTCCCGAAAGGGGTTAGCAATTACGCTAGTACAAGTAATCAAGGCAAACCATTCGCTTACACGTTTCATAGTATAATGCACCAAATCATTTCAAAACTAAAACCAGACATGTCTTTTCCGGAAATAAACAGTCAATCACATTTGCCTAGGACCGGGATGAAGCCATAAATCCCACTCGAGGCCTCTAAGGACCCTCCTGAGCTGACCATATCATAAAACAAATCATGCACATGCATCGCCGATGTAGTACCCGAGATTTCTGATATGTATTTGGAACTTGTGATATTATAATTATTGTACTTTTGTCTGAGTATTATTCTCCGTATTTCATTATCCGATGTTGTCGAGCGTATGATTTCGTGCATGTGATTTGAAGATTGTAATTCTGCGCATGTAGCGCACGCTACCGGCTATGTGTAGCGTACGCTAACATGGATTTATAGCGCACGCTACAAAGGAACATTAGCGCACGCTATGCGTGGTCAATTTGATTGGGACGTGCGGTAGGTGAGATCTGGCCGGGGGACCCTTGTTGGATTGTGTCGGGATGAACCTGGACGGCTTTCGGGAATAGCCGAGTCAATGCCTTAGCGCACGCTACAGGCATGTGCATAGCGCGCGCTAAGTGCTGAGTACAGTTAAGTCAGTGAGCCGTTAGCGCACGCTACGAGCAAGGACTAGCGCGCGCTAATAGCCATTTCTTATAAATAGGACAGCATCGTATTCGTGATTTCAGTTCTTTCTTCTACCATACCCGAATTCTTACACTTAGAGCATAATTTCCTTCATCCTAAACACTTCATATCAACATCCTAGTTCGTGATTGAAGATCGTATATCATTGGAGATTGGTGTTCAAGCCTTCGGCGTTGGATTGCTTCGATTTCCTCCGTGTTCTTCACTACTTTGAGGTAGGTGATTCTTCACAAATACTAGTAGTGTTCTAAAGGACGTTTGATCATTCTTATCTTGTCAGTTAGATTCTTAAGTAGTCGAACATCATGTGTAGAAGGATATTTTCGATGTTTCGATACTTATTCACCGTATAAACCATTGAACCTCTTGGTGTTTGAACTCCTAGCATATTCTGAAGCTTCAAACCTATTTGTGATCAGTAGACGGATTTACCTAGTTGTTACGTTTTACACATTGGAATCATGCGTTTTGGAACGTAGGACGAACGGAACTTAGAATATTTTCTTGAAGATCGAAGATGAATTATGATGTTGAGATGATTATCTGTATATTTGTATCTCATAATCATAGAACTTCCACAAACCTTATTAGCATGATATGCTTGAGGATGACTTGTTTTATCACCAAAGAATTCATGAGTTCATCACCATTCAACCCAGTTTTCTGTCAGTAGCAATCTGCCATGCACGATTAGCGCACGCTAACATACGTTAGTTAACGTGCGCTATCGGGGTTAAGTTAACGCACGATTACGTACGTAACGTACGTTATGAAATCAGCCGAGTCAAACTGTCAGTCCGTGGCTAGCGTACGCTAGGCTTATACGATAGCGTACGCTAACAGGCAGGCTTAGCGCACGTTACGTAGAGTACGTAGCGCACGCTAAGCAGTCCAGGCAGATTATTTATTTTGAGCTTTTTGGCCGTAGACCGAATTGCTAGGCCATCGTTCGACTTGAGATGATTTGTATATCATTCCTTTTGTTAAGGTTCGAGCTTGTTACGTTGATCGAAGGAGGCAGCCGTCGAGTGTGTTGAGATCATTGAAGTATTCCATTCTTGCCGTTTTCGAGGCAAGTATCATATGTCGAGTTCGATTTATATTGAAACTTTGATCATGCTTGTGGTTTTGTTCATGTTGTTGAATATGAGATGTATTTCTGAAATTTCTCGTGGTATTCGTTGTTATTTGTTCATATTGATGAACATATTGAAATGCATATATGTATGCATAGTTGATTGATTTATGGTATAAATGATCAGAGGGGATCATGAGGATCTATGCTGAGGGCGCTGGATCGAATGTCCACCATGCGTTGGTCCGACGGGATCATCATGGGGATCTATGCTGAGGGCGCTGGATCGCTGTACGGGTTTTCCACCATGCGTTGGTCCGACGGGATCATCATGGGGATCTATACCAAGGGCGCTGGATCGCTGGATTACCCTGTACTGTGTTGATGGAATCGTGAGGATTCGCATCGTTGAATTCCGGTGGCGGAAGTCCGTTTTGCATGTTTTATGATGCATTGATGATTTATGTATTATGATACTTGTACTAGCATTGTTTTGCTAACCCCTTCGTCGGTGGACATTGTTTTGATGTTCAGGTAGCCGGGGAGCGGGGAAGCAACCACAGTACCGACAGGACGATGAAATGGCTCATTGATGTGGTTGATGTTTATTGTTATTGTGATTTGTCTTCTTGGTCTATTTAGTACTCAAGTACGTCTGTTTTTAATAATGTCTTTTCGATATGGTTGTATAAGTTAACTCATTTGATCTCTTGAATCAAATCTGTATTTGAACTTCAGTTGTACGATTGGATTATATTTACACTCCTTTTAAAATTAGCCTTGTAAATCCTTACCTAAAGGGTTTACGGCGCTGTAATTATTCCGAATATCTCGGGGTGTTACAGAATATGGTATCGGAGCTAAGATTCATGGATATCTTGGCAGTCGGGTTAGTTGGGTCAGTTTATGTTATTTGATTATTGGTCGTTCGTAACATCACTGCTGAGCCAGCATCGTCGTGTGGACCGTGGTTGTAAGTTCCTAAATCTCAAATACTATCGTTTTATTTTATTCATGTTTTGTGAACATTGATGGATGTACTTTTAGAAAGTTTGCCCTGGATATTGAGTATTTATGTTTACAGTATGTTGAGAGGAGGTCGTGGACGCGGACGCAGTCGTGGACGCGGATGTGGAAATGCGAGACAAGAAGAGTCGGTATCTACCCCAGAGATAACCGCTAGTCGAACGGATTCCCATTCCGGGGGACAGCAGGGATCGGCAAATAATAATGCAGATCCTAACGTGCCGGGAGTGCTTCACAGTGGTTGCCCAGATAAACCAGTTTGCTCAAGTTGTGGATCGCATGCACGGCGATGGCACAAAGAAGATAACGTGGATAATCGAGGAGATAAATGGCTTACCAAGTGATCAAATTGCACCCTCCAAAATTTGACGGTTCTCCGAGACGCTTTCTTGGGATCACCGTCAAGGAATTAGAAAAGATTTTGCGAGGATTAACTGTCCCAACGATAGGAAGGTTCCGGTCGCCCAGTATCTTCTGACAGGGGAGGCTTTCGACTGGTGGGAGGCCATTCGACCGGAGGAGCACAATGTTGACTGGACGAAATTCAAATTGATGATGGAAGCGCAGTATTGTCCTCGCCCAGTTAGAAAAGCCCGAGTTCGGGAGTTTTTCTCACCACAAAATTCAGAAGCATCTGTGACGGACGTGATTAAGACCTTTAATCACCAGCTGACTTATGTGCGCCACTTGGTCAGGACCGAGGCGGAAAGGATTTTCCATTTTGACATGCGAATGAAGCCGGAAATTCAGCAATATATGTCCGGATTTGAATGTACCACCTTGCGACAGTATCAGGACAAGGCGTTGGCCTATGATATGAAGGAGGCAGCAGTAGAGAAATCGACGGAAGCAAAGAAACAGAAGGTGTCTGGCAACTTCACGGAGAATAAGAGTAGCGGGCCTCGCAGGGGTCAGTCCTCTTTTCATTCATCTAGGATACCTCCGCATCCTTCTCGAGGTGGAAAGAAGTTCCGGGCAGCACCAACTGTTTCAGACGTAGGGAAGAAGTGTTATAACTGTGGCAAAGCGGGACATGTTCGACGTGATTGTTTCGCGCCTGCTGTGACCTGTTTCGAGTGTGGATAGGAAGGACATCGCGCAACATTTTGTGGGAATGCGAACCGATCTTTTGGTACTCGCACTCCTGTACCGGTTCTGAAGGACACTAGTGTAAACCAGACGCAGCAGAGCGGTTTCCCGCAGCAGAATGTTGGGAAAAGAGAGGCATCCAGCGCTGGGTCCATTCCTCCACGTATTTACGAGATGAAGAAGGATGATTAGAACACAGCTGTTGCATCAGGTACGATTCAAATCCTTTTGCAACCAGTTAGTGTCTTGTTCGATTCGGGAGCTACGCATTCTTTTATATCTTTGAACTGTGTTAATCGTTTGAAAATCTCGTGCTTGTATGATTGTGAACCTTATGTTGTGGGATTACCGAGCGGAGAGAAAATTGTGGGAACCCTAGAAGCTAGGGATTTTCCAGTATCTATAGGAGGAAGAGATTGGCCATCGAATCTTATTGTTGTTGACATCTACGGTGATTATTTAATTCTCGGAGAAGATTGGCTCAACCGTTATGGAGCTATTCTGAATTACCGAGAGAGAGTCATTTCTATCATTGCTGATGACGGATCTGAACACGTATTCCGAGGATGGAGACCGGGAAGCTCGAGAAAGTTGATCAAAGCGATGAAAGCAGTGAAATTACTGAAGCAAGGATGTCATGGACTTTGGTGCTACGCCATGAGGAAAGAGGAAGGAGTAGAGCTCTCGTCTATTTCAGTTGTGAATGAGTTCTCAGATGTATTTTCGGACGAACTACCTGGGTTACCTCCGCAGAGAGAAGTGGAGTTCACTATCAAATTAGAGCCTGGAGCAGCTCCTATTTCCAGAGCACCATACCGCGTGGCGCCGACCGAGAAGTATGAACTCAAGAAGCAACTGGAGGAATTGTTACAGAAGGGCTATATTCAACCTAGCGTTTCTCCTTGGGGAGCGCCCGTTCTCTTTGTCCGGAAGAAAGACGGATTCGTCCGACTGTGTATTGATTACAGGGAGCTCAATAGAATGACGATCAAGAATAAGTATCCTATACCTCGGATCGACGACTTGTTTGATCAACTGCAAGGGGCAAGGGTATTCTCGAAGATTGACTTGCGATCAGGATACCACCAGTTGAGAATTAAGGAATCAGATATACCAAAGTCTGCTTTCAGGTCCCGGTACGGGCATTATGAATTCGTAGTGATGCCGTTTGGACTTACCAATGCTCCTGCGATGTTCATGCAATTGATGAATCGGGTATTCTTGGAATACTTGGATAAATTTGTGGTCGTCTTCATTGATGACATCTTAATATATTCGAAGGACGCAGAGGAGCATGTTGAACATTTGCGTGTGGTTTTGAGCACTTTGAGGAAGGAACAGCTGTATGCAAAGCTTTCTAAATGCGAGTTCTGGCTTAGGGAAGTAACCTTCCTTGGGCATGTGATATCAGTCGACGGGGTTCAGGTGGACCCGAAGAAAGTCAAAGCAATCTTGGAATGGGAAGTTCCTAGTAATGTGAAAGAAGTCCGGAGTTTCCTAGGACTTGCGGGATATTATCGCCACTTTGTAGAGGGATTTTCCAAGATCTCTCGTCCGCTCACCAAGCTGTTACAGAAAACTCAAAAGTTTAAGTGGGATGAGAAATGCCAGGCTGGTTTTGATGAGCTTAAGAAGAGACTGACGACAGGACCTATTTTAGCATTTCCAGATGGAACTGATGGATTCATGGTATACAACGACGCTTCGAATCAGGGTCTGGGTTGTGTATTGATGCAAAAGGATAAGGTGATTGCTTATGCTTCTCGGCAATTGAAACCGTATGAGGTTAATTACCCGACTCACGATCTGGAGCTAGCAGCTGTGGTCTTTGCCTTGAAAATTTGGCGACATTATTTGTACGGCACTCATTGTCAGATCTTTACAGACCATAAGAGCCTCAAGTACATTTTCAGTCAGAAAGAATTAAACATGAGGCAGAGAAGGTGGCTGGAATTGATCAAGGATTACGACTTAGAGATTCTCTATCATCCGGGGAAAGCAAACGTGGTAGCCGATGCTTTGAGCCGTAAACCCGTTTCTCTTCGAGTGTTGGAAGCACTTACATCCCAAACCAGCATTCAGCGGGAACTGATCTATGAAGGGGTTGAAGTATGGGCACCAGGAATCCAAGGGCAACTTTATGTGATGGAACTGACTTCATCACTAGTCGAGGAGATCAAGTCTAAGCAGTTGGACGATTCTCTGATCCTTCGATTATGTGACGAAGTAAAGAAAGGAAAAGCCCCAGGATTCGTGTCACAAGACGATGGAGTTCTGATATTTCAGAATCGACTTTGCGTTCCCGATGATGGTGATTTGAGACGGACTATTCTGAAGGAAGCCCACAGCGCGCCATATTCCATTCACCCGGGCAGCAGTAAGATGTATAAGGATTTAAAACAAAATTTCTGGTGGGGAAATATGAAGAAGGACGTAGCAGAGTACGTTTCGAAGTGCTTGACTTGTTAGCAGGTTAAGATTGAACATCAGCGACCCGCCGGAATGTTAAAGCCGCTTCCGATCCCTGAATGGAAGTGGGAGGACATCTCGATGGATTTCATCACCAGTATGCCAAGGACTAGAACGGGAATGAACATGATCTGGGTTGTAGTTGATCGACTAACCAAGTCAGCTCATTTCCTAGGAATTAAAGATACATGGGGACCCGAGAAATTGGCGCGAGTATTTATTGCGGAGATAGTCAGATTACATGGGACGCCGAAGACCATTATTTCAGAGTTGTTTCGTGTCGCACTTCTGGAAAGAAGTTCACAGGGCTTTGGGAACTGAGCTCAACTTTAGCACGGCTTATCATCCCCAAACGGACGGTCAGTCCGAAAGGACTATACATACAGTAGAGGACATGCTTAGAGCGTGTGCATTAGATTGGTCAACTGATTGGGAAGTTCACTTGCCCTTGATCGAGTTCACCTATAATAACAGTTGGCATGCTTCTATTAAGATGGCACCATTTGAAGCTTTGTACGGGAGAAGATTTCGATCACCCCTGTGTTGGGATGATTCTTCGGATTTGATCGGAACGGAACCAGAATTGATAATTCAGACTCAAGAGAAGATAGCTTTGATTCGAGAAAGATTGTTGACTGCCCAGAGTCGACAGAAGTCTTATGCAGATATACGTCGTCGCCCTCTAGAGTTCGGCGCTGGGGACCATGTACTATTGAAGGTGTCTCATACACGAGGCATTTTCCGTTTTGGGAGGAGAGGCAAGCTTAGTCCAAGAAATATCGGACCATTCGAGATCCTCGAGAGAGTTGGATATTTAGCATACAGGTTGGCCTTACCGCCATCGCTGAGTCACGTTCACAATGTGTTTCACGTATCCCAACTGTGGAAGTATGTACCGGACCCCAGTCACGTCATTGGTTTCGACGATATCAAGATAGCTAATGATGGCACTTTCGAAGAGAGACCAATCAAGATACTTGAGAGTCGGATCAAACAGTTGAGGAATAAACCAATACACTTGGTTAAAGTACAATGGTCACGACACGGAGTCGAAGAGACCACTTGGAAAACGGAGGACAGTATGAAGGCTAGATATCCAGAGTTGTTTTCATCCTAAGTTTCGGGACGAAACTTCTTTTTAGGGTGGAAGGATGTAGTACCCGAGATTTCTGATATGTATTTGGAACTTGTGATATTGTAATTATTGTACTTTTGTCTGAGTATTATTCTCCGTATTTCATTATCCGATGTTGTCGAGCGTATGATTTCGTGCATGTGATTTGAAGATTGTAATTCTGCGCATGTAGCGCACGCTACCGGCTATGTGTAGCGTACGCTAACATGGATTTATAGCGCACGCTACAAAGGAACATTAGCGCACGCTATGCGTGGTAAATTTGATTGGGACGTGCGGTAGGTGAGATCTGGCCGGGGGACCCTTGTCGGATTGTGTCGGGATGAACCTGGACGGCTTTCGGGAAAAGCCGAGTCAACGCCTTAGCGCACGCTACAGGCATGTGCATAGCGCGCGCTAAGTGCTGAGTACAGTTAAGTCAGTGAGCCATTAGCGCACGCTACGAGCAAGGACTAGCGCGCGCTAATAGCCATTTCTTATAAATAGGACAGCATCCTATTCGTGATTTCAGTTCTTTCTTCTCCCATACCCAAATTCTTACACTTAGAGCATAACTTCCTTCATCCTAAACACTTCATATCAACATCCTAGTTCGTGATTGAAGATCGTATATCATTGGAGATTGGTGTTCAAGCCTTCGGCGTTGGATTGCTTCGATTTCCTCCGTGTTCTTCACTACTTTGAGGTAGGTGATTCTTCACAAATACTAGTAGTGTTCTAAAGGACGTTTGATCATGCTTATCTTGTCAGTTAGATTCTTAAGTAGTCGAACATCATGTGTAGAAGGATATTTTCGATGTTTCGATACTTATTCACCGTATAAACCATTGAACCTCTTGGTGTTTGAACTCCTAGCATATTCTGAAGCTTCAAACCTATTTGTGATCAGTAGACGGATTTACCTAGTTGTTACGTTTTACATATTGGAATCATGCGTTTTGGAACGTAGGACGAACGGAACTTAGAATATCTGCCCAGTACTCACCTGACCTCGTTAGCGTGCGCTGCCGGCCAAACGTAGCATGCGCTAACAGCGTCTCGGTAGCGTGCGCTATCGGCCATAGCGTGCGCTACGTGGGCACCTGAACGAGTCCAGAAGTAATCTGACCAGTACTGGAAAGCTTCGCTAGCGTGCGCTACCCATTCAATTGTAGCGTGCGCTACTGAAGAATGATTAACGCGCGTTATACCATAATATTTGCGCGCGTTAGGCACAGGATAAAAATGGTCCTCAACACCGAAACATGGCCGAAACATCAAACGGAACCACAAAATACGCATAATAACATACAGTGGATTTACGGCAACCCCGTACAGCGGTTCTGAGTAACAATTACGAGAATTAGATCAACAAACGACGAAAGAACCGAGAAACGTAGAACTAGATGACAAGTCTCGGAACAAATATTCTCAAAAATTAATATGGTTACACGAGGGTCACTAAAAACGAGAAATACACCGAAAAGTGAAAATACCGAGAAAAGAAAATGCGGATATTACATTCTTCCCCTCTAAAAATAAGTTTCGTCCCGAAACTTAAGAAACAAATAACTCGGGGTACCTAGCACGCATGCTATCCTCGTTTTGCCAAGTTGCCTCCTCGACACCATGTCTCGACCACTGTATATTGACCAAGGGGATGGTCTTATGTCTTAGTCGCTTCTCACGGTGCTCCAAAATTTTCAGGGGGCGCTACTCGAAGGTAATATCCTTGGCGACGTCGATCTCACCATAGTCAATAATGTGACTAGGATTCGGAACATATTTCCTCAGTTGGGAAACGTGGAAAACACTATAAACGTGACTCAAGGCCGGAGGTAGCGCTAAACGGCATGCCAACTCACCGACTCGCTCGAGAATCTCGAAGGGTCCAATAAATCTCGGACTCAACTTTTCCTTCTTCCCGAAGCGGAAAACTCCCCTCGTCGGCGACACCTTTAGCAGAACGTGGTCTCCCACATCGAACTCGAAGGATCGACGACGGACGTCGACATATGATTTCTGTCGAATCTGAGCGGTCAACATCTATTCTCGGATCAATTCCACCTTCTGCCTCGTCTCTAAAGCAACATCCGGTTCGATCCCGACCAAATCGGATGCCTCATTCCAACAAATCAACGATCGACATCGCCGCCCATAAAGTGCCTCATAAGGTGCCATTTGAATTGACGCGTACCAACTATTGTTGTACGTGAATTCGATCAACGGAAAATGCTCTTCCCAGTCACTACTTCAGTCGAGAGCACAAGCACACAACATATCCTCGAACGTCTGGATAGTGCGTTCCGACTGTCCATCTGACTGAGGGTGAAAAGAGGTACTAAAACGCAAATGAGTGCCCAACACCTTATGCACCGCCTGCCAAAAGTGCGATAAAAAATGGCCATCCCGATCCGAATCAATAGACTTCGGAGTACCATGAAGCCTCACAATCTGCGCAATAAACACACGAGCCAACCTCTCCGGACCCCAAGTCTCCTTGATGCTTAGAAAATGTGCCGACTTGGTTAGACGATCAACAATCACCCAAACCATATTCATGCCCGATCTCGATCTCAGCAAACTCGTGATTAAGTCCATCGATATATCTTCCCATTTCCACTCCGGAACGGGAAGTGACTATAATAACCCGGCCGGTCGCTGATGTTCGATTTTGACTTGTTGACAAGTCAAACATCTCGCTACAAACTTTGCGACCTCCTCATTCATATCATTCCACCAGAAATTTTTTCTCAGGTCTTTGTATATCTTACTCGAACCAGTATGATCGGAGTAGGGTGTAGCATGGGCCTCGCGTAAAATACTCTATCTCAACTCTGAATCGTTCGGTACACAAAGCCAACTCTGGAATCTCAAAAGACCATCCTCGTGAATCATAAACCCAGGAGACTTTCTCTTAAGAACATTCTCTCGGATTTGGATAATCATCGGATCCTCCAACTGCTTCTGTTTAATTTCATCGATCAAGGATGACGAAATCTCTAAAGCACAGAGTTGCCCAACGGCTTCCGGCAACAAAACCTCAACACTCGACCTAATCAAATCTCGCTGAAGCTCCGATTTAGATGTAAGGATCTCAAGTGTCCGCAACGATACCGGTTTCCAACTCAAGGCGTCGGCCACGACGTTCGCCCTGCCCGGATGATATAGGATTTCGAGATCATAATCCTTAATCAACTCTAACCACCTCCTTTGCCTCATATTCAACTCCCGCTGAGTAAATATGTATTTCAGACTTTTATGATCGGTAAAAATCTGACATGCAGAGCCAGAAAGATAGTGACGCCAAATCTTGAGCGCAAAAACAACTGCCGCTAACTCCAAATCGTGACTAGGGTAGTTAAGTTCATACCGCCTCAATTGTCTCGACGCAAATGCAATAGTCTTGCCGTGTTGCATAAACACACACCCAAGACCCTGACCGGAAGCATCGCTATAAATGGAAAAACCCTCGTTGCCACACGGCAACGCCAAAATTGGGGCTGAAGTCAAACGTCTCTTCAGCTCCTCAAAACTCGACAGCCTCTCGTCATTCCACACTATCTTCTCGGACTTCTGGAGCAACTGTGTAAGTGACCGAGCCAGTTTAGAGAAACCCTCGACGAACCTACGGTAGTAGCTAGCTAAACCCAAGAAACTACGGACCTCCTTCACATTCTTAGGCAGTGCCCAATCCAACACTGCCTCAATCTTCTGTGGGTCCACACGAACACCCTCGGCTGAAATCACATGACCTAGAAACATCACTTCCTTCAGCCAGAACTTACATTTCGAGAACTTTGCATAGAGTTGCTCGGTCCTCAAAATGTCCAACACTACTCGCAAATGATACGCGTGTTCCTTCCTCATTCCTCGAATAAATAAGGATATCGTCGATGAAGACGACGACACACTTATCTAAATACTCAATAAAAACTTTGTTCATCAACTTCATGAACACCGTCGGCGCATTAGTTAACCCGAAAGACATAACTACAAACTCATAATGTCCGTATCTCGTCCGAAAAGCTGTTTTTGGCACATCGGACTCCCTCACCCGGAGCTGATAGTACCCCGATCTCAAATCAATCTTCGAGAATACTGCAGCTCCCTGCAGCTGATTGAACAAGTCATCAATCCTCGGCAAGGAATACTTGTTCTTGATGGTCACCTTGTTTAGTTCGCGATAGTCGATACACAAATGCAGTGAACCATCCTTCTTCCGTACAAACAGGACTGGTGCGCCCCAAGGCGAAGCGCTCGGTCGAACATACCCCGACTCAAGAAGCTCACTCAACTGCTTCTTCAACTCGGCCATCTCTGAAGGTGCCATGGGATACGGCGCCTTTGAAATCGGAGTCGAGCCCGGCTCTAACTCTATAGCAAACTCGACCTCACGATCCGGTGGCAATCCCGGTAACTCGTCAGGAAATACATCAAGAAACTCACTAAAGACTGGAATCGACAAAAACTCGACTCCACCATCCTCCGCCTTCAAGGCATAGCACCAATAA
Source organism: Orobanche coerulescens (assembly GCA_033398695.1). Taxonomy (NCBI): domain Eukaryota; kingdom Viridiplantae; phylum Streptophyta; class Magnoliopsida; order Lamiales; family Orobanchaceae; genus Orobanche; species Orobanche coerulescens. Next base: position 186,306,710 of record CM065807.1, on the reverse strand, counting down.
CTGGTACACCCCTTTCGCAGGAGTCTCATCGCCTTCAAGGTGTTAATAACGAACTTTTGGTTTCTCTTTCGCCCCGCAAAAGAGTGCTCGGTGCCGTCCTCGGCTAGCATGGTAATGATCCTCGTGCGGTAGTTCATGATTGCACCATGCCGCTCGAGCCAATCATCCCCGAGAATCAAATCCTCACCCTCAATATTAACGACAATAAGATTAGAGAGCCAAGCCCTCTCACAAATAAACACAGAACAGTCCTGGACCTCTCGATCGCCAACGATCCTATCACCGCTAGGAAGTTTAACGATGAAAGACTCGCAAGGCGACAAACAGTCGAGGCTCAAATGGCGCACACATTCCAGCGATATGAACGAATGTGTATTACCAGAATCGAAAAGCACACTGACAGGATGAGAATGGATATGAACGGTACCTGTCGCCATAGTGGCCGCTGTATCATCGGCCCTCCTCATCTCATAGATACGCGGCGGGGCAGAGCCGACACTGGAAGCTCCTCCTCTAGAGGGCTGACCCCAACCCCTACCTCGGCTGGCACTCGGCGGAGACTGCGGAGCAAACGAGCCTTGGTTCACACTCGGCTCTCTAGGTGCTGGAAAAGAATCACGGGTCTCGCAAATCTGTCTGATTTGTTCACAACAGAGAGCCTTGTGGCCCGACTGACCACAAGTATGACAAGTCAACTTCGGACGAGGACAATTCCGGTTCCTATGGCCCGGCTGGCCACAGTTAAAGCATGTTGGATCACGAACGGAGGTTATGGCAGCACCTCGAGAACTCCCAAAAAAATAAGCCGAACCGCCCGCAGGAACATTTGCAGTCTGGGGTTTTTGCTCGCCTCCACCCTTAGGGCCAGAAAAAATTCCAACGGACTTCTGCTTCTTGTTCTCACGAGCCGCTTCACTAGCCGTCACCAACATATCGTACACAAGAGCCCTACTCTGATAATCCTTCAAGGTAGGGTAGATGAGTCCAGACATATGGTCCCAAATTTAATAGTTTCATCCGCCTAGAAAAGTGAAAAATTTTGTCGTTCTCCTCGACAACTTGGGTCTTCACGTAGCCCAACTTCTTGTTGAAATCGGCGATAGCTTGAGAGACAGGAATGTCCCGCGGTTGAGCATCATAGAAGGCATGGACTCGAGCCTTTCTAACCGGCCACGGGCAATACTCGGTCTCCATCAGGTCCTTAAACTCTGCCCATGAAGCAACGTGATCCTTAGGCCCAACGGCCTCCCACCAATCAGTAGCGTCCCCAGTGAGAAAGTACTGGGCAATAGAGACCTTACGGCCCTCGGGACAGTTGGTGGAAATGAAGACTTTAAATATCTCCTTGATCCACCCCTCCCAGCCGATCGGGTCAGAGGCTCCCGTAAACTGAGGAGGATGCATTTTGATAACATCTTGAAGCCAACAGTCTGCTCTGCCCCGATTAGCATGGGTCGGATTCGGGTTCTGAACCACCTGAGCTATAGCTGCCATCTGGTTCACCATTTGCTGCACGACAGCCGCTATACCAAGGTTGGCGCCATCTTGAGAAGAAGCATGGCTATGATGGTCACCGGTACTGCCGGCTCCCGAAGAATGCGACATGGCCGCCCCACCGACTGCTCCACGTCCCTGGCCGCGTCCACGGCCACGACCACGACCACGGCCCCTTCCAGCATCCATGCTGGTGTTAAGAGGTGGCAAAAAGAAACTCGATGATAAGTAAAAGAGGAAAAAATATCCACATTTCAAGAAACTGAAATACAATACGAGGAAACAAATAATCGAGTAAGGGAAACTTACGAACACTGGAAGTACTGAGATGTTGGCAGCGGTGTGACAATGTGCAAGACAAAACACAACTAAGCCCAAATAACCGACAAGCCTAGGTATCCATAAACCTAGTGCTCTGATACCATTTTCTGTAACACCCCGAGATATTCGAAGTATATTACAGTGCCGTGGAGCCCTACGTGGGACCCACCCGGCTAAAACAAGAAAACACTACTCGACTAACCATTTCGGTTAGCGAGGATACACACAATAACAACACGCCCGAAAGAACGGGCGGAATAGAACATCAACCGACAAACATAAAAGCTCCAACAAATAACAATCACCATACGAAGATCAAAAGTCTAAGTACTCGCGAGTATAATCTATTAGTTTAGAAAATAGACAACAACCATATCGAAAAGAACAACGGAAATAAACGGACTCAATTACACATGTCAACGACCTTGGCCAGCAACCTCGTACTGCCCCAGCGCCTGGTCGTCCGGCAGAACATAACCTGAAATCCATAACAAGAATTTCCCCAAAACGGGTCCCCAAAGGGGTTAGCAATTACGCTAGTACAAGTAATCAAGGCAAACCATTCGCTTACACATTTCATAGTATAATGCACCAAATCATTTCAAAACTAAAACCAGACATGTCTTTTCTGGAAACAAACAGTCAATCACATTTTCCTAGAACCGGGACGAAGCCACAAATCCCACTCGATGCCTCTAAGGACCCTCCCGAGCTGGCCATATCATAAAACAAATCACGCACATGCATCGCCTAGGACCGGGACAAAGCCACAAATCCCACTCGTGGCCTCTAAGGACCCTCCCGTGCTGGCTAGCTAAACAAACTCATGAATCTAGGGCTAATACCATTGGATTCCCTCTGTGGCCCCGTCGGACCCTCCTGAGGTGAGCAAATCATACACAATATACATTACCGTTTCACGTTAAGCATAAAGGTTTCCAAAAATACTTGCCTTGAATAATTGACGACGCAACGAACGGAAAGGAAAATCACCGACGAACGCTAGAAAAAATTGAACCTAACGATTCGAAGAACATAATCACAACCACTTCTAAACGATTACGAAAATGGAATACTCCCAAAAACCTGCCTACGATTCATGTATATTCGTATAAAAATAACAACGAGGGCGGACCACAACCAAACCCTCTCGATTTCGCAAAACCATGAAAATATACCATGAATCCGTAGGAAAACTAATGATATCAACAAGATTAATCATATTCATCATGGATTAACCAACAAAACGGAACGAATCGGAAGAAAATCCCAAAACCCCCAATTATCCAAAAGTAGGGTTCTAAGAGATTTACCTTGGATTGAGGATGAAGAACACAAGTAGGTGTTGTTAATCTACTACGAAAACTCAAGGTAAATGATGCCTGAAATGATCGGAGGGAAGAGATCGCCCGAAAAACACCCAGCTCGCGGTGTAAGAAGGAAAGAAGAGAAGTGAGCTGTTCTGGGTCAACTCCCTGGTTTATATTGTAATATCCGCAATTTTGGATTTCCGGAAATTTTCATTTTTTGGCGGAGGTCCGTTTCGACGACTCGTTCATAACCGTTTCTTCATTCTGAGAATGATTAATTCTACACTTGTTGACATCCGAGTTCGTTTCGGTTCCGTTTTGTTGAGTTCCGTGCTTTTTAGCGACTTTTCCGCACTTGAGTTCGATTCTTGCGAATCTCGTTCAAAACTGCTGTTTTGAGTTTCCTGTAAGTCCGTTTAACTTTGTTTGACGTGTTGTGAGATTCGTATTGGTGTTTCGATCGTGTATCATGTATTTCGGACGTTTTGGGCCATTTTCGTAATTTCCTAAAGTTTGGGGTAATTACTTTCCGTTGTCGAATTTCAAGCCTTCGGGTGGTCGGAATCGTGTGTTATCTTAGTGCTCGAATTCGTCTTTGCGAGTACTTCGTAACTGTATCTTCGATTCGTATTCAGGTTCGGGTTTCGGCGTCGTTCGGGCCGTCGGAGTTGGCGCCGGCCGAGTCATGGCCCGGCAGTCTGGGCCCAGGCCGGCACTGGCCGAGTTACGGCCGGTAGTGCTTGACAGTTACGTACGTAAGGCCCTGTCCGGTAACGTACGTAACGTTTCTGGCATTTCTAGGCAGTGAGTCGGCCATGGCCGGTTACGTACGTAAGCTATGGCCGGTTACGTATGTAAGCCATGGCCGGTTACGTACGTAAGGCGGCCGGCAGGCAGCATATTTAAGGCCCTGCAGTCAGGTTTTTCGCCAATTTTCTCATTCTCTTCCTTCTCTTCCGCGGCTGGAGGTGTGGGAATCATGGAAATATGTTGTTGGACAATCAATACATGAAGTCTTGGAATTCATTTCATCAATCATCCATCCTATAACATCCTCCGATCTACCGAATCAGGTCAGATTTCCTCGAAATCTAGTTTTGGGGAATTTGGGTGTTTTGGTTGTTTTCATCCGTTTAATCCGATTTAACTCAGTATTATGATGGATTGATGATTATTTAGATGTATTATATTATTTCCTTTATTATTCCATGGTTGGATCGTATCGATTCGTTGTTTTGGTCGAGTTCTTGATCGACGCCTTGAAGGTGTCCGGTAGAATGTCTTAGAGGGGTTTTCGGACGTTCTACGATTATTCCTCCTCGTATGATCATTTATGTATTAATTATATGTTGTTAGGGTCGAGTTTCTTGCGAAGAAACCAAGTTGAACCCTTCTGTTCGTTGTTGTTTCCTTTTCGAAAGCATCGGGCGTTTCGAAGCTTTCAGGTTGAGCCATGTCCGTCGGGATACTTGCGTGCCGATTTTGAGGCAAGTACCTTGTCCATATAATTCTTGTTTTGTGGATATGATAATTGGTGATCGTCTAAATGTGTTTGTTTGGTCGTTTGAAAATTATTTTCAAAAGATTCGATTAGCCTTGTTAAAGGCTCTCTTTCAAAACGCGTGTGTTTTGTAATTGTGTGGGTTGTAAGTGACTACGTAGATCCTTTGGATATGTTTGGAGTTTATGTGGTGTTTGATAATGCGTGTGTACGTAAATGGCTTCATTTCAGTGTATTGCGGTTTTGACATGATGTGATGTTAGTTGTTACTCCTTTGAAAGGAGGTTGCGATGCTTAATGTTGTTTGGCTTCATAATCGATTATTATTGTGTGCTTGTTATACGTGATGTGCCTCCGGGTAGGATTATTGAATCTCCGGGATCCATACTTGCTAGTATGGGTCGGGCGAGACCGTAGGGTTATCCAATCCGGGTATGTCTTGCGGGGACTCCGAGGTTCGTGGCTTGTTAGCCCGATGCCGAGATAACTAGTGGGGTTATAATCGGGTATGTCTTGCGGGGACTCTGAGGTTCGTGGCTTGTTAGCCCGATGCCGGGATAACTTATGGTTGTGATTTGGTTGTGATATACATGTCATGGGTTATCCAATCGGGTATGTCTTGTGGGGACTCCGAGGTTCGTGGCTTGTTAGCCGATGCCGGGATAACTGGTGGGGTTATCATCGGGTATGTCTTGCGGGGACTCCGAGGTTCGTGGCTTGTTATCCCGATGCCGGGATAAAATATGGTTGTGGTTTGTGTGTGATTTGTTTCGCTAGCCAGCTCGGGAGGGTCCTTAGAGGCTTCGAGTGGGATTCGTGGCTTCGTCCCGGTCCTAGGCGATGCGGGTGTGTGATTTGTTTCGCTAGCCAGATCGGGAGGGTCCTTAGAGGCCTCGAGTGGGATTTGTGGATTCGTCCCGGTCCTAGGCAATGCGTGTGCGTGATTAAGTTGTGTTGATTTTATGTCCATCGAGGACACGTGACTTGGGTTTTGGCCCTGTAAATTGTTGTCGGTTTTCTATGTGTGAAAACAAAACCTTTGGGCTGTGACCCTGTTGATTTTGGAAAGATAAGGATTTGATAATCCTAAATTGTTTTCTATTAAAACTCCCGAGGGTATTTTAAACCATTTTGCAAACCAATCTCGTTATTTGTGATCTTTCGGATTTGGAAAGTTTTACTCAAACTCTTGCCTCGGGAAGTATTCGTTTCGTTGTATTTGAATCTTTGAGGATTCCTAGTTATTGTTATTCTTGGAACTTGAATTATATGGCTCGTATTTGCACTAGCAAAACAGTGGAGTTTTGCTAACCCCCGAGTATTCGGGGTGTGGATGTCTGTTTTTGCATTCAGGTTTTGGGAGCATAACACAGGGTTGGCGCGAAGGATGATGAGAGATGATCGATACTAATCACATGAGGAACCGTACGTTGGTGTATTGGTTCAGTTGTATTTTATTTCCACTGCAGTATATTTTTCCCCGTTGTACGGGAGTTTTTGTATTCGACCCCTGCGTGGGCATGTAATGTGTTTGAGTTGTATGTATTTATTGAAAGACCAAGTCGGTCTACTGAGTTATTGTAGCCTTAAAGGCATCGTCGAGTTGTTCGTTAGTTGTTACCAGCCTGGTAGATCCTTGAGGAAAGGTTCTACAGCGTGTAATATCCCTGAGCGGATTGGGGGTGTTACAGAAATGGTATCAGAGCTTAGGTTGTGGAAACCTAGGCTGTCGGGTCAGTGGTGTCTGTTGAGTTTTGTCTTTTCGGATTTTGTCTGACTAAGTCGTGTCGCGACGCGTCTCTGAGTTGGTTTGTCGTGATTAGTATCGTGGGGCGATCATCATCTTCGTGCGACCTGTGGATGTAAGTCTCCCTTCTTTGTGTTTGTGCCTCGTTTGATGAGAATTACTGGTATGATTATGTGTTAAGTGACGGAATCTTTATGCAGATTTTTAATCTCATGATTGCGTTTATGTGACTCTCATATTTCGTCTATATGAGGAGCGGTGTCGCTGCTAATGTATTTTCACACTGTATTTTATCCGCTACGTGAGTTCTTTCAAAATGACTTTCAGTATTTTGCAAACTGATTTTTACTTCATAAAACCGACTCCCTTAGTCGAGTTTTGGCATTTTGGCCTTGAATATTTTATGACGGTTTGATAAATGATCATGTGAGTTTTTAGGCATTCTAGCCTAATAGATATTTGAAAACCTTGAGTATCTTAGAAAATAAATTTCGAGATGTACCTTTAAAATGAATTATTTCGTCGCGGTACTTTCAAGGTGCCTTCTAGTGCCGCAATATGTTTCAAAATTATTCCAATTGAGGACCAAAATATTTTGAAATATTTTCAATTATTTTTAGAAATGCAGTTGCTTAGACCCAAGTGTCAAATATTTGCTGAAAGTTTCAATTTAAAGGAGAGTGTCCTCGTTTTATCAAATGCAAGATGGTTTTCAAAGTCTCGATAATGGTGTTTGTACAACTTTTTGAAAATGTGATACTCAAGATCAACTGGTGTTTTCCAAATTGTTTTTCAAAATGTGGTTTTCATTTTCTTTAAAACCTATCAATTCCCGTTTGCGGTCTGGGAATGTATGTATGATGTTCGCATTGTCGTTATGATGTTAGCTTCCGAATATGATCGAATTGGTGGCATGAACATTGAGGCGTTGCCACGTATTTGTAGTACTAGCCCTCTGTGAGAGGTGTGAACTGGTATTTACTGTTTGTCGCATCGTGGTGATTTGCGTGTTGTCGCACGAGTGTGAGTTGTTGAAGCTTGGGTTGGTGCGTTCATGTATATGTGTGATTGTTTCATGATGGTTGTAATTATGTACTGGTTATCGTTCGGGCCGTTGAAGTCGCCGAACGATACCGTCGTTGCTGTAGTGTTTGTGTGTATATTACTTTACGATGGTAATCGTTGTATATGATATGTGTTATGATTCCTTTTTGTGCTGAGTTGGCATCTCCGCTATGTTGTTTTGCGACGTTATACCCCATTGTATCTAGCATTTGTATATTCGGTATGCCGAGCCGAGGTGTTTCAACCGTGGTGTGCCGGGGGCATGCACGTACTAATTGTCCTTCTCATCAGTAACGCATTTCAAGTGTGGACCTGAGAGACACATGATCCAGTTTCGCGAGTTGGGTTCCGAGTCTTTCGGGGCGTGAACTTCAGTACAGATATCAGGATCGGCTCTAAGAGGCCCATGGGAAATGTTTCCGTCAGCTGCTTTTGTGTTGTTGCCTTGTTTCCGTTATTGTGAGTAGCGGGGACGACCTTCTTTTATAAGAGGCCGAATGTAATATCCGTATTGTTTTTGGACTTCTGCATTTCCTCTTTCTCAAGTCTATCGACTCGCTCGTGTTTGTTGATACTTTCTGAACTTGTTCTGTATTTTGGTTTCATCGTTCGAACGAGCTGTGATCTTGTTTTGGGTCGATCTGGTTATCGCTGTGAATTTTGCGAGTTCGGTTCGATTCTTGTGAACCTTGTCCGGAAGTAACATCTTTTGGTTCAACTAGTTCTTTTATTCGAAGTGGATCGGATTTTGAACTTCTGTATTTTCGACTCTGTTGACTCGTTTATGTTCGTTGACATTTTCTGAGCTTGTCCTGTCCCTTGTTTTTGTTGATCGAACAAGTGTGGTATTATTTCATAATAACTCGTTTGACGTTGTAACTTTTCAATTGCTATTCCCTTTCCTGTAGATCTCATGTGAATGCACATTTTGTTGCTTTCACCGGATCATATATTATCTCGAGTCGAGACGTGAACCTGGGAGTTGTTGTTTGAATTTTATTGTTCTTCGTGATTCGAACATGATTGTTCAAATTTTGTTGTCTCGATCGTTTGATTGTTCGGTTTTTGTTGATCTCGTTTCGTGATTGTTGAACGTTCAGGCTCCTTCGTAATTCCCTTAAGTTCGGGAAATTAGTCTCGTTTTCGATTTTCCAACCCTTGGGCGGTGGAATTCTGTATTTGTTCAGCGATTGGCTCGCGTTTTGATTGATGTACCGTTGGGGTGGTCAGTCGTGTTGATTTTCGTTCGTTGTGTTTTTTGATTGTTCGGATAATCGACTTGATTGTATTATCTGTTTGATGACGCTTGTCACTTGTTGGTGTTATTATGTCTCTACCGGTGGTGTTGTGTTGGTCGTCGTGGAGCGTGTTTTCACGCCATATATTCCTTTGCGCTGCTTGTAACGTTACGCATTTCTTGTGTATCTCGTTGATTTTTCCTGGAGGGATATTGCTCCTCCCTACTTGTTTTAAGTTTCGGGACGAAACTTCTTTAAGGAGGGTAGAATGTAATATCCGCAATTTCGGATTTCTGGTAATTTTCATTTTCGGCGGAGGTCCGTTTCGACGACTCGCTCATGACCGTTTCGTCATTCTAAGAATGATTAATTCTACACTTTTTGACATCCGAGTTCATTTCGGTGCCGTTTTGTTTAGTTTCGTGCTTTTTAGCGACTTTTCAGCACTTGAGTTCGATTCTTGTGAATCTCGTTCAAAACTGCTGTTTTGAGTTTCCCGTAAGTCCATTTAACTTTGTTAGACGTGTTGTGAGCTTCGTATTGGTGTTTTGATCGTGTATCATGTATTTCGGACGTTTTGGGCCATTTTCGTAATTTCTCAAAGTTTGGGGTAATTACTTTCCGTTGTCGAATTTCGAGCCTTCGGGTGGTCGGAATCGTGTGTTATCTTAGTGCTCGAATTCGTCTTTGTGAGTACTTCGTAACCGTATCTTCGATTTGTATTTAGGTTCGGGTTTCGGGGTCGTTCGGGCCGTCGGAGTTGGCGTCGGCCGAGTCATGGCGGGGCAGTCTTGGCCCAGGCCGGCACTGGCCGAGTTACGGCCGGTAGTGCTCGGCAGTTACGTACGTAAGGCCGGTTACGTACGTAAGGCCCTGTCCGGTAACGTACGTAACGTTTCCGGCATTTCTAGGCAGTGAGTCGGCCATGGCAGGTTACGTACGTAAGCCATGGCCGGTTATGTACGTAAGGCGGCAGGCAGGCAACCTATTTAAGGCCCTGCAGTCGGGTTTTTCACCCATTTTCTCATTCTCTTCCTTCTCTTCCACGGCTGGAGGTGTGGGAATCATGGAAAGATGTTGTTGGACAATCAATCCATGAAGTATTGGAGTTCATATCAACAATCATCCATCCTGTAACATCCTCCGATCTACCGAATCAGGTCAGATCTCCTAGAAATCTAGTTTTGGGGAATTTGGGTGTTTTGGTTGTTTTCATCCGTTTAATCCGATTTAACTCAGGATTATGATGGATTGATGATTATTTAGATGTATTATATCATTTCCTTTATTATTCCATGGTTGGATCGTATGAATTCGTTGTTTTGGTCGAGTTCTTGATCGACGCCTTGAAGGTGTCCGGTAGAATGTCTTAGAGGGGTTTTCGGACGTTCTACGATTATTCCTCCTCGTATGATCATTGATTTATTAATTATATGTTGTTAGGGTCGAGTTTCTTGCGAAGAAAACAAGTTGAACCCTTCCGTTCGTTGTCGTTTTCCTTTTCGAAAGCATCGGGCATTTCGAAGCTTTCCGGTTGAGCAGTGTCCGTCGGGATACTTGCGTGCCGATTTTGAGGCAAGTACCTTGTCCACATAATTCTTGTTTTGTGGATATGATAATTGATGATCGTCTAAATGTGTTTGTTTGGTCGTTTGAAAATTATTTTCAAAAGATTCGATTAGCCTTGTTAAAGGCTCTCTTTCAAAACGCGTGTGTTTTGTAATTGTGTGGGTTGTAAGTGACTACGTGGATCCTTTGGATATGTTTGGAGTTTATGTGGTGTTTGATAATGCGTGTGTACGTAAATGGCTTCATTTCAGTGTATTGCGGTTTTGACATGATGTGATGTTAGTTGTTACTCCTTTGAAAGGAGGTTGCGATGCTTAATGTTGTTTGGCTTCATAATCGATTATTGTTGTGTGCTTTTTATACGTGATGTGCCTCCGGGTAGGATTGTTGAATCTCCGGGATCCATACTTGCTAGTATGGGTCGGGCGAGACCGTAAGGTTATCCAATCCGGGTATGTCTTGCGGGGACTCCGAGGTTCATGGCTTGTTAGCCCGATGCCGAGATAACTAGTGGGGTTATCATCGGGTATGTCTTGCGGGGACTCCGAGGTTCGTGGCTTGTTAGCCCGATGCCGGGATAACTTATGGTTGTGATTTGGTTGTGATGTACGTGTCATGGGTTATCCAATCGGGTATGTCTTGCGGGGACTCCGAGGTTCGTGGCTTGTTAGCCGATGCCGGGATAACTGATGGGGTTATCATCAGGTATGTCTTGCGGGGACTCCGAGGTTCGTAGCTTGTTAGCCCGATGCCGGGATAACATATGGTTGTGGTTTGTGTGTGATTTGTTTCGCTAGCCAGCTCGGGAGGGTCCTTAGAGGCTTCGAGTGGGATTCGTGGCTTCGTCCCGGTCCTAGGCGATGCGGGTGTGTGATTTGTTTCGCTAGCCAGCTCAGGAGGGTCCTTAGAGGCCTCGAGTGGGATTTGTGGCTTCGTCCCGGTCCTAGGCGATGCGTGTGCGTGATTAAGTTGTGTTGATTTTATGTCGGTCGAGGACACGTGACTTGGGTTTTGGCCCTATAAATTATTGTCGGTTTTCTATGTGTGAAAACAAAACCTTTGGGCTGTGACCCTGTTGATTTTGGAAAGAGAAGGATTTGATAATCCTAAATTGTTTTCTATTAAAACTCCCGAGGGTATTTTAAACCATTTTGCAAACCATTCTCGTTATTTGTGATCTTTCGGATTTGGAAAGTTTTACTCAAACTCTTGCATCGAGAAGTATTCGTTTCGTTGTATTTGAATCTTTGAGGATTCCTAGTTATTGTTATTCTTAGAACTTGAATTTTATGGCTCGTATTTGCACCTTGTATTTGCACTAGCAAAACAGTGGAGTTTTGCAAACCCCCGAGTATTCGGGGGGTGGATGTCTGTTTTTGCATTCAGGTTTTGGGAGCATAACACAGGGTCGGAACGAAGGATGATGAGAGATGATCGATACTAATCACATGAGGAACCGTACGTTGTTGTATTGGTTCAGTTGTATTTTAATTCCGCTGCAGTATATTTTTCCCCGTTGTACGGGAGTTTTTGTATTCGACCCCTGCGTGGGCATGTAATGTGTTTGAGTTGTATGTATTTATTGAAAGACCAAGTCGGTCTACTGAGTTATTGTAGCCTTAAAGGCATCGTCGAGTTGTTCGTTAGTTGTTACCAGCCTGGTAGATCCTTGAGGAAAGGTTCTACGGCGTGTAATATCCCTGAGCGGATTGGGGGTGTTACATATATAGCCAGGGGGTATTAGCGCGCGCTAATCCTCAAAAGTTAGCGTGCGCTAACGGAACAAAACCCCAGTCCAGAAAGTTAACACCCTAGTCCAGTACCCAGAGTTCTGGACCGCTAGCGTATGCTACCCGAAACGTAGCGTGCGCTAATAGCCTCTCGGTAGCGCGCGCTATCGGCCATAGCGTGCGCTACCTGGACATCAGCCTAGTCCAGGAGTGAACTGCCCAGTACTCACCTGACCCCGTTAGCGTGCGCTGCCGGCCAAACATAGCATGCGCTAACAGCGTCTCGGTAGCATGCGCTATCGGCCATAGCGTACGCTACCTGGGCACCTAACCGAGTCCAGAAGTAATATGTCCAGTACTGGATAGATTCGCTAGCACGCGCTACCTAATCAATCGTAGCGTGCGCTACTGAAGAATGATTAACGTGCATTATACCATTATATTTGCGCGCGTTAGGCACAGGATAAAAACGGTACTCAACACCGAAACATGGTCGAAACATCAAATGGAACCACAAAATACGCATAATAACATACAATGGATTTACGGCAACCCCGTACGGCGGTTTTGAGCAACAATTACGAGAATTAGATCAACAAACGACGAAAGAACCGAGAAATGTAGAACTGGATGACATAAAGTCTCGGAACAAATATTCTCAAAAATTAATACGGTTACACGAGGGTCGCTAAAAACGAGAAATACACCGAAAAGTGAAAATACCGGGAAAAGAAAATGTGGATATTACACTTAGAAGGAGTAAGTATTGTCTCGGAAATATCGTTAGAGCCCTGATCATTAAATTCACCGTCAACCTTTTCTTTTCCCTTTCCAACATATTTCTCTTTGTCACCTTCCACCAACCTCTTGGACTCCGATGCAACCTCCTAAAATAGTTAGTTATAATATGTTAATGGTCTGATAAATAATGATATTAATTTTAAATGTAAAAATATAATAGGTAGAGTAATCTCACGTTCATTGCTAGACCACAATATTCACCAATGATTTTCTCATCAGCTGTTAGATGTTCCACACTGTAGTCATTATAACCCTTTACAATGTTATATTCCCTTGACACTCGGATTCTTATCAAATAATATTTGAAAAGTATTGGTTGAAAGTCCATGGGTATTGCTTCTTCATCTCCTTCCTTCAGTGAGGAAAAAAACATTGTCAGAATAGTAATTTCCTAGCAATTTATATATAATGAAACTTATTGAAACAAAAAATACCTCAATGAGGGAAGTAAGAACGGTAGCAGCTGATTTGCCTATAAGGTTTGCAACCATATCCTCAAATAAAACAACGGTAATTTCATCGTTTGATTTTGAACCTATTGCTATAACCTTGAGCCTGAACCTGTTTTATCCATCGCTAAGAAACGTATCTAATATCAAGTATAAATGGCTTAAATTGACCTAATTACCTAGGTACAATTGACTCCATTTTACGTCCACACTTTATATTCGGACAGATGTCCTCAGCCTTTTTGTCTCCGGTCTTTGTTTTGCAATGCACGCACGAATTGTAGTACCATGTATCTCCAATGTCAGTGAACTTGACAAAGAGAATATAGGACTCAGGCTGGAAAATGTTAAATATACATTAATTAAATTGAATCGAAGATATTATAAATCAAATAAAGTAGATTTATTTACCTCGCTTTCTTTCTTGATCTGAGAAGTTGTCCTGTGTTTGTCCATGTTCAACCATTCCTCTGATTTTAGTGTACGAATGTCACTCCGTAATGTGATTGATCTACTAACTGAATCATTTCCCGACATCTTCTTCCTATAGAATGGCGAGCTGAGTTAAAAAAATAATGTTTTGTCTATAAAAAACATAGAACGATAATTAAAAAACACTTGTATAATAGACTGCTCTGCAGTACTTCATATTGAAGTCCTCAAACTCCGGTAAATCTCCATTTATGTAGCTCTGCATAGTAGTTTGCACACGTAGCTCCTCTGTTAAAATTTCCGTGATTTTATTAGTATGTGTTTAAAATAATGAAATGTACTTTAAAATTAGTATGAAATGCTGATGACCATGCCAAATGGACTTGTGTGCAAACTGCAGTGCTATAGTAAGCCCGTCTTCAAGCTTATCGTTGGTAGGTGCTATTTCTAGCATCTTGTCCGCGTATGACTCCCATAGCACCACCTTTAGGCTAACATTCCTACATTAATGTTATATAGTCTAAGGTAAAATGCAATACTAAAAATAACTATTCAAATTAGGAAAAACATCGAAAATAAGTCACCTTACATCTTGAATTTCGATGTCTAACTTTCGAGGATGTGCCTTATCGACATAAATAATGTTGCCAAATCTTATAACGCGTCCTATTACGTCTGAAAAATATTGATAATATATCAGCATAATAATATTTATCAAGAGATCATAAAAATACAATAACATACAACCTACCAATAAAATATTCTCCATTAAAGGAAGGAATGTCATCAAAAGGAATCAGTTCGAGTCCATTTGACTGAATCCACATATCGGGCTTACACTTAGCCACTTTTGTAATATAGTTGAATATCAATTTTACTGGGCATTCTACTCTGGCCTTGTTCCATTTGCTTTGGTGGTTGTCCTCAACACCAAAAGCAGAAATATTCACTGTATCCCCTTCGGTTAATTGCTTTTTGAAATTTGATAGTAAACCTCTTTTCACGTAAGCTGGTATTTTGGATCCCTATGATACATAGCGGTTTAGTTTATGATGAAAATATTGAACGGAAATAATAAAAAAATTGTGGAGTCCTCATACCTCGTTGTCTATAAGAATTGCCTCGATCGAAACTGGTTTCTTTTGTTGGTCAGTTGGAATCCATAAACGCAAGATCTTCATTGTGATGGTCCTATTGCTGGTCTCCTTGTTAATTCCTCGAACAAATATATTTGACATGTTTATAAGATCTGAAATATTTTCTTTGTAGTGTGATTAAAACATAGATGTACTGTGTTATTTATAGTGTAGAACAGGACCTTGTCTCGAGTTACTGTATTTTGTAGGAGTCTTAATTTGGAACAGATCTTAATTTACGTCTGTTGAAAAGACGACTCATTGAATCTTCTGTCGTTATCCGAAAATATCATAACATTCCATCTTTTTCAAAAGACTTGATTATCTCAACTTGAAATAAAATAAAATCGTTTTGATGATAGATATTTTATTATCTAAGTCATTATAATCGAGTGGTTTAAACTTGTAGGATTATTAGGATATGGTTTTCAATTATTTAGATTACCTGAATCTTTAGTTCTCCAATTTGCAAGTTGATTCGGTAAAAGACTTTAGGATATGGTTTTCAATTATTGTTGTGATTATCCGAATGTTAGCTGTTTAAATATCAATTTGATCTGGTCTTTTAAAATATCATAAAACAGTCTGAAGTGTTTTAACTTTCTAGAGTTTATAGGATTCAGGTTTAAGTTGTTTAGATTATCTGAATTGTAGCTATTTAAATATCAATTTGATCTGGTCTTTTAAAATATCATAAAACAGTCTGAAGTGTTTTAACTTTCTAGAGTTTATAGGATCTAGATTTAAGTTGTTAAGATTATCCGAATTTTAACTATTTAAATATCAATTTGATCTGGTCTTTAAAAAAATATTGAAACAGTCTGAAGTGTTTTAACTTTTTAGAGTTTTCAGGATCTTGGTCTCAATTGTTAAGATTATCCGAATTTTAGTTATCTAAATATCAATTTAATCTGGTATTTTAAAATATCTTAAAACAGTCTGAAGTGGTTTAACTTTCTAGAGTTTTCAGGATCTTGGTCTCAGTTGTTGATATTATTCGAATTTTAGTTATTTAAATATCAATTTGATGTGGTCTTTTAAAATATTATAAAACTGTCCGAATTGGACTTTCTAGAGTTTGTAGGATCCAGGTATCAATTTGATCTGGTCTTCGAAAATATCACAAAACAGTCGGAAGTGGTTCAACTTTCTAGAGTTTTCAGGATCTAGGTTTCAATTAAGATTATCCGAATTTTAGTTATTTAAATATTAATTTGATATGGTCTTTGACAATATTATAAAACAGTCCTTCACTACGCAATAAAAGATCGAAGAAATTAGAATTAAATGAACATTGTTTTGAATATATAGTAGATATCTTATTAGCTAAACAGCTTATTATAAGGTGTTTATTTTTGTTGAGTTGTTAGGATCTCAGTTTCTATTAAATATTAAAACAGTCCTCATCATTTAAAAGATTGTTAATAATTTTGATCAGATTAATTTACAATTTGATTCGAGCATTTAAAATATTCAAGTCATTATCTATAATAATAATTGATTCGGTCTTTTTATTTAATTAGAATTAAATAAAAATAATCATAGAAACACGGGAATTATCTAATGCAGATCATTTATAACTTTTATAAATATAAGTTATTTATCCTGCTAGAGTTGTTAGGATCTGGGTTTCAATTATTTACACAAAGCCAATTATCTATTAGCTATCTAATTGGCAATGTTATACGCTCCCAGGAGAATCGGTTAACATGCTTGGAATAATTGAAACACGCATGAGCAGAAAAGTGAGAATTTGAAACCCAAGATAAGTGAATATGATTCACAAATATAAGTTGATAGAGAAATGTGAATCGAGACAATTACAACGATATTGAAATGCTCCTAGATTTTGGCATTGTGCTCGCATGTACTTATAGCATTCATATAGACCACTTCAATATCAGCAACACATCTAGGGCACTGGTTGTGCGGAAGTTGTCTTTCTAGATGCGATAGAAATTCTTCGTCACTTGAATTACAGAATATTTGAACACCAAGGTAGTTAGGAAGCTTAAATTTCATTTTTGAAAGTCTTTTTTTCAGTTGCCATCTGCATGATGTCACATAGTATGCGCTCTTAGAATTATCCTCCAACATCGACAACCCATGAATTCCCTCTTCTCTGTGTTTTTCTTCGCCACTAAACAGCTTCATGAAGTTTAAACAATATGTGGCTTCATGGTGATTGAGGTTTAGGGCGATAATCATTAATTCAAATGCTTCGTCATCATTTTGTTCGACGAAGAACTTTAACTACAAAAAAATGAAATAGTAATAAAATTAGGAGAAGATGAGATAAAAATAATTAGTAACTAATTAGATATTAATGTATCAATGATTTTCTGAACAGTGCTTCAGGATTTTTAGAAGCCACCAGTTTATCTAACATTGGAGGAGAAACATCATGTTGCATGTCAAAACTAAGCCGCTGCAAAATGCTTGTTGTGTTACCCAACTCATAGAAGAGTCGACAGCTGGGAATCGTAGTATTATTTGTAGTTAGAAATTAATAATTTGTTTATATATACAATAACGCGCAGTGAATGAAGAACCTATGAAACCTGCAAATTACCTGGCGCTAGCATTTGCCCAGCCGTTGGGTGATTGACGCGCAAGCTTTTACATAATGCACATGATGAAATCATGTGGCAGATTTTTAATTGCGTAGTTATCGATAATCATCATTCTTTTCGAATCAAACATTTTGAGATAAACACAGGTATTCTGACCTTGTGGTATGAGGAATGTCATTTCTTGTTTATATAACCAACGGTTTTTAGGAATGAGGAGTGGTTGTGTGATAAGTATTCGGCTCCCAAGAAATCTCATAAATCTAACTGAAAGTTGCCCTCGGGACCCTATTTGTAGGTGAAAAATTTTTAAATCAATTAATTTTTTATAGGATTTATGATGAGTATTGGTGCCCTACAAAATCTTGTAAATCTAACTAACTAATGGATAATATGATAAATATTATAAATAGCTAAAATTGTGGCAGAATATAATTTGAATTGTTTTATATATATGAAATAATTTTAGACCATTTTTTTCTGCTGGAATTTGCCACGTAGGCTTATAGCTAAGATTGTGGAAAAATGAACAAACTATTTTGAATGGCAAAATATAATTGAAATGATTTTAAATCATTTATTTTTTGCTGGAATTTGCCACGTAGGATTTTGTTTAGCTAAAATTGTGGAAAAATGAACAAACTATTTTGAATGGCAAAATATAATTGAAATAATTTTAAATCATTTATTTTTTGCTGGAATTCGCCACGTAGGATTTTGTCCCATGTGGCATGTCTCTCCTTTCATTTTCATCACCACTTTATATATATATATATATATATATATATATATATATATATATATATATATATAGATTATGGATTTGAACCATCACAAATACATCATAAAAGCACATAAATACAAAATATATAGACTAGGAGAGACATAAATTCTCTATTAAAGCACTTACTTCCAATATAAAAAAACAATTTGCACAACAATCAGAAAATTGTTGTAAAATTGGATATTTTATCACTTCACAATGTATATTTTATATATATATATATATTGTAATATATATATTACTACAATATAAGCATAAAGGAGGATGAAAGAAGATGAAGAAATTAAGGTTTTATTAGAATGAATTGTATCTACAAAGCTCTACCAAAGAGGTCTATTTATAGCTCAAATTTACATGCTATACAACAAATTAATATTATTTATTATACAACACACTTGTCTTTATATTAGATATTTCAATCCAATAATTGATTGAATTATTGATTGTTGATCCCACATATCATTATTAGTGATATTATAACACTCCCCCTTTGAAATATCTTATATCATGATATCTCATTTGGGAGCATCACAAGCTGCCTCGTTAAAAACCTTATTAAGAAAAACCCAATGGATAAAAACTTAATAAGGGAAAAAGAGTACAGTTGTATGCTGCCCCTCAACCCAGCATGGGTAGTTCTTCTTTAAAGATCTCGAAGATGATGCATTCCAATATTCTGAATGTGTTTCTTGAAAACATTCGTCGGGAGTGATTTTGTGAAGAGATCTACCGCATTATCACAAGATCGAATATATTGGATGTCGATCTCTTTATTTCTTTCAAGTCCCTGAGTGGATACGAAGAACTTTGGGGGGATATGTTTGGTTTTATCACTTTTGATGTAGCCTTTCTTGATTTGAGTAACACATGCAGAGTTATCCTCGTATACTATTGTTGGGCCGTTATCGACTGGCAAGCCAGATGTTTCTTGAATATGTTGTGTTACTAATCTTAACCATCTACATTATTTACTTGCTTCATGAAGAGCTATTATCTCAGCATAGTTTGAGGAAGTAGTCACGATTGTCTGTCTTTGAGATCTCCAGGATATTGCAGTGCCTCTATATGTGAATACATATCCAGTTTGTGACTTAGAATTATGTGGATCAGATAGATGACCTGCATCTGCATAGCCTGTAATACCCGATTGTAATTCATTCATTATCATTCTGTAATTATCAGTCAATATTTGTCACTCAGTAATTTTCACTGATTAATAATCACTCATCATTCATGATTCATTAATTTGTATTCATCGTTGGCATATTGTAACCGTGTATCAGTTACCGATCATCATTCATCTCCGTTTGAGTATCGAGACGAGAGTATTATCATTATCATCGTGATTGGTAGTCTTGTGCTAGAAGTATCATCTATGGCATGTGTTGGACTTGTTTACTTTCACATACGTATGGTATGTCGGATCATTCATCAATCGTAGCGAGAAAATAGAGTTGTCGGATTTTTTGTCACTTCCAGCAGCGAGTTACGGCCGTAACTAATCAGGCATTACGGCCGTAACATGCATTCGTTGGTTTATGCATGTTTTGGGACGAAGGTGAGTTACGGCCGTAAGGATAGACGGATACGGCCGTAACATGCGTTCTTTGTTTTCAGGACAGTTCGGACAAATAGGACTTACAGTCGTAAGGGTTGCGGCATACGACCGTAAGTTGAGGCAGGTACGGCCGTAAGGCTTGGCCGGTTACGGCCGTATGTTTCGAGCAGGGTGCCCAGGCAGTTTCGACGAGGGATTCATACGCCCGTAAGTTTTTCCGAGTACGGCCGTATCAGTCTAGATACGCCCGTAAGGCAAGTGCGGGTACGACCGTATGTCTGTCGACAGATTTTTCGACGAGGCCAAGTTACGCCTGTAAGGAGGGCTTGTTACGGACATAAGGCCGTTGACCTTGGAAGGTTACGGCCGTAAGGCCGTTGACCTTGGAAGGTTACGGCCGTAAGATAGGTGAGTTATGGCCGTAACTCGGAGCTGTATTTAAGAACTTGGACGGGACTTTGAGCTCATTTTCTCATTTCTCCACTTGAGTTCCGAGAGAGAAGTCTTGATGGAGAGATTTTGTCATCATCAATCACTTGTATGTCGGATTTCATCATCTTCATTCGTTTGGGAAGTTTAGATAGTTGGTTTAACACGAATTCACCGGATCGAAGTGTTTGGATCTTCAAAGGTACTATTCTTTAACATCTTGGATTTCAATTTTGTGTTGAGATATGATGTTTTGGACGTTATAATCATGTTGTATGAAGAGATATACATATGATTATGAGTTGGTATGAATATTCATTGGATTATTGAAGGATTATTCAAGAACACTTTGAATATTGAGTTGGATTTGGGGGTTTTCGATTAGTTGTTGTTGAAATCACGAATTGGGATATTCATATTGGATTATTGATTGTATTGAAGATGTTTTGTTGGTTTGTATCACTCCTTGGGGGTTTGATATTGGTATCATTAAGGATTGGTTGTAAACAATCGAGGATTGGTTACAACGTGTTTGATATAATGCCCCAATGAACTTGGTTTAATCGTATCGACGTTTTGACTTAGTTATAATCATGTTTGATTTGTATGTTGAATGGATTGTTAGTAATTGTGTTATTCAAGGTTGTTCGAGCGACCATCACCTCATTTAGGACGTTTGTTCGTGGAAGGACATTCTTCACCGGTGCTGTGTAAGTAAATTCTTACTAGGTTAAAAGGATATTCATTCCTTTCGTTGTTGTTCATTCATAATCATAGTTCATTCTTAATGTATTAACCGTATTGAGACTTGTAATTGTAAAATAATCATTTCACTCACGAGGAACGACGGTTCTAAATAATTTCAATGAGCTACCATTCATTTCATTATTATCTCATCTCGGTGAGTCATTCTTGACCCTTGTCGGATTATTATTCATTATGCTCATTGGTCACTTTGATCGTGTGACCTTCTGGGTTCATATTGCGTGGTCGGGTAGGGATGTGTGGAATTTTTAGTCGGGCACACGATAGTCATGTGTTGGGTTCACCGACACATTGGATTGTGCACACGGTAACGTACCTCCGTGAGACTAATTAGGTACAAGGGCGGGTGTGTCCAGACACTCGTCTTATGCACGTGCACATTCCATTACGGGCGTACTATGATGCTCCTCTTCAGCTTAAATTCATAACTAAGGGATATTTCATGATTTTGTTTATTCAACTCTTGAGGATTGTTGTTCTGTGTGTAATACCCGAGATTTCTGATATGTATTTGGAATTTGTGATATTGTAATCGTTGTACTTGATATGAGTATTATTCTCCGTATTTCATAATCCGATGTTGTCGAGCGTGCAATTTCATGTATGTGATTTAAAAATTGTAATTCTGCGCATGTAGCGCACGCTATCGGCTATGTGTAGCGTACGCTAACATGGACTCAATAGCGCACGCTACAAAGGATTGTTAGCGCACGCTACGCGTGGTCAATTTGATTGAGACGTGCGGTAGGTGAGATCTGGTCGGGGGACCCCTATCGGATCGTGTCGGGATGAACCTGGACGGCTTTCGGGAAAAGCCAAGTCAACGCCTTAGCGCACGCTACAGGTATATGCGTAGCGCACGCTAAGTGCTGAATACAGTTAAGTCAGTGAGCCGTTAGCGCACGCTACGAGCAGGGTCTAGCGCGCGCTAATAGCCATTTCTTATAAATAGGACAGCATCCTATTCGTGACTTCAGTTCTTTCTTCTCCCATTACCCGAATTCTTACACTTAGAACATAACTTCCTTCATCCTAAACACTTCATATCAACATCCTAGCTCGTGATTGAAGACCGTATATCGTTGGAGATTGGTGTTCAAGCCTTCGGTGTTGGATTGCTTCGATTTCCTTCGTGTTCTTCACTACTTTGAGGTAGGTGATTCTTCACCGATGTTAGTAATGTTCTTAAGGACATTTGATCATGTTTGTTAGCCAGTTATTTCGTTTATAATCGTTCATCACATGTTAGAAGGATACTTTTGACGTATCGGCACTATATATCGTATGAACCTTTGAACCATCTTAGTTTATGGACTCCTAAGCATTTTCAAATCGATTTTTGATCAGTAATCGGATATTACCTAGATTGTTACGTTTTATACTTTGGAATCATGCGTTTGGAACGTAGGACGAATGGAACTTAGAATATTCCTTGAAGATCGTAGATGAATTATGATGTTGAGATGATTATCCGTATATTTGTATCTCATAACCATAGAACTTCCACAAACCTTATTAGCATGATATGCTCGAGGATGACTCGTATTATCACCATAGAATTCATGAGTTCATCACCGTTTCAACCCAGTTTTCGGTTAGCAGTATTCTGCCATGCAAGGTTAGCGCACGCTAACATACGTTAGTTAACGTGCGCTATCGGGGTTAAGTTAACGCACGATACGTACGTAACGTACGTTATGTATCAGCCAATTCAAACTGTCAGTCCGTGGCTAGCGCACGCTAGTGTTATACGATAGCGTACGCTAACATGCCGGCTTAGCGCACGTTACGTAGAGTACGTAGCGCACGCTAAGCAGTCCAGGCAGATTGTTTATTTTGAGCTTTTTGGTCGTAGACCGAATTGTTAGGCCATCGTTCGACTTGAGATGATTTGTATATCATTCCTTTTGTTAAGGTTCGAGCTTGTTACGTTGATCGACGGAGGCGGCCTTCGAGTGTGTTGAGATCATTGAAGTATTCCATTCTTGCCATTTTCGAGGCAAGTATCATATGTCGAGTTCGATTTATATTGAAACTGTGATCATGCTTGTGGTTTTGTTCATGTTGTTGAATATGAGATGTATTTCTGAGATTTCTCGTGGTACTCGTTGTTATTTGTTCATATTGATGAACATATTGAAATGCATATATGTATGCATAGTTGATTGATTTATGGTATAAATGATCCGAGAGGATCATGAGGATCTATGCTGAGGGCGCTGGATCGAATGTCCACCATGCGTTGGTCCGACGGGATCATCATGGGGATCTATGCTGAGGGCGCTGGATCGCTGGACGGGTTTTCCACCATGCGTTGGTCCGACGGGATCATCATGGGGATCTATACCAAGGGCACTGGATCGCTGGATTACCCTGTACTGTGTTGATGGAATCGTGAGGATTCGCATCGTTGGATTTCGGTGGCGGAAGTCCGTTTTGCATGTTTTATGATGTATTGATGATTTATGTATTACGATACTTGTACTAGCATTGTTTTGCTAACCCCTTCGGGGGTGGACATTGTTTTGATGTTCAGGTAGCCGAGGAGCGGGGAAGCAACCACAGTACCGACAGGACGATGAAATGGCTCAGTGATGTGGTTGATGTTTATTGTTATTGTGATTTGTCTTCTTGGTCTATTTAGTACTCGAGTACGTCTGTTTTTAATAACGTCTTTTCGATATGGTTGTATAAGTTAACTCATTTGATCGGTTGAATCAAATCTGTATTTGAACTCCAGTTGTACGATTGGTTTATATTTACACTTCTTTTAAAATTAGCCTTGTAAATCCTTACCTAAAGGGTTTACGGCGCTGTAATTATTCCGAATATCTCGGGGTGTTACAGAATATGGTATCAGAGCTAAGATTCATGGATATCTCGGCAGTCGGGTCAGTTGGGTCAGTTTACGTTATTTGATTATTGGTCGTTCGTAACATCACTGCTGAGCCAGCATCGTCGTGGGGACCGTGGTTGTAAGTTCCTAAATCTCAAATACTACCGTTTTATTTTATACATGTTTTGTGAACATTGATGGATGTACTTTTAGAAAGTTTGCCCTGGATATTGAGTATTTATGTTTACAGTATGTTAAGAGGAGGTCGTGGACGCAGACGCGGTCGTGGACGCGGACGTGGAAATGCGAGACAAGAAGAGTCGGTATCTACCCCAGAGATAACCGCTAGTCGAACGGATTCCCATTCCGGGGGACAGCAGGGATCGGCAAATAATAATGCAGATCCTAACGTGCCGGGAGTGCTTCAGCAGGTGGTTGCCCAGATAAACCTGTTTGCTCAAGTTGTGGATCGCATGCAGACGGCGATGGGACATCAGCATAACGTGGAAAATCGAGGAGATAGATGGCTTACCGAAGTGATCAAATTGCACCCTCCAAAATTTGACGGTTCTGCTGAGACGCTTTCTTGGGATCACTGGCTGAAGAAATTAGAAAAGATTTTTGCAGGGATTAACTGTACCAACGATAGGAAGGTTCCGGTCGCCCAGTATCTTCTGACAGGGGAGGCTTTCGACTGGTGGGAGGCCATTCGACCGGAGGAGCACAATGTTGACTGGACGGAATTCAAATTGATGATGGAAGCGCAGTATTGTCCTCGCCCAGTTAGAGAAGCCCGAGTTCGGGAGTTTTTCTCACCACAAAATTCAGAAGCATCTGTGACGGACGTGATTAAGACCTTTAATCACCAGCTGACTTATGTGCGCCACTTGGTCAGGACCGAGGCGGAAAGGATTTTCCACTTTGACATGCGAATGAAGCCGGAAATTCAGCAATATATGTCCGGATTTGAATGTACCACCTTGCGACAGTATCAGGACAAGGCGTTGGCCTATGATATGAAGGAGGCAGCAGTAGAGAAATCGACGGAAGCAAAGAAACAAAAGGTGTCTGGCAACTTCACGGAGAATAAGAGTAGCGGGCCTCGCAGGGGTCAGTCCTCTTTTCATTCATCCAGGAGACCTCTGCATCCTTCTCGTGGTGGAAAGAAGTTCCGGGCAACACCAACTGTTTCAGACGCAGGGAAGAGGTGTTATAACTGTGGCAAAGCGGGACATGTTCGACGTGATTGCTTCGTGCCTGCTGTGACCTGTTTCGAGTGTGGACAGGAAGGACATCGCGCAACATTTTGTGGGAATGCAACCCGATCTTTTGGTTCTCGCACTCCTGTACCGGTTCCGAAGGAGACTAGTGTAAACCAGACGCAGCAGAGCGGTTTCCCGCAGCAGAATGTTGGGAAAAGAGAGGCATCCAGTGCTGGGTCCGTTCCTCCGCGTATTTACGAGATGAAGAAGGATGATCAGAACACAGCAGTTGCACCAGGTACGATTCAGATCCGTTTGCAACCAGTTAGTGTCTTGTTCGATTCGGGAGCTACGCATTCTTTTATATCCTTGAACTGTGTTAATCGTTTGAAATCGCGTGCTTGTATGATTGTGAACCTTATGTTGTGGGTTTACCGAGCGGAGAGAAAATTGTGGGAACCCTAGAAGCTAGGGATTTTCCAGTAACTATAGGAGGGAGGGATTGGCTATCGAACCTTATTGTGGTTGACATCTACGGTGACGATTTAATTCTCGGAGACGATTGGCTCAACCGTTATGGAGCTATTCTGAATTACCGAGAGAGAGTCATTTCTATCATTGCTGATGACGGATCTGAACACTTATTCCGAGGATGGAGACCAGGAAGCTCGGGAAGATTGATCAAAGCAATGAAAGCCGTGAAATTACTGAAGCAAGGATGTCACGGACTTTGCTGCTATGCCATGAGGAAAGAGGAAGGAGTAGAGCTCTCGTCTATTTCAGTTGTGAATGAGTTCTCATATGTATTTCCTGACGAACTACCTGGGTTACCTCCGCAGAGAGAAGTGGAGTTCACTATCGAATTAGAGCCTGGAGCAGCTCCTATTTCTAGAGCACCATACCGCATGGCGCCAATCGAGATGCATGAACTCAAGAAGCAACTAAAGGAATTGTTACAGAAGGGCTATATCCAACCTAGCGTTTATCCTTGGGGAGCACCCGTTCTCTTTGTCCGGAAAAAAGACGGATCCCTCCGACTGTGTATTGATTATAGGGAGCTCAATAAGATGACGATCAAGAATAAGTACCCTATACCTCGGATCGACGACTTGTTTGATCAACTGCAAGGGGCAAGGGTATTCTCGAAGATTGACTTGCGATCAGGATACCACCAGTTGAGAATTAAGGAATCGGATATACCGAAATCTGCTTTCAGATCCCGGTACGGGCATTATGAATTTGTAGTAATGCCATGTGGACTTACCAATGCTCCTGCAGTATTCATGCAATTGATGAATCGGGTATTCTTGGAGTACTTGGATAAATTTGTAGTCGTCTTCATTGATGCCATCTTGATATATTCAAAGGACGCAGAGGAGCATGCCGAACATTTGCGTGTGGTTTTGAGCAACTTGAGGAAGGAACAGCTGTATGCAAAGCTTTCAAAATGCGAGTTCTGGCTTAGGGAAGTAACTTTCCTTGGGCATGTGATATCAGCTGACGGAGTTCAGGTGGACCCGAAATGGGAAGCCCCAAATAACGTGAAAGAAGTCCGGAGTTTCTTAGGACTTGCTGGATATTATCGCCATTTTGTAGAGGGATTTTCCAAAATTGCTCGTCCGCTCACTCAGCTGTTACAGAAAACTCAAAAGTTTAAGTGGGATGAGAAATGCCAGGCTGGTTTTGATGAGCTTAAGAAGAGACTGACGACAGCACCTATTTTAGCATTGCCAGATGGAACTGATGGATTCATGGTATACAGCGACGCTTCGAATCAGGGTCTGGGTTGTGTATTGATGCAAAAGGATAAGGTGATTGCTTATGCTTCTCGGCAATTGAAACCATATGAGGTTAATTACCCGACTCACGATTTGGAGCTAGCAGCGGTGGTCTTTGCCTTGAAAATTTGGCGACATTATTTGTACGGCACTCATTGTCAGATCTTTACCGATCATAAGAGCCTCAAGTACATTTTCAGTCAGAAAGAATTAAACATGAGGCAGAGAAGGTGGCTGGAATTGATCAAGGATTACGACTTGGAGATTCTCTATCATCCGGGAAAAGCAAACATAGTAGCCGATGCCTTGAGCCGAAAACCTGTTTCTCTTCGAGTATTGGAAGCACTTACATCCCAAACCAGTATTCAACGGGAACTGATCCGCGAGGGGATTGAAGTATGGGCACCAAGAATCCAAGGGCAACTTTATGTGATGGAACTGACTTCATCACTAGTCGAGGAGATCAAGTCTAAGCAGTTGAACGATTCTCTAATCCTTCGATTGTGTGATGAAGTAAAGAAGGGAAAAGACCCAGGATTCGTGATACAAGACGATGGAGTTCTGAGATTTCAGAGTCGACTTTGCGTTCCCGATGATGATGATCTGAGACGGACTATTCTGAAGGAAGCTCATAGCGCGCCCTATTCTATTCACTCAGGCAGTAGTAAGATGTATAAGGATTTAAAACAAAACTTCTGGTGGGGGAATATGAAGAAGGACGTAGCAGAGTATGTTTCGAGGTGTTTGACTTGTCAGCAGGTTAAGATTGAACATCAGCGACCTGCCGGAATGTTAAAGCCGCTTCCAATCCCTGAATGGAAGTGGGAGGACATCTCGATGGATTTCATCACCAGTATGCCAAGGACTAGATCGGGAATGAACATGATTTGGGTTGTAGTTGATCGACTAACCAAATCGGCTCATTTCCTAGGGATTAAAGATACATGGGGGCCCGAGAGATTGGCGCGAGTATTTATTGCAGAGATAGTCAGATTGCATGGGACGCCGAAGACCATTATTTCGGATCGAGATGGTCGTTTCGTGTCACACTTCTGGAAAGCAGTTCACAGGGCTTTGGGGACTGAGCTCAATTTTAGCACGGCTTATCATCCCCAAACGGACGGGCAATCCGAAAGGACTATTCAAACAGTAGAAGACATGCTTAGAGCTTGTGCGTTGGATTGGTCAACTGATTGGGAAGTTCACTTGCCTTTGATCGAGTTCACTTATAATAATAGTTGGCACGCTTCTATTAAGATGGCACCATTTGAAGCTTTGTACGGAAGAAGATGTCGATCACCCCTGTGCTGGGATGATTCTTCGGACTTGATCGGGACAGAACCAGAATTGATAGTTCAGACTCAAGAGAAGATAGCTTTGATTCGGGAAAGACTGTTGACTGCCCAGAGTCGACAGAGGTCTTATGCAGACGTACGTCGTCGCCCTCTAGAGTTCGACGTTGGGAATCATGTACTATTGAAGGTGTCTCCCACACGAGGGATTTTCCATTTTGGGAGGAGAGGCAAGCTTAGTCCGAGATATATCGGACCATTTGAGATCCTCGAGAGAGTTGGAGATTTAGCATACAGATTGGCCTTACCGCCATCGCTGAGTCACGTTCAAAATGTGTTTCACGTATCCCAATTGCGGAAGTATGTACCGGACCCCAGTCACGTCATTGATTTCGACGAGATCGAGATAGCTAATGATGCACCTTCGAAGAGAGACCAATCAAGATACTTGAGAGACGGATCAAACAATTGAGGAATAAACCAATACACTTGG
Source organism: Orobanche coerulescens (assembly GCA_033398695.1). NCBI lineage: Eukaryota > Viridiplantae > Streptophyta > Magnoliopsida > Lamiales > Orobanchaceae > Orobanche > Orobanche coerulescens. Next base: position 186,278,210 of record CM065807.1, on the reverse strand, counting down.
TTAAAGTACAATGGTCACGACATGGAGTCGAAGAGGCCACTTGGGAAACGGAGGACAGTATGAAGGATAGATATCCAGAATTGTTTTCATCTTAAGTTTCGGGACGAAACTTCTTTTTATGGAGGAAGGATGTAATACCCGAGATTTCTGATATGTATTTGGAATTTGTGATATTGTAATCGTTGTACTTGATCTGAGTATTATTCTCCGTATTTCATAATCCGATGTTGTCGAGCGTACAATTTCATGTATGTGATTTAAAAATTGTAATTCTGCGCATGTAGCGCACGCTATCGGCTATGTGTAGCGTACGCTAACATGGACTCAATAGCGCACGCTACAAAGGATTGTTAGCGCACGCTACGCGTGGTCAATTTGATTGAGACGTGCGGTAGGTGAGATCTGGTCCGGGGACCCCTGTCGGATCGTGTCGGGATGAACCTGGACGGCTTTCGGGAAAAGCCAAGTCAACGCCTTAGCGCACGCTACAGGTATATGCGTAGCGCACGCTAAGTGCTGAATACAGTTAAGTGAGTGAGCCGTTAGCGCACGCTACGAGCAGGGTCTAGCGCGCGCTAATAGCCATTTATTATAAATAGGACAGCATCCTATTTGTGACTTCAGTTCTTTCTTCTCCCATTACCCGAATTCTTACACTTAGAACATAACTTCCTTCATTCTAAACACTTCATATCAACATCCTAGCTCGTGATTGAAGACCGTATATCGTTGGAGATTGGTGTTCAAGCCTTCGGTGTTGGATTGCTTCGATTTCCTCCGTGTTCTTCACTACTTTGAGGTAGGTGATTCTTCACCTATATTAGTAATGTTCTTAAGGACGTTTGATCATGTTTGTTAGCCAGTTATTTCGTTTATAATCGGTCATCACATGTTAGAAGGATACTTTTGACGTATCGGCACTATATATCGTATGAACCTTTGAACCATCTTAGTTTATGGACTCCTAAGCATTTTCAAATCGATTTTTGATCAGTAATCGGATATTACCTAGATTGTTACGTTTTATACTTTGGAATCATGCGTTTGGAACGTAGGACGAATGGAACTTAGAATATTCCTTGAAGATCGTAGATGAATTATGATGTTGAGATGATTATCCGTATATTTGTATCTCATAACCATAGAACTTCCACAAACCTTATTAGCATGATATGCTCGAGGATGACTCGTATTATCACCGTAGAATTCATGAGTTCATCACCGTTTCAACCCAGTTTTCGGTTAGCAGTATTCTGTCATGCAAGGTTAGCGCACGCTAACATACGTTAGTTAACGTTCGCTATCGGGGTTAAGTTAACGCACGATACGTACGTAACGTACGTTATGTATCAGCCAATTCAAACTGTCAGTCTGTGGCTAGCACATGCTAGTCTTATACGATAGCGTACGCTAACAGGCCGGCTTAGCGCATGTTACGTAGAGTACGTAGCGCACGCTAAGCAATCCAGGCGGCCTTCGAGTGTGTTGAGATCATTGAAGTATTCCATTCTTGCCATTTTCGAGGCAAGTATCATATGTCGAGTTCGATTTATATTGAAACTGTGATCATGCTTGTGGTTTTGTTCATGTTGTTGAATATGAGATGTATTTCTGAGATTTCTCGTGGTACTCGTTGTTATTTGTTCATATTGATGAACATATTGAAATGCATATATGTATGCATAGTTGATTGATTTATGGTATAAATGATCCGAGGGGATCATGAGGATCTATGCTGAGGGCGCTGGATCGAATGTCCACCATGCGTTGGTCCGACGGGATCATCATGGGGATCTATGCTGAGGGCGCTGGATCGCTGGACGGGTTTTCCACCATGCGTTGGTCCGACGGGATCATCATGGGGATCTATACCAAGGGCGCTGGATCATTTGGATTACCTCAGACCTTGTGTTGATGGAATCGTGAGGATTCGCATCGTTGGATTCCGGTGGCGGAAGTCCGTTTTGCATGTTTTATGATGTATTGATGATTTATGTATTACGATACTTGTACTAGCATTGTTTTGCTAACCCCTTCGGGGGTGGACATTGTTTTGATGTTCAGGTAGCCGAGGAGCGGGGAAGCAACCACAGTACCGACAGGACGATGAAATGGCTCAGTGATGTGGTTGATGTTTATTGTTATTGTGATTTGTCTTCTTGGTATATTTAGTACTCGAGTATGTCTGTTTTTAATAACGTCTTTTCGATATGGTTGTATAAGTTAACTCATTTGATCGGTTGAATCAAATCTTTATTTGAACTCCAGTTGTACGATTGGTTTATATTTACACTTCTTTTAAAATTAGCCTTGTAAATCCTTACCTAAAGGGTTTACGGCGCTGTAATTATTCCGAATATCTCGGGGTGTTACACTGTGTAACTGACCCCGTTGGGGGATATTTTTTTCAGGTCATGGCAAGGCAAAAGCATGGGAAGAGAACATTGGCGGCGAGGAGTCCCAGTGATACTAGTAGGGGGCCCAGTCCTTTCAGTCATTCATGTTGTCTTCATATTATTTCCGCTGCAGATTTTCGTTTGGATACTCATTTTCATTCACTGTTGTGTATTTTCTCTTCATATAAAATATACATGTATTCTGTATTATCTTGGGTGTGTTGTACTCGAAACTCCTCATCGGAGTAATTAATGATATAATGTGGTTCGGTACTACAATTATATTATTTAAGTCATAAATTTTCATTCGCCTGGTGGGTCCCAATCAGGATTCACGGCACTGTAATAGTCGCCTAGTTTTGGGTGTTACAGAGTTGGTATCGGAGCGTGGTTTTGAATACTACCTTCCAAGTCATGTCTTATTTAAAATCATCGTCATCAGACTAGTATCGTTGGACTTTCGCATCACGTGTGACCTGTGTAAATGCCGAGCCCCTCAGACCGAAAGAACTGTAAGATTTCTAACGCCATGGTATAATTTCTGGCAATAAGAACCACTCATTCATCATTCAACAGTCAACAATCCTCAATCATCGGTTTCATTTTGATCATGTCGATCATGTTAATTCATTAATCACTCAGTTCATTTCATTACTCAGTTGTTGATCTTGGAGATCGTATCATTAATATTGAAAACCTATTCAAGATAATCATTTCAATAATTTTATCGGATAATCATGTCACGTCGGTTGATCATCCACGTAATCATTGTGTAGAGCGTGTACGCTCACTTTTATCATTTCATGACGTAATCATAATGCGGTATTCATGCGATTCTATAATTATCATGTAACTTTCCTACTTCAATATGGAGAGAGCATGTAGAGGACGCATGGGGAGAGGCCGAGGTGCGGGCCGAAACCCGAAAATAATCACTCACTGTCAGGAAGTCGTAACCGAGATACAGCTCAATCAGAAGGTGTCCGGGTCGATCCACTCAGTTTTATGCAGGGCATGATGGCTCAGATGCAATTGCTTAATCATCAATGCACTGCTCTGACCGATTTAATCTAGAAAGCTCTTACTGATGAGCTTACTTCTAAGGAAATTGCTGTAACACCCCCAAACCACTCAGGAATATTACAGCGCCGTAGACCCTCTCCGCGAGGATCTACTAGGCTAAATACAAAATAATGCATCACTACACATGCCGACATGGCTACGTAATGGTCCATTAGACCGATTTGGTCTTTCATCATAACACACACAACGTTACATACAAGATTATTTCCCAAAACTCATACCCGCGCAGGGGCTGGAATACAATAACGCTCCCATAAATCGGGGTAACAATACATCGGAGAAATAATCAACAAGACTATCCAGCATACTCTACGATTGGTCTATATGTGATTAGTATCGTCGTCTTCCATCACCCTTCATACCGATCCTGTGGTTCGCTCCCCAGCAACCTGCAATGTACCTGAACGCAATACAGACATCCACCCCCCGAATACTCGGGGGTTAGCAAAACTCCACTGTTTTGCTAGTGCAAGTATAAAATAGAAGTACAAGACATACACAGCATGCTTCAAGAATATAATAATCTTGAATATATTTCCCGATATAATTCACTTAATCAAAACAGTTTGATTTAAAAAGGTAGGAATAGAACCATGTATCTCATACAAAATATTTTATGATCTCAGGAGTTTGCAAACATTTGGAATTAAGAAATTCTCAAGTCTTTCGAAAACATTTAGGGACACAGCCCAAAAGTCATTTTCCCAAAACAAAATTATGATAACAACACATAGGGTCCACGACCCGATCATACCATAACAACCTGTTTCCACAGATTATTCGCGTCCCGTGCTAGCAAGCCACGGACCTCAGATGCTCCCGTAGAACAAACCCGAGTGAATAACCCACAGGGAAACTATCTCAAATCACATGTCACCGTAACCGCAGTCACGTGACTACAAGCACAGATACGTACATAACCAAACCACAACCATAAGTTATCCCGGCATCGCACTAACAAGCTACGAACCTCGGAGTCCCCGCAAGACATACCCGATGATAACCCCATCAGTTATCCCGGCATCGAGCTAACAAGCCACGAACCTCGGAGTCCCCGCAAGACATACCTGGTGGATAACCCTACGGTCACGCCCGACCCATACTAGCAAGTATGGATCCTGGAGATTCAACAATGCTACCCGGAGGCATATCACATACAACAACAATCACTTATCAAGCCAAACAACATTAAGCATCACAACCTCCATCCAAAGGAGTAACAACCAATATCACATGTCACGTATTCGCCGAACAAGCACACATAACAACACGTAACCCACGGTAAATGATTACGGTTTAATACATTCACTAAATGTGATCAAAACATCTTTCAACATACGAAACTAACACATATAATCTGAGAACACATCCATTCACGAAGTATACGAATTATCGTTGAAAGACAATATTTATCGAGAACATACCGATCCTTTTTAACGTTCATTAAACATTTGGATTTCGCATAAAATCATTTATCAATAATTATGCCTACAAAACATGAAACGTATGGACAAGATACTTGCCTCGATACCAAGAGCAATCGAACAACGAACGGACACGGTCAGATAGTTCTCGAGCTTCCAAAAATGACCAAGGATTCGGCAATTCCACAAATACTACGAAAATAACATCACCACGAATTAATAACACTAATCGAAATCCGAAACGATCCTAAAAACAACAAGGATCTAAGTGTTCTCAAAGAAATCAAGAATCATTGATCCGGGCGATAAAAATCGATGAATTGTTAACAAATCTGAAGATTACGGTCAAGACAAACAAGAATACACAACCAATTGGATGAGATCGGGTAAGAATCACAAATCCAAGGAAAAACCCCAAATTCAAGAAACTAGGGTTCTAATAAGAGATTACCTTGATTTGGACCAAGAAGACGAATAGATGTTGTTAAACACCTACAAATCCGCTCGAAGATGAAGCTAGAAGAAGAATATCGCTCAAAATCGCCTCTGGAGCTCACTCCCGTCGGAAGGGATGAAGAAAAGTGAGAAATGACGAAGTGAAGCCTGTTGTCCAGTATTTATACTGGACAGTCATTAGCGTGCGCTAACCAGACATCATTAGCGCGCGCTAACGAGGTCAACGCCCAGAATTTACCGAATAACACTGTTAGCGTGCGCTAGACCCATGAGCGTAGCCCGTGCTAACGGGTCACGAAACTAGTCCAGTGGCCTCTGGACAGAACTGCACCTACCAGGTAGCGTGCGCTAGAAAGAAGAAAGAGCGTGCGCTAAGCAGTCGATAGCGTGCGCTAGCTATCGACCTTAGCGTGCGCTAACAAAGCCGATCGATCCGGTAGCTCTGGATCGCCTTGATCGCGCTAGCGTGCACTACACATTCAGTAGCGTGCGCTAACCACAATGCCGTAGCGTGCGATATGCCACAAGCATTAGCGTGCGCTACACCACAAAAACCCAGAAACTCACGTAGTGATCCGAAACGCCTCCAAACACATGTCCCAACAAGGCACACTCAAACATGGCACAAAATTCCAATTATGAGGACAATAACAATCCGATAAAACCCCAAAAACTCAACGAATCCGGAACAAAAATCTCGGGTATTACATTCTACCCCTCTTAAAAGAAGTTTCGTCCCCGAAACTTAAAACATAAGACGATCAACGCAAAACAATTCCAGATGACATAAGCTATCCGTTGCCGACAACCTGTAATGAATCACATGCAGCACATGGCTGCTACCATGCATGTCGCTACGTCAAAAAGATAACAGAATGCAACGAACAAAAATCAATATGGTTGACCAGCCCGAATAGTACGTCAATCAAAATACGATCTAATCACTGAATAAATACGAAATTCTACACACAAGGATTGGAAGATCGAAAACGAAGTTAATCTCCCGAGCTCAAGGAAATTACGAAGAAATCTAAATGTTCAAAAATTACGATACAAGACCAACAAGACTGGAAAACAAGCGATCGAGACACATTGGTCGAACGATCATATTCGAATCACGACGAACAATAATACTCGAGCAACAACCCCAAAGTTCACATCTCGACTCGAGACAATATACTGTAACACCCCAAACTAGGCGTCTATTACAGTGCCGTGGAACCCCAAATGGGACCCATCAGGCGAATGAAAATTAATGAATTAAATAATATAATTGTAGTACCGAACCACATTATATTACCAAATACTCCGATGAGGAGCTTAAGTACATTACACTAGGATAATACAAAATACTAGTATATTTTATATGAAGATAAAATACACCACCCTGAATAAATAAACATCCCAACAGAATTTGCAGCGGAAATACAAATGAAGAGAAACAAGAATGACTGGAAGGACTGGGGCCCCCTACTAGTATCACTGGGACTCCTCGCTGTCAACATTCTCTTCCCGTGCTTTTGTCTTGCCATGACCTGAAAACAAATATCCCCCAACAGGGTCAGTTACACAGCACAACAATCCTCAAGGGTTGAATAAACACAATTATGATATATCTCAATTATGAAATAACCTTTGGTTATGAATTTAAGCTGGAGAGGGGCATCGTAGTACGCCCGTAATGGTATGTGCATGTGCACAAGACGAGTGACCGGACACACCCGTCCTTGTACCTAATTAGTGTCACGGAGGTACGTTACCATGTGCACAGTCCATTGTGTCGGTGAACCCGAACACGTGACCATCATGTGCCCGACTAAAAATCCCACACATCACCACCCGGCCGCGCAATACGAACCCAGAAGGTCATATGAACGAGTATGACCATGATGAATATCAATGAATAATAATCCGACAAAGTCAAGAATGACTCACCGAGATGAATTAATAGTGAAGTGAATGATAGCTCAATGAAATGATTGGAACCGTCGTTCCTCGTGAATGAAGTGATTATTCGACATTACAAGTCTCAATACGGTTAATACATTATGAATGAGTTATGATTATTAATGAACAACAAAAGGAATGAATATCCTTTTAACCGAGTAAGAATTAACTTACTCAACACCGGTGAACAATGTCCTTCCACGAACAAACATCCTAAATGAGATGTCGGTCGCTCGAAAAACCTTGAATAACACAATTACCAACAATCCGTTCAACATACGAATCAAACACGGCTAAACTAACACAAAACGTCGATACGACTAAACCAAGCTCATTGGGGCATTATATCAAACACGTTGTGACCAATCTTCGATTGTTTACAATCAATCCTCAATTATACCAATATCAAATCCCCAAGGAGTGTTTCAAACCGACAAAACATCTTCAATACAATCAAAATTCCAATATGAATATCCAAATTCGTGATTTCAACAACAACTAATCGAAAACCCCCAAATCCAACTCAATATTCAAAGTGTTCTTGAATAACCTTTCAATAATCCAATGAATATTCAAACATACTCGTAATCATACGTACATCTCTTCATACAACATGATTATAACGTCCAAAACATCATTTCTCAACACAAAATTGAAATCCAAGATGTTTGAAGAATATTACCTTTGAAGATCCAAACACTTTGATCCGATGAACACGCGTTAGATCGACTATCCGAGCTTCACAACCGAATGAAGATGATGAAAACCGAGTACCCAAGTGATTGATGATGAAAAATCTCTCCCTCAAGCTCTCTCTCGGAACAAGGTGAAGAAAATGAGAAAATGACCTCAAAAACCCGTCCAGGTCCTTATAAACTGCCGAACGTTACGGCTGTAACTCGGCCTACTTACGGTCGTAACATCCCAGGTCAACGGCCTTACGGCCGTAGCCAGCCATCTCGTACGTCCGTAAATCGGCTTCGTCCAGAAACTGCCGACAGCCATACGGCCGTACCCGCACCTGTCTTACGGGCGTAACTCGCCCTCGTCCAAAACACCTGCCGACAGCCATAAGGCCGTACCCGCACGCCTTACGGGCGTAACTCGCCCGATACGGCCGTATCGGCCAAGCTTACGGGCGTACGACGCATTCGTCGAAACAGACCAGGCACCCTACCTGCAATGTACGGCGTATCCGGCCAAGCCTTACGGCCGTACCTGCCTCATCTTACGGCCGTATGCCGCAACCCTTACGGTCGTAAGCCCTCTTCGTCCGACAAAACCTAAAAATCACGAACACCTCTTACGTCCGTAGCCTGCCCACCTTACGGTCGTATCTCATCTTCGGCCAAAACAACCTTGAGCCGACGAAAGCATGTTACGGCCATAATATATGATTAGTTACGGCGGTAACTCGTTGTTGGAAATGACAAAAATCCGACAACTCTGTCTACTCATTACAAACGGTGAATGATCCGACATACAATACTTGTATGATTGAAAATAAGTCCAATAACACGTGATAGATGATACTTCCAACACAAGACTATATTCACGATGATTATGATAATACTCTCTTCTCGACTCTCAGTCGGAGATGAATAACGATCGGTAACTGGTACACGGTTACAAAAACGCAAATGATGAATACAAATGAATGAATCATGAATGATGAGTGATTATTAATGAGTGAGAAATTACTGAGTGACCATTACTGAATGATAATGAATGAATTACAACCGGGTATTACATATACGATCCGGTGAAGACAACAAGCTGTGCATTCACATAAGATCCACAGGAAATGGAATAGCAATTGGAAAGTCATAACGACAAACGGGTTATTCTGAAACCATACCACAACTCGTTCGATCAACAAAAGCACAAGACAGGACAAGTTCAGAAAATGCCAACGAACATAAACGAGTCGACATAGTCGAAAGTACAGAGTTCAAAATCCGATCCACTCAACATACAACTGATAGATCACGCCCCTCCGGGACTACTCGGAGTCGATCGTGATATCAGCGCTCAAGTCCGTGCCTCGGAAGGCTCAGTGCCGAACTCACAAAATTGAACCCGGTGTCCCTCGAGTCCGCACCTATAACACGTTACTGGCGGAGAAGGACAATGTGCACGAACATATCCTGCCACATTACAATTAAAACATCTCCTGGCTTTACCAGGAGGCCGAGCAGACGACTTGGAACTCTCAGTTCCACGCATCGAGTGACGGGGCTTCAGAGCGGAAAGGCTACGACATTGAAAGCTAGAAACACCAACTCCTGCACTGTCCACACGGTCATCAGACTTCCTCTGCTTCTTCGACTCGGGCACACGCTCCGACGATAGCGAAGCTAGTTCATGGGCTAATGCTCGATCTTGATAGTCCCTCAACAAAGTGCAATTAAATCCCGACATATACACGCGAATATCCGGCTTCATCCGTCGGTCAAAGTGAAGGATCCTCTCTTTCTCGGTTCTCACCCGATCTCGCACATAACTGAGTTGTTTGCTATAATCGATGATAGCCTGCGACACCGATATATCTTCCGGTTCTGCCAAGTAGAATTCGCGAATCCTCTTCTCTCTAATCGGTTTCGGACAGAACTCAGCTTCCATAAATTCTTGGAACTCCGCCCACGTGACATCACGATCACGAGGTTTAACAGCTTCCCACCAATTAGCGGCATCTTTGTCAAGAAGGTACTGAGCGATAGGTACCTTCCGCTCTTCAGGACATACGACAGCCTCGAAAATCTTTCCCAACTGGAAAATCCAACCATCCCAGCCCAACGCATCTGCAGCACTGGCAAATCGAGGGGGATTCATACGAACTACCTCGCGAATCCATTGATTTACACCGACGTTCTGACTCGCGTCAATGCTACGTTGAACCACCTGGGTCAACTGAGTCATCTGAATCGAGTTGCAATATAGTAGCAACACCCAAACTAAAATCATTCCCAGCGACATTCTCTCAATTCCGCATCTGATCCCCGTGGCCATCAGCACCACGGTTACGACCACGACCTCTGCCCCTCGGCATACTAACAAACAACAACCTATGGCAACGAAAGATCATAACACATAGCAAGATATTCACATCTCCGTCTTTAATCAAACACCATTAAATCATATACATATTACGATTTAATTCAAGCTAGAGCACAATATACAAACTATTATCCCGAAAATCTTCATTTATAATGCCGTTGTTATGTGAATTATAAATGCAATGAAATTAAAGTCATCCATTATATCAAAATCATTTTCTGTACGGGTTCCGCGCCGGAACTCACCAAGTTGAAAACCATTTACAAAAACGTTCAAAAATGCCAAAAAGGCCGATGACGGTAATACTTTCCAAATACTCACCAAAAGTCATTTTGAACTTTACACACACAGCGGACAAGAACACAGTTCAAATTACACATAACCACACACAACAGAGACTTAGCGTGCGCTAGCCATGCCACGTTAGCGCGCGCTAGCCATTCTAATCCAGTAACACATTCATGAGCATATACTAAATGATACCAAAAGTCGAAGGTTAAAAATAGACAGCAACATACGAATCCAAACGCCAACAATTTACATCCCCACTACATAACTTTTAACCGAAATTCATGAAACCGGAAAGTTGAAGGCGAAAGTCACGTCTCAAGTAAACTTTTGATAGACCTCGTTTGAGCATTAAAAAAATCAAATTTTTAAAATTTTCAATGCAAGATGAACATAAAATATATGTAGTTGAATTCCCAAAATCTTTGGTCTTGAGGTCATCATACGAAAATCAAATCATTTTTCCTCCCCGAATGATGTTTTAAGTAGAATTTACGTGATTTTTCCAAAACATTTGAAGTTTAAAATACCACATTGATAAACTTTTATTGAGTAACCAACCTAAAACATCGCTCCTGTAAAAACAATTTCACACAAAGATGTATATACATACATACATACATACATACATACATACATACATACATACATACATACATACATACCGGTACTAATCTTTATCCCAGCACAATTGTTAGGCGTATTTTTATACGTTTATTCATCATTATTTTGTAGTATTTTGGAGTGTGAAATCATCTAAATGAACTTTTAATGCCTTAATTTTGTATGATTGACAGGAAATTGAAGTCCGGAAGCTTAAACGAGGCAAAACGGGCGAAAACGGCAAAACTGGACTATGAGCCGCGGCACAAGGAAGCTGAGCCGCGGCAAAGGAAGACACCAGCCGAAGGGCGAGTAGTCAGTACTCGTGCCGCGGCACACCCATGTGAGCCGCGGCACGTAAGGATTTAATTACGCCCGTGTATTCAGATTTTAGCGATGTGCCGCGGCACGAGTTGATGAGCCGCGGCACACTTAGCGGGTTTGGTACGTCTGCGGATTTTTGGGCGTTTGCCGGTTTTCAACCAACTAATACGGACGCGATTTATGGAAGTGCTGAGCTATAAATAGGGCTTAAGACCCTAATTTAATCATCTTGGATTTGATTGAATCTAGACCTAAGAGAGCTTAAGCTTGGAGACAGAAAAGAGGAGGAAAGCAGAGGAATTCAAGGGCAGAAGGCGGAAGCTGAAGAACGGAGGAATCCGAGCTTCATCTGCGTTTGAATTTTATGCTTTCGTTTATGTACTTTGTATTGTCAGTTGTTAGCATGTCAGGCTAAAGCCCTAATCTAGGGTTTTGATGAAACCTTTATTTTGACGAATTGATTGAGATTATCCAATTTATTACCTTTTTATTGAGTTTTCCCAATTATGTTTTATGCTTGCAATTATCTGGCCAATAGTTGTATTGATTTAATCATTCACTTCGAATCGGGAGAGGAGATGTGGTGAGGAACTATTGGTGAGGACCGTTTTATTCTGTGAGATAGGAATATACTCATAGGAACTACGTGGCCTTTAGGAGATTTCATGCTTTTTGCCTAGCGACGAGATAATTCACCTAGGGATAGAGTGCGTTAGTCGCCGTTAGATAAACCTATTGACCTCGGGAGAGGCGGTAGAATATATTAGCAATCTCCGCCTTCAATAAATTGGGAAAATTATTTACTACGGATAATCAAGATTAAATTCGGATAAATTAAGGTGGATTCAGAACTCTAGACTTATTTATAATTTGATTCCTTTTATTCAAGCTATAGTTTTCTGTTTAGTCTTTCAGTAATTCTTTTAGTTATTAATCCAAAAAACCCAACTTCGATTGTTCAAATAAAATTGGGATACGAAAACGTCGGTAGTTAGAGATTCAATCCTCGTGGGAACGATACTCTACTTATCACTTTATTACTTGTAAACGATGACGTGCACTTGCGTGTAGGAAATATCGCAACAAGTTTTTGGTGCCGTTGCCGGGGATTGAAATTTTTCTAATATCGACTTAAGTATTTCCAGTCTTAATTTGAACGTTTGTTTTTATTTTTGCGTATTTAATTTTGTTTATTTGTTTTCCTTTTCAGGACCTTTCGTGTAGTGCATGAGAAGACTCGGTAACGGAGGCTTACTACCTTTGGACACCGAGCTCGAGCGCACTCTAAGAAGGAATAAAAAGGAAAAAAGAGAGTTGCAGACGACGGTCAAGATGGCCGAAAATATTGAAATCCAAGGAGGAGACAACCAAATGCGGCAAGTTCAACCGGAACTCGCTCTTCGAGATTATGCCATGCCGCAAGTCAACGCAAATTTTTCGGGAATTCGGCGTCCCACCGTCCAAGCTAATAATTTTGAAATCAAGCCCGCCATTATTCAGATGGTACAGGCGAGCCCGTTCTGTGGATTGCCGAAGGACGACCCGAATGCCCACATTGCTTCGTTCCTTGAGATATGCGACACATTTAAAACAAATGGTGTCACCGACGATGCCATCCGATTGAGGCTTTTCCCTTTTTCTTTGAGGGATAAAGCAAAGTTTTGGTTAAATTCCTTACCGCCGGGGTCGATTACAACTTGGGAGAGGTTAGTGCAAGCCTTCCTTGCAAAATTTTTCCCACCAGCTAAGACGGCGCGGTTGAGAAACGAGATAACTACTTTTGCCCAGTTCGATATGGAATCGCTCCATGAGGCGTGGGAGCGATATAAAGAATTACTTCGAAGATGCCCTCATCACGGCATTCCTGATTGGCACCGCACACATTTTATGGTGGTTTGAGTGCTTCTACACGCACTCTTGTCGATGCAGCCTCCGGAGGGACATTCATGGGAAAATCTATGGCCGAGGCTCACGTGCTTTTGGAGGATATGGCACGCATACCAATGGCCAGCAGAAAGATTGACACGAAGAGAGTAATGGAAGTTTCGAGCAATGATCCGATTTCCACCTTGTCGGCTCAAGTCGCCGCTTTGACACAACGGCTCGAACTTTTCGCACGCACCAGCCCCCGTTACGATTGAGACGTGGGTGTGGTGTAACGGATCACTCGCGAGTGCGGAATGTCAATTTGGAAATCCGTTCGAGCAACATCGATGGAGCAAGCTCGATTCGTGGCCAATGGAAATCGACAAAGCAATTTTTATCCCAGACTTATAATCAAGGGTGGAGGAATCAACAAAATTCTCCATGGAGAAATGGGCAAGCTATGAAGCCTCCACAACCTCACTTCGTGCAACCCCCACAGCAGCCCCCTCAATCGTCAAAGGTATCTTTGGAGGATGCTCTTGCTCAATTGGCGGCTAACACAAGCCAATTCATGACCCGCACCGAGACGACTCTTCAAAATCATTCAACCTCCATCCGAAATCTAGAAACACAAATGGGGCAGATTGCTAATTTATTGTCTTCTCGGGCTCAAGGTGCAGCCCCCAACGCAGCCGAAGGGAAAACCAAGGAAAATGTGCAAGCAATCGAATTAAGAAGCGGAAAGGAGTTGAAGGGGCAGCCTATTAATGACAAAGAGCAGCCGAACGTGCAGAACGAGAAGGAAAAGGATGAGACGCCTAAGCCAAAGGAGGTCTCGACTACTCAGCCCACTCCTCAAATTCCATTTCCACAGCGTTTTCAAAAGCAAAAACTGGACAAGCAGTTTTCCAAATTCCTCGACGTCTTCAAGAAATTGCACATAAACATTCCGTTCGCCGACGCATTGGAACAGATGCCGAGTTACGTCAAGTTCATGAAGGAGATCTTGTCCAATAAACGAAAGCTCGAGGAATATGAGACGGTCGCTTTAACGGAGGAGTGCAGCGCTATTTTGCAAAAGAAACTCCCACCTAAATTGAGAGATCCGGGAAGTTTCACCATTCCTTGCATCATCGGTAATTCTTCTTTTGAAAGAGCCCTATGCGATCTCGGGGCGATATAAATCTTATGCCCCTTTCGATTTTCAAAAGTGGAGATTGGGAAGCCAAGCCGACGCAGTCTCTCTACAATTGGCGATAGATCCATCAAATATCAGGGGTGTGATAGAGGGCGTTTTAGTCAAAGTGGATAAGTTCATCTTTCCGGCCGATTTCATAGAACAAGATATCGAACAAGACCATGATATCCCAATTATTTTGGGAAGACCATTTTTGGCAACAGTAGAGCGTTGATTGATGTGGAAAAAGGAAAGCTGACTTTGCGCGTTCAAGAGGAGCAAGTAACCTTCAATATTTTTCGATCCGTAAAATATCCAAGTGACGCTGAAAATTGTTTCCAAGTTGACGTCATTGACTCATGCGTGAGAAAAACTTTTCGAGAAAACTATCCACCCGATCCATTGGAATCCGTTTTGATTGGGGCTGTTTCCGAGCCAAATGGAGAGCATGCCGCCTACGTACGACACATGGATGCTTCCCCGCCAACCTTTATTCGTAAACCATTCGAGGAGCTAGGAAGTTCACTAACTCGACCGACCCCATCGGTTGAAAAACCTCCAAAATTGGAACTCAAAAAGCTGCCACCTCATTTGAAGTATGCATTCCTGGGGCCCGACGACTCCCTTCCAGTTATTCTTTCGGCCGCATTAGCAGGAGATCAAGAGGCAAAATTATTAAGAGTTTTGAGGGAGTACAAATGCTCTTGGATGGTCTATTGCGGATATCAAGGGGATCAGCCCATCGATTTGCATGCACAAGATTTTGATGGAGGAAGACTACAAACCATCCGTGGAGCATCAACGCCATTTGAATCCTAACATGAAGGAGGTGGTAAAAGTCGAGTTTTAAAACTCCTCGACGCAGTATGATCTTTCCAATTTACGATAGTAAGTGGGTAAGTCCGGTTCAAGTTGTGTCGAAAAAGGTGGGATAACGATTGTTCAAAACGATAATAATGAATTAATTCCCACCGAGGATTGTTACGGGGTGGCGTATGTGCATAGATTATAGGAAACTAAATAAGGCCACTAGAAAAGATCATTTTCCCTTGCCTTTTATTGATCAGATGTTAGATAGATTAGCCGGACACGATTTCTATTGCTTTCTCGATGGCTACTCGGGGTATAATCAGATTTACATAGCCCCCGAAGACCAAGAGAAAAGCAGCGTTTACATGTCCTTATGGCATTTTCGCTTATAGGCGCATGCCGTTTGGATTGTGTAATGCGCGCGACTTTTCAACGGTGTATGATGGCTATTTTTCGACATGGTAGAGCGGTGTATTGAGATTTTCATGGATGATTTTTCTGTTTTTGGAGATTCTTTTGACATTTGTTTGGAAAATTTGCAGAAGGTCTTGCGAAGATGTGAAGAGACCAATTTAGTCTTGAATTGGGAAAAGTGTCATTTTATGGTGCAGGAGGGCATTGTGCTTGGCCATCGAATATCCTCACATGGAATTGAAGTCGACCGAGCAAAAATTGAGACAATTGAGAAGATGCCTCCACCCACTTCGGTCAAAGGGATTAGGAGTTTTCTGGGACACGCCGGTTTTTATCGCCGATTTATTAAGGATTTTTCAAAGATCACGAAGCCGCTGTGCAACTTACTCATGAAAGATGTCCCATTTACTTTCGACGAGTCTTGTAAAGAAAGTTTTGAGTTGCTGAAGAAAGCTCTAAGCACGGCACCGGTGATAGTCGCTCCGGATTGGGACCTTCCATTCGAACTAATGTGCGATGCTAGCGATTTTGCCATTGGGGCTGTTTTGGGGCAGAGACGAGGGAAGGTGTTTCATGTCATATACTATGCGAGCCGAACGCTCGATGACGCCCAAAGAAATTATGCCACAACGGAGAAGGAATTGTTGGCGGTGATATTTGCATTTGATAAATTTCGGGCCTATCTACTAGGAACAAAGGTGATAGTGTGGACCGATCATTCGGCGATAAAGTACCTGTTGGAGAAGAAGGATGCCAAACCAAGGTTAATTCGGTGGGTGCTACTCCTTCAAGAATTCAACTTGGAGATTCGGGACAAGAAAGGGACAGAAAATGTTATAGCCGATCACCTTTCACGGTTAGAGAGTTCCCTCGAGAAGGAAGAAAGTCAGCCACAAATTATAGAAACCTTCCCCGACGAGCAGCTCTACAAGTTGGATTCAACACATGCGCCTTGGTATGCTGATCTAGTGAACTACTTAGCTAGTAAAACAATTCCGGACGATCTCTCACGTCATCAAAAGAAGAAGCTAATCTCGGACGCTAAGTACTATTTGTGGGACGATCCTTTTCTTTTTAAGCGATGCCCGATCAAATTATCCGTAGATGCATTCCAGATGAGGAAATCCACGGTGTCTTTGAACCATTGCCATGCATCGCCCTACGGTGGACACTTTAGTGGATATAGAACAGCGGCCAAGGTCTTACAATGGGATTTTATTGGCCGTCCTTATTCAAAGATGCTCACTCCTTTGTGTCTACATGTGATCGGTGTCAACGGACAGAAACATCTCAAGATGACACGAAATGCCGCTGAACACCATACTTGAAGTCGAATTATTTGATGTATGGGGGATCGACTTCATGGGTCCATTTCACCCATCAAACAAGAATCTCTACATTTTGGTGGCCGTGGATTACGTCTCCAAATGGGTTGAAGCGGTGGCACTACCTACGAATGGGTCCAATGTCGTGATCAAGTTTATCAAACAACATATCTTCTCACGCTTTGGGACTCCACGTGCTATTATAAGTGATGGTGGGTCACACTTCGTCAACATATTTCTTGTTGCGGTTTTGAGAAAATACGGAGTCACTCATCGTGTTGCCACAAGATACCATCCACAAACGAGTGGTCAAGTTGAGATATCAAATCGAGAGCTGAAGTGGATTCTAGAAAAGACGGTCAGCTCGTCTCGAAAAGATTGGGCATTTAAACTCGATGATGCACTTTGGGCGTGCGGATGCGTATAAGACACCTATCGGAATGTCGCCTACAGTTGGTCTATGGAAAAGGTTGCCATCTCGCGTAGAGATGGAGCACCGTGCTTATTGGGCGATAAAGAAACTAAACTTTGATCTAAAATCCGCAGGGGAAAAGCGGTGTTTGCAGCTGAACGAGTTAGAAGAAATTCGCTACAACTCATACGAAAATGCAAAACTTTATAAGGAGCGGACAAAAATTTGGCATGATAAGCACATCACGCAGCGAGAATTTGTCCGGGTCAAGAGGTGTTGCTATTCAACTCACGCTTAAAGTTATTTCCTAGGAAATTGCGTTCACGATGGTCGGGACCGTTCACCGTAGTTCAAGTGTTTCCACATGGTGCGGTAGAAGTTCAAAGAGATGGTCGACAATTCAAAGTTAATGGACAACGGTTGAAGGCATACTTGGGAAATCCAATAGACACGCAGAAAGCAGCGTCACCTTATCCACCGCCGGATGAATGCGAGAGAAGTCCATGAAGACTATAAACTTAGCGCTTCTCGGGAGGCAACCCGAGTATTAGTTGTAGATTCTTTGTTGGTTGCTTGCATTTTTAGAGTCTCTTTTGTCTTCTTTCCTCTTGGATCCATCCTTTCCTCTCATTTTAATGAGTTCGTAAAATTTCGTGCGTGAATCGGCAAAAGGGGATAAATTCAATAATGGGCAGCAAGATCCAGTGAGCGCGGCACACATCACCGAGGAAAAATGGCCGATCAAAGCGTACCCAGTGCCGCGGCATGATCTTACCGAGCCGCGGCACACCAGTCGCCGAGCCGCGGCACCAAACCGAGCCGCGGCACACTAAATGGTCAAGAAACGCCTGTGGCGCTGTACTTTGAGCCGCGGCATACAATGGATGAGCCGCGGCACACTATAACACCGAGCCGCGGCATACGAAATCGAGCCGCGGCACCCGACGGCATATCAAAGCGTCAAAATCCATCAGTACTTTGGGCGCGGCTCACTTTTATTGTGCCGCGGCACCCGTCGCAAAATAAGAGCAACAGTCAAGCTCTCTCGGTCGATCGGCTCGCATATAGACTTCTTCCCTTCATTCCTTCCCTCCGCACACGATGAGGTTAGTCGGGTCCATTCTATCGATCTCCTTCTCAAATTCTCCGTAATTTTGATTTCTAAATCATAGGTGAATTTTGATGTGAAAAGATTTGAAGTTTTATATTGCTAGTTGTTCTTCATTGTTGTTTCTGAAATGGCGTTGGAATATGGGGAATTTGTTATTGTGATGGAATTGATGTTTGTAAACGAATTGTTGATGATGGTTTTTGTAATTCGGGCTACAATCATGTTATTATTTTTGGGATTTGGAATTAACCATCAAAATTTTTGTTCTTCATTTTAACTTGTGCACACAAGGTGTTTGATAAATTGCGGCAATGGAAAATTGATCATTCGAAGCACCACCCTCCTCACCGACGATGCGGCACCGGCTCTGAGCGAGGAGGAGTACTTGACCTTTTACTTTTCTTGCATTTCATTTTTGTCCATTGAGGTCAATGTACGTCCTAAGTTTGGGGGAGGGGTTTACTTTCGCCTACATTCACCTTTGTACTCTATTTTGTCTTTGTACATTATATTTTGTTGCACTTTTCTTTCTTTGCGAAAATTTTTTTTTAATAGCCTTGCTTGCCGTAGTTTTTCTTTATTCGTGAATTTTCGTGCTTCTATTATGTGTGATATCGATGTTACGACCTTTGTCTTTCTCTTTGAAGAAGCGGGCAAGTTTTAGTCGAGTTGTAGTCGATTATTTACGCTCCGCTTAGTATTCAATTAGGTCCAAATTTTTTGCGATTGTAGAGGACTTGGTAGATAAGAGACGATACATTCTTGTTTTTAAATCCCCATCAATGCGTTTGGCTACATTTTCCGGATAGTGAGTAAATCTTGTTTCTATTAGTCGTGTTGGCACTTAAATTGAGTTTAGAGTCGGTCAGCTTTTTTTCTCTAAAAGTCGAGATAATGTGTTCTATGAAGGGAAGTCTAGTAACCGGGTATTCGCGTGACCCGTTGTTTACTCTCGCGTAAAACGACGACCCCGATTAGACTAGTGATTTAGTGAGTTCACATGTGCCAATGATAGGAAGCCTAGTAACCGGGGTATTCGCGTGACCCATTGCTTACTCTCGCGTAAAACGGCAACCTTGATTCGGACATGCGGAAATTTTGTATTCGAGTTGTTTCTCCGTATGTGGGAACTTAGTAACTAGAAGCATCCATGTGCCCCATGAGTGTCTTTTACGTCAAACGGTTTCCTAATACATGAGAATGGAAGTTCCACCTAGGATTATCCCGATGAAACATCCCGAGATCCTAACCTAGTGGTCGACTCGAATCAAATTCTTGAGCATATTTATATAAGGGGATCTTGTCAGAGGTTTATTTGTTATGAGACTCGTGAAAAATTGTGCCTCTAGGACCGTGGGCAACGCGAACTAGCTTGTTTATGTTAGCCTTTCCTATTGACGGTTGATTTGACTCATGTTTTGTTGATCTTTGGTGAGTTTTCTTCATGAACAAATGACTAGGGTGAACTTGATCTCTTTGCGGAATCATTATTCGAGTGCGGCTCGCTTTTATGACACTCGTATTATTTAGAGAGAATGGCGGGATAGTATTGATTAGGTTGAACACCGTGAGTTGCACGATGATTCACGACATTCTTTTATTAACTTTAATTCTTTTTGCTTGAGGACAAGCAAAGGCTTAAGTTTGGGGGTATTTGTTAGGCGTATTTTTATACGTTTATTCATCATTATTTTGTAGTATTTTGGAGTGTGAAATCATCTAAATGAACTTTTAATGCCTTAATTTTGTATGATTGACAGGAAATTGAAGTCCGGAAGCTTAAACGAGGCAAAACGCGAAACGGCAAAATCGGACTATGAGCCGCGGCACAAGGAAGCCGAGCGCGGCAAAGGAAGACACCACCAAGGGCGAGTAAGTGTACTGCGTCGCGGCACAGCCCATGTGAGCCGCGGCACAGAAGGATTTAATTACGCCCAGGTATTCAGATTTTGGCGATGTGCCGCGGCACAGGTTCAGTGAGCCGCGGCACACTTAGCGGGTTTGGTACGTCTGCGCGGATTTTTGGGCCGTTTCGAAGCCGGTTTTCAACCAACTAATACGGACGCGATTTATGGAAGTGCTGAGCTATAAATAGGGCTTAAGACCCTAATTTAATCATCTTGGATTTGATTGAATCTAGACCTAAGAGAGCTTAAGCTTGGAGACAGAAAAGAGGAGGAAAGCAGAGGAATTCAAGGGCAGAAGGCGGAAGCTGAAGAACGGAGGAATCCGAGCTTCATCTGCGTTTGAATTTTATGCTTTCGTTTATGTACTTTGTATTGTCAGTTGTTAGCATGTCAGGCTAAAGCCCTAATCTAGGGTTTTGATGAAACCTTTATTTTGACGAATTGATTGAGATTATCCAATTTATTACCTTTTTATTGAGTTTTCCCAATTATGTTTTATGCTTGCAATTATCTGGCCAATAGTTGTATTGATTTAATCATTCACTTCGAATCGGGAGAGGAGATGTGGTGAGGAACTATTGGTGAGGACCGTTTTATTCTGTGAGATAGGAATATACTCATAGGAACTACGTGGCCTTTAGGAGATTTCATGCTTTTTGCCTAGCGAGATAATTCACCTAGGGATAGAGTGCGTTAGTCGCCGTTAGATAAACCTATTGACCTCGGGAGAGGCGGTAGAATATATTAGCAATCTCCGCCTTCAATAAATTGGGAAAATTATTTACTACGGATAATCAAGATTAAATTCGGATAAATTAAGGTGGATTCAGAACTCTAGACTTATTTATAATTTGATTCCTTTTATTCAAGCTATAGTTTTCTGTTTAGTCTTTCAGTAATTCTTTTAGTTATTAATCCAAAAAAAACCCAACTTCGATTGTTCAAATAAAATTGGGATACGAAAACGTCGGTAGTTAGAGATTCAATCCTCGTGGGAACGATACTCTACTTATCACTTTATTACTTGTAAACGATGACGTGCACTTGCGTGTAGGAAATATCGCAACAACAATACGAGAATCAAACAAGTATGGAGTCAGTATTCACGAGGCACAATTAAACTCCACATAATAACACAGAATCACATAAACTCGTATAACACGAGACATAGTAAAGTAGGGAGACTTACATCCACAGATCGCACGAAGATGATGGTTGCGCCTCGATACTAATCACGACCGACAACTCAGACGACGCGTCGCGACACCACTCAGTCAGACCAAATCTGACAAGACAAGACCCGACAACACACAACTCAACCCGACAGCCTAGGTTTCCTCAACCTAAGCTCTGATACCATATCTTGTAACACCTCCAAACCACTCGGGAATATTACAGCGTCGCACACCCTCTCCGCGAGGATCTACCAGGCTAAATACAAAACAATGCATCACTTCACATGCCGACATGGCTACGTAAAGGACCATTAGACCGATTTGGTCTTTCATCACAACACACACAACGTTACATACAAGATTCTTTCCCAAAACTCATACCCGCGCAGGGGCTGGAATACAATAATGCTCCCATAAATCGGGGCGGAGAAATAATCAACAAGACTATCCAACATACTCTACGATTGGTCTATATGTGACTAGTATCGTCGTCTTCCATCACCCTTCGTACCGATCCTGTGGTTCGCCCCACAGCAACCTGCAATGTACCTGGACGCAATATAGACATCCACCCCCCGAATACTCGGGGGTTAGCAAAACTCCACTGTTTTGCTAGTGAAAGTATAAAACAGAAGTAGAAGACATACACAACGTGCTTCAAGAATATAATAATCTTGAATATATTTCCCGAGATAATTCACTTAATCAAAACAGTTTGATTTAAAAAGGTAGGAATAGAACCATGTATCTCATACAAAATATTTTACGATCTCGGGAGTTTGCAAACATTTGGAATTAAGGAATTCTCAAGTTTTTCGAAAACATTTAGGGACATAGCCCAAAAGTCATTTTCCCAAAACAAAATTATGATAACAACACATAGGGTCCACGACCCGATCATACCATAACAACCTGTTTACACATATTATTCGTGTCCCGTGCTAGCAAGCCACGAACCTCAGATACTCCCGTAGAAAAAACCCGAGTGAATAACCCACAGGGAAACTATATCAAATCACATGTCACCGTAACCGCAGTCACATGACTACAAGCACAGATACGTACATAACCAAACCACAACCATAAGTTATCCCGGCATCGCACTAACAAGCTACTAACCTCGGAGTCCCCGCAAGACATACCCGATGATAACCCCATCAGTTATCCCGGCATCGGGCTAACAAGCCACTAACCTTGGAGTCCCCGCAAGACATACCCGGTGGATAACCCTATGGTCACGCCCGACCCATACTAGCAAGTATGGATCCCGGAGATTCAGCAATCCTACCCGGAGGCACATCACATACAACAAGCACACAACAACAATCACTTATCAAGCCAAACAACATTAAGCATCACAACCTCCTTCCAAAGGAGTAACAACCAATATCACCCGTCACGTATTCGCCGAACAAGCACACATAACAACACGTAACCCGCGGTAAATGATTACGGTTTAATACATTCACTAAATGTGATCACAACATCTTTCAACATACGAAACTAACACACATAATCCGAGAACACATACATTCACGAAGTATACGAATTATCGTTGAAAGACAATATTTATCGAGAACATACCGATCCTTTTTAACATTCATTAAACATTTGGATTTCGCATAAAATCATTTATCAATAATTATGCCTACGAAACATGAAATGTATGAAAAAGATACTTGCCTCGATACCACGAGAAACCGAACAACGAACGGACACGGTCGGAAAGTTCTCGAGCTTCCAAAAACGACCAAGGATTTGGCAATCCCAGGAATACTACGAAAATAACATCACCACGAATCAATAACACTAATCGAAATCCGAAACGATCCTAAAAACAACAAGGATCTAAGTGTTCCCAAATAAAGCAAGAATCATTGATCCGGGCGATAAAAATCGATGAATGGTTAACAATCTGAAGATTATGGTCAAGACAAACAAGAATACACAACCGATCGGATGAGATCGGGTAAGAATCACAAATCCAAGGAAAAACCCCAAATTCAAGAAATTAGGGTTCTAAGAAGAGATTACCTTGATTTGGACCAAGAAGACGATTAGATGTTGTTAAACACCTACAAATCCACTCGAAGATGAAGCTAGAAGAAAAAGATCGCTCAAAATCGCCTCTGGAGCTCACTCCCATCGGAAAGGATGAAGAAAAGTGAGAAATGACGAAGTGAAGCCTGTTGTCCAGTATTTATACTGGACAGTCATTAGCGTGCGCTAACCAGACAGCATTAGCGCGCGCTAACGAGGTCAACGCCCAGAATTTACCGAATAACACTATTAGCATGCACTAGACCCATGAGCGTAGCACGCGCTAACGGGTCACGAAACTAGTCCAGTGGCCCCTGGACAGAACTGCACCTACCGGGTAGCGTGCGCTAGAAAGAAGAAAGAGCGTGCGTTAAGCAGTCGATAGCGTGCGCTAGCTATCGACCTTAGTCTGCGCTAACAAAGCCCCAGTCCCAGTCCAGTAGCTCCTGGGCGCCTGCAGGCGCGATTAGCGTGCGCTACACATTCAGTAGCGTGCGCTAACCACAACGTCGTAGCGTGCGCTATGCCACAAGCATTAGCGTGCGCTACACCATAAAAACCCAGAAACTCACATAGTGATCTGAAATGCCTCCAAACACATGTCCCAACAAGGCAACTCAAACATGGCACAAAATTCCAATGACGAGGACAATAACAATCCGATAAAACCGCGAAAACTCAATGAATCCGGAACAAAAATCTCGGGTATTACAATTGTTGAGCGACAACCTTCATCTGATAACAAGAAATCCAAGAAGCGTAGTCAGTCTGAAGGCAGTCATGCAACTTTCAAGAAGCCTCGTGCGGTATCTACTTTTTCGAAGCAACCTCCCGCGGTACCTAAACCTTTGGAGTCTCAGTCCCGGGCGGCCAAGTTGGCCATCACTTGTTTCAACTGTGGAGCGCCGGGTCATTATAGCACTAAGTGTTTGAGGCAATCTATCACGTGTTATAACTGTGGGATTACCGGGCATAAGGCCCGTTTTTTCCGAAGAGACTCTAAACCTACTCCGGCGATATCTCAGACCCCGAGATAGTCAGCGGCTCAGAATCAGACCACTCAGTCCGTGTAACACCCCCAATCCGCTCAGGGATATTACACAACGGATCCTCGTGTGATTAGTATCGTTCATCTTTCATCATCCTTCGTGTCGACCCTGTGCTATGCTCCAAAAACCTGAATGCAAAAATAGACATCCACCCCCCGAATACTCGGGGGTTAGCAAAACTCCACTGTTTTGCTAGTGCAAGTATAAATACGAAAACAAGCCATACATATCATACTCCACAAAAACAGAATAATCGCGAATATACTTCCCGAGAAAATTCACTTGATCAAACCATTCAAAACGTGAAAGGTAGGAAATAACCCAATGTACATATTACAAAACATTTGACGATCTCGGGAGTTTAGAAAACATTTGGGATTTAGGAATTCTAAAACCTTTCGAAAACATTTAGGGACACAGCCCAAAAAGTCATTTTCCAAAATTCAAGTTCCGATAACAATACGCATGGTCCACAACCCATTTCACAAAACACGGGGTCCGTGACCCAAATCACAAATCACATGTTCCTAAGGATTATTCTTGTCCCGTGCTAACAACCCACGAACCTCAGATGCTCCCGAAGAACAAACCCGAGTGAATAACCCAATAGGAAAAACATATCAAATCGCATGTCTCCACGACACGAATATCACAATCAAACCACAACCATAAGTTATCCCGGCATCGCGCTAACAAGCCACGAACCTCGGAGTCCCCGCAAGACATACCCGATGATAACCCCACAAGTTATCCCAGATCGGCTAGCAAGCCCCGAACCTCGGAGTCCCCGCAAGACATACCCGTATTGGATAACCCTACGGTTTCGCCCGACCCATACTAGCAAGTATGGATCCCGGAGATTCAACAATCCTACCCGGAGGCACATCACATACAACAAGCACACAACAATAATCGATTATCAAGACAAGCAACACTAAGCATCACAACCTCCTTTCAAAGGAGTAACGGCTAACATCACATCATGTCGAATACCCACCGAACAAATGTACAATTCAATGCACAATCCTCGGCAAACAATTATGGTCTATTATATTCACTCAATGCGATCATAACGTCTCTCAACGTACAAAACTAACACACATATTCCGAGAACATATCCATTCACGAAGTATACGAATTATCGTTGAAAGACAATATTTATCGAGAACATACCGATCCTTTTTAACGTTCATTAAACATTGTATTTCGCATCAAATCATTTATCAATAATTATGCCTACGAAATATGAGATGTATGGGCAAGATACTTGCCTCGAATAATCCACAACGCGGAGAATCGGCCGAAGTAGGTTGGCACGAACCGACTACGAACTCGCCGACTCCACCGAACGAAAATCCACAACCATGAACTATGAACGAAAACAATAACAACGAAAATGAATTCCAAAGTACGACCCAAAGCCGCTGAATTCAAAGAACAAATGACGAAGGTTCAAGGATTTCCCCCAAAATGGCCAAGAACACGATTCGTCCCGTCAAAACCCAAAAACGGAATTCCAAGTTGAAATATGGATATACAATCCATAGAATATGTTTAACAACATCATTTAACCATAATCGATCCATCGAAAACGGATGAAAAATGAGATCGAGGACAAATCCCCCAAAAAGTCAATTCGAAGGAAATCAAGAAATATACTTCGATTCGACGAAGAACAATGGATTAAATGATGTTAAACAAAAGAATACTACCAAGATTAATCATACCCATCATGAATTAATCAACAACACGGAACGAATCGGACGAAAATGCAAAAATCCCCAAATTCACGAAATTAGGGTTCTAAGGTAAGATTACCTTGATTCGCTGGATCAAAGGATGATAACAGATGATTGATTGATGTTATGAACTCAAGAACTTCGTGGATTTGTTGTTAAACAACATGGCTTCGTCACCCATGAATCGCCAAATGGACGGAGAAGGAAGGAAATGAAAACGAGATGAAATGTGATCGCTCGACACATTTATATCGGGCCGGACTAGCGCGCGCTAGTCGCCGAGCTAGCGTCGCTATCGGCCTGTGCCGCGATCCAAGAGCCTTCGACTAGATCGCTGCCAGTAGCGTGCGCAGCCTTTCCGGCCGTAGCGTGCACTACCTGCCGTCCGTAGCGTCGCTGGCCCGGCAAGAAGCGTGCGCTACCCGCCGATCCCGACCGGCCTGCAACCCCGTGACTCCACCGTCCTGCACCGATAGCATCGTTAGGCGGCCTGATAGCGTCGCTACACTGCCTTAGGCGCAGCCTTCCGGCCAGAAGGCGCGCTTACGCCGGTTCTCGCCGCACTGTCCGGCCGGTGCCCGCAATCGTCCGCTGGGCCCCATAACCGTCGGCCAAGATGCGACCACCAGGGCTCGACGACTCGATTTCCGAAAATGTACGGAACGAACACGACGAAAAGTTCTCGGACAACATCAACGACCCGAAATGAAAACATAATACCATAATTAATCAAACGCGACCAAGAAACGGGTCGAGACAACAATTACAGATACGGATACCCGTAATTTTCAAGAAATTACAAAATGGCCCAAAACGCCCGGAAATCACGATACGTGATCGAATAATCAAACCGAAGTTCACAACACGTCTAACAAAGTTAAACGGACTTACGGGAAACTCAAAACAGCAGTTTCGAACGAGATTCGCAAGAATCGAACTCAAGTGTGGAAAAGTCGCTAAAAAGCACGGAACTCAACAAAACGACACCGAAACGAACTCGGATGTCAAAAAGTGTAGAATTAATCTTTCTTATAATGACGAAACGGTCATGAGCGAGTCGTCAAAACGGATTTCTACTGAAAAAAAGAAATTACCGAAAATCGAAAATTGCGGATATTACATTCTACCCTCCTTAAAAGAAGTTTCGTCCCGAAACTTAAAACAAGTAGGGAGAAGCAATATCCCACCAGGAAAACTCAACGAGATATGCAAGAAACGCGTAACTAATGCCCAACGGCGAAACGTTACAAACAACACAACGGAATATACGGTGTGAAAACACGCTCCACGACGACCAACACAACGTCGCCGTTAGGGATATAATAAAACCAACAAGTGACAAGCGTCATCAAATGGATAATACAATCAAGTCAATTATCCGAACAATCACAAAACACAACGAACGAAAATCAATACGATTGACCAACCCAACGGTTCATCAATCAAAACGCGAGCCAAACGCTGAACAAATACGGAATTCCACCGCCTAAGGGCTGGAAGATCGAAAACGAAACTAATTTCCCGAACTATGGGAATTACGAAGGAGCCTGAATGCTCAACGATCACGAAACGAGAACAAGAACCGAACAAACAAACGATCGAGACAACAAAAATCGAACAATCATGTCCGAAACACGAAGGATAATAAAATTCAAACAACAATTCCCAGGATGATCTGGTGAGAACAACAAGACATGCATTCCCATAAGATCCACAGGAAAGGGAATAGCGATTGAAAAGTCACAAAGACAAACGAGTTATTCCGAAACAATACCACACTCGTTCGATCAACAAAAGCAAGGGGCAGGGCAAGCTCAGAAATGTCAACGAACATAAATGAGTCGACAGAGTCGAAAACACAAGAGTTCCAAATCCGATCCACTTCGAATAAAAGAACTAATAGATCCAGATGATGTCACTCCCGAACAAGGTTCACAAGAATCGAACTGAACCCGAAAAAGTCACATCGATAACCAGATCGACCCACAACAAGATCACAACTCGTTCGGACGATGAAACCGAAATACAGAACAAGTTCATAAAGTATCAACGAACATGAGCGAATCGATAGACTGGAGAAAGAGAAAATACAGAAGTCAAAATAGTACGGGTATTACCTCCGACCTCGTCCATGAAATTCACAAAAATAGGAGCAAGGTAACAAGACATTAAACAACCGACACATAACGGAACCATCACCGATGCACACGGTCATACCAAACCAAGCTCTAACAGCTCGCACATGCGCGACAATGAAGAAATCACCACGAGGCGACAACATTCAACACCAACATCCCGCCTCTCACAGGGGGCTAACACAACAAATGTGTGGAAAACAACTCAACGCTCACGCCGCCAACTCGATCATACTCGGGAGCAAACATTAAAATGAAAATGCGAACATCATACATACATACCCAGCCCTCAAACGGGAATGGATAGGTTTTTAAAAAAAATGAAAACCACCTTTTGAAAATAATTTAGGAAAAACACCGGTTGATCTTGAGTATCACCTTTCAAAAAAAGTAAAAATGTGAAACATCGTTATCGAGACTTTGGAAAACCATTTCGCATTTGATAAAAATGGGGACACTTTCTTTTAGTGAAAAGCTTTCAGAATATTCGACCCTCGGGTCTAAGTAAAAGTGTTTATAAAACATTGAAAATATCTCAAAATATTTTGGTCCTCGGGGTAGAAAAATTTTGAAACATATTGTGGCACCTTGGAAGTACCGCGAGAAAAAAATTCATTTTAAACGTACGTCTCGAAATTTATTTCTAAGATACTCAAGTTTTCGAAAATAATTCAATGTCAAAAAGGACGATTCCAAAAAGGCTAGAATGCCCAAAAATTTCAGGTAATCATACGGAACATCATAGCGCTGTGGGTCCCGCGTCGGAATCCACCAGGCTAAAAATCATTTACAAAAATGCCAAAAAGGCCGATGACGGTAATATTTCAAAAACTCACAGAAGCCATTTACAAAATGCTAAATACCGTCATAAGAATTTCGCCAAAACGATGAGGGCCATAATGCCAAAAACTCGGTTAAGGGAATCGGTTTTCGAAACAAAACTCCGTCGGTAAAATACCGAAAGTCATTACAAAAGAACTCACGCAGCGGATAAAAGAAATAAAGTTAAACATGCACAATCCAGTAACACTACTCCTCATATGAACGAAATATGAGGGTCAAATAACCACATATCAAGAAATCAAAATCCATAAGAGGATTCCATCACTTAACAAATAATCATAAAAATAGCTCGTGTCACACGAGGCACAACACAAAGAAGGGAGACTTACATCCACAGGTCGCACGAAGATGATGATCGCCCCACGATACTAATCACGACCAACCAACTCAGACGACGCGTCGCGACACGACTCAGTCAGACAAAATCCAACGAGACAAAACTCCATAGACACCACTGACCCGACAGCCTAGGTTTCCACAACCTAATCTCCGATACCATTCTGTAACACCCCCAATCCGCTCAGGGATATTACACGTCGTAGACCCTCTCCTCGAGGATCTACCAGGCTGATAACTAAAATCAAACATCTAAACATCGCCTTTAAGGCTAAAATGACTCAGTAGACCGATTTGGTCTTTCAATAATAACATACAACTCAATTCCAAACACATACCCACGCAGGGGTCAAAATACAATAAACTCCCGTACAACGGGGAAAAGATACTGCAGCGGAAAAGAAAATACAACTAGACCAATACGACATCAACGGATCCTCTTGTGATTAGTATCGTTCATCTTTCATCATCCTTCGTGTCGACCCTGTGCTATGCTCCAAAAACCTGAATGCAAAAATAGACATCCACCCCCCGAATACTCGGGGGTTAGCAAAACTCCACTGTTTTGCTAGTGCAAGTATAAATACGAAAACAAGCCATACATATCATACTCCACAAAAACAGAATAATCGCGAATATACTTCCCGAGAAAATTCACTTGATCAAACCATTCAAAACGTGAAAGGTAGGAAATAACCCAATGTACATATTACAAAACATTTGACGATCTCGGGAGTTTAGAAAACATTTGGGATTTAGGAATTCTAAAACCTTTCGAAAACATTTAGGGACACAGCCCAAAAAGTCATTTTCCAAAATTCAAGTTCCGATAACAATACGCATGGTCCACAACCCATTTCACAAAACACGGGGTCCGTGACCCAAATCACAAATCACATGTTCCTAAGGATTATTCGTGTCCCGTGCTAACAAGCCACGAACCTCAGATGCTCCCGAAGAACAAACCCGAGTGAATAACCCAATAGGAAAAACATATCAAATCGCATGTCTCCACGACACGAATATCACAATCAAACCACAACCATAAGTTATCCCGGCATCACGCTAACAAGCCACGAACCTCAGAGTCCCCGCAAGACATACCCGATGATAACCCCACAAGTTATCCCGGCATCGGGCTAGCAAGCCCCGAACCTCGGAGTCCCCGCAAGACATACCCGTATTGGATAACCCTACGGTTTCGCCCGACCCATACTAGCAAGTATGGATCCCGGAGATTCAACAATCCTACCCGGAGGCACATCACATACAACAAGCACACAACAATAATCGATTATCAAGACAAGCAACACTAAGCATCACAACCTCCTTTCAAAGGAGTAACGGCTAACATCACATCATGTCGAATACCCACCGAACAAATGTACAATTCAATGCACAATCCTCGGCAAACAATTATGGTCTATTATATTCACTCAATGCGATCATAACGTCTCTCAACGTACGAAACTAACACACATATTCCGAGAACATATCCATTCACGAAGTATACGAATTATCGTTGCAAGACAATATTTATCGAGAACATACCGATCCTTTTTAACGTTCATTAAACATTGGATTTCGCATCAAATCATTTATCAAGAATTATGCCTACGAAATATGAAATGTATGGGCAAGATACTTGCCTCGAATAATCCACAACGTGGAGAATCGGCCGAAGTAGGTTGGCACGAACCGACTACGAACTCGCCGACTCCACCGAACGACAATCCACAACCATGAACTACGAACGAAAACAATAACAACGAAAATGAATTCCAAAGTACGACCCAAAGCCTCTGAATTCAAAGAACAAATGACGAAGGTTCAAGGATTTCCCCCAAAACGGCCAAGAACACGATTCGTCCCGTCAAAACCCGAAAACGGAATTCCAAGTTGAAATATGGATATACAATCCATAGAATATGTTTAACAACATCATTTAACCATAATCGATCCATCGAAAATGGATGAAAAACGAGATCGAGGACAAATCCCCCAAAAAGTCAATTCGAAGGAAATCAAGAAATATAC
This sequence comes from Orobanche coerulescens, assembly GCA_033398695.1. Classification (NCBI taxonomy): domain Eukaryota; kingdom Viridiplantae; phylum Streptophyta; class Magnoliopsida; order Lamiales; family Orobanchaceae; genus Orobanche; species Orobanche coerulescens. The sequence goes on along the minus strand of CM065807.1, from coordinate 186,246,256 downwards.
TTCAATTCGACGAAGAACAATGGATTAAATGATGTTAAACAAAAGAATACTACCAAGATTAATCATACCCATCATGAATTAATCAACAACACGGAACGAATCGGACGAAAATGCAAAAACCCCCAAATTCACGAAATTAGGGTTCTAATGTAAGATTACCTTGATTCGCTGGATCAAATGATGATAACGGATGATTGATTGATGTTATGAACTCAAGAACTTCGTGGATTTGTTGTTAAACAGCATGGCTTCGTCACCCATGAATCGCCAGCCGCGGACGGAGAAGGAAGGAAATGAAAAACGAGATGAAATGTGACTGCTCTGTCACATTTATACTGGGCCGGACTAGCGCGCGCTAAAGTGCCGAGCTAGCGTGGCTTCTCGCCCGTGCCGCGATCCAAGAGCCTTCAGACTAGGCGCTTCGGCGAGTAGCGTCGCGACCTTCCGGCCGTAGCATGCGCTACTGCCGGCCGTAAGCGTATGCGGCGTCAAGCGATGGCGTGCGCTACTCGCCGATCTGACCGATTCTGAGAACCCCGTGACTCCACTGTCTGCACCGATAAGCGTCGTTAGGCGGCCGATAGCGTCGCTACACTGCCGGTTAGCGCGCCTTTCCGGCCGTAGCGTGCGCTCGCCGGTTCTGCCCGAACTGTCCGGCGGTGCCCTGTCGTCCGGCCATCCATAACCGTCCGTGATGCGACCACCAGGGCTCGACGACTCGATTTCCGAAAATGTACGGAACGAACAAGACGAAAAGTTCGCGGACAACATCAACGACCCGAAATGAAAACATAATACCATAATTAATCAAACGCGACCAAGAAACGGGTCGAGACAACAATTACAGATACGAATACCCGTAACTTTCAAGAAATTACAAAATGGCCCAAAACGCCCGGAAATCACGATACATGATCGAATAATCAAACCGAAGTTCACAACACGTCTAACAAAGTTAAACGGACTTACGGGAAACTCGAAACAGCAGTTTCGAACGAGATTCGCAAGAATCGAACTCAAGTGCGGAAAAGTCGCTAAAAAGCACGGAACTCAACAAAACAACACCGAAACGAACTCGGATGTCAAAAAGTGTAGAATTAATCTTTCGCAGAATGACGAAACGGTCATGAGCGAGTCGTCAAAATGGATTTTTGCTGAAAAAAATAAATTACCGGAAATCGAAAATTGCGGATATTACAGTCCGCGTCGTTTAAGACGACAGGAAAGGCGGAGTTCATACTTATCAGATAAGAGCATCCGGTTCGGGGGGCGGCGAGCCCCGAATTCACGATATGAAGACGACCGACGATCCGGAGACCCGAATGATCTCAGGTATACTCGAAATTCTATCCCAATCTGTGTGTATCCCTTGTGAGACTGGTGTATCGCATTCATTCACTTTCGAGTCATGTTTGAGTAGACTACTTCTGGATAGCTCCACTAGTTGTGAGCCTTATGTCATTGGTCTACCAGGTGGTAGAAGAATTTTCAGAAATCATGAGGTTAAGAACTGACCGAATTAAGCTTAATAACCGCGATTGGTTGGCGGACCTAATCGTGGTGGATTTACCTAAGGACGATGTAATATTGGGTATTAGTTGGATGGATCGTCATGATGTCATCCTCAATGTTCGTGAGCGTATGGTCACTATCATTTCAGTCGTTGGAGCTGATTATGTATTTCAGGGAGGTAATCCCCGTTGTTCTGGAAGAATCATTAATATGATGAATGCAGTGAAATTACTCAATCAGAGTTGTTCAATCATTCGTGGTAACACTGTTATCGATTAGCCGTTCTAAGGCAATCGAGGTGTTCAGTCATTTATTGTATCATTGTCATCGATTTGCCGTTCTGAGGCAATCGAGATGTTCAATCATTCATTATATTGTTGTCATTGATTGGCCATTCTAGGACAATTGAGGTGTTCAACCATTCAAGATATCATTGTTATCGATTGACGATGTACTCCCAGACGAGCTACCTGGTTTACCTCCACCGAGGGATGTGGAATTCACGATAGAGTTGGAGCCTGGTACGTCCCCATTATCGAAGGCACTGTATCGGATGGCCCCGACCGAAGTGCAGAAACTAAAGAATCAATTGGAGGATTTGACCGAGAAGGATTATTTTCGACAGAGTGCGTCCCCGTGGGGAGCACCAGTGTTATTTGTCAAGAAGAAGGACGGTTCTTTTCATTTGTGTGTCGATGATCTCCTAGATCAACTTCAGGGAGATTCAGTATTTTCCAAGATCGACTTAAGATCTAGATATCATCAGTTGTGAATTCGAGAGTCGGATATCGCAAAGACGGCGTTGCGAACATGCTATGGTCATTATGAGTTGTGGTAATGCCGTTTGGGTTAACTAATGCACCTGCGGTGTTCATGGAGTTAATGAATTGGGTTTTCATCAACTATTTGGATCAGCTTATGGTTGTCTTCATTGACGACATTTTGATTTATTCTCGTGACCGAGAGGAGCACGAGGCTCACCTTCATCAGGTTCTCACCGTGTTGAGACGAGAGCAACTCTATGGAAAGTTTTCCAACTGTGAGTTCTGGATGTCCGAGGTGACGTTTCTCAGACATATAATTTTATCAGGCGGGGTATGTGTCGATCCTCAGAAGACGAAGGCGATCCGAGATTTGGCAACCTCCAAAGAATGTTAAGGAAATCCGAAGCTTTCTCGGATTAGAAGGCCATTACAGGCGAGCTGTGGAAGAGTGCGTGTCAGCAGAGTTTTGAGGAACTCAAGAGTCGTTTAATTTCAGTACATGTCCTTTCCTTACCACAAGGATGGAAAGATTTGTGGTTCATAGTGACGCGTCTGGACACGGTCTAGGATGTGTACCACTGCAGAATGGGAAGGTTATTGCCTATGCTTCGTGGCAACTGAGACCTTACCGGGTCAATTATCCGACCCACGACATGGAGCTAACAGCCGTAGTTTTCGTGTTGAAGATTTGTCATCATTATCTTTATGCTGTTACCTGTCAGATATTCGCCCATCATAGGAGTTTGAAATATATATTTACTCAGAAGGAGTTAAATATGCGACAGAGGCGGTGGTTGGAACTAATCAAAGATTATGATATTGAGATCCTATACCACCCGGGAAAGGCGAATGTGGTCGCCGATGCCTTGAGTCGTAAGTCCATTCGGGAGCAAATGCTTGCTCACTTAACAGTTTATAAGGAGCTTCAGCAGGAATTCCTAAGACCCGAGATCGAGTTCTGGTTACAACGAGTGCAAGGGCAACTTTGCATGTTATAGATTTCATCGCCACTTGAGGAGGCAATTAGAGTGAATCATGGTTCAGACCCATCATTGTTGCGCATCCGTGAGGATGTGGCTCAGGGGAAAGCACCTGGATTTGTGGTCCACGAGGATAGATTTTTGCCATTTAAGAATCGATTATGCGTACCGGCGAATGACGAGTTGAAAAACTCAATTTTGAGAGAAGCTCATGCTACCCCTTTTTTTTCCATTCATCCGGGGTCTAACAAGACGTATAAGGACTTGAAACATAATTACCGGTGGAGTAATATGAAGCGATAAGTTGCAGAATTTGTTTCAAGATGTTTAACCTGTAAGTAAGTCAAGATAGAATATCAGCGACCGGCGGGTATGCTGGAACCTCTCCCTATTCCAGAGTGGAAATTGGGAGATATCTCAATGGACTTCATCAAGAGTTTGCCGACGAGTCATCGTGGCATGAATACAATTTGGGTAGTTGTGGACCGTTTAACTAAGTCAGCTCATTTCCTCGATATTAAGGATATGTGGGGTCCCGAGAGACTTGCCTAGTTGTTTATCAAAGAGATAGTGAGATTGCATGGTACTCCTAAGAGTATCATTTATGATAGTGACGGGCGGTTCGTGTCACGTTTTTGGAAACCAGTTCATCGTGCCATGGGAACTCAGCTTAATTTCAGCACAGCTTTTCATCCTCAATCCGACAGACAATCAGAGAGGACTATTCAGACATTGGAGGACATGTTGAGGGCATGGGTCCTCGATTGGAAAGACGATTGAGAAGCCCAACTACCTTTGATTGAGTTCATGTACAATAACTGTTGGCATGCTTCGATTAAGATGGCACCTTATGAGGTCTTGTACGGTCGTCGTTGTCGATCTCCTTTGTGTTGGGACGACTTATCAGAATCAATCGGCACCGAGCCCGATATGCTTATAGCCGCCCGTGAGAAGGTATCTTTGATCAGGAGTCGTTTGTTGACCGCTCAGAGTCGACAGTAATTATATGCAGATAATCGTCGTCGACCATTAGAGTTCGAGACAGGTGACTATGTTTTGGTTATCCCCGAGTCGAGGTATCTTCCATTTTGGGAAGCAGGTAAAGTGAGTCTGAGATTCATCAGACTGTTTGAGATTTTTTATCGAGTAGGCAGTATGGCTTATCGATTGGCTTTACCTCCGGTGTTGAGCTGAATTCATAATGTGTTTCACGTCTCTCACTTGCGGAAGTATGTTGCTGATCCGAGTCACATACTTCAGTTCAATGAAATAGAGATCGCAGATGATCATTCGTATGAGGAGCGTCCTATAAGAGTTTTAGAGCGGCGAATCAAACAGTTGAGGAACAAGACGATTCCTTTGGTCAAGATTCAGTGGTCTAGACACGGAGTCGAAGAGGCTACTTGGGAAACCGAGGATAATATGCGGGAGAGTTACCCCCGAGTTTGTTTGACCCTTAGTTTCGAGGACAAAAATATTTTTAAGGGGGGAGTATGTAATACCCAGTTGTAATTCATTCATTATCATTCAGTAATTATCAGACAGTATTTGTCACTCGGTAATTTTCACTCATTAATAATCACTCATCATTCATGATTCATTCATTTGTATTCATCGTTGGCATATTGTAATCGTGTATCAGTTACCGATCGTCATTCACCTCCGTTTGAGTATCGAGATGAGAGTATTATCATTATCATCGTGATTGGTAGTCTTGTGCTGGAAGTATCATCTATGGCATGTGTTGGACTTGTTTACTTTCACATACGTATGGTATGTCAGATCATTCATCAATCGTAGCGAGAAAACGGAGTTGTCGGATTTTTTGTCACTTCCAACAGTGAGTTACGGTCGTAACTAATCAGACATTATGGCAGTAACATGCATTCGTTGGTTTAGGGATGTTTTGGGACGAAGGTGAGTTACGGCCGTAACGATAGGCGGATACGGCCGTAACATGCGTTCGTTGTTTTTAGGACAGTTCGGATGAATAGGACTTACGGTCGTAAGGGTTGCGGCATACGGCCGTAAGTTGAGGCAGGTACGGCCGTAAGGCTTGGCCGGTTACGGCCGTACGTTTCGAGCAGGGTGCCCAGGCAGTTTCGACGAGGGATTCATACGCCCGTAAGTTTTGCCGAGTACGGCCGTATCAGTCTAGATATGCCTGTAAGGCAAGTGCGGGTACGGCGTATGTCTGTCGGCAGATTTTTCGACGAGGCCGAGTTACGCCTATAAGGAGGGCTTGTTACGGCCGTAAGGCCGTTGACCTTGGAAGGTTACGGCCGTAAGATAGGTGAGTTACGGACGTAACTCGGAGCTGTATTTAAGAACTTGGACGGGACTTTGAGCTCATTTTCTCATTTCCCCACTTGAGTTCCGAGAGAGAAGTCTTTAGGGAGAGATTTTGTCATCATCAATCACTTGTGTGTCGGATTTCATCATCTTCATTCGTTTGGGAAGTTTAGATAGTTGATTTAACACGAATTCACCGGATCGAAGTGTTTGGATCTTCAAAGGTAATATTCTTCAACATCTTGGATTTCGATTTTTTATTGAGATATGATGTTTTGGATTTTATAATCATGTTGTATGAAGAGATATGCATATGATTATGAGTTGGTATGAATATTCATTGGATTATTGAATGATTATTCAAGAACACTTTGAATATTGAGTTGGATTTGGTGGTTTTCGATTATTTGTTGTTGAAATCACGAATTGGGATATTCATATTGGATTATTGATTGTATTGAAGATGTTTTGTTGGTTTGTATCACTCCTTGGGGGTTTGATATTGGCATCATTAAGGATTGGTTGTAAACAATCGAAGATTGGTTACAACGTGTTTGATATAATGCCCCAATGAACTTGGTTTAGTCGTATCGACGTTTTGGGTTAGTTATAATTGTGTTTGATTTGTATCTTGAATGGATTGTTGGTAATTGTGTTATTCAAGGTTGTTCGAGCGACCGACACCTCATTTAGGACGTTTGTTCGTGGAAGGACATTCTTCACCAGTGTTGAGTAAGTAAATTCTTACTCGGTTAAAAGGATATTCATTCCTTTCGTTGTTGTTCATTCATAATCATAGTTCATTCTTAATGTATTAACCATATTGAGACTTGTAATTGTCAAATAATCATTTCACTCACGAGGAACGACGGTTCCATATCATTTCAATGAGCTACCATTCATTTCATTATTATCTCATCTCGGTGAGTATTCTTGACCCTTGCGGATTGTTATTCATTGTGTTCATTGGTCACTTTTGATCATGTGACCTTCTGGGTTCATATTGCATGGCCGGGTAGGGATGTGTAGAATTTTTTAGTCGGGCACACGATAGTCATGTGTTGGGTTGATATTTCATGATTTTGTTTATTCAACTCTTGAGGATTGTTGTTCTGTGTAACTGACCCCGTTGGGGGATATGGTTTTCAGGTCATGGCAAGGCAAAAGTACGGGAAGAGAATGTTGACGGCGAGGAGTCCCAGTGATACTAGTAGGGGGCCCCACTCCTTTCAGTCATTCATGTTGTCTTCATGTTATTTCCGCTGCAGATTTTCGTTTGGATACTCATTTTCATTCAGTGTTGTGTATTTTATCTTCATATAAAATATACATGTATTCTGTATTATCTTGGGTGTGTTGTACTTGAAACTCCTCATCGGAGTAATTAATGATATAATGTGGTTCGATACTACAATTATATTATTTAAGTCATAAATTTTCATTAGCCTGGTGGTTCCCAGTCAGGATCCACGGCACTGTAATAGTCGCCTAGTTTGGGGTGTTACATAACCAAGCAAAACTGGTTTTGCATTGTTAGAATAAAACAAACCAAGATCAATCGTACCTCGTAGATATCTGAATATATGTTTTATTTCGTTCCAATGCCTCTTTGTAGTACATGAACTGAATCTTGCAAGTAAATTTACTGCAAAAGCTATATCCGGTCATTTATAATTAGCAAGATACATGAGGGCTCCAATTATGCTAAGGTATGGTATTTCAGGACCAACTTCCTCTTCATTTTTTCCTTTGGTCTGAATGGATCCTTTTCAATATTAAGTGTTCTGCCGACCATTGGGGTACTCAAAGGTGTTGCTTTTTCCATGTGGAATCTTTTCAATACCCTTTCTGTATAATTTGATTGGTGTACTAATATTTCATTTTTAGTATGTTCCATTTGTAGACCAAGGCAGAATTTTGTTTTTCCCAAATCTTTCATTTCAAATTCTTTCTTTAAGTAATTCATTGCTTCCAAAATTTCTGCATTAGTTCCAATGATATTCAAATCATCAACATAGACAGCAATGATTACAAATCCGGATGTTGTTTTTCTTATAGAAACACAAGGGCAAATAGGTTTATTCACATAGCCTTCTTTAATCAAATATTCACTTAATCTGTTATACCACATGAGTCCAGATTGTTTCAACCCGTATAAAGATCTCTGCAATTTAATTGTATAAATTTCTCTGGTTTTCGATGCTTCAGGCAACTTAAGTCCTTCTGAAATTTTCATATATATCGGCATCAAGTGATCCATATAAATATGTTGTAACAACATCCATGAGATGCATATTAAGATTATAAGATACCAATAAACTAATTAAATAATGAAAAGTAATGGCATCCATAACAGGGGAATATGTTACCTCATAATGAATCCCAGGTCTTTGTGAAAAGCCTTATGCAACAAGACGAGCCTTGTATGTTACAATCTGGGTTTTCTCATTTCGTTTCCTTACAAAGACCCATTTATACCCAACAGGTTTCACATTACTGGGTGTGACAACAATCGGTTCAAACACTTTTTGTTTTCTAAGAGAATTTAGTTCGGCATCTATTGCATCTTTCCATTTTGGCCAATCAGGTCTATTTTTACATTCGAATATAGATATGGGTTCAGGATCGTCATCTCCAATTATTATATCACACGCAATAGAGTATGCAAATATCTCATCAATGTGATTATTTCTCCTGTTCCATAAATTCTCCTTATTAATATAATTAATAGATATCTCGAGATCATTGTATTTTCAGTTTCATTTTCAATGACCTCCTTATTTGTCTCAGCTTGTGTTTCAACATGATCATATTTTTCATCATTTTGTGCTTCTTTAGCACATTCATTTATATTGGCTATTTTTCTTTTCCGGGGATTTTTGTCTTTGAAACCAATAGGCCTTCCACGCTTTAGGCGTGCTATAGATGTACTTCTATTTTCATTTTCTTTTAGAATTTCAATCCGAGCAGGAGTATTAACAGTTGTGACTTTGTCACTCTTTTCATATCAGTAAATGCATCTGGCAATTCATTTTCCAAACCTTGTAAATGTACAATTTTTCTTATATTTTCTCCCCATAATTTTGTATATGGATCCAAATGTAATAATAATGGTACATACCATGTCATGTACTTTTTCAGCTGTTTATTACCTCCCCCTAAGGTTGGGAATCCTGTCTCATCAAAATAAAAATCAGCAAATCTTGCTTGAAAAACATCACCTGTTAGAGGTTCAAGATATCTAATAATAGAGGGTGAGTCATACCCAACATATATTCCCAACCTTCTTTGAGGTCTCATTTTTGTTCTTTGTGGGGTAGCTATTGGTACATATACTGCACAACCGAAAATTTTTAGATGGAAACATCTGGCTCCTGACCAAGTGCAAGTTGATATGGAGTATATTTATGATTAGCACTTGGTCTTAACCTTATTAGTGAAGCAGCATGTAAAATCGCATGACCACAAACAGTAACTGGTAGCTTTGTTCTCATTATTAGTGGTCTAGCAATATATTGAAGGCGTTTAATTAATGATTCAGCTAAACCATTTTTGTGTATGCACATGCGGAACAGGATGTTCGACTGTAATTCCAATTGACATACAATAATCATTAAATACATGTGATGTGAATTCATCCGCATTGTTAAGTCTCATATTTCGTATAGTATAATCAGGAAATTGTGCCTTTGATTTGATTATTTATGCAAGGAATCTTGCAAATGCCATATCACGACTTGACAATATACAAACATGTGACCATCTACTAGATGCATCAATTAAAATCATAAAATACATGAAAGGTCCTGATGGTGGATCAATAGGTCCACATATGTCACCTTGAATTCTTTCGAGAAATGTAGGTGATTCCTTTTCAAGTCTGCCTGGCGAATGCCTTGTTATAAACTTTCCAAGAAAACAAGCTTCACATAGTTTATTATTTATGAGTTATACACCTTTCATTGGGTGACCATGTGTACTATTAATTATTTTTCTCATCATCGTGGAGCCAGAATGACCTAGGCGTTCATGCCATAATGTCAATATTTTGGGATCCTCTTTTATTATCAAATTACATTCAGTTTCATGAATATGTATATAATGTAATCCACGAGATAATTGTGGTAGTTTTTCTAGTATTTGTTTCATTCCCAAAATATTAGCAGTAATGTACATATATTTCATATTACCTTCAGTTACTGTTTCAGTATCATATCCTTGACGGTATATATCATTAAAGCTCAACAAGTTTCTCTTTAGATTTTGGAGAAAATAAAGCATTATTAATGACATATTTTGTTCCATTTGGTTATATGAATTTATTATTACCTGTTCCTTCAATCAAGTCCGCGGGACGTGAAATTATATTTATTACTACTTTTTTAGATTGTACCTCAGTAAAATATTTCTTATTTTTGAGGATTGTATGAGTTGTACCACTGTCCGGGATGCAAATGTCTCCAATACCTCCATACTCAAACTCCTTAATGAATAAGAATATAAGACTAAAAGATGGTAAGTTAGCTTAATATAATAACATTTATTAAATACTTCATACAAACTTCAAATGAGATAATACACATTTCAAACAAGAGAATACAAACAAGTACAATAAAGATGCCACAAACATGGAAATCACATATATATTTATTTATATATTTATTTATTTTATTCCATGTCCATGTCCACGTTTGCATCCTTAGTAAAATCTGCAGCTTCTAGGTAAGTTGAGTCATCCTCAGGTTCATGTTCATGAAAATTGACTTCCTTTTCTTTATTTTTCAGAGATGCCTTATACATTTTACCAATATAGCCTAGCGTTCTACATGCCTTAGCCCAATGTCACTTTTTCCAGCATCTGAAACAAGAATTTTCATTTTTATTGGATGAACCTTCTTGGACATACTTATCTTTGTCTTGTTGGTTTTTATTAATCATTTCATTTTTGGGAGGGCTAAAGTAATTTCCATAATCACGGCCACGACCTCGACCTCGACCATGAAAGTGGTCGCGATCGCGTCCCCGACCTCGACCTCAAACCAACCATGACCACCACGTCCTTGATTAGTAGTTGTGGCATTTGCTTCAGGAATCGCTATCACCCCTGTAGGACGAGACTGGTGATTCTTTATCAACAGATCATTATTCTTTTCAGCAAGTAAGAGAGCTGCAATTAATTCAGAGTATTCGGTATATCCCCGCATTCTGTATTGTTGTTGCAGTATTAGATGTGACGTATGGAATATAGCATACGTCTTTTCCAGTTTTTCACCTTCTGTTATGATTTTACCACAAAACTCTAGTTATGATACAATTCTGAACATAGCAGAATTATACTCGCTCACACTTTTAAAATCTTGGAATCTTAACTTGTTCCATTCATCAACTAGTGCGGGTAATAACACTTGCTTTTGATACCCAAATCTTTTCTTAAGATTGTCCAATAAAATTTTGGGATCATCCACGTTCATGTACTCTAGTTTTAATCCCTCATCAAGATGTTGCCTCATGCATTTTAATGCTTTTGCTTTATTCATAGAAAGCTCTTTTTTATCTACCTCTTTTTCTTTCGTAGCATTTGGCACATTATTTGTTAGAATATTTTCGAGTCCTTTGCACCTGAGATGTTTCTTCACATCATTTGTCAAAGACATATAATTGTCTCCATTAAGATTCAAGGGAGCGAAATCGAGCTTAAGATTGGACATGGTTATCTATTACAAAATATAAGATTAACACATAGCTATTACATTTAATGATGTCAGCTTTGTAACACCCCGAGATATTCGGAATAATTACAGCGCCGTAAACCCTTTTAATAAGGATTTACAAGGCTAATTAAAAGAAATATAATACAACAGTACCATAAAGTTCAAAATACAAAACCGGTTTCAACTGATCCAATAGAGTTCATTAATACAACCATATCAAAAAATTATTAAGACACACATACTCGAGTACTGGAATAATTCAAAAGACAAATCACAATGAACATCACTGAGCCCCTTCGTCGTCACGTCGGTACTGTGGCTGTTTTCCCGCTCCTCGGCTACCTGAACATCAAAACAAATGTCCACCCCCGAAGGGGTTAGCAAAACGATGCTAGTACAAGTATCATATTAAACAAATCGAATATGCAACAACATTGCATAACAAAATACACAACACGGACTTCCGCTACCGGAATCTAGCAATGCGAATCCACAAGATTCCATTAACACAGTATGGGTATTCTAATGATCCAGCGCCCTCAGCATAGATCCCAAGATGATCCCGTCGGACCAACACGAGGTGGAAAAACCCATCCAATGATCCAGCTCCCCTCAGCATAGATCCCAAGATGATCCCGTCGGACCAACACGAGGTGGACATCCGATCCAGCTCCCTCAGCATAGATAGTACAACATACACAAACACGACTCATGCATTCATATCATCAAAATTGCTATGTCCATCGACATGAACATACAAACACTTGATAACGAATATCATGACAATTCAATGAAATAAATTCCATGTTCAACAACATGAATAAACCACATGCATGCTCAAAATACCAACATGAACAAATTACGATACTTGCCTCAAAGATGGCAAGAACTAATCACTCTGATGATCTCAACACTCTCGAAGGTCGCCTTCTTCGATCAAACGTAGCAAGCTCGAACCTTAACAAAAGAAATAATATAGAAATCATCTCATGTCGTACGAATGCCTAACAATTCGATCTACGGCCGAAAGCTCTTTAAAATGTAATCTGCCTGAACTACTTAGCGTACGCTACGTATTCTACGTAACGTGCGTTAAGCCTACTCGTTAGCGTACGTAAACGACGAAGTCTAGCGTCCGCTAACTAGGTACTGACAGTCCTCTCTGATCAGCTGACTGACTCGCCTGATAACATAACGTACGTTACGCACTAAGCGTAGCGTACGTTACCTTATGCCCGATAGCGCACGTTAATATACATATCTTAGCGTGCGCTAACCGTGCATGGCAGTTCACTACTGGGCAGCAGACTATATCTAATGGTGATGAAACTCATGAAATCTTCAGTGTTAATACATGTCATCTCCATGCATATCATGCTCATACGGTTTATGAATGATCTTTATGGATTGAACGACTTCGAGATACAAGGATACGTATAATCATCACAACACCATCATTCATCTTGATCTTCAAGAAAATATCCTAAGTTCAATCCATTCTATGTCCCAAAACGTATAATTCCATTATGTAAAATCATAAGAACTTGATATTCTCCATAAGCTGGCCATAATTGGTTTTGTAGTTACATGAATGTGCTTCGGAGTTCAAACACTAAAAGGTTCAATGGTTTATACGATGAAGAAGTACCGAAACATCGAAAATATCCTTCTAACATGATGTTTGACTACATATGAATTTATCTGACTAGATAATCTCAAAAAATGTTCCAAAATATCCTTAAGAATACTACTCCAGTTGGAGAAGAATCACCTACCTCAAAATAGTGAAGAACAATGAGGAACTTGAAGAATTCCAACACCGGAAGCTTGAACACCAATCTCCAATGATCTACAATCTTTAAACTCGTGCTAGGATGATGATATGAGAGGTTTAGGATGGAGGAAGTAATTCTCTAAGTCTAAGAATTTAGATATGGGAAGTGAAGAAGTCTGAAAAATGAAAAAGGGTGTTGTCCTATATATAGAAAATGGTTATTAGCGCGCGCTAGTCCATATCCATAGCGTGCGCTAACGGCCATACAAAGCTTACTGACCTCACTATACTCAACATTTAGCGTGTATCAGTAGCGTGCGCTACAGCATTGACTCGGCTTTTCCCAAAAGCCATCCAGGTTCATCCCGACATGATCCGACCAAGATCCATGGCTGATCTCACCTACCACCCTGTCTTAATCATGTTGACTATGTATAGCGTGCGCTAAGGTTCATACATAGCGTGCGCTACGAAACCTAGTTTAGCGTACGCTACGCCTAGTCGATAGCGTGCGCTACATGTGCAAAATCACAATTTAGAACACATTCATGCAATCATACGCTCAACAACACCGGATCATTAAATACAGAGAATAATACTCAGATCAAAATGCTACAAATACAATATCACAAGGTTCAAATACACATCAGAAATCTCGGGTATTACATCCTCTCTCCCTAAAAAGAAGTTTCGTCCCGAAACTTAAGATGAAAACAACTCCGGACAGCTAGTCTTCATATTGTCCTCCGTTTCCCAAGTGGCCTCTTCAACTCCGTGTCGTGACCATTATACTTTAACCAAGGGTATTGGTTTATTTCTCAATTGTTTGATCCGACTCTCAAGTATCTTGATTGGTCTCTCTTCGAAGGTGCTGTCATTAGCTATCTCGATCTCATCGAAATCAATAATATGACTGGGATCTGGTACATACTTCTGCAATTGGGATACGTGAAACACATTGTGAACTTGACTCAGCGATGGTGGTAAGGCCACCCTGTATGCTAAATCCCCAACTCTCTCGAGGATCTCAAATGGTCCGATATATCTCAGACTTAGCTTACCTTTCCTCCCAAAATGGAAAATTCCTCGAGTAGGAGACACCTTCAATAGTATGTGGTCCCCAATGTCGAACTCTAATGGGCGACGATGCACATCGGCATAAGACTTCTGTCGACTCTGGGTAGTCAACAGTCTTTCCCGAATCAGAGCTATCTTCTCTTGAGTCTGAACTATCAATTCCGGTTCCATCCCAATCAAGTCCAAAGAATCATCCCAGCACAGGGGTAATCGGAATCTCCTCCCGTATAAAGCTTCAAATGGTGCCATCTTAATAGAAGCATGCCAGCTATTGTTATATGTGAATTCAGTCAACGGTAAGTGAACTTCCCAATCAGTTGACCAATCCAAGGCACAAGCTCTAAGCATGTCTTTCACTGTCTGAATAGTCCTTTCGGACTGACCGTCCGTCCGAGGATGATAAGCCATGCTAAAGTTCAGCTCGGTTCCCAAAGCCCTGTGAACTGCTTTCCAAAAATGCGATACGAAGTGACCATCTCGATCCGAAATAATGGTCTTCGGCGTACCATGTAATAGGACTATCTCCGCAATAAATACTCGCGTCAATTCTCGGGTCCCCAAGTGTCTTTAATTCCCAAGAAATGAGCCGAATTGGTTAGTCGATCAACTACAACCCAAATCATGTTCATTCCCGTCTTGGTCCTTGGCCTATTGGTGATGAAATCCATCGAGATATCCTCCCACTTCCACTCAGGGATCGAAAGTGGCTTCAACATTCCGGCAGGTCGCTGATGTTCAATCTTAACCTGCTGACAAGTCAGACACTTCGAAACGTATTCTTCTACGTCCTTCTTTATATTTCCCCACCAGAAGTTTTGTTTTAGATCCTTATACATCTTACTGCTGCCCGGGTGAATATAATAGGGTGCGCTGTGAGCTTCCTTCAGAATTGTCTGTCTCAAAACATCATCATCGGGAATGCAAAGTCGACTCTGAAATCTCAAAACTCCATCATCTTGTATCATTTATCCTGGGGCCTTTCCTTTCTTTACTTCGTCACATAACCGAAGAATTAGAGAATCGTTCAACTACTTAGATTTGATTTCCTCGACTAGTGATGAAGTTAGTTCCATCACATATAGTTGCCCTTGGATTCCTGGTGACCATACTTCAATCCCTTCGCGGATAAGTTCTCGTTGAATGCTGGTTTGGGACGTAAGTGCTTCCAACACTCGAAGAGAAACAGGTTTATGGCTCAGTGCATCAGCTACTACGTTTGCTTTCCCCGGATGATAGAGGATTTCGTAATCCTTGATCAATTCCAGCCACCTTCTCTGCCTCATGTTTAATTCTTTCTGACTGAAAATATACTTGAGGCTCTTATGATCTGTAAAGATCTGACAATGAGTGCCGTATAAATAATGTCGCCAATTTTTCAAAGCAAAGATCACAGCTGCTAACTCCAGATCATGAGTCGGGTAGTTAACTTCGTATGGTTTCAACTGTCGAGAGGCATAAGCAATCACCTTATCCTTTTGCATCAACACACATCCCAGACCCTGATTTGAAGCATCGCTGTATACCATGAATCCATCAGTTCCATCCAGTAATGCTAATACAGGTGATGTCGTCAGTCTCCTCTTAAGTTCATCAAAACTAGCCTGGCATTTCTCATTCCACGTGAACTTTTGAGTTTTCTGTAACAGCTGAGTGAGCGGACGAGCAATTTTGGAAAACCCCTCTACAAAACGACGATAATATCCAGCAAGTCCTAAGAAGCTTCGGACTTCTTTCACGTTATTATGAGATTCCCTTTCCAAGATTGCTTCGACTTTCTTCGGGTCCACCTGAACTCCGTCAGCTGATATCACATGCCCAAGGAAAGTTACTTCCCTAAGCCAGAACTCGCATTTGGAAAGTTTCGCATAAAGCTGTTCATTACTCAAGGTGCTCAAAATAACACGCAAATGCTCAGCATGCTCCTCTGTGTCTTTCGAATAGATCAAGATGTCATCAATGAAAACGACCACAAACTTATCTAGGTATTCTAAGAATACCCGATTCATCAATTGCATAAATACCGCAGGGGCATTGGTAAGTCCGAATGGCATCACCACAAATTCATAGTGTCCGTACCGGGATCTAAAAGCAGATTTCGGTATATCTAATTCCTTAATTCTCAACTGATGGTATCCTGATCGCAAGTAAATCTTTGAAAATACTCTTGCCCCTTGTAGTTGATCAAACAAGTCGTCGATTTGAGGTATAGGATACTTGTTCTTGATCGTCACCTTGTTTAGCTCCCTGTAATCGATACATAATTGGAGGGATCCATCTTTCTTTCGGACAAAGAGAACGGGCGCTCGCCAAAGCGAAATGCTAGGTTGGATGTAACCCTTTTGTAATAATTCCTCCAGTTGCTTCTTTAATTCATACATCTCAGTTGGCGACATACGGTATGGTGCTCTGGAAATAGGAGCGGCTTCAGGCTCTAATTCGATAGTGAACTCCACTTCTCTCTGCGGAAGTAACCCGGGTAGTTCATCAAGGAATACATCTGAGAATTCATTCACAACTGGAATAGATGAGAGCTCTGCTTCTTCTTCCTTCTTCATGGCGTAGCACCAAAATCCGTAACAACCCTGCTTCAGTAATTTCACTGCTTTCATAGCCTTGATCAATTTTCCCGAGCTTCCCGGTCTCCATCCTTTGAATAAATGTTCAGATCCATCATCGGCAATGATAGAAATGACTCTCTTTCGGTAATTCAAAATAGCTCCATAACGGTTGAGCCAATCGTCTCCGAGAATTAAATCGTCACCATGGATGTCGACTACAATAAAATTCGATGGCCAATCTCTCCCTCCTATAGACACTGGAAAATCTCTAGTTTCTAGGGTTCCCACAATTCTCTCTCCGCTCGGCAAACCCATAATATAAGGCTCACAATCAAATAAACACGAGATTTTCAAACGATTAACACAGTTCAATGATATGAAAGAATGTGTAGCTCCTGAATAGAATAAGACATTAACTGGTTGCAAAAGAATCTGAATCGTACCTGATGCAATAGCGATGTTCAGATAGTCAGATTTCCTCATCTCGTACAGGCGCGGAGGAACGGACCCAGCACTGGATGTCTCTCTCTTCCCAGCATTCTGCTGCTGAAATCCACTCTGCTGTGTCTGGTTCACACTTATCTCTTTCGGAACTCGTGCTGGAGTGCGAGTACCAAAAGATCTAGTCACGTTTCCACAAAAATTCGCACGGTGCCCCTCTTGCCCACATTCAAAACAAGTCACAGAAGGAATGGGACAATCACGTCGAATATGCCCTGCTCGACCACAATTATAGCACTTCTTTGATGCGTCCGAAACTGCTGATGTTGTCCAGAACTTCTTTCCACCTCGAGAAGGATGTGGAGGTTTCCTAGATGAATAAAATGAAGACTAGCCCTTACGGGGCCCACCACTCTTGTTTTCCGAGAAGTTACCGGACACTTTCTGCTTCTTTGCCTGCATCGATTTCTCCACCGCTGCCTCTTTCATGTCGTAGGCTAGCGCCTTGTCCCGATATTGTCGCAACGTAGTACACTCGAATCCGGACATATACTGCTGAATCTCCGGCTTCATCCGCATATCGAAATGAAAAATCTTCTCCGCCTCCGTCCTGACCAAGTGTCGCACACAAGTCAGCTAATGATTAAAAGTCTTGATTATGTCTGTCACAGATGCTTCCGAACTCTGTGGTGAGAAAAGCTCTCGGATTTTTGCCTCTCTAACTGGACGAGGACAATATTGTGCTTCCATCATTAGTTTGAATTCCGTCCAGTTAGCATTATGATTCTCAGGTCGAATAGCTTCCCACCAGTCGAAAGCCTCCCCAGTCAGAAAATACTGGGCAATAGGAACTTTTCGGTCCTCAGGACAGTTAATCCCCGCAAATATTTTCTCTAACTCCTTTAGCCAATGATCCCAAGTAAGTGCCTCAGCAGAACCGTCAAATTTTGGTGGGTGCAATTTGACCACCTCAGTAAGCCATCTGTCTCCCCGATTATCCTCGTTATGCTGCTATCCCATTGCCGTCTGCATGCGGTCAACTACCTGAGCGAACTGGTTTATCTGAGCCACCACCTGTTGAAGCACTCCCGGCATGTTGGGATTCGCGTTGTCATTTGCTGATCCCTGTTGTCCTCCAGAATAGGAATCGGTTCGACTAGCCGATAATTCTGGGGTAGTTGCTGAATCCTCTTGTCTTACATTACCACGTCCGCGTCCACGACCGCGTCCGCGTCCACGACCGCGTCCGCGTCCACGTCCTCCCCTCAACATACTGTAAACACAATTACTCAATATTCAGGGCAAAATTTTCAAAAATAAAGCCCGTCAATATTCACAAAACCGAAATTAAGTAAAACGGTAGTATAAGAGATTAGGAGACTCACAAACACGGTCCACATGACGACGATGGCTGAACAGTGATGTTACGAACAACCCATAAATCAAATAACATAAACAGACCCAACTAAAACCCGACTGCCAAGATATCCATGAATCTTAGCTCCGATACCATATTCTGTAACACCCCGAGATATTCGGAATAATTACAGCGCCGTAAACCCTTTTAGTAAGGATTTACAAGGCTAATTAGAAGAAATATAATACAACAGTACCATAAAGTTCAAAATACAAAACCGGTTTCAACTGATCCAATAGAGTTCATTAATACAACCATATCGAAAAATTATTAAGACACACGTACTCGAGTACTGGAATAATTCAAAAGACAAATCACAATGAACATCATTGAGACCCTTCGTCGTCACGTCGGTACTGTGGCTGTTTTCCCGCTCCTCTGCTACCTGAACATCAAAACAAATGTCCACCCCCGAAGGGGTTAGCAAAACGATGCTAGTACAAGTATCATATGTTGTGCGGCGATTAATGCGCCTCGATGACGATCGGCATAACGATCTGAGGGCCAACCATAGAAGACATACTCTGGGCAGACACCCAGCAGTCGACACCCACAGTGATCGTCTTTTGGTATCTGGCGATCGTATATGATGTCTAACCAGAGATGATCGTCTCGTGCCACGTATGAATCCAACATCCGTCAAAGACGTCGAAGACCGAATCTTGGACGGTGACCCACATGCAGATCCACAAAAGGCGCCGATAGATAAGACCTTTGACCCCAGCCTATCACCTACATCACCTACCGACAGGGCCGCCGAAAGGTACAAAGTGGGTCCTCCCCGGACAGCAACTCAGGACGCGTGCAGGCTTCCCTTTGGCTCACACAGCTGGCCGCCAGCAGCAGCCCCGGACTTTAAGAGAACAGCCCCACGTGATGGGACGATCGGCCATATTATTATAATAATGAAAACGGCGGTCGCCCACGATCGCCGGATAGGTCCCAACAACCTTGTCTCCTATAAATAGGAGGCTCATAACACGACAGCAGAAGGGGAATCACATCATTGTGAATACAGTGAAAGATATACAGAGGGAGAGATACATTCTCAGACACTGAACATCAATAGCAAGAACTCACAGAGCTTCATATCTGGTTCTTCCGGCAATCTACATGCTCTACATCTTAGATAACTAGAAGTCTTTACACTCATTATAATAGATTCTAACATTAATATTTGTACTCAACAGTATACTTATTAATAACATCTCGCGAGAGCATTCAAGCCCGGGATTAACATCCCCGGCAAATCTTGTGTTATTTATTTTCTCACGGAAGTGTTCTCGCATTTGTTTGTTACTCGATCATTCCAGCAATACTATCTCCGGATAATATTTTAGGTAACAATAATTGGCGCTAGAAGGAGGGCATCTAAACCTTCATTTTTATTCCTACCGTCTCGAAGAACACTCACTGTTCTCCGGACATATACTTGAAGAAACACTCACTGTTCTTCAAAGAAAAGCCTTCAGAAATATGACATCTACCACGACTTCCAAAAGAGCCACCCTGCGACCTGCCAGAAATCTCATTCCGGCCCAGACCGAATCCCAGCCTACGGCAGAAGGTGGCCGCAGCGACGTTAGGCTCTCACTCCCGCCCCCAAGGGACGGTTCTAGCCTCTCACTCGATCAGTTCCAGACCGCCGAACAGATTGAGGAGGCTATAGCCATCCTCAGGGAGCGACGGAGGGCATGCGACTCGCCCACCATCACTCCGTCAACCATCCGCCGAGCAGGCAAGCGGAAGCTCGAGTGGATATATGTTGAGAAATCAACAGAAAGCCCCGAGCCGCAAGAAAAGGCTCTCGTAAGGCGGGATGATTCCGTCTTCATCCGCCTAGGGAGCGATCCCTCATGGAGACCCGGGCGCTCGGGCCCCAGCTGGGAGACATCGGAGTCCGAATCCATTACCAGGAGTTCGGCATATCCGACTCCCAGAAGACAGGCCGGTCAACGGGCCCCCACTCGCCTAAGAAATGAGCCCGATGGCAGGGAACTTGTCACCTACCTCGGGACCAGGAGACCGGTACACGATCACCTTGGCTCACACTCCAGGAGCTAATCAGCGAGCAGTCAGGCCACGGCGATGGCCGCCATGCAGTGCCAGCTCGACGAAATGAATGTGCTCCTGGAAACTGGGGCAGGCGCCAGGAGATCGATCGCTGGACCAAGCGAGCCACTCACGGTCCAGATCGAGCTAGCCCCAGTTCAACCAAAGATCGCTCCCCCTCAAACACCTCTATATGAGGAGAGATCGGATCCTGAGACCCATTTGAGCAAATTCCGGATCTATATGACCGGATGCGGAGCATCAGACGCGAAAAAATGCCGAATGTTCCCATTGATATTGGGAGACCTCGCCCACAGGTGGTACATCTCACTACCGCCTCGCTCGATCGATTGTTTCGAAAAGCTGGCGAACGACTTCACATCGTATTTCGCCGCCAAAGTTGCTCGGCCGGAAGGCCCCCACCGCATGATAAAAATCAGGCAAGGGAAGGACGAGCCCGATGAAGACTACATTAACCGGGTGGACGAAATAGTCCTAACCGGCGAGCCTATTAGCGACGATCTCGCTCTCCACTCGGTCCTGGGGGATTCCATGGCCACTCGCCCATATTCAGGCACCTCACAAAGGATATCCCCCCCGACCTACACGGTCTTCCGCGTCAGGGCCGCTGATTTCTTGGCCAGGCAGAGGATGCTCAGCCTCCGCTTAGGCGAGGGATCTGCCGGAGAAGGGAAGGCACCGTCCCACATCCAGAAGAAGGCGGTCACCAATCCCAGAAAGGCGGTCGCAAAGCCGCCTGGTGAGTTCAAAGCCTTCGAGGATGTGGAAGTTCACCTCCTCCGCAACCTAAATCTCTCTCCGGCCCACATCTTTAATGCCATCAAGGGGCGCGAATGGCTAAACAAACCAAAGCCGATAAGGGACAACGGTCACCTAGACCGCAGCAAATTTTGTGCCTACCATAAAAGTCCCGGCCACAACACCAGCCAATGTCGCGACCTCCTCAGACAACTCTGGAGATTGTTTGAGGAAGGCAAATTGGATAACTTGGTCACCAGGCCAGAGCCCTGATCAGAGAGGGCCGGAGGGCGCGAGCGCCGACAAAGCGATGGGATCCCTCCCAATCCGGTTGCAAGGATCGAACAGAACGAGCCGGAGTACTATGATGAATCGATCCCTCCGATCAACCTTGGCGGACGGATTAACATGCTTCAGGCGGGAGGTGGAAACCTCAGGGGCCTTTCCCCGGTCTCCACCATGTCGGACAGAAAGCGGAAGGCCGAACTGAGGGCGTTCGCCGGGGTCCTTGTCGTGGTCCCACCGGATCCGACCATCTCCAAAGACGCGCTCATCACCTTCTCCAAAAAGGATAGGGAGGGGGTGTAGTGCCCCAAAGAGGATGCATTGGTGATCTCTGCGTGCTGGTTGACAATGGGAGCTTTTGCAATATCATATTCAAATCTGCTCTTGACCAGCTCGACAACCTGACCAAGTTCATCAAGCCGTTCGACACCGTGCTTCAAGGGTTCGGCGACAGCACAGTCCAAGCCTACGGAAGGATCAAGCTCTCTGTCGAGCTAATATGCTACTACGATCCCAAGGTTAGGATTACTAGGAACCTAAATTTTGTAATCATAGATAGGCCCAGCATCTATAATGGGTTCCTAGGTCGTCCATTTCTAGAAACCTTTGAGGCGGTCGCCTCTTCTTTCTTTTACTGTATCAAATTCCCCACTGCCGATGGGACGGTCGGTACTGTAAAAGGAGATCAGCTCATGGCAAAGAAATGTTTGAATTACTCCTGTGTCGTAACTTCTTTCAGTACTTCCCATGCAATTTGTAATGTCGAGACGATCGACAATCAACTAATGGAGATCGACGAGCCAAGCACATCGTACCAACCCGACTCAGAGGACGCCATCTCACAACGATTGACGGACGACATCGAGCCAAGGATCAGTTTCGAGCCAAGCCTCGACATCGATCCCAGGATCGAGTCCGTAAATCATTCCAAACGATAGGCGACCGTCCCCATCGAAGAGTTGGAAAATGTAACGATAAATCCGGCTCGCCAGGAGCGGGAAGTACAGATCGGCACAAGCGTCGACCTCGAATTAAAGAAGGATCTGATCAATTTACTACGTAAGAATATCGGAGTCTTTGCCTGGTTGCATCAAGATATGGTTGGCATAAGTCCTGAACATGCTTGCCACTATCTAAAGATCGACCCGACAAGGAAGCCCGATCACCAGAAACGTAGGAAATTCGGTCCTGAGAAGTACGCAACACTCGACATAGAAGTCAAAAAGCTACTCGATAACAAACTAATCGGGGTAGCTACAGACGAACCGCAGTGGGTCGCCAATGCCGTGCTCGTCAAAAAGCCGAACAGCTCCTGAAGGTTATGCATCGACTTCACCTACCTCAACGCGGCATGCCCAAAAGACCACTTTCCGATGCCTCATATTGATCACTTGGTTGATAGCACAACAGGTTGCGAAATGATGTCGTTCATGGATGCCTTCGTCGGATACCATCAAATCCCAATGGCGGAGAAATACATAAAGCACACATCTTTCCACACGGAGAAAGACATATACTTTTGGGTCCGAATGTCGTTTGGCTTGAAGAACGCAGGGGCAACCTACCAGCGACTAGTCAACGGGATGTTCGCCAATCAGATCGGCAAGACCATGGAGGTCTACATTGACGACATCATATTCAAAAGCCTCAAGAAGGAAGACCACCTCAATGACCTTGCCGAGACGTTCGCCATCCTCGAGAAGTTCAACATGAAGCTGAACCCCAAGAAATGCAACTTCAGGGTGAGCTCCGGAAAGTTCCTGGGCACATCATGAGCCAGAGGGAGATCGAGGCGAATCCCACCAAAATCCAGGCGATCCTCGACATGCAGGAGCCACGGAATGTCAAGCAGGTGCAACGCCTCACAGGTTGTCTAGCCGCCCTCAACCGTTTCATATCTCGGCTCGGCGATAAAAGCAAGCCTTTCTTCGCAACCATAAAGAACAAAAAGTTCGCATGGACGAAGGAGAGTCAAGTAGCGTTCGCCAAGATCAAGGAATATCTATCTAACCCTCAGATCCTGGCAAAGCCGATCCCCGGTGAGAAACTATTCCTTTACCTGGCGGCCTCTGAGGTCGCACTGAGTGCCGTTTTGGTGCGAGAGGAGGGGCAAGTCCACTTGCCGATCTACTTCGTTAGTCGTGATACACACCCTTGGAGCAGATCGCCTACGCTCTAGTCATGAGTGTTCGCAAGCTAAGAGCCTACTTCTTCGAACATCAAGTGTAGGTTCTGACGACTCTCCCCCTGAGGCAAGTCCTGCACCGGCCAGACACTAACGGGCGACTCCTCAAGTGGTCACTGAAGATCGCCTAATACGGTATCACATATGCTCCTCGCACAGCGATCAAAGTCCAGGCTCTGGTGGACTTCGTGGTGGAATTAACATTCCCTCACAGTCCAACCCAGATCGGTCGCCCTGCCTGGAAACTATAAGTGGATGGCTCGGCGACCAACTCGCGAGCAGGGGCAGGGATTGTCCTCATTAGCCCCGAAGGACAAAGTTTCACAAATGCCGTGCGTTTCGGGTTTCGTGCGACCAACAATGAAGCCGAATACGAAGCCTTGGTAGGCATGCTCGATCTAGCCCTCGCCCTAGATATTCGTCGCCTCCATATCTTCATGGACTCCCTCTTGGTCGTGAACCAAGTCAAGGGAGAATATGAGGCGCGCGGCGAACAGATGGTCAAATACCAAGAATTGGTCACCGAAATGTGCACGAAATTTGAGGAAGTGCTAATCGAACAAGTCCCGAGAGAGCACAACTCCCAGGCCGATGCCCTATCCAAGCTAGCGTCGTCAGATGGGGCAGCCGATTTCTCTAATATCCAAATTATGAAATCAGCAAGGCCGGCGATCGACAGAAACCTGGTTACCACAGTTGCCGTTGCCGAGAAGAACTGGATAACTCCGTTCATCAAATACTTAAAGGACGGAACGATGCCTGACGACCGTATCAAAGCTCGCTAACTCCAGCTCCGTGCGACCAGATACACCCTACTGGACGACCGGCTTTACAAGCGGGCTTTCAGCCTTCCCCTCCTCAAGTGTATTACACCGGAGGAAGGTCGGCTCGTTTTAGCCGAGATCCATGATGGGATCTGCGGAAACCATGCTGGCGGGCGAGCTCTCATCCATAAAACAACTACACAAGGTTTTTTCCGGCCGTCACTTCAGAAGGATGCGATCGCCTATGCCAGATCGTGTCATAGGTGTCAAGTAATGGGACCAAACATCAAACTCTCCCCCGAGCAGCTCACTTCAATGTACATCCCATGGCCTTTCTCCCAATGGGGCATCGACCTTATAGGTCCCTTGCCGATGGCGCCAGGGGGCTGTAAGTTTGCCATCGTAGGGGTCGACTACTTCACCAAATGGGTTGAGGCCGAACCGCTCAACAAGATCGGCCAAGAGAAGGTAATCAAGTTCATCTGAAAAAACATCATATGCCGATTCAGACTTCCCCAGGCCATCATCTCCGACAACGGAAAGCAGTTCGACGGTCTAGAAGTCATGCAATTCTGTGAGAAGTGGGGAATCAAGAAGTTATTCTCGGCTCCCTACCACCCTCAGACGAACGGGCAAGTAGAAGCCGTAAACAGAATCCTCAAACACACGATTAAAGCACGACTCGAATCCAGGCAAGGACGATGGGCGAGCGAGATCCCAGACGTTTTGTGGTCTTATCGAACGACGACCCTAAATTCAACCGGCGAAACCCCATTCGCCCTCGCCTTCAGAACAGAAGCGGTGATCCCCTCATAGATCGCCGTCCTCAGCCATCGAACCGAACAAGAGATGACGACAGACAATGATGTGGCCTGGCGGATCGACCTTGACATGCTCGAAGAACGACGACTGACCTCAGAAATGAAGAACACAATCCACAAAAGGAGATCCGAGAAGTTCTTCAATTCGAAGGTCAAGGAAAGACGGTTTCAAGTGGGCGATCTCGTCCTCAAAAAGATCCAGACCTACACAGGTGTCTTTGGTCCGAACTGGGAAGGCCCCTTCAGGATATCTAAATAGCTAACTAAGGGAGCCTACGAACTTGAACACCCTGACGGTACTCCGGACCAATATCCCTGGAACGCCGTACATCTAAAGAAATACTACCAGTGAAAACTTTGTATATAGTTTCAACTACCCAATGTACAAAGAATATTATGAGATTTTTTCTATCCCATCTATTCAAGCGATCGCCTCACCAGGCACGTCGTATACCACCAAGGATCGTCGTTCAACATGGAGATCCAAGGTAGAAACAGTGCAGCCATGGTCCTGGAGGTCGATGGAACTGACATCTTCGCCAATGCAAGGTTTCTTTGGGCAGCGACCGCTCGCCCTTCGTTGAAATACGAGGCGGGCGTAGCCGAAGGACCCTCCAAACTAATCTGTGGACACGTTCGCACGCCCTCAAGGTACATCATCTAACATGATGTACCCGGACAAGGCGGTGCATCCCTACCCCTTCACAACGTATACCGTCGAGGGTCTCCATCTAACATGCCGACCCGAGATAGAAAAGTGCTAACAAAGCCGCGGACGTAGAGTCGAATAAACCGATGAAGCCCCGTGCAAGGACTCCTCCAGACCAAGACCGCCCACCTTTCGTTTAAATACAAGGCGGGCGCAGCCTAACGGAGGACCCTCACAATAAAGTGAGTCGCGGGAATATCTCTCACACACAAAGACACGGTTGTGGAGGTCGGTCCATCGAACTCCGCAACCGTGCACGGTTCCTCAAAATCGGCAAAACTGAAGATAGCTCACCAAACATACTATTTTTGTTCCCTTACTTACAATAAGTAAACAATAACAAGGGGTCAAAGGAGGGGAGCTAATCCTAAATGCGATCGGAAAGAAGGAACTATACCCGATCGGCTTCGTTCAAACACACGCAGGACGATCGGAATTGTTCAACAATATTTACAAGTAAGAAATTCCAAACATGTCAATACATTCAACAGTCAAACAATCGGTCGGGCGAACAAGACATCGGAAGCAATCATACACATACTTGTAAAAATTCGCATGCAAACATTCAAAGGCGATCGTACATAAAAAGAAATAGGTGCGAAAAAAGGAGTATTTTATTCATTATCAAGGAGTTCGTACAATACAAAGCCCGAAGGCAATACAAAGAAAAAGCAAAAGGTTACAAGCAAAGGAAGACAAAGAAGTCTCTCAGGGTCCCTCCGGCTGGTCTTCGCCCCCAGGTGGCGGATCGGCACGCGCTCCCCCATCGGCCTCAGGATAAATGAGTTTATCCGGAAAAGGATACCAACTCAAGTCGATCCCCAAGTCGACGAGGTCAAGGATCGGCAGGGAAAACTCCGGATGCAAAGGGTGCTCGAGTGCATAGGCCTTGAAGCTCTCCATCATACGACCGATCTCGATCCCTACCTTTTTGGTGGCTCGGACAGCGTCGGCATAGGCCACATAATAGGCGAACTCGCCGATAAGTGCCACATTGAGGTAGGGATCGGTCTCGATCGCCTTTAGCTGCCCTCTCAACTCCGTGGTCGTCTTCTCAGCTTCTGCTAGCTCGACCACCTTGGCAGCTATTTCTCCCTTAGCCTTCTCAAGCTCTCCTTTTGCCTTCTCCAGCTCACTGTTGAGCCGATCCACCGTCGCCTTCAGCCCGGTCGCCTCCTCCTACAAGGCCACATGCATCCGGCGAGCTTCCTTCTCCTGGTCGCGGAACCGATTGGCCACTTCCTTGGAGCGGCTCAGCTCCTGCTTCATCCGATTGATGTCCTGTTTAGCTCGTTTAGCCGTCTCTAAATATTCCTTCTCCATGGCCTGGATTCGGTTGGCGAAATCAACGTTTTGGTTCCGAGCTGACTCGAGATCTTGATGGAGGCGAGCATTAGAGGGTCGCCCCTCGTAATCCTTGGCGGCTTGGATGGCCATCGTCGCCGCCTGGAGAGTCAGGGCGATGGTCGCCTGCATGGCATCTCCAGATCGCCGACGAGAGATCGCGTCAAGATCAGTCGTCCAAGCCTTAGGAAGAGAGGCAATGGCCTTGGAGACATAGGAAGGGACATCAAGGGACTTTTGCGGAGCCTTGCTCGCCAGGAAATCCAGCACCATCGGCGAGACGTCCGGATCAGCAAGACGGACCCTGCAACACAAACAAAAAGAAAAACAAAGGAGTTAGTATATACCTTACTCAAATTGCCTAACTCGGAAAGATCAATCCGGTCTTACCTGTTGACCAACTCGGGGTCGCGGCCAAAATAGGGCTTGCCGCGAGAAGTTTCAGCTTCGGCGATCGCCGCATTTTTCAAGAAGCCGGCCGAGGACCTGGAGCCGGACGCCGAGGGCCTGGGGCCAGACCCCTCCACCATCGGAACAGCAGAGATGGGGGGAGCGGCGACCGGCGGCTCCAGGATAGTTAAGTCCGCCTCAACAGTCGGCAGGGATCCCTCCGGCCTCCACCTCTTGCGGTTGCGCTGGAGTTGTTCCTCCTCCTGAAATTCCGACTCGGCGACCGGCACCACAGCGGGCCTCACCACAGGAACGGGGCGAGACGTCGTCGCAGCAACGCGACCCATCTTCTTACCCTGGTGAAGACGACCGATGAGACCAGGGTTAGACATGGCGATCTCCTGCGGTGGCTCGGCGTAGCGGGGAAAATGAATCTCTGCCAAAGAAGAAACTCAAACAAGTTAGACACCTACTTAGACATTGCGACCTCTTGGAGAAGATCGTCACGCAGGAAAGAGTAAACAAAAAAAGTCATACCAGGGGCCTTCAAGTGGCGAGGGTAGCGAAACAGTCGAGCTCCCAACCGGTGAAGTTCGTGGCTGACTGAGTGAACGTCTATGTAGGAATCCGGCAATGCGCGAATCTGCTCCCAGACGATCAAGAAATCGAAGGGGAGATCGTCGATCGCTGGAACAGGGAATCCTGCAAAATGAGAAACAAATTAGATCAGTTCAAGGAGTATCCAAATAAAGGGAGAGTTAAAACCCTTACTCGGATTCCTCTCCCGAAAATTAGTGGGGATATCCAACTCTTCCTCCGGATTATCGCCCGATGTCGACCTCCGTGCACCGCCGACCCAGCACCACTTTGCCAGGTCGCCCCGAGCCTTGTTCAGCACCCCAAGGACCACCCTGCCCGGGCGACCTTGGATATGGTAGCCGCCGATCGATCCCTTCTGCACAGTCAGCTTAAAAAGATAATTCATCTCCAGCGCAGAAGGCAAAGAAACAGCCTGTGACCGCCGAACAACATCAGTGTACTGATAATTTGCAGCCAGGCGTTCGACGTCAACTGGAGAGGCGCCAGATTCCAGGCGACCAGCAGATACGAGACGGCGAACAGCAAGGGAAACCGCAGTCCGGCCGCTAGGGTCATTTCATTAATGGCGACCATACCCTCGGGAGGCTGGTCGGCACGTTCATTCTCGGAGGGCACGTGCAGTGAAACATCAGAAGGAATATGATATTTGGCCCTCCAGCGGCTCAAGTCTTTTCAGGTCGCTGAACTCCGGATCTGACCAAGAGTCTACTGAGACGGGTCGGCGGCCCGAAACACCGTCCGCTTCACATGTTCGTAGGGATGAGCGGCGGAGTAAGCTTCGAAATCAAATTCTGGACAGGGCCCGGCAATCCCCTCCATAAGCTTAGCGAAAGCCATATAGTCGGGGCCGAATACGCTATCCCGTTCCCAAGACAGCCGCACCAGTTCATCTTCATCCACCGGAGAGCCCCCCTACTCTGTCGCCGCCTCCGTTCTCGCCACTTCGGCCTCGTTGAAGAGCTCCTCGAGTTCCGCGGGCGCAATCCCCGCACGAATGGCCTCAACGGCCGTTTCCATGTGAAGTCCCATAGGAATTTCCTCCTGGTCAGGCGGAGGTGCTTCCGGTCTCGAAGGTCTTAGATCCTCCAGACATGTTGTAAAAAGTAAAGGGGGAGAAGATTCATGTTCTTACCTAAAAGGAAGGACGGTCGGCACAAGGATCGTCGGAAAAATTCTGCAGAGTCTCGGCTGGAAAGCAAGGATGCGTGAAGAGGAGAAATGAAGTAGCCCTAGCCCCTTTTATAGGCGGGAGCAGGGGTCTCTGTTCAAATAGGCGAAACCCCGAGGGCTGGAGTGCAACCGTCGGGGGGGACACTTCTTCTTCCTTTTATAATTCCTTCTCTTGTTCTTCCTCCTTTTCTTCTTCATCAACATTCTCTTTTTCTTTTTCAGCAAGTTGTTCTCCTCCTTCATCCTTATCATCATCATCATCATCATCATCATTCTTATCATCTTTATTATTTTCTCCATCATTCTCATCATCTTTTCCATCATTCTCATCATCCTCCTTTACTTCATCATCCTCCTGATCTACCTCTTCCCCTTCTTCTTCTTCATCTACTAATTCCTCTGTTTTTTCAACTTCTTCTGTTTGTTTTTCAACTAAAATATTTTCTCCTCCTTTTCTTTCTTCCTGCTCCTCTTCTTCGTCATCTATAACAATGACCTCCTCTTCTTCTTCTTCTCTATTCACTTCTTCAATCCTTAACTCCCCTAATGGTAGCGTGACGAGTGTCCTTGCAACGTATCGAGAACCCGCCTTCATCTCCCGCTGCTCCCAGCGCAAAAGGAGATCGTCCAAATTTGAAATTAGATCGTCTGATCGTCTAAACATTGGCGATCGCCAATAGTGCCACCTCACCCCGTGTTTTAAACATCGAAGCGAGCTGGGGGGCAATTGTTGTGCGGCGATTAATGCACCTCGATGACGATCGGCATAACGATCTGAGGGCCAACCATAGAAGACATACTCTGGGCAGACACCCAGCAGTCAACACCCACGGCGATCGTCTTTTGGTATCTGGCGATCGTCTATGATGTCCAATCAGAGACGATCGTCTCGTGCCACGTATGAATCCAACATCCGTCAAAGTCTTAGAAGACCGAATCTTGGACGGTGACCCACGTGCAGATCCACAAAAGGCGCCGACAGATAAGACCTTTGACCCCAGCCTGTCACCTACCTCACCTACCGACAGGGCCGCCGAAAGGTACAAAGTGGGTCATCCCCGGACAGCGACTCAGGACGCGTGCAGGCTTCCCATTGGCTCACACAACTGGCCGCCAGCAGCAGCCCCGGACTTTAAGGGAACAGCCCCACGTGATGGGACGATCGGCCATCTTATTATAATATAGAAAACGGCAGTCACCCGTGATCACCGGAGAGGTCCCAGCAACCTTGTCTCCTATAAATAGGAGGCTCATAACATGACAGCAGAAGGGGAATCACATCATTGTGAATACAGTGAAAGATATACAGAGGGAGAGATACATTCTCAGACACTGAACATCAATAGCAAGAACTCACAGAGCTTCATATCTGGTTCTTCCGGAAATCTACACGCTCTACAACTTAGATAACTAGAAGTCTTTACACTCATTGTAATAGATTCTAACATTAATATTTGTACTCAACAGTATACTTATTAATAACATCTCGCGAGAGCATTCAAACCCGGGATTAACAACCCCGGCAAATCTTGTGTTATTTATTTTCTCACGGAAGTGTTCTCGCATTTGTTTGTTACTCGATCATTCCAGCAATACTATCTCCGGATAATATTTTGGGTAACAACATCATATTAAACAAATCGAATATGCAACAACAATGCATAACAAAATACACAACACGGACTTCCGCTACCGGAATCCAGCAATGCGAATCCACAAGATTCCATTAACACAATAAGGGTATTCCAATGATCCAGCGCCCTCAGCATAGATCCCAAGATGATCCCGTCGGACCAACACGAGGTGGAAAAACCCGTCCAATGATCCAGTGCCCCTCAGCATAGATCCCAAGATGATCCCGTCGGACCAACACGAGGTGGACATCCGATCCAGCGCCCTCAGCATAGATCGTACAACATACACAAACACGACTCATGCATTCATATAATCAAAATCGCTATGTCCATCGACATGAACATACAAACACTTGATAACGAATATCATGACAATTCAATGAAATAAATCACATGTTCAACAACATGAATAAACCACATGCATGCTCAAAATACCAACATGAACAAATTATGATACTTGCCTCAAAGATGGCAAGAACTAATCACTCTGATGATCTCAACACTCTCGAAGGTCGCCTTCTTCGATCAAACGTAGTAAGCTCGAACCTTAACAAAAGAAATAATATAGAAATCATCTCATGTCGTACGAATGCCTAACAATTCGATCTACGGCCGAAAGCTCTTTAAAATGTAATCTGCCTGAACTACTTAGCGTACGCTACGTATTCTATGTAACGTGCGTTAAGCCTGCTCGTTAGCGTACGTAAACGACGAAGTCTAGCGTACGCTAACTAGGTACTGACAGTCCTCTCTGATCAGTCGATTGACTTGCCTGATAACATAACGTACGTTACGCACTAAGCGTAGCGTATGTTACCTTATGCCCGATAGCGCACGTTAATATACATATCTTAGCGTACGCTAACCATGCATGGCAGTTCACTACTGGGCAGCAGACTATATCTAATGGTGATGAAACTCGTGAAATCTTCAGTGTTAATACATGTCATCTCCATGCATATCATGCTCATACGGTTTATGAATGATCTTTACGGATTGAACGACTTCGAGATACAAGGATACGTATAATCATCACAACACCATCATTCATCTTGATCTTCAAGAAAATATCCTAAGTTCAATCCATTCTATGTCCCAAAACATATAATTCCATTCTGTAAAATCATAAGAACTTGATATTCTCCATAAGCTGGCCATAATTGGTTTTGTAGTTACATGAATGTGCTTAGGAGTTCAAACACTAAAAGGTTCAATGGTTTATACGATGAAGAAGTACCGAAACATCGAAAATATCCTTCTAATATGATGTTCGACTACGTATGAATTTATCTAACTAGATAATCTCAAAACATGTTCCAAAACATCCTTAAGAATACTACTCCAGTTGGTGAAGAATCACCTACCTCAAAATAGTGAAGAACTAGGAGGAACTTGAAGAATTCCAACACCGGAAGCTTGAACACCAATCTCCAATGATCTACAATCTTTAAACTCGTGCTAGGATGATGATATGAGAGGTTTAGGATGGAGGAAGTAATTCTCTAAGTCTAAGAATTCGGATATGGGAAGTGAAGAAGTCTGAAAAATGAAAAAGGGTGTTGTCCTATATATAGAAAATGGTTATTAGCGCGCGCTAGTCCATATCCATAGCGTGCGCTAACGGCCATACGAAGCTTACTGACCTCACTGTACTCAACATTTAGCGTGCGCTATCCTCATACTAGTAGCGTGCGCTACAGCGTTGACTCGGATTTTCCCAAAAGCCGTCCAGGTTCATCCCGACATGATCCGACCAAGATCCGCGGCTGATCTCACCTACCACCCTGTCTTAATCATGTTGAATACGTATAGCGTGCGCTAAGGTTCATACATAGTGTGCGCTACGAAACCCAATTTAGCGTACGCTACGCCTAGTCGATAGCATGCGCTACATGTGCAAAATCACAATTTAGAACACATTCATGAAATCATACGCTCAACAACACCGGATCATGAAATACGGAGAATAATACTCAGATCAAAATGCAACAAATACAATATCACAAGGTTCAAATACACATCATAAATCTCGGGTATTAGAAGCTAAACAAAAGTATAATTGAAATTATTATTCAATACAAATATCATTCATGCTTAAATATTAAACACAACAAACCAACTAAAAACTAAAAGAAGAATCGTGACCATCATAATGATGATCACATATGTCTCACTAAAGCAATCGACTTGAGTGTAGCATATGATGAATTTGAAAAATGTAATAAGAGTTAGGAAAGTCATAAAATATTTACCCATTTTGTAAAAATAGGTAGATATTTTGAAGATGATCAAAAAGTGTGGAGTATAATATGAGTATTTATAGATTTGATTTTTGAAATATGGCCGTTTACGACCGTTGGAGAAAAGAAGAAAAAAAAGTTTATTTTATGGCTTAGGGGGCACGAACTTTTATTTGGAGGACACTGTGCTCGGCGCTGAGATGCAGGGGGGTATAGTTCTTCCAGTAGCTTCCAGTGGTATTGCTTCATTGCTCCTACCTAAAGGTCGAACTGCACACTCGAAATTCGGTATTCCATTCTTGGTTGATGAGATAACAACTTGCAACAAGGTCAAGCCAGGAACTGACTTGGCAGAACTCCTAAAGAGGACAAAGCTAATAATTTGGGATGAAGCACCAATGACGCATAGATTCTGCTTTGAAGCACTTGATAAAGGCTTGAAGGATATTATGCGATAGCCGGACGGAGAGCCCTCTGATATTCAGAGGGTTGGTAGTCGTGTTAGGTGGTGATTTCAGACAGATATTGTCTGTTGTCCCCAAAGGAAGCAGACATGATATTGTGCATGCTTCCATGAGTTCATCCAAACTCTGGGATACATGTGAGGTCCTCAAGTTGACGAAAAACATGCGCTTGAAGGTCTTCTCGTGTACTCCTGAGTTTTTATTATTGTTGCACTTTATTATGATTGTTTTTAAATGTGACTCAAATTCTTTGATATGTTATAGTATTTATATCAATGCAGGTTGACGCATCTACTTCTGATGTTATCGAGGCAAGGGAATTCGCCAAGTGGATATTAGATATTGGGGATGGGACTGTTGGTGTAAACAACGACGGAGAAGCAGATGTTGAACTACCCAATGATATTCTGATACGTGGTACAATTGATCCTCTTTTAACCATCATTGAGAGCACTTATCCATTCATAATGATCCATTATTTTTTCAAGACTGGAATATACTTGCTCCAACTAATGAGATAGTTGAGAAAATTAATGACTACATATTATCCCTATTGCCTGGCGATGCGGTGGAGTATATGAGTTCGTACAGCATCATCAAAGAGGTGGAGACATGAATGGTCACGAAGATATATTTTCTATTGAGTTTCTTAAAACAGTTAGGTGTTACGGGTTGCCAAACCACGTGATCAAATTTAAAGTTGGATGTCCAGTGATGCTTCTTAGGAATATAGACCGGTCAGCTGAGTTGTGAAATGGTACGAGGATGATAGTGACAAAGCTTTATAAGCACGTCATTGAGGCTGCAATGTTGTCTGGGAAAAATGTCGGTAAAAAAGTATTTATTTCTCGAATGATATTGAGCCCTTTAGATTTCACCAAATTCCCTATCAAGGTCCAACGTAGGCAGTTCCTCCTATCCGTTTGATTTGCAATGACTATAAATAAGAGTCAGGGGCAGTCTCTTTCGCACGTTGGACTTTACCTTCCTAAACCTGTATTCAGCCATGGTCAGTTGTATGTGGCAGTCTCGAGAGTAACTAGCAAAAAGGGTCTGAAAGTTTTGATTTGTGATGAAGAGGGTCAGACTTCTAATTCGACTACTAATGTAGTTTACAAAGAGGTTTTCGACAACCTGTGAGGAATTTTTTTTGAGTAAATTTTTTGGTATTTGACTCTTAATATAAAGGTGATCTATATTCCATCGACAATCAATTAATTTTTTTTATTTGACTTTTAATTTTTCAGACATATATTTATCTTTATGTTTACATTCAAGTAAACGAGAAATCTATATCCCGTCGAAGTTCGACGGGCCTTGAACTAGTATGAAGTATAACAGTCTACATTCTGGGTTCTCCAGTTATTGCAACCTTGCTCCGAAGATAGACTTTATGTAGATCATTATTATCTTAATTATATTAGTAAAAACTATAAAAAAATTAATAATTTATAAATATACAATGTGATAAATTCGACAATATTTTACATGCTAGTATTTATTTTTATTTTAATACAATAAAACACGATCGAAGATCGAATATAAATAATTAAAAAATAAAATATTGCATCTTAGGGAACTAATTACGTACTCTCTACGTCCCATGATAACTTGCACATTTGTATTTTGCGCGGTCTCTGATAAACATGTTTGACCATCAATATATTTATTACTATAACTAAGAATTATGAAAAGTCAAATTTAAAGATATAAGTTATGACGAATCTAACAAAATTATATATAATAATATTTTACTTATACATCAATAAAATTGAATAATCGATGTTATCTAATTTTAACTAAATAAATTGTGAATGTATTATTCTTGAATGATGGAGTATTATAGATATGACGTTGCACACGGGAATGTTTATTTGTCACCATAACTCTAAAAAGCGCTTTCTTAAACTGAGTAAAGGTAACAATTTCTCTTTTTTCCTTCTTTTATTAAACCAAAAAAAAAAAAAAAAAAAGCTTCTACTACTAATAAAAACCCAAGAAAATAAACCTCCAACATCACCACCACTTCGATTCACCACCTCGGCACCTCTCTCTCTCTCTCTCTCTCTCTCTCTCTCTCTCTCCATACACAACATATTTACACATCCCTCTGGCTCTTCAAATTCAATAACGTGTTGCTGACCTAACTCTCTCTCTCTCTCGGAAGCCTCATCTTTTCTTTTCAGCTCTTTCCTTCGTACCGTTTTCATCTTTTTATTTTTTCTTCACAATTTTGTTACTCAAAATATATTATAAACATGAAAAGAACGGAATCGGACCCGTTGTCTTCACTCTCCCGACAAAAATCACTACGTGTTTTGATCGCATTGGGCTCTCTGTACATGCTTTTGGTGGTTCTCGAAGTCCCCTTCGTGTTGAAGAATGGGCCGACGACGAGCACTGTATCTCTAGAAGGTTCCATCACCGGCATCAATGGGTTCCTCGACAGTGAGGAAAATCTCTCGCCGCATAAATTAAGACTCGAGAGGAAAATCAAAGAGCTGCGGATGAATCAACCGCTGATCATTTCGCGCTTGAATCTCACCGCCGGCATCGGGCGGCGCTCGAGCCTCCAATCCGTCGAACGCGCCCTTGAGCTAGGCCGGAAGCTATGGCGGGAGGTCGAATTTACCAGCGGTAATCAAAGTGCTGGTTTCGGTAATCGCAGTGAAATCATCAACTGTCCGGATTCGATTTCAATTGCTGGCGACGATCAATTCTCTATGGTGGTGTTGCCTTGCGGGCTGACGTTGGGATCTCACGTGACGGTTATTGGGAAGCCGAGGGCGGCCCGGAACGAGACGGACGGCCCGAAGATCTCGAAGGAGGAGGAAGAGGATTACATGAATATCAATATGGTTTCGCAGTTTGTGATGGAGCTGGTGGGCCTGAAAATGGCGGAAGGCGAGGAGCCACCTAAAGTACTGCAGATTAATCCTCGGCTGAGAGGGGATTGGAGTGGGAAGCCCGTGATTGAGCTTAACACTTGCTATAGGATGCAGTGTGGGAGGTCACAGCGTTGCCAAGGTTGGAGGTCCAGGACGGATGAGGACGACGGTGAGTTGGAACGAGTTATTATATATATATATATATATATATATATATATATATATATAAAAAAATTAAACTTTGACTATAATTTAATTTTAGATATTATACAAATTATTAAATTCGTTTTCTAAAATATTTGTTTATATTCTTATAGGTAGAAAAATATTATTCTATATGTTCGACATTAGATTATTTGTTTGACTATTTATCAAAAAGTCATATTGGATTTTACTAATTTTTATAGGAGTAATACTACACACGAAAATGCACACAAAAATGCTCATTCCTGCTTTGTAGGGTTGTACCAGGTGCTTTATAAATTTATTATAATATTATTTAACACGCCTACTACCTATAAAACACTCGGTACAATCCCTACAGAACAGGGTACAACCCTACAAAGTAGGAGTGTACATTTTTTATGTGTATTTTTGTGTGTGTAGTATTACTCATTTTATAATGATAAAAATATAAAGGAGACTGTAAAAAATTAAATGAATAATTTATTATGGGAGAGGGTAATGATTCAAATTTTGTTTTGCGAAATGAGAATGATTCCACTTTGTATTTGTTGTGCTTTACTTAAATTAAGAAAAAATAATTTGTAACTTGGGTGTTGATTTTATAATATTATAATGAATATATTTAAAATTTAATTTCATAAGTAGAAAAAAAAGGAAATTTCAAAAATTCCATAGTATATTTATAAATAGATTATAATTAGCCCATCAGGTGTAATTTTAATAATTTTGAAAGTTAGATTGATTTTTTTTATAATTGGGTAAAAATTAAATGTACTTTATTTCGTTACGGTTGTTTGATGGACCTAATTAAAAAATTACCTAATTAGGTTTTTGAAGGGGTGAATTTTATTTTATATTATTCCTCTTTGTAAATTAAATAATTTGATTATTCTTTTTATTTTAAAAAATAGGTTGATTATTTTATTTATAATATAAATATGCAAATTACCTCGTCGATCTTCAAAAAGATATAGATAAACCAATTATGTTTTATCTGGACAATAAAATCACCCTCGGGATGCATTTTTCCGAAAACACATAGCAAATGATGTGTCTATTTAATTTACAAAGAATGATAATCGGTCCATTTTTTAAAACACAAGAAAGTAACTATTTAATTTATACATAGTGACTATTTCGTTAAAAAAATGGAGAATTAATCTGCCAAAATCCTTTTTGAAGATATTAGGATTACGTAATTAATAGATGGTTGAAGGAAATCATATCAACTCTATTTAAAATCCTGAATTAGGATTTTATTTAGTGTGTGTGTGTAAAGTTAGGACGTATAGTCAGCTTCTTCCACTCATTCATTTAGGATACGCATCAACTAGGAATGCATTATTTTGGATAGACATGGCAATTCTTGTTCGGTCGTGTTGTGTACTTTTCGTGTCATGTATTTGAAACCCAAACACAAACACAACACGAAAAACGACACAACACGAAACGACACGAAAGTACACGAAATTTTTGTGTACACAAAAGTACACGACACGAATGTATACGAAAAGTACACGAAGAGTACACGAAATATGCACGAAACGAAAAATAAAAAATTAATTTATATTTTATTATTTTTAAATATTGATAATTAATTAGTTTATACTCCCTCTGTCTCAGCCAAAGGTTGACAGAGGGTGTATATTTGGTGTATTTTAGGTAATGATTGGTATAAGTAATGATGATTAAATGTGTGGTGGAGATTAAAAAGTAAAAAGTATTGATGATGAATGAGTGACGGAGATTAAAAAGTGATTATTTGATTTGATTGTAAAAAGTGATATATATAAATTTACTAAATGGACTACTTTTTGATAGAAATGTAAACCTTTGGGCGGGACGGAGGTAGTACATATTAGTTGATATTTTATAAATTTTATTTATGAAATCCAATGACTAGCATCAAATTATATACTTTAAACTATATTATTATAATATATTCATATATATTATTTTGTTATTATTTTATTTAATTAAATATGTCGTGTACCTCGTTTCGTGTCGTGTATCCGAGGGATAAACCCAAATATGACACTAAATCATAGTCGTGTAATTTCGTGTTCGTGTATTTTCGTATCGTATACTCAAAACTTAAATACAAACATTAAATTTTCGTATCGTTTTCGTATCGTGTACGAAATTACGGGTCAAATTTTGGAGTGCCTTAATTCTGAAATCTGATTATTCATCATTATATCAAAAATGCCTACATTATTTAAATATTCCTCGAGTCCCTTTAGGCCTTTACGGGCAAATTAACCATTGTACCATTTTTTGAGAAATTATTTTCTCAAATGCCACCCTTTTCAAATTTAATATCAAAATGCCATCTTTTCACCCTCTCTCTTTTATTAAGAAAATTCCTCATTTTTTTATCATTTTTATACTAGTTCTCTTATCTCTTTAATCAATTAATTTTTAAACTTAATTACCCAACTAATTTGTTATTTTCTTATTAAATCAATTAGTTTTTAAAACTAATTAGGCCATGTTCTTTTACACTTATTTTTTAGTTTTTCAATTCAATTCGGTTCAAGTCCAATTCAGTTCAGTTATTCAGTCCAAAAAAACAGAGCCTTAGTGGGCTTGGACGTTTTTTTAAAACTAATTAGTTTTAAAATTAATTTTTAAAACTAACTAACTAACTAACTAATTCTTTTTTTAACTTAGTAATTTATTTATTAATTAACTAATTAATTCATTATGTAATTTCTTATTTGGAAAATAGATAATTAATTAAGTAACTAATAAATAGGTTTTTAATATATTTAATTTTAATAAAATATTTAATTGATTATTTAGATTATTAACTATTTATTTACTTAAATGTCGTAAAATAATTAATAATAACTGAGGTTGATTACGATATTACAAATACACATAGATAAAGTGTACAAATACAAATTACTCAAATTTTTACTCTTGTTGAGGAGCTCCAAAAGCGGTTAGGGCACATATTCTTGTTATGTCCCTCTTCCCGACAGATTCACATCTCTTTCGATGGCAGTCCTTTTCCTCCGATCCATTTCAAGATTTAATACGGGTAAGCTGGACGACCTTTTGGATCTCTTCGCATGGCCGATTGTGACACAACTCAAATCCAGTGTATTTTGGCCAGTACGATTCATGGGGCACTGCTTCAAACTCTTCTTTGTAAACATTGAAAATATATCACACTATGTATTGTTCTGGCATATACACTGCATAGTCATGGTGAATATGTGCACAAGCAGCGATACCGGGGAATATATTCTTATGCTGATTTTAGGGAATAATCTAAATAATTAATTATATTTTATTAAAATTAAATATATTAAAAATGAATTTATTAGTTATTTAATTAATTATCTATTTCTAATGAAATAGATAAGTAACTACTTAATTATTTATCTAATTAACTTATTACATAATTTTTCAAATAAGAAATTACGTAATGAATTAATTAGTTAACTAACAAATAAATTAGTAAGTTAAAAAAGAATTATTTAGTTAGTTAGTTTTAAAAATTAATTTTAACACTAATTAGTTTTAAAAAAACGTTCAAGCACACTAATTAGTTTTAAAAATTAATTGATTTAATAAGAAAATAAAAAATTAGTTGGTTGATTAAGTTTAAAAATTAATTGATTAAAGAGATAAGAGAATTAGTATAAAATAATAAGTCGCATGGCAATTTCAACTGCCTCAGGTGGCAAATTGCTACTGAGGACACGAGTTCGAGTCACTGGCATGATGTGAGAGTTTTATCCTCCAATATGGGGATAGCTCGCTGTGGCACTCGACACTGCTCCTCCCACCTAGTGGCCGTTGAGTCATGATTTAATTCTCCACCAATCCTCGTCCGTAGGTGGGAGCCTGCAGGCGAGGATTTCGCATTTTGCTACAAGTATAAAAATAATAAAAAAAATGAGGATTTTCTTAATAGAAGAGAGAGAAGGTAAAAAGATGGCATTTTGGTATTAAATTTGAAAAGAGTGGCATTTGAGAAAATAATTTCTTAAATAGTGGCACATGGGTGAATTAGCCTTTACCAATGGTGGAAGTAGGGGGAGTCTGGGTCCCCCACTCGATCCATTTTCCTTCTGGAAGGTGTTAAAAAATATTATTGCCGTTTCTCATGAATATGGTATTTAACAAGTATGAAGACGCACGCTGCGTTGCAGCGGGATTTTTCGAGAAATTTTTGCAATAATCATTTACGAATAATGTTTGGAAAGAGCTCTTCGTTGTGAGATCATGGTATGTTTTTTAACGACACGTGTTGTATTTGTTTGCAATAAATATTGTGTCAAGCTATATTTGTAGTTATTATATTTGGTCGGGCACCATTGTATAGCGGCGGGGTTATTTTCAACACTTTTTATGAAATTATACGTACGTCAAAACCATATCAAGATTGAGCTTGTTTTGACCTTTTTCTCAGTATTTTTTTTATATATTGGCTCTTCGCTAGGTATTTATTATATATTTGGGAAATAAAGTCTGTTATATAAAAAAATCTTAAATATTAAAAGGTTCAATGATTGTTTTGTAATTTCTTATTTATTTATTTGTTTTATTTTATTTATTTAAATTTTTTTTAAATTTTTTTTTTTAATATTGGCTCTTCGCTAGGTGGGGCTAGGTATTTATGCAACCGCCCTTTTTTCGTTTTTTAATTCATAAGCTTTTCTTTTATTAGGGGTACATCAAACTACTACGCAGGTCCTCCTTTTCTTTAAATGATAAACTATATTTAATGGCGAAATGAATTTTTTATTTATGCACGGAAACCTATTTCCCCTCCTATAGTATTTAGAGAGATTAAGCTGACAAAATAGATATTTTTTGATTTTCTACTTAATATACACGTACATATAATAGTTGCTGTTGATTCTGACATGTTAAATTTTGGAAGTGTTTCAGAGTGTTACTTTTCTAATAGAGAGAAATATTTTACTACTCAAAATAGAATAATGTCTTGCAAAGTAATTTAAATTTTAATGTTTCCTATTAAAGTAGTTTTTTCTTATTTATATATCCTGTTTCATTGTTTGTAAGTAAAATATTATTCAGTCAAAATAAGTAACACACAACACATGTAAGTAGTTGTTATTTTTAATGTAACAAAAAGTTACTCTATTTACTCCTTTATATATTATTCACTACCTACACTACATTTATTTAGTCAGCCGAAACCCTACGCTTCTCCCATAAGTACACAACACATCACAATATTTAATCATATGCTCAATTTTCTATATAGAGAGACTATATAAAAAGTAAGAAAAAAAGAAAAAGAAAAGTAA
Organism: Orobanche coerulescens; assembly: GCA_033398695.1. NCBI lineage: Eukaryota > Viridiplantae > Streptophyta > Magnoliopsida > Lamiales > Orobanchaceae > Orobanche > Orobanche coerulescens. The sequence continues at coordinate 186,203,948 of CM065807.1, read as the reverse complement.
AAAAAACCGACCGGAGGTGCATAGAATATAAAGAAAAAAAAACCAAAGAAAAAAAATGGGGGTGGGGGAATTTTGTGTGAATATATAAAAAAAAAAAGAAAAAAAGCAAAAAAAAACGACCTAAAAAAAGCAAAAAAACCAAAGAAAAAAAAAAAAGAAAAACAAAGGGGGGGGTGGGAGAATTTTTTAATCGGGCACGCAACCCTATTCCCACCCCTTTAGTATATAGTAGGAATGAAGGTATAATTTTTAATTTAATATTTTATTAAAATACAGGTCGTTTTAAATTATTTATCCTCATTTATTTCTCAAAATTTCCAATTGACTTATATTATAATAATTTACTTAATGAGAAATTTTGATTTAAAGATTATTATATAAATTTTAATAAGATATTAAAATTTTACATTGAAATATATATTTATTCCAATGGGACAATATCATTATTTAAAAATACCAACTTCAGATGGAACAGATGGAGTATTATCAAAAGAAATCAATGGACTTATATGCTTTTTTTTTAAAAAAAAATGATGCTCTCAATAAATACACCGTCAAAATTACAATGTTTTGATCATATTTTATAATTTCTTACCCACACTTCATAATTTCTTGCATATTCTACACATTGTTTCTGTGGAGAAAAAAAAATAGAATGTTTGAAATTTTCGTAAGCAAATTTGTAGGATTTTCATAAATACTTCTAAAAAATGAATTTTGTATAAATACTTCAAAGATGTAGCGAATTTGGGCAACTTCCCAAGAAAAAACGATCAATTCTTCTTTTCATTCATAGTGTGTTAATAAAATAAGGGAAAAAATGTATAGTACCCAAATTTTAGTAATAATCTTTTGATGTCGATTAGATTTTCGGATTTAATTTTTATTTGCAGATATTTGACTCATCTATTCGAATAATACATTAAAGTCATCTATTCGAGTAACACAAAACACATTCCCATCACATATTCGTGTCACGGAAACTGCATTCAAGTCATCTAATTATGTTAGTCAATTAACATCTGAGTCATCCAAATCACATTCGGGTCATCCATTCAAGTCATCTAATTTATATATGAGTCACCAAAAGTACATTCAATTACATTTTCGAGTTAAATAAATTGCATTCGGTTAACGATTCGAGTCATCTGAATTACATTCGAGTTGCATCTGAGTCACATTCGAGTCATCTAAAATATTTCTGAGTCACGTATTCGAATCAACTAAATTAAATACGAGTCACCTGAATAGATGACTCAAGTACATTCAAGTAAAGATCATAAATGACAATTTACATATCACGAAAACACGACATGAAACGACATGAATTTGCACGGTACACGACACGACATGAATTCATTTCGTGTCGTGTATGGGTTTGGACTTTTGATACACGAAACACGAAAGTACACGACACAAAAGTATACGATACGAACGATTTGCCATGTCTAGCATCAACCCACCTTAATTTCTCAGTGCTGGCTGCGCCATTGTTTGATGTATTCTATTTTATTTATTTATTTTTATTCTGTATTTTCTGCAGTGGATGGATTAGTAAAATGTGAGAAATGGAGTAGGGATGATGATATTAATGGGTCAGAGCCAAAGAGATCGATATTAACCCGGTGGTTAAACCGGTTAACCGGACGAGATAAAAAAAGAAGGCGGGCTATTAATATTAACTGGCCGTTCCCTTTCGCAGAAGAGAAATTATTCGTGCTAACTCTTAGTGCTGGCTTCGAGGGTTACCACATGAATGTTGATGGCAGGCATGTCACCTCATTCCCGTACCGCCCCGTGAGTTTAAACTGATTTCAGTTCCTGCTATTTGTTCATGAAGAGAATTTCACGTAAATTAAGGACCCCTGGAAAAGAACTAAGTCAAAATAGCTTGTCTTACTCTTATATATAGTATTATTTTTTTTTATCTTAAGTTTAGCAACAACTCTTTTGATATTCAAATTTTTGAAATTGACATTTACTCGAATATATTCGAGTCATATATTGTATTTTCGAGTAACACAATTTCGAGTCAACTTCAAAAAATATACAATGTTGAGGAAGGTTGACAATCGGGTAACACAATTAGACATTCGAGTTACCCGAATTCGAGTTACACAATACCGATCGAGTTAACCGATTAAGAAAACCTATTACTCAAACTATCTCGAGTTACACGAATAGGAATTCGAGTTACCCGAGTCGGATTCGGGTTACCCGAGTCGGATTCGGGTTACCCGAAATGTAAAACGTGTTACTCGAATTTCTGATTCGGGTAACTCGAACCAGATTTGGGTTACTCGAATTAAGATTTGGGTAACTCGAATTTTGTTTCGGGTAACTCGTATCTTATTGGGTAACTCGGATTCGGGTAATTCGATTGTCTAATTGTGTTACCCGATTGTGAATCTTCCTCAGTATTATATATTTTTTCAAATTGACTCGAAATTATGTTACTCGAAAATACAATATATGACTCGAATGTATTCGAATAAAGGTTAATTCCGATAATTTGAGTATCAAAAGAGTAGCTGCTAAACTTGAGACAAAAATAATAATATTATATGTAAAATGACAAAACAAATTTTCTCTCCGGTCTTATTTATAAGTATTAAATTTGAAAAGTATAAAAGATATTTAAGCACTCTTCTCTTCACCTGATTTTTGCTGGAAAATTACTTTTATCGATGAAAACTGATTTCTAACTCATCAAACAGATTTTTACTGATTAAAATTGATTTTAACGGATTCAAAAATGTCATTTATATAAAATTATTGGTTTTATTGAATAAAATTGAATTTTATTGATTAAAATTGATTTTTTCGATCACCCATGATTTTTACTGATTAAAACTTTTACAGAAAATTATTGTTTATTTTTACATAATATTATATTAATTTTGGGATTGAGAGTATAGATATTTCATTTATTTAGGGATAACTATTAAAATTACCCCTGGAGTTTGGCCTAATTACAAAAGAGAGATTCAGGTTGTCCTTTTATACTATTTCATTACATTTTCATTCCTCTAGGGTGATTTCGCAAAATCGATTCCTACCGTGACCCCAATATTCTTCCAGAATTAAAAAGACCCCATAGACGGTTTCGGTAAATACAAACTTTAAGGGTATAATTCTCCATTACAAGAGATAACTGCAGTTCATTGAAATTAGGGTAAACCTCAGGGATCGTTTTGTAATTAATCTCTATTTTAATCCCGCCAATATTTGAATTATGTCCAATACATTTCAGGGCTTTACTCTTGAGGATGCCACTGGATTATCTATAACAGGCGACATCGACGTCGTTTCCGTTTTTGCTGCTTCCTTGCCCACAGTAATTATCCCTCATAAACATCTCGAACTATCCGACAAGTTACGGGCCCCATCGATTCCAGATGGGCCCGTTGAGCTTTTCATTGGTATCATCTCGGCAGCCAACCACTTCTCCGAACGGATGACTGTGAGGAAGTCTTGGATGCAGCATGAGTTGATCAAATCATCCGGGGTTGTTGTCCGTTTCATTGTAGCTCTGGTGGGTTCAAAATTATTTATTATTATTATTCTTTTTCGTTATACTAACTCTAGTGATGTAGGTTTTATGTAAGTTTGAAATGATTTTTTTTCCACAGCATCGGAAAAAAGAAGTGAACGTAGAAGTAAAAAAAGAAGCCGAGTTTTTTGGAGACATTGTCGTAGTTCCGTACTTAGACCATTACGACCTTGTTGTCTTGAAAACTGCCGCCATCTGCGAATTCGGGGTGAGTGGCGGATTTACAGGGTCCATTACATGCTATACGGCATGTGTACGGTGCTTTTTAGCAATACAATTACACACATCCAAGTGGGATCTGTGTGGCTGTGTAAATGCCGGGCTAAAAACAGTACACAAATTGTTAATAGAATGTAATGGACCTCATTTGTAGTTAAGAAGTTTGAACTAATCACAAGAATTGCCCTTGGGGTTAGCTTAATTACCAAAAACTCAAGTATCTTGTAAAATTGCAAAAACTTTTTTAAAAAAATAGGGTTGGGACTTAGGAGCCAGAATAATCGAATAATTGAATCGAACCAGTTATCAAAAAAAAAAAATTATGCGAATTTTGGATATTGAATCTCCTTTTCAAAGTGAATTTCGGGTAAGTATTGATTTTGTAAATTCCAAATACCCAAAAAAATCAAATTATCTAATATTTAAATTAAAAATAACTGAAAATCTGGTTATTATATATATTTTTAATTATGCTACTATATATAAACTCCTAACTTAAAAATTACCAAATGTAATTTTGTTGAGTCAAGTTAGAATGTCATGTCATGATAAGAAAATAGTAAAATACACAAGTTTATGCATATAAAAAAACCGAGGAACCGGAAGAACACCCGAGAAAATTTCGGTTATGGTATTTCTGGGTGATGTCGTGTAGAATGTAATGGGCTCTATAGTTAAGAAGTTTAGACTAGTTACTAGAACTGCCCTTGAGGTTTTGCTTAATTACCCCCCCCCCCCCAAAAAAAAAAAAAGTATCTTTTCAAATAACTAAAAACCTTCAGAAAAAGTATTACTAAACATTACCCTTGAGGTTTGTATATACGAATTACCGACAAATGCCTCATTCGGCAATTTGTAACATAGACAAATGAGTATTTTCTGTAATTAGGCTAAACTTCAGGGGTAATTTTTGTAATTATTAAGAATTTTATTGCTTTTTTCTTTGCCACAGATATAACTGTTCATATTGGTTTTAGGTTCGGACCGTACAAGCCAAGTATATAATGAAAGGCGACGATGACACATTCATTAGAGTTGATGCGATTATCGACGAAGTGAAGAAAGTGGAAGAGAACAAGAGCTTGTATATAGGAAATATGAATTTCCATCATAATCCCTTACGCAGCGGTAAATGGGCAGTCACTGATGAGGTACTCACAATTTCCTTTGTTCCTGATGTTAGTTTCGGTAAATAAGGGATAATTACAAAAGCTACCCTCATGTTTAGGGTATTTACAGATAAACCTAGACAAGTTTCAAAATTACATTTATTCTCGTTTGGTTAGTTCAGGAATGGCCAGAAGAAGTTTATCCCACCTACGCAAACGGCCCCGGATATATTATCTCGCCCGACATTGCCAGCTTCGTTCTTTCAGATTTCGAGAATAATAAGTTGAGGGTAAGGTTTTGAATGCCATTTGCTTTATTTCACAGTCCCCCGTGTGTTCTCAAAAATTGCAGATTAACCCCTATGTTTTATCAAAACGGTACAAATTACCCTTTGTGCCCAAGACAATAGAGGGGGCAAGATGCAACTTTTTAAAAACACAAGCCATAATGTGCCTATTTAATTTACAAATGGAGTAATCGGCCCATTTTCTGTATGTGCGCTTTGGTCGAAGGTTTCACAGTAAATCCGTAATTAAATGTGTGCAGAGAATCCGAAAAATGGATATGCATTATAACATACTATGTGTGTAGTGAATTTGTACTAAATATGCACTGAACCTGTCACATTTTATATGTATAAATATATACTGAAATCAGACTAAACCTCCCATTCATGTGAGTTCTTGTGAACAGTTGTTTAAAATGGAAGACGTTAGCATGGGAATGTGGGTTGAGGAATTCAATAAATCAACACCAGTGGAGTACGTCCATAGCTTGAAGTTTTGCCAGTTCGGATGTATAGAAGATTACATCACGGCTCATTACCAGTCTCCCAGGCTGATGATCTGCCTCTGGAACAAACTCAGACGACGACTAGGAAAACCTACTTGTTGCAATACCATAAAATGACAAACATTAAAATGCAATGCCTGGAAAAAAGGGATGTAATGGATTTTGCAGCGATACTACGTATTATGACGTAGTGAATCATGTCGACTAGAGAATCATATCTCGGAAGCATTATAGTTTTTCGTATCTTTTTTTAATATAGGGTTCCATATAAGGATGGATGAAAATGGAATATATAGGAGGCATAAGAGTAAGTGACATAGATAACCCTTTCAATTCATCCACACATACCATATCCATATTGCATCATGAACTCGTGTCCATGATATAACAATTCATATTGTGAAACTAAAACATGCCATATGAGATTCTAAAGCAATCAGGAGCAAAGGGCTTACGGGGCCTTGGGGGCCATGGCCCCCCTGATTTTTTGGACCGAGTAATATAAATAATGGGCCATTATGTATATATTTATCTATTTTTGTATTTTGACCCTTGGGTTGTGAACTTGTGTGGGGTGTGATTTGCTTTTGTTGTGTGTGACATCGACGACATCAGCGAATTCACGGTATTTCATCCATCCTTCCCAAAACTATCATAAACAAAATTAACATACCTTGTACAGAATTAGGCTCACTTTTTCTTCTCACTTGACCAATTCATCGTTTTTTTTGCTCATGTTTGATTGCTCTTCGTCCGGTCGCTGATATTAACTCCTATGGGTACTTGGAGTCTTTTGATCATTATGTATAATTCCTCTTTTCTCTAATAGATGGAATGGGGAGAGAAAATATGCAGTTCAGTGTATAACTTTGACTAGGGGCGGCCCTGACCCAGTGCTGGCGGTGCAACCGCACTAGGCCCACTAAGGTCCAAGGGCCTATAGAAAATTACGTCTCTTTATATACTAGTGTTGTGCACCGTGCTATGCACTGTGGTGCCTGGTGAATTTAATCATTGACGACGTAATTGTATTTCGTAATTGTATTTGGTGTTTCGGACGATGATATGTGAATATGGTTGGTTGAAAGTTACTTTCTTGATAAAAACTCGTCAAGCAGTTTAATTGCTTCTGGCAATTTATCTTGTGGTTTATGTCACGGGATGGGAGATTGCAAGCCCGTCCCGTGACATTTAGCTCATTTAGATTTTAAAGAGCATAACATTTGAAAAGAAAAAACTTGTGAAAAGCAATTTCTCTAACACAACTTAATATTTTCTACCACACTATGTAATGCTTTTGTTTTGTCCTTCCAAATTGTTGCCTCCATTTTTGCCTGATAATCATTTCTGAAGTGTTCCAATTTGTCCGATAGGGAGATCAAATTCTGAAACGGATTTTTTTTTATCATCTCGTTTAAAAAAACATTATCAAAACATAAAATAAATATTAGAAAATTGATCAAGTTTTGGATTGAGAGTTGCGGTTATTGTTGGTGTAAGTGGGTCAAATTTGGCTCCCAGAGAGGCAAAAATGACTGCACTCTTTGAATGATGAGTGTCGGATCTAGATATGGAGGCACGTATTCTTAACTTCTCCAACCTATTTGTTTTTTCTTTTTCAGTTTATTTGTGGAATCATCTCGAAAGAGCAAGAGTTAGAAAAGCAACGATTCAAATTCATTCCAGTACTCTATTCCTCAAAAAAGAAAATAGAGGTGAAAGATACCAAAGCAGCGATCTTGTATTATACTGCATGTCTTCTTGTAGTTGGATCCCCGCTCCAATATATTTAGCTGCATTCATGATCATAATTAAATGACAAGATATACTTGCTAAAAATAAATAAAGTAGTAGGGTCATGTAAGAACTAATATATATTTTTCATGGTGAGTGTTCCCTAAAAGTCAAATTTTAGAAGTAAATATAACTAAAATACTAAAGAGTGAACTGTAAAATAATAAAAATAAATATTAGAAACTGAAAAAAAAGATGCAGAAACTAAAAAAGTCTGAAAAGCTCTACACAATAAAATAAATAGCTAAATATTTTAAGAAACTGAAAAAGGATGAAAAAGGAAAGAATATAAAGGCAAAACTTACCTCAAAACTGAAAAGAAAAAAAAAAGAAAATGAAACAACTACACTAAATAATGTGCTTTTAACTAACCGAGAAAATCATTTGCAAGTTGTGCACTGAAAAACCTTCCAGAAGCAGTTTGGTTCACAAAATCTTTTCCATAATGCGAAGAAAAATGAAAAACGAAGTCGCAAAAGAATAAGAAAAAAAGGATAATTTTCTAAGTAGGTTGATGGCCTTCAGAAATGCAACATGAAGTTTGAGTGGCCAACACATGCGTAATTTTCCTAGAGCATAATTATTAGACGATAATTAAACAGCTGGCTATTGGTAGGATATATGGGGTAACATCACATCGAAAGGCTATCAAGATTATTTTGATATTTGACACGATAACTATAATAGCAGACAGAAGAAAAGTTCAACTAATTTATAGTCTCAATCCAACATATGAAAGACAAAATAAAAAAATAAATGGGATAAATATAGAAACTACTCTTAAGGTTAGGCCAAAAAAAAGCTCTGAGATTTACAATACCATCCGTGAGGTTAAACTCGCCCTATATTTTGCGCTCTATGATTTTCACCCTAAATTTTGAACCTAGCATTTAGCGGAGCTAATGAGAATTGTTGATGTTATCAAACATTTACAATTATATCCCCTAACTTCTGTAGTTACTTTATCTTGCAATTCATATTTTCATCCTTCAACTTTATCTAAGTTTGTATTATTCAAAAATTTGATGGGTATATTTGTACAATATTTTATGAGACCAGCAAATTTCGTGGTCAAATAAATAGTTGAGGTAATATATGATAACACTCATTTTTACACATATATTTACATCGATTTTCCGGGTTTTAAGATCCTAAAATGTGTAGAACTGTGTCGTTTATACGCGTATTATGTTTATTGGATTCGATCACGCTTGGGTACGTTTTATTGATTTTATAGGTACTTTATGGACATAAATCAAGCAAGAACGAAGTCTCCAACCCCAATACATATCAAGCAATGCGGAAACGAGAGATCGGAGTCAAAACGGAGTCAAAACGGTGTCAAAACGAGCCCGGCCGTGTCAATCGACACGGGCCGTGTCATTATCCCGGCCGTGCCATATCGACACGGTCGGGTCTATCTCCCAGGCCGTTTGTGCTTATTTCGACAAGTATGACACGGGCCGTGTCATTTGACACGGCGTGTCATTTGCTCGGCCGTGTCATTTGACACGGCCGAGTCCCCTGGCCCAGCTTTTGCGCTTTTGAGCATACTATGACCCGGGCCGTGTCATTTGACACGGGCCGTGTCACTTTTCGGTGGAAATATCTCCTTTTGACATTTTTGAGAGATTTTTGTGGAAAAAGTGGATGCTTTATCTTTATAAAAGGGATTTATGGGGTAGGATAGTGGATATCTTTGAAGATTGGGAGTTTAGAGAGAGAGAATAACAAAGAATCAAAGGAATTTCATTCCAAAAAGAAGAAGTTTTGAAGAAATTCTTGAAGAACACTTCAAGAACAAGTGAAGGTTTCAACCGGATCGTCCAAGACACACCACGAGTTTTATCTTCTTCCTATCTTTTCTTCATTTTGTTGTTTTTATTAGCATGAACATGATGATTATCTATCTTCCTTTCAATTCCATGTCCTGCTAAACTCTTTAGATTAGGGCATGGGAGTACGTTGATTTACTATGATTTTGAGGGATTGATAATTATATTTACCTAGTGTGATTTCTTTATCAAATACTTGGTTTGATTCATGTTTAGACACTTGATCAATGTTTTTACATGTTAAACTTAATTGCTCATAATTCGAGAGAAGAGGGCATTAATAGGTTTCGAGTATTTGACGTAGTAAATTACGGGATTGAGAAATCGGTGATGAACTATGATGATATCTAAATCTTACGAACAATTTGGAGTTAGATAATTTATAGTAAACGGAAACGTTGTTGTAAGTTGTTTAATCTACGTTTTAATGCATCTCGAGAGGGACTTTAGAATATTATTGTGATTATCATTTTGGAAACACACTTAGAACTTTTGAAACCAATCCCGACTAAATTTAGTAATCAACGGAAACCTAGCCTTGGAATCTACCGTTCTAAACTCTTGCAATTCGCTTCCATTCGGATATTTTCAATCGTTTCAATTTATTGTGATTATTGTATGTTATTTCATTAATCGTCCATTTTACCTTTCGATCGTCTAGATAAGTCGAGAACACTAAAATCTAATACTCAACATAATAAAAATATTTAGTCTGTGGAATACGACCTTGCTCGCCGCTTTCTACATATTTTCCGTACACTTGCGGATTGGTTAAAAAAATAGCGAACAAGTTTTTGGCGCCGTTGTCGGGACTAAAATAATTTTTGTGTTGATATTACGATTAGTGTTTTTAGTCTTACTTTAGACATTTTCTTATTTGTTACTTAACTCACACAATTTCTACTCGGGAGTGCATGAACACTCGTTCATCTCGAGTGCCGTTAGAAACTTTCATCCGGAAGTAGAAGCATTTGCCCGAAGAACAAGTGCTACCTCAAGGAAACTAAGAAGGGATCTTTTTGAAGACATGGAGAGAGCAGAGACAACGTAGAAAGGGGCAACGCAAACGAGAATGCGGTAATCCAAGACAACGAGGGCAAGGATGGAAATTCCACCAAATAGGGTGCAATCAATTCGGGATGGATTCCGACCAAACTCGACCGAAACTTTGGAGGAATCACTCATGTCCCCATCAACGCTAATAATTTTGAGTTGAAGCCGGCCTTAATTTCAATGGTTCAACAAAATCAATTTGGAGGATTTGTTGTCGAAGATCCACATGCGCATCTCACTCATTTCATGCAAATATGTGATACTATCAAAATGAACGGAGTCTCGGATGATGCTATACGCTACGATTGTTTCCATTCTCTTTGAGGAGAAAGCAAGAAATTGGCTTGGAACTTTAGCTCCTAAGTATAAAGACATGGGAAGAATTGAGCGAAAAATTTTTGTTCAAATTTTTTCCACCAAACAAGACGATGAAGCTAAAGGGTGAGATTACTCAATTTCATCAATTGGATTCGAACCATTATATGAAGCTTGGGAACGTTTCAAAGATCTACTAAGGCGATGCCCTCGACATGGTTTCCGAAGACCAACAAATGTGTTTCTTCTACAATGGTCTTATGGGGAAACAAGGAATTTTATTGATGCTTCCGCTGAGGGGCATTGCTAGCAAGAAGTGCTGAAGAAGCGTATGGATTGATCGAAGAAATGGCTATGAATAGCTATCAATGGCCAACGGAAAGATCAAATATTAGAAGGGTGGTGAGATATCCGATTCGGATCCCATAAAGGCATTAACCGCACAAATGACGATGCTAACTACTCAATTGGGGGCTCTAACAAAAGGAGGTGATTCAAGGGAGTTTCTCAAGGAAGTTCAAGTTCACTACCATCCGATCCATTGGAAGAAGCATACTACATTAATAATCGGAGTTACAACAATTACCGAAATAATCCACCACCGGCTTCTACCATCCCTCAAATCGAAATCATGAAAATTTTAGCTATGCCAATCCAAAGAATGCTTTGCAACCACCGGCCGGATTCAAGGTATCGAATGGGAGATAATTGAAGAATCAAAACCGACTTGAATCTCGAGAATATTCTAGCTACCTTCATGATGGAGACGAAAAGTCGATTTAGTCGAGACGAGGAGAAATTAGACAAAATCGAAGGCCATGTCACTCAACTAGCTACCACCATGGGAGCTCAAATGAAAAATCTCAAAACTCAAATCGACAATTAGCTAAAGTGGTTGGGAGTCAACATCAACGGGGACAATTTCCAAGCAATACCGAAGTGAATCCCAAAGAGTCGTGCAAGCGATCACCTTAAGAAGTGGAACAATTATGAAGGGCCAAAGATGCCAAGTGAGGAAGTCAAGGAGGATCAATTCGAAATTGAAAAGGAAGAAGGGAAGCATGATACAACTAAGGGGGCTGAGAAGCTTAAAATATCTCCTAACTCTACTCCTAACGTTCCTATACCTTTCCCTCAACGTTTCAAAAGAAAAAGTTAGATGCACAATTCGCAAAATTTTTAGACATCTTCAAGAAAATTAATATCAATAGTCCTTTTGCAGAAGCTTTGGAACAAATGCCTAACTACGCAAAGTTCTTGAAGGATGTGATGTCAAGAAAAAGAAAGATGGAAGATCATGAGACGGTTAAACTAACCGAAGAATGTAGCGCTATTATCCAACGCAAATTGCCTCAAAAGCTTAAGGATCCCTAAGCTTTACCGTTCCATGCACTATTGGAAACGTCTCATTCGATAAAGCTTTGTGTGATTTAGGTGCTTCGATTAACCTCATGCCGTTATCTATTTTCAGAAATTAGGTGGCGGAGAAATGAAAACCACAACGGTTATGCTCCAATTAGCGGATCGATCCATAACACATCCCAAGGGGATTGTTGAAGATGTGCTTGTAAAAGTCGACAAGTTTATTTTTCCAAATGGATTTTGTTATCCTTGATATGGAAGAAGACGGAGATTTACCACTTATCCTTGGACGTCCATTTCTAGCAACGGGAAAGGCTCTTATTGATGTTGAAAGGGGAGAATTAACACTACGTGTTAACGACGAGCATGTTCTATTTTCTATTTTCAAAGCTATGAAATTTCATGATAATACGGAATATTGCAATGTTATTGACCATATAAGCTCGTATGGAAAGAAAAAAATCCTACACTCATTATCGTCGGATCCGTTAGAGTTCGCTCTTACGAATTCATGTTTTTCCAGTGATTCAACTTTGGAGTTTGACGATTCTGACTTGTTTGATTACGTTTCTGAATTGAATTCTCTACAGGAAAAAACGCAAAGCAATACGTTCGATGATTTAGACGAAAGGGAGCATGAAGTAGTTGCAGAAATCAAGCTGACGGACGAATCAAACGTGTCCAATGACATGGACAAAAATTTGGGGTCCGTTTCATCTCAATCGAATTCATCTCAACCAAGCTTGGACCTTAAAACCCTCCCGGAACACCTCAAGTATGCATTTCTGGATGATAACAAATCCAATCCGGTAATTGTATCCTCTTCACTTTCCTCCACTCAACTAGATAAATTGCTTCGTGTATTGAGAGCACATAAGTCGGCTATAGGGTGGTCTATCTCAGATTTGAAGGGGATTAGTCCCTCCATATGCATGCATAGGATTTTGCTAGAAGAAAATTTTAAACCTAAAGTGCAAAATCAACGGAGACTTAATCCCATAATGAAAGAAGTGGTGAAAAAGGAAGTATTAAAACTTTTAGATGCCGGGATGATATATCCAATTTCCGATAGTGAGTGGGTAAGTCCTACTCAAGTGGTGTCAAAAAAGGGAGGGATGACCGTAACCAAAGACGAAAAAGATGAATTAATTGCTATGAGAGTAGTTACAGTCAAGAGTATGTATAGACTATAGGGCTTTAAATGCGGCTACTCGCAAAGACCATTTTCCTCTTCCCTTCATTGATCAAATGCTTGATAGATTGGCGGGGCATGAATTTTTCTTTTCTTGATGGATATTCAGGATATAATCAAATCTATATAACACCTAAGATCAAGAAAAACGGCCTTTACATGTCCTTATGGAATTTATGCTTATCGTCGAATGCCGTTTGGTTTATGTAATGCTCGACCACATTTCAACGTTGTATGATGGCTATATTTCACGGTTTGATCGAAAATATAATGGAAGTTTTCATGGATGATTTTTCGGTGTTTGGAAATTCATTTGATCATTGCTTGCATAATCTTACTTTAGTTTTGCAAATGTGAAGACACTAATCTCGTGTTGAATTGGGAGAAATGCCACTTTATGGTACAAGAAGGAATTGTCCTAGGCCATCGAGTGTCCGCCGCCGGTTTGGAGGTTGATAGGGCGAAAATTGTCGCCATTGAGAAACTTCCCCACCAAAGAATGAAAAAGCAATTAGGAGCTTCCTTGGACACGCGGGTTTTTATAGGAGATTCATAAAAGACTTTTCAAAAACCACTAAACCTTTGAGTAAATTGCTAGAAAAAGACACCTCTTTCATTCTTTCTAACGAATGTTTGCAGGCCTTTGAGACTCTAAAGAAGGCAATAGTGAGTGCTCCTATCCTCGTGGTACCGGATTGGTCTCAACCTTTTGAGATCATGTGTGATGCAAGTGATTATGCGGTCGGTCTTTGTGTTGGGACAACGTCGTGAAAAACTCTTTCGGGCTATTTATTATGCAAGCAAAACATTGGACGGAGCCCAACAAAATTACACAACAACGGAGAAGGAAATGCTTGCCGTAGTATTTGCTTTTGATAAGTTCCGATCATACTTAATTGGGACAAAGACGATAGTACACACGGATCACGCACTATTAAATACTTGTTTGAGAAGAAAGACTCTAAACCTCGCCTAATTCGATGGATTCTTCTTTTACAAGAATTTGACGTGGAAGTCCGAGACGCAAAGGATGTGAAAACGTGGTAGCCGACCACCTATCTCGCCTCGAGTACAAAAAGGAGGAGGAACCGAGATCGAAGTGATTAAAGAAGAATTTCCGGACGAGCGGCTCTTTATGTTAGAAGCTAAATTTCCGTGGTTTGCTGACATTGTTAATTTTTTGGTCGCAGGTGTGCTACCCCGGATTTATCTCATTACCAAAAGAAGAAATTCCTACATGATATTAAGTTCTATATGTGGGATGATCCATTACTTTTTAAGAGATGTGCCGACATGATCGTGAGGAGATGTGTACCACAAGAGGAATGGGATGAAATTCTTCAACAATGTCATTCATCCCCAACCGGAGGACATTTCGAGCAACACGGACAGTGCAAAAGTGTTGCAAAGCGGATTTTATTGGCCTACGCTATACAAAGATTGCTATCTCTTTATTCAACAATGCGATAGATGCCAACGAGTAGGAAATATTTCAAGACGTCATGAGATGCCCCTAACCAACGTAATTGAGGTTGAACTATTTGACGTTTGGGGTATCGACTTCATGGGTCCATTCTCATCATCATTCGGAAATAAGTACATTCTCCTAGCGGTCGAGTACGTATCTCGATGGGTCGAGGCAATTTGTTCTCCAACAAATGATGCTCAAGTAGTAATGAAATTTTTAAAGAAGAACATCTTTTGCCGATTCTAACTCCAAGAGCATTAATCGGTGATCGGGATCGCATTTTGTCAACAAAATCATGGATAAACTTCTTGAAATATGGGGTCCGATCAAAAATCATTGGCCTATCATCCACAAGCAAATGGACAAGCCAAGCGCCAACAAAGAGATCAAGTTAATCTTGGAAAAGACGGTGAATACATCTCGGAAAGATTGGTCATCCAAGCTCGATGATGCACTTTGGGCTTATCGTACGGCTATAAAACTCCTTTGGGAACATCGCCCTATCAACTCATTTTTGGGAAATCATGTCACCTACCTTTGGAATTGGAGCATAGAGCGATGTGGGCGGTGAAAAGAATAAACTTAGATTTTGAGGCACGGAAAGAAAAGATTGCTAGAGTTAAATGAATTGGAAGAATTCGGGATGAATGCTACGAAAATTCTCGAATTTACAAAGAAAGGTCTAAAAGATGGCATGATAAGATGATCATTAAACGTGAATTTATGCCGGACAACAAGTACTTCTCTATAATTCAAGATCGAAATTGTTCCTGAAAATTGAAATCAAGATGGTCGGGTCCATTCGTGATTAAGAAAGTACTTCCACCTGGAATAGTCGAGCTCATGAGCAGAGACGGAGAGCTATTTAAAGTTAACGGTCAACGAGTCAAACATTACTATCATCCCTATCAAAAGGAAGCCGTATCCGCAATAACTTTAATCGAGCCATAAAGACTTTCACGTCCTATGAAGACGTTAAACTTAGCGCTAGTTGGGAGGCAACCCAATAAAATTTTATTTGCATGTTTTTTCGCATTTTGTTGTATTTTTTTTTCTAGTTGTATAACTAACCGGTTCAAATTTTGGTGTTCAAATCGCAGGAAAAACACACCGAGGACAAAACTGCGTTTTCTAGGACAAAGATGGCGCGGGCCGTGTCAAATGACACGGTCGGGTCATGCAACGATCAATTTTCACTTTACGGCGTGAAGTACGGCGCGGCCGTGTCATATGACACGGTCGGTCAAGCACTCGTGACAATTTTCACTTTCTCGGCGTAGTGCGGCACGGCCGCGTGTCATTTGACACGGCCGGTCACTGGATACGGCAAAAGCTTACAAACGAAGCGGTATGGCACGGGCCGTGTCATTTGACACGGCCGTGTCGATCGGGGGTATAAAAAGGTGTCAGACGGCCGATTCACTTCATCTTCTTCCCAAAACTTTCCTCCTCCCCAATTCATAAACCCTAGTCCCGATCATCATCAAATCCGGCAAAATCAGGCAAAAATTGTGTCAAATCTCACAAAAAAACAAAGTGCTCATCATTATCCCACAATCCTAAAGCTTCAAGGGTGAGAATCGGACGAATACATCCGGGTTGGGTCGCGATTTTTTTGAGTTTTTTTTTTCAATTTTCACTCCAACTTCAAGGTATGATTCACGATTTTGGAAGGTTTAATTATTCTTTGCATTCAAATTGTGTGAAACATGATTTATTGAGCAACTTAGGGTTCTTGAATGGATTATATTTTTGAGATTTTGAGAAATTTATCATGAATTAAAGGAGTTGAAATTTTTGTTGGGGATTATCATACATGATGGATATATATGATTGATGTCATTACATGTTTGGGATTTTACTTACATTTGGGGTTGAAATTTGTGGTTGGGATATTTTGAAGAAAACACATATTGTGGGGGTACGTGTATTATCGAAAAATAGTGATTCGGAGCTTGTGTGAATAAGTGATAATTGATAATTCTCTTGTAGGAAATGGCCGGAGGACGAGGAAATGCTCAACGAGGACGAGGAAATGCCCAAGGACGAGGCGCAACTCAACGAGGAAGAGGAAGGCCCGCAATGTAAATCGAACAACCGAGAGAGAATACCTACTCAAGGGGTCATCGAGACGCCCGAGACGTATGGGATTGAGCTTCCGCCGAGTCGCTTAGCACGATGGGAGACATTGGGACAAAAAAATGCTCCCACGCGATGGCCGGATGATGAGTGTATGATGCGATGGGGATAAAAGAAGATGTTATGCGGCTACTCGGACGTATCAGCTGGACGACGCTAATGACTCAACATTAGCCCACTTACCGATGTCTCACACTGGAATTTCTTAGCACACTCTCCGTTAAGAGAGACCCGATTACGCATGAGCCGACCGCCTTGGAATTTTGGCTCAACAACAAAAATGAAAAATTGGGTCCTGCGACGGATACTATATATGACGCTCGAAGACACGGAGAATACCGAATCAATCGGTTTGAGTGTGAGACTTACTGGAGGACAATGATTGAGTACCCGGGGAGCGGTGCACGTCCCTACATTCCCAAATCGGCGAAAGGATCATCTCTTCGTAATCCTATTCTCCGCTATTTACACAAAGTCATCGCAAGCACTATCTTTGGGCGGAAAGAGACGGGGCCGATAACTCAGCGAGAACTTTATGTCCTAGCTCATATACTCGACGGAACAAATCCCGCAACCGGAGCTATTATTATGGACCATTTCGAGGACGTTGCTATTAAACCGAGAGGGGAAATTTGGATAGGGGGTTTAATTACCCCTATCGCACTTCATATTGTCGTACCTCTACAACACCGAACTCCCCTCCCGGGAAATATGCTTCTATCAATCCAAGTCATGAAGTTGATGAATATCCTGGACTACGACTCCCGAGTTATTTTTCTCCAGAATGACGGTGATCACTTCCTACTCCCGAATACAACTCTGACAACTATTTCTAGTATTCGGGACATAGGAAATTTACAAATGTCCACGGAAGCGCACAAATTGGCCCGGGAGGCAGCTGGATTAATTTCCCCGAGTGAAAGATATGTTGGCCGTAATGTCCGTCCTAGGCGTACGGAGTTTGAGGATGAAAACGAGAGGATGAGAGAAGAAGAGAGAGAGGAGAGAATGGAGGACGAATTCGAGTATGAAAGAGGTCTGGAAGAAGAAAGAGAATCGGGGGAGGAAGAAGAAAGAAGGAGAGATCGGCCCGAGTCGTCGAGACAAGTCGAATCAAGAAGTGCCGTCTCTCGTGAAGAATTCGAGGCCTTCCGAGAGGAGACCCGTGAAACACTAGCCGGGATGCAAGCAATTTTACAACGAATGGAAGATTGGCATGTCCAACAAGGGCATTATCCTCCGCCAAGTCATTAGGACCGGTTGTAAGTATTTCTTGACCCAAGTTTTTTTTCGTTGTTTAAATACTATACCCCCTTTTTGTGTTCATAATCTTTAAATCAAGTTTGGGGGGAGATATTGGGTCAAGAAATACTTTTGTTTGTTTGAATTTTTTTGGTGTGTTTGGATTTTGTTTTGGCTTGAATTTTTTTTGGTGTGTTTGGATTTTTATTTTATGTTTTGGTTTGAATTGTTTACTTTGGTGTGTTTCATTTTGGTGTGTTTTTTTTTTCGAACTTGGTGTGTTTTGATGATGATGAACTTTGATGAAACTCGAAAGAATGAACTCTTGTCTTGGATGCCTCGGGATCTATTTTGTTATTTTGATATACAAATCGAGGATAATTTGAAGAGGAAAAATTGTAGAATAATCAAAAGGGTATGAAATTGAATAAATAGCCTAATCTCTTGGAAATATGAACAAATCTAACTTGTGAGCTTTTGAGCCTTCGTGCATCATTAAATATGCAAGTTTCATTGTCGAGTATACCATTCATGTTTTAAGACTCTAGAACTTGCCACAGTATCTTATTCGAAACTACAAGTGTGCTTGCAAATTAGTGAAAATGATTTAAGGCAATTTTTATTTGACAACCTTTCAAACCTTGTGGCCAACCCGAAAAAAATTGTTGTTTCCCTAGTTAGCCCGATTGAGCTTAAAGCCTATTTTTTGTTAACCACATTATGAGCTTTCCGTTCCATTATAAACTTTTGTCCCTATACTTGAGCTATTTAGAACAAATTGGCAAAAGAATGAAAATATGTGGTAGCAATCGGGAAGATTGTTGGTTCAAAATAGAATAAATTATCAAAATAAAAGTGGAAGGAGGATTGGTGTGATTTAATGATGATGTTGTCCACCACAAAAAAAATAAAAAAATAAAAAATAAAAAAAATAAAATGGTGGACACAAAAGAAACAAGATGTATGGAGCAATAAGGAGGAATAAGGTTGTGATTTTCACTTTCAAAATTGCTTAGTGCCATGATATTCAAATCAAGGGGTTGAAAGAAACAAAATCCTAAGGGATTATTGAACTTCTAATAGAGCAAAGTGATTGAGGAGATAATGTTCTAATTTGCTCAAGTCAAGTCACTTTAAGCCATATGTATCCTATACATTACAACCATTAAAGTCCTTTTTGATTCACCAAATTTGCATGCACAACTAGTGGTAGAGATGTAGACGATTGGCAAGCCTATGGGGATTCTTATTTCATTGAATGAGTTTTGAGCGTTACTTATCCCTTTATACACTTTGAGAGTGAGGGAATACACTTGACCGGCGAGGTTCGTATTATTCAAGTATTAGCTATGATGTTAAGGAAGCACCCCCGAGATTTGAATACTTTATAGAACTCGACTTATTTATTTCTTGAGGCGTATTGATAAAGTGTCAAAATGATCCTTTGAGGTATGTTGAGGGACGAGTTCCCTTAAGAGTGGTTATTTTAAAGTGCATTGCTCGGGACGATCAACGTTCAAGTTTGGGGGATTTTGATAACACTCATTTTTACACATATATTTACATCGATTTTCCGGGTTTTAAGATCCTAAAATGTGTAGAACTGTGTCGTTTATACGCGTATTATGTTTATTGGACTCGATCACGCTTGGGTACGTTTTATTGATTTTATAGGTACTTTATGGACATAAATCAAGCAAGAACGAAGTCTCCAACCCCAATACATATCAAGCAATGCGGAAACGAGAGATCGGAGTCAAAACGGAGTCAAAACGGTGTCAAAACGAGCCCGGCCGTGTCAATCGACACGGGCCATGTCATTATCCCGGCCGTGCCATATCGACACGGTCGGGTCTATCTCCCAGGCCGTTTGTGCTTATTTCGACAAGTATGACACGGGCCGTGTCATTTGACACGGTCGTGTCATTTGCTCGGCCGTGTCATTTGACACGGTCGAGTCCCCTGTCCAGCCAGTTTTTGAGCTTTTGAGCATACTATGACACGGGCCGTGTCATTTGACACGGCCGTGTCACTTTTGATGGAAATATCTCCTTTTGACATTTTGAGAGATTTTTGTGGAAA
This sequence comes from Orobanche coerulescens, assembly GCA_033398695.1. Lineage (NCBI taxonomy): Eukaryota > Viridiplantae > Streptophyta > Magnoliopsida > Lamiales > Orobanchaceae > Orobanche > Orobanche coerulescens. The sequence continues at coordinate 186,183,792 of CM065807.1, read as the reverse complement.
AAGTGGATGCTTTATCTTTATAAAAGGGATTTATGGGGTAGGATAGTGGATATCTTTGAAGATTGGGAGTTTAGAGAGAGAGAATAACAAAGAATCAAAGGAATTTCATTCCAAAAGAAGAAGTTTTTGAAGAAATTCTTGAAGAACACTTCAAGAACAAGTGAAGGTTTCAACCGGATCGTCCAAGACACACCACGAGTTTTATCTTCTTCCTATCTTTTCTTCATTTTGTTGTTTTTATTAGCATGAACATGATGATTATCTATCTTCCTTTCAATTCCATGTCCGGCTAAACTCTTTAGATTCCGGGCATGGGAGTACGTTGATTTACTATGATTTTGAGGGATTGATAATTATATTTACCTAGTGTGATTTCTTTATCAAATACTTGGTTTGATTCATGTTTAGACACTTGATCAATGTTTTTACATGTTAAACTTAATTGCTCATAATTCGAGAGAAGAGGGCATTAATAGGTTTCGAGTATTTGACGTAGTAAATTACGGGATTGAGAAATCGGTGATGAACTATGATGATATCTAAATCTTACGAACAATTTGGAGTTAGATAATTTATAGTAAACGGAAACGTTGTTGTAAGTTGTTTAATCTACGTTTTAATGCATCTCGAGAGGGACTTTAGAATATTATTGTGATTATCATTTTGGAAACACACTTAGAACTTTTGAAACCAATCCCGACTAAATTTAGTAATCAACGGAAACCTAGCCTTGGAATCTACCGTTCTAAACTCTTGCAATTCGCTTCCATTCGGATATTTTCAATCGTTTCAATTTATTGTGATTATTGTATGTTATTTCATTAATCGTCCATTTTACCTTTCGATCGTCTAGATAAGTCGAGAACACTAAAATCTAATACTCAACATAATAAAAATATTTAGTCTCTGTGGAATACGACCTTGCTCGCCGCTTTCTACATATTTTCCGTACACTTGCGGATTAGTTAAAAAAAAAATAGCGAACAATATATAAACAGACCCAAGCCTCAAGGTGATTTTTGCAATTGTCAAAGTTGATTTTTTTTTTTTGCAAATAACGCAATCCTGAGTGGTAGTTTTTATAATTACCTATTAAATAGATAACAAAAGGCTTTGGAAGTGCAAAAAAGAATAAAACTTAACTTTACCTCTGGATCCCCAAAACATGCATCGACAAGAAGCTCACTCCAATCAGAGGTCAGAACATCATTATCCGTAATAAGATGATCAAAAACCTGCCAATGAATTGGTTTACCAAGATCTGCACAAGGAACCATAACAACATCAACATCATGTTTAATGCTACCACCATCAAGAAGCAATTAATTAAATTTCAACTCTCTTATGAGTGAATGTCTTATGTGGAATGCAACCATTGCCAGTCAAAAGCAACAAAGCAAAAATCAGATCAACACTCTACAGTATTTAAAAATGTACCACCAGAATACAATAGAAATGTATTACGACCAAAATTTTTCGACTTTTATAAGCAGACATAGTGTTACTCAATCGAAAAGATAAAACCAAGAAGGAATGCATTGTGGTGCCAAGCAAATACTCGAACCAGTTTTATTAGTTTAAGTTGCTCGCAGAAGAATTTGAGTAATAAGGTATGCAGATGACATGGCAAGTACAGGCAGACCTAGCAAATCGTTCGTGTCGTGTCATTCGTATCATGTACTTCCGTATTTCGTGTACTTGATGGGTGGAACCGAAAACGACACGATTTCAGGTCGTGTACCCAACCTGTTGACACGAACACGACAAGGTAAAAAACGACCCTTCACGAAAGGACAAGGTAAAAAATGACCCGGCACGAAACGACACTAAGTACATGAAATTTTTCGTGTACTTGCCATGTACACGAAAATGAAACGAAACGAAATGAACTGGTACACGAAATTGAAATGATTGAGAAAAATATGAATGTTACACGGAATAAACACGAACTGGTACACGAGTTGGTACACAAAATATTTAAAATTTACATTCCATATTCAAATTCTAGCATTGTTCTCTTCATTCCATAACTCCAGAACAGCAAAAATTCACATGCAAATAAGCAATGCATCTTCATAATTGTGAACCTGCAAAAGTTCAAATGCAAAACATAAAATTGATTTTACCAACAATAATTGTTAATTTAGTCTCGTAGTGTTATTTAGTCTCTTACAGTTACAGTACCATATATTATAATGAGAGTCGGGAATTATCATTGCAAATTAAAACATGAAACAGGTGATAAGATACCTCAAACAGCAGGATCATGGTCATCTTTAATTTCAATCCTCGTGATATCTTGAGTAAGCTCTTCCAGTGAATAATTTTGATAAATTACAATTGCACAAAGAGATTACAACATATCAGATTATCACCTTGGCATAATATGTTCATAAAATAGCAAATTAAATTATACAACAAAATAGTTAATCACCTTCTTCATTGAATTTCCAATCACGAGTACAAATCAAACTCTCCACAATATTGTGTGCCAGACAACTACGGTATTGATCAAAGACTCTTCCACCGTTACTAAAAGCCGACTCCAATGCAAAAGTTGATATAGGAATTGTTAACACATCTCGATCCATAAGTGCAAGATTAGGAAATCTTGCCTGATTTGTGCTCCAATAGTCCAAGACATCTATCTCAATGGCTCGATTCAATCGTTTTTTCTCAAAATACCTATCTAATTCAGTTTTCTCCACGGCAGAATTGACATCATTGTCCAAGGCATCAAATTCTTTAAAAAAATCAGAATGTAAATATGGTCAAAGGTAGCAGAATTTTAATAGTATGACATTGCAGAACCTTAATTATTGTAAAATGCAGAATATGTAACATTGGAGATTTTAAGAAAAACTTTCATTACATCAAGTCCTTGATTGTCAAGTGAACTTCTGGGTTGACTTTCGTACACAACAATGTACGTAGGTATTCTGTCCTTGTAGAGATCAAACAAACTCTTTAAGGTTTCCTGGAGTTTTGATATTTGACCACAATCATCTCCATATAGCACTTTGTAGCAGAATTCCACAATTGAGTCTTGTATCGAGGATCAAACATAACCGCAATAGCAAGAATCATGTTATAATTCGACCAATATTTATTGAACTTTGGTTGCATTTTTATAGCCATTGATCTTGCAACATAATTCAGATCTTCAACTGCCTTCTGTAGTGTATGTTGAACTATGAAGACATTTGGAAAATACAAATTGGTCGTGGGATATTTTGTTCCCGAGAATAATCGTGTAACTTTATAAAAAAACACCAAGAAACGTACAAATTCCCTCTATTTTATTCCATTCGGCATCCTCGAGACCATGCTTGTAGTTAGAATCACTTAATTACAAATGAGTAAAAGCTTTACGATAATAAAGCGCACTCTCAAGCATAAGATAAGTCAAATTCCATCTTGTTGGCACATCTTGGCGCAAGCCTTTTTCTTTTATAAAGCCACTTGTGCTATAGATTCTTTAAATTTTTCCTTCATACCTTGAGAACCTTCGATATACTTGACCGATTCCCTAACTTTAACAACCGATGCATCCATATATTTTAGACCCTCTTGCACAATCAAGTTAAGAATATGTGCACAACATCTTATGTGAAAAAACTCTCCTCTACAAACCAAAGCATTCCTCAAGTTTAATTGTGTTTTCAAAGTACCAACAAATGCATCATTACTAGACGCATTATCTAAGGTGATACTAAAAAATTTAAACTCGAGGTTCCATTCACGCAACAACTTATATATTTTATCAGAAATTGTGATCCCCGTGTGTGGTGATGGCATGTACGAAAAATTCAGCAATTTTTTATGCAAAACCCAATCACCGGTGATAAAATGAGTAGTAATAGTGATATATCCATCAGTCGCTACAGAAATCCACAAATCCAAAGTTAAACATATTGTACCACCATAATTTTTTAACATCTCCTACAACTTTCTTTTCTCACACTTAAAATTGAGTAATATATCACTTCTCAAGGTATTTCTACTCACTAAAGTAGCTCTCAGATTTGCATATAAAAAGGCTTCTCTAATGCCCTCATATTTAACAAATTGAAGAGGTAGATTGTGTCATATAATGGCATCCTTGATCATATCTCTGAAAATCTAGGGGTCAAATGCTCCATTATGCACCATCATGGTTCCTTGGCTCTTAGAAATAATCATTTGCCTAATATCGGAAGAGCTTACATAGATTTTTTGATGCTTCAACATATTTCCAGTCCCGAATGACGAGTTATATCCAATTGTATAACTGCACTTCTTACATTTGACTGTATGTCCCTCATCATTTGCACCATTGAAGAAATCAAATGTATCCCATGCTTTAGACCTCTTCCTTTTAGTGCCCTTTTCTTTTTCTGGCTTGACAGAACCTTCTGTTATTGCCCCGCTATTGTCATTTTCGTTCTCCCTCTTATCTACCTCGTCTTCGCTTAAGGATTCGTATTGCTGAAAAAAGACCATAAGAAGTAAATACAAAACGAATAACAACGAATTAAACATAAATCTAAACAAAATCTTTATGAATATAAACACACCATGAACAAGATCTTACAAATCGAATCAAGATCTAACAAAATAAAATTAAGAGTATAAGGATTATTACCAGATCATTTGAATTTCATTGCTCTTGAGCCATTATAATGTAACACCCCCAAGTTATTCAGGGAATATTACAGCGTCGTGAGCCCCGCCGTGGGACCCACAAGGCTAATCATACGCGGAACTATACATCTTGACCGAGAAGGTCGTTATATAATGAAATAAAGGACAAGACAAAGGGTATTCAAACCATATCCAATGTATCCAAATACATCACAACACAAAATCAATTCATCGGCAACACAGACCGGAATATCAAGGAAATTGAAAAATAATACTCAAATATTCAATAACCATTCCAGTACAACAACACTGAATGGAGGAACAAAAAATATAACCGGAGATAAGACACAGTATCACACTTTCCCATCATCTTCATGCCGACCCGATACCTGCCTGTCCGCTCTCCTGGAACCTGAAATACATAAAAAGTATTTCCCCATAAAGGGGTTAGCCATCGAATAGCTAGTGCAAGTATATCAAATATGAAATACAATACTCCTCGACAATAAAGTAAAGGTAACCGTCAATTCCTCAATTCAAGACTAGTATTCCGCAATAACTAAATCTCATAGCATCACATCAATACATACATGATCAACCGTGAAACAGCACCAGAGGTTACGGAACCCTCAGAGGACCCGTCGGTCCATCCCAGAGTGGTTAACTCATATCATCCGTGGAATCGCACCAGAGGCTACGAAATCCTCAGAGGACCCGTCGGCCCATCCCAGAGTGGATATAAATAATAATGCCATTCATACTTCTTACTTTCAAAGTCGAGAACGCACAATCATAAATATATACTTGCCTTTGAGACATCGAGAAATTGGACGGAAAAGAGTATGAGTTCGGTAGGTCCAAGAACGCACTTCCGGCACCTAAACGATTCGCAGGGGATATGATAATCAATCATCCATACTCAAATTACACAAAGAAACTCCCGAAACCCGCCTACGATTCACGAAACTACGAGAGTTAACAACTAGAGGTTGGAAAATCACCCAAACCTTCACAAGTCCGAACACGGTGCAAACCAAACCGTAAAATCATAGGGGAAACATGTATACGGGGTAGATACATCATAATCTCAAGGTTATCAAGCTTCGAAACGGATAAATCGGACGAATCTAAGAAAAACCCCAAAATTCCCAAAAATTAGGGTTCTAAGGATTTTTACCTTGATTTGGAAGATGGAATGGATTAGATGTTGTGAAATCTTTGTTCTCTAACCAATGATGTTGATATATGAAGACGGATCGCCTACAACCATCCAAAATCGCCTCTCCCGAGCTCCTCCCGTCGAAAATGAGTGAAAAAATGAAGAAATGACGAAATGGAAGTCAACTGCCAATATATACTCGTCCAGTCTAGCGCACACTACGCCTCGAATATTAGCGTGCGCTAATGGGGTCACCGGGTAGTCCAGTGGATTCTGTCGGCCCCGTTAGCGTGCGGTAAGTATACCGTTGCGTGCGCTAATCGCCTTCCTTTAGCGTGCGCTAGCCGAAAGTTAGCGTGCGCTACCTGGGAATTGGTGTCCAGAAATTGGAGTCCAGAACCTACTGTCCTCTGCCCTGCTCGAGTCTTAGCGCACGCTGCCGTGATAGCTTAACATGTGCTACGCAACACTTATAGCGTGCGCTAGCCGAAGCCTAGCATACGTTACCTGATAGTCCAGACAGTATGGAAACCTCACTGCCTCTGTCGACCAGCCCGTTAACGTGCACTACGGACGCTCATTAGCGCGCGCTAGTGACCACGAATAGCGTGCGCTAGTTAACTCCTAGCGTGCGCTAACTGCTAGTCCAGAGAGTAGTATTAGCCACTGTCTCTACCCTGTCTGGTCCTTTAGCGCGCGTTATGGCTCAAAGCTAGCATGCGCTACTCAAGAAGAATTAGCGTGCGTTAGCCTAGCCCTAGCGTGCGCTATTTCTCTGACCCATAACACTTCCGCAAGTTCTAAACAACACAATCAAGATCCAAAAAAGGTACGAAACTCTATAACAATATCGACAACATCACAAAGAGTTTACAGAGCGACAAAATAGGAAGAACGGCAAGGTCAAACACTCAATAAAAGTACGGGTATTATATTCTCCCCCTCTAAAAAGAAGTTTCATCCCGAAACTTAAGAGATAAAAGTTCGGGGTACTCCGACCGCATCTTCTCTTCCGTCCCCCAAGTCGCATCCTCGACTCCATGTCTCGACCATTGCACTTTAACCAATGGAATGATCTTATGTCGAAGTTGTTTCTCACGATGCTCAAGGATCTTCACGGGTCTCTCCGGAAAGGTAATATCCTCGGCTACATCAATCTCACTATAGTCGACAACATGACTCGGATCTGGCACGTACTTTCTCAACTGAGAAACATGAAAAACACTATGGACGTGACTCAAAGCTAGAGGCAACGCCAAGCGATAAGTTGAATCTCCAACCCTGTCCAAAATCTCGAAAGGCCCGATATACCTCGGACTAAGTTTTTCCTTTTTCCCGAAGCGGAAAAAACCCCTCTGGTCGGCGACACCTTGAGTAGGACATGATCCCCCACTTCGAACTCCAAGGGTCGACGACGAGTATCAGCATAAGATTTTTGACGGCTCTGGGCAGTCAGCAACCGGTCCCGGATAATAGAAATCTTTTCCTTAGTTTCCATCAACATATCCGGCTCCGTTCCGATTAGCTCTGAAGCCTCGTCCCAACATAATGGCGACCTACATCGCCTACCATAAAGTGCCTCGAATGGTGCCATTTTGATCGACGCTTGGCAACTATTATTGTAGGCAAACTCGATCAACGGCAAATGAAGCTCCCAATCATTACTCCAGTCTAGGGCACAAGCCCGAAACATATCCTCCAACGTTTGAATCGTCCTCTCCGTCTGATCGTCTGACTGAGGGTGAAAGGACGTTCTCAATCTCAACTCAGTACTCAAAGCCTAATGAACGGCCTGCCAAAAATGCGATACGAAACGACCATCTCGATCAGAAACAATGGTCTTGGGGGCACCGTGCGATCTCACGATCTCGGCTATAAAAGTTCTAGCCAATCTCTCCGGTCCCCAAGTATCCTTAATACCCAAGAAGTGTGCAGACTTGGTCAACCGATCGACGATTACCCAAATCATATTCATTCCGGCTCTATTTCTCGGCATGCCAGTGATAAAGTCCATAGAGATGTCTTCCCACTTCCACTCGGGAATGGGAAGCGGCTTCAACAACCCCTCCGGTCGTTGATGTTCGATCTTGACTTGCTGACACATTAAGCACCGTAATATAAATTCCGTGACATCCTTCTTCATGTTCTTCCACCAAAAATTTTGTTTCAAGTCCTTGTACATCTTACTCGTTCCGGGGTGGATTGAGTAAGGCGTAGCATGAGCTTCTCGGAGAATTTTCTGCCTCAACTATAGAACATTCAAAACACAAAGTCTGCCCCGAAATCTCAGAATACTATCCTCGTGAACCATAAAGCCAGGGGCTTTTCCTTGTTGTGTCACGATTTATTCATCCCGACAGGCGATCGACTATAAGGCCGAGCGACCAAGTCATCATCAGTCAAACTATGGCTAGCTCGCCATGTCGAAGATATCAGACTACTATCAGATGCCTGGCGATCGACTCCCAAGGCGATCGCCCTTTGGCAGCTGGCGATCTACTCTAGTGACCGGCTAATGGCAATCGACCTACGCCCCGAGCAGAGACGATCGCCCGTCAAAACCATCAAGAACTGGATCTCAGAAAAGCACCCACGTGCAGATCCACCAAAGGCGCTGATAAGATCTTCGCTAGCAGATAAGATCTTTTGCTGACAGACAAGACCTTTGACCACAGCCTGTCACCTACCTCACCTACCAGCATGCGCGCCGAAAGTTGTCAGTGGGACCACCCGTGTCAGCAACTCAGGACGCGTGTAAGCTCCCCATTGGACCGCATAGTTGACTGCCAGCAACTCCTGCAGACTTTGAGGGGACAGGCCCATGTGCTAAAAGACGATCGCCCGATTATTATAATGCAGAAAAGGCGATCGCCCGGCGGATCCAAGCCCTATAAATAGAGAACCTCCTCCTACTGGAAAAAGGTTCCCAATTCACTCAACCTACGGTTCGAAATTCATTCCACCAACGGTTCCGAATTCATTCTGACTTACGCTCAGAACTCATTCTCTCACATTCCGATACATTCACGGAAATACCGAAGAACATACATATCATCAAGCTCCCGGCTATCTCCCCGGAATCCATCTCAGGACTTCTCTCTCTAAATCTCTCGTCCAGAAGACGATCGACAGAAGCAGCAAGTCTCCACTAGACAGATTCCAAGGGATTCATAAGCCCAGGAACCCAAGCATCCAGCTAAATACTCGCCGTGAGAGACGGTCGATCTCTCACCGCCGCGACTGTTCATCTCCTTTGTTACAAGAACTCACAGAGCATCAAATCTGGTTCTTCCGGCAATCTACACGCTCACTAGCTAAGATAACAAGAATCTTTACACTCATTGTAATTGTATTCTTACATTAGTACTTGTATCCCCGAATATTGGTATTAATAATATCTCGCGAGAGCATTCAAGCCCGGGACTAACAACCCCGACAAATCTTGTGTTATTTATCTTTCTCACGGAAGTGCTCTTGCATTTGTTTGCTATCCCATCCATTCCAGCAATATCTATCTCCGGATAATATTTTGGGTAGCAACAATTGGCGCTAGAAGAAGGGGATCTAACCCTCAAACTTTTATTTCTACCGTCCCGAAGAACACTCACTGTTCTCGGGGCATATACTTGAAGTGACACTCACTCCACTTCAAAGAAAACCTTCAAAATCATGACATCCGCCGGTACGTCGAAGAAAGCCGCTCTCCGAACCGCCAGACACCATATCCCGGCCCAGTCCGAACCCCAACCAACGACAGGGGGAAGCCGCAGCAACGCGAGACTCTCGATCCCGCATCCGAGAGATGGCCACAACCTCTCACTCGATCAGTTCCAAACCGAGGAACAGATCGAGGAGGCTATGGCCATCCTGGAGGAGCGACGGAGAGCATGTGCGTCACCTGCAATAACTCCCTCGATCATACGCCGCATGGGAAAACGGAAACTCAGCGGGCTACTGAACGAGCGATCGTCAGAAAGCCCCAATTCGCGAGGAAAGGCTCTCGCACGACCGGACGGATCCATATTCGATCGCTTGGGGCGCGACCCATCCTGGCGACCGGGGCACTCTGTTTCCAACCTCGAAAAGACGGAATCCGAATCCGTCACCAGAAGTTCGGCCTACCCACCTCACAGCCGAACGCAGGTCAGCCATCTGACTCCCGCCCCGATCGCCAGGGAATCAGTACTCAATCGCCTCGGCTCCCGCTCCGAGCGCCGAGCCGCTAGCAGTCAGGCCACGGCGATGGCCGCCATACAACGCCAGCTCGACGAGATGAGAGCACTCTTGGACACTGGGGCAAGCACCAGCAAGAAGATCGCCGGGCCGACCGAGCCACTCGCGGTCCACATCGAGCGTGCCCCCATACAACCAACGATCGCTCCTCCCAAAACACCTCTGTATGAGGGGAGATTGGACCCCGAAACCCACCTGAGTAAATTCCGAATTTACATGACTGGGTGTGGGGCATCTGATGCAACCAAGTGCCGGATCTTCCCGCTGACATTGGGCGAGCTGGCCCATAGGTGGTACGTCTCACTACCACCACGATCAATCACCTCTTTTAAGAAACTGGCGAAGGACTTCACGTCATACTTCGCCAGCAAGGTCGCCAAACCAGAAGGTCCCCACCGCATGATAAAAATCAAGCAAGGGAAGGACGAAACTGACGCAGATTACATCGACCGGGTAGACGAAATCATCCTCACCGGCGAACCCTTCAGTGACGTGCTCGCTCTCTATTCGGTCATGGGGGATTCCGCGGTCACTCTCCCATGTTTAGACATCTCTCCAAGGATATTCCCCCAACTTACGCGATCTTCCGCGCTAAAGCTGCCAACTTCCTGGCCAGGCAAAGGCTACTCACCCTCCGCTTAGACGAGGAAACGCCGCCTCTTGTCCAGAAGATAGCGATCGCTAAAGCAAAGAAGGCGATCGCCAAGACACCCGGAGATCTCAAGGCTTTCGAGGACAAGGAAGCCCATCTCCTCCATACGTTCAACAACTCGGCGCATATTTTCTATGCCATCAAGGGGCACGAAGAGCTCAAAAGCCAAAGGCGATAAGGGACCACGGTCACACTGGACAACAATCAATATTGTGCCTACCATAAGAGTCCGGCCACAAGACCAACAAATGCCGCGACCTCCTCAAACAGCTCTGGAGATTGTTCGAGGAGGGCAAGTTGGACAGCTTATTGGTTTAGCCGAAGCCCCTACCTATCTCTATGGACGATCGTCCGAGTCGAACACAAAACAGGCTGGAAAGCTCATATGAGCCGACCCCTGGACCAACCTCGGCGACCGTCCCTGCATGCTTCAATCAAGAAAAGGAGAGCTCGGAAGTCTCCCCGATCTCCCTCCTTATTTAAGAAACCGGAGGACTCGATCGCCATCTACAGTTCACCATCTAACATGATGGACTAAGGCACGAGATCGCCTCCCCCGCACAACGTACACCGTCGAAGGTCGGCATCTGCATGACGATCCAAGGTGGAAGAGTGCAGCCATGGTCCTGGTGGTCGATGGAACCGACTGCTTAGGCCATGCAAGGTCCCTTTGGGCCAAGATCGCCCGCCCTTCGTTTAAATACGAGGTCGGCGTAGTCTGAGGGCCCTCCAAAATTAATCAGTGGACACGATCGCTCGCCCTCAAAGGTTCATCATCTAACATGGTGAACTCGGACAATGCGACGTGCCACAACCCCTGTCTCAACGTACACCGTCGAGGTCGGCCATCTCCATGGCTGGCCGAGGTGGAAGCAGAGCTAACCAGCCGCGGGCGTGGAGTTGATTCATCCGACGCTGCCCCGCGCAAGGACTCCTCTAGACCAAGACCGCACGCCCTTCGTTTAAATACGAGGCGAGGCGCAACCTAACAGAGGACCCTCATAATAAAGTGAGTCGCGAGACACTCAATGTCTTCGCGCATCAAGACATGATCAAGGAGTCGGTCCATCGAAATCCGCGATCGTGCACGGTTCCTCAAGATGGACGACCGTCCCCAAGGATTCGACAAAGTTGAAGACCGCTCACTCAAGGAATTATTTTCATCCCCTTACCTCCACTAAAGTGAATAAAAACAAGGGGCAATAAGAGTGCGGACTACCTACACGACGATCGTCGCTATTCAACCACATACGGAGATCGTCATTTTTTCAGATGTAGTGCAGCGATCGAATTTGTTGTAGAAAGTTGTCTTTATGAGTTTATCAATTCATTCGGAACTACCCTCGCAACGATCTCTCCTCACACATTTGTACAAAGTCAAACAAAGACTCAAAAATAACCATTCATTCAAGTAATCGAAGATAATCAAACATTCAGTTCATTGCTTGAGAAGATCAAAAGTACATGGTCGCCCGAAGGCCTATGTTCTACAAAAGAAAACTACAAAACTACAAGGAAGTAAGCTAAAAACGTCAAAAATGAAGCGCCTCAGGCCCCTGCCTGGCCTTCGCCATCAGCATTCGGCGCGGTCCCCTCATCTTCCGGAGCGTCGGGATGAGCAAGATTGGCTGGAGACGGATACCAGCTCAAATCCACGCCGATGTCCGCAAGATCCAGGATCGGCAAGGAAAAAGCCGGATGGAGAGGATGCTCCAACGCATATGACTTGAATTTCTCAGCTAAAGGCCCGACCTCCAAACCTCCCTTCTTAGCTGCTCGGATCGAGTCAGCGAACGCCAAATAATAGGCGAACTCACTGACAAACTCCAAGTTTTGAAAGGGATCGGTCCTGGTCGCCTCCACCTCTCCCTTCAGCTCCGCCATCGCCTGTTGCGACCCCTGGAGCTCGGCCTCCCTCGCAGCAATCTTTTCCCTCGCCTCCGGCTCATTTCAGTCAGTAAGCGATCGTCACCTTCTGGCGATCGGCCTCCTCTTCAGCAACATTCCGCGCCTGGACGGAATTCTGCATCTGGTCCCGAAATCGGTCAACCGCCATACGATATTTCTCAGTCTCCTTCTTCTCCAGCTCAAGCTCATGGCTCGCCCGCTTGGCCGCCTCCAGGGAGTCCTTCTCCATCGCCGCGATCTTGTCAGCAAACTCGGCGTTCTCTTTCCGAGCCGCCTCGAGATCCTCCTGCAGGCGAATAGTGGAGGGCCGCCCCTCAAACTCCTGAGTAGCCTGGACGGCCATGGTCGCCGTCTGAAGAGAAAGGGCAAGAACAGCGTGCATCGAACTCGACGATCGCTGCCGAGCGATCGCATCCAGATCAGTCGTCCATGCCTTCGGTAGAGCAGAAGCAGCCTTGCTAACATATGGAGGAATGTCGCAGGAATGGCGAGGAGATTGGCTCGCTAGGAAATCTACGACCATCGGCGGGCAAGATGGATCTGCGCGGCGGATCCTGCATCAAAACAACTAAGTTAATACAACTCCTACGCAGATGCAATTTTCAACACAAAAATGCTATCTACCTCTCAGCCTTCTCGGGATCCTGACCGAAAAACGGTTTCCCTCGAGGGGTCTCAGCATTCGCGATCGCCATCTCCCGCATAAAAGCCGCAGAGGGCGGCTCGCTCTCCGGAGCAACGATGGTGATCGGAGGCGCGGCGATCGGCACTTCATCGCCCGGGGCAGGAATCGAAGTTTCTTCCGACCTCGGCCTCTTGCGATTAGCTCGAAGCCCCTCCTCCAGAATTTCCTCCTCAACCACGACCGGCTCCACGCGAGGCTCCGACTCCGCGCGAGGCTCCGCCTCCGGAACTATAGGCAACGCGACGGGAGGGGCCCGAGTCGACCTCTTATGGCGAAGACGGCCTAGAACTCCTGGGTTCGACATGGCGATCTCCGTCGGAGGCTCCAAAAAGCGAGGAAAGCGAACCTCTGCAGTTAAGGCAATCGATCAACAATCAGATACGGTCCTCAAATAAGGCGATCGCCTAGTAAGTGAAGGTCGCAGGAACTCATACCTGGCACCGCGAGATGTCTCTGGAAACGGAATAGTCGAGCCGACAACCAACGACTCTCCTTATTGATCCGATTGGCGTCAAGGTCGTCGTCCGACAAGCTCCTTATCCGCTCCCAGACAACGAGAAAGTCGAAAGGCAGCTCCTCGATCGCTGGAATGTGAAAACCTGCAAAACCGAGATCAAATTAGATCAATCCAAAACGCATCCAAACGAAGGGAGAGTCTAAACCCTTACCGGGATTCCTCTCCCGAAATTCAGTGGGGATCTCCAGCTCGCCCGTGGGATTGTCGCTCGCCGAAGCTCTCCACTTGCCGGCGACCCAGAACCACTTCGTCTGATCACCCCGTATCTTATTCGGGACTCCATGAATCACCCGACCAGATTGGCCTTGAATATGGTAACCGCCGACCAACCCTCTATGAGCCGTCAGTTTAAACAAATGGTTCATCTCCAACGGCGATGGGAGACGGTACAGGCGGTGACCGCCGAAAAGGGTGAGGGTGCAGATAATTTGGAGCCAGGCGTTCGGCGTCGGTGAAGTGGCGCCACATTCCAAGCGGCAGCAGATGGGAGACCGCAAAGGATAGAGGGAAGCGCGGCCGGCCTCCATAACGGCCTCACTCACTGCGACCATACCCATCGGAGGTGGTCGGCTCTTTCATTATCCGCCGGCGCGAACATGTCCACATCGGAAGGAACATGAAATCTTGTCCTCCGAGACGGCGAGTCTCTCACAGTCGTCGAACTCCGTATTTGGCCGGCGACCACAACGATCATTGCAAAGACGGATCGCGACCGCTTGGGAAGCACATAGGGATAGGCGACCGAGTATCCCCGAAAATCGAATCTCGGAGTAGGACCGGCCAATCTCTCCATTATCTCAGCGAAAGCCCTATAGGCCCGACCGAAAACGCTATGTTGCTCCGAGTAAGCCCTGATCGCCAGATCTCTCTCGATCTGCGATCGTCTCTCCTCAGAAGCCGACTCCTTAGCAACATCGGCCTCATTGAATAAAGCCTCGACTTCAGCCGGGTCGATTCCGGCCCGAATAGCTTCAGCCGCCGTCTCCAGGTGGAAGACGGAAGAAGTTTCTCCCCGGACAGTCGATGTCCCGGCGGCAGAACTGGTTCCCGCTCCAAATGATGATGAGGTTCCGGCCATTTTCAGAAACAGAAAAGGAGAAAAGGATTTTTCTTACCCTAAAGTGAAATCGAACGACGATCGGCACTGAGATCTTCAGAAAATTCGGCAGCAAGTCCTTCCTCCAAAAAGTACGCGTGAGTAAAAACTGCAGCACCGCGCCCCTTTTATAGGAGAAGGCAGGGACTCGTTTGCAATAAGGGGAAACCTCAGGGGTCGGATCTCAAACGACGCATTAATTGACCCCTCGAGACCCGCGTACGCGTCTTTTCAAGGACGCGTCAGCCGAGGAGTCATTAATGACCGTTGGCGTCCTCCAATAGAAGCCCGACACGTGCGCGGAGACTTTTCAACGCCCATTGTTTTTTCCCTTGCGATTCGGCCAACCAGTCGTCCGAACCCAGTATATCAGCTCAAAGACGATCGCGATTCGATTAAACACGAAGTCGCTCGTCAAAAGTTCAGCGATCGCCAAGAGAGCCACCTCACCCCACGTTTCCAACGTATGAGCGAGCTGGGGGGCAATTGTTGTGTCACGATTTATTCATCCCGACAGGCGATCGACTATAAGGCCGAACGACCAAGTCAACATCAGTCAAACTATGGCTAGCTCGCTATGTCGAAGATATCAGACCACTATCAGATGCCTGGCGATCGACTCCCAAGGCGATCGCCCTTTGCTGTTGGCGATCTACTCTAGTGACCGGCTAAGGGAAATCGACCTACGCCCGAGCGAGACGATCGCCCGTCAAAA
Source organism: Orobanche coerulescens (assembly GCA_033398695.1). Taxonomy (NCBI): domain Eukaryota; kingdom Viridiplantae; phylum Streptophyta; class Magnoliopsida; order Lamiales; family Orobanchaceae; genus Orobanche; species Orobanche coerulescens. Next base: position 186,168,204 of record CM065807.1, on the reverse strand, counting down.
CCATCAAGAACTGGATCTCGAAAGCACCCACGTGCGAGATCCACAAAGGCGCCGATAAGATCTTCGCTAGCGATAAGATCTTTTCTTGTGACAGACAAGACCTTTGACCACACTGTCACCTACCTCACCTACCGGCATGCGCGCGAAAGTTGTCGGTGGGACCACCGTGTCGGCAACTCGGGACGCGTGTAAGCTCCCCATTGGACCGCATAGTTGGCGCGGCAACTCCTGCAGACTTTGAGGGGACAGGCCCATGTGCTAAAAGACGATCGCCCGATTATTATAATGCAGAAAAGGCGATCGCCCGGCGGATCCAAGCCCTATAAATAGAGAACCTCCTCCTACTGGAAAAAGGTTCCCAATTCACTCAACCTACGGTTCGAAATTCATTCCACCAACGGTTCCGAATTCATTCTGACTTACGCTCAGAACTCATTCTCTCCCATTCCGATACATTCACGGAAATACCGAAGAACATACATATCATCAAGCTCCCGGCTATCTCACCGGAATCCATCTCAGGACTTCTCTCTCTAAATCTCTCGTCCAGAAGACGATCGACAGAAGCAGCAAGTCTCCACTGAGGATTCCAAGGGATTCATAAGCCCAGGAGCCCAAGCATCCAGCTAAATACTCGCCGTGAGAGACGGTCGATCTCTCACCGCCGCGACTGTTCATCTCCTTTGTTACAAGAACTCACAGAGCATCAAATCTGGTTCTTCCGGCAATCTACACGCTCACTAGCTAAGATAACAAGAATCGTTACACTCATTGTAATTGTATTCTTACATTAGTACTTGTATCCCCGAATATTGGTATTAATAATATCTCGCGAGAGCATTCAAGCCCGGGACTAACAACCCCGGCAAATCTTGTGTTATTTATCTTTCTCACAGAAGTGCTCTTGCATTTGTTTGCTATCCCATCCATTCCAGCAATATCTATCTCCGGATAATATTTTGGGTAGCAACATTCCTTTAATTACATTTTGCTTCAGTTGAGAGATCATCGGGTCACTCCACTGTTTCCCTTTGATGTCATCAACCAAGTTCGAAGTAATTTCGAGAGTACTGCATCCTTGTACTCGTTGAAGCCAAACTTCTATTCCTTGCTCGATTAAATCCTGCCGGATCTTCGTCTGAGGAGTAAGAACCTCAAGCATCTGGAGTGATGCCGATTTGCGGCTCAAAGCATCCGCGACAACATTGGATTTTCCTGGGTGGTAAAGAATTTCTAAATTGTAATCCTTTATCAACTCTAACCAACGTCTCTGTCTGATATTCATATACTTCTGACTAAAAATATATTTCGGGCTCTTGTGATCGGTATAAATCCGACACGGAGAACCATACAAATAGTGTCGCCAAATCTTGAGTGCGAAGACAATTGCGGACAACTCCAAATCGTGAGTAGGATAGTTCATCTCATACGGATTCAGTTTTCGTGACGCAAAATCTATCGTCTTATAAGCTCACAGCCAAGACCTTGACCCGAAGTGTCACTATAAACCGCAAATCCCTCACTACCATGTGGTAAAGCTAGAATCGGCGCTGAAGTCAAACGTCTCTTCAGCTCATCAATGCTCTGTTGTCTCTCATCCGTACAAACAAACTTTTCTGTCTTCTGGAGTAACTTCGTAAGCAGCCGAGCGTGTTTCGAGAACCCCTCGACAAACCGACGGTAATACCCAGCAAGGCCCAGAAAGCTACGAACTTCCTTAACATTTTTATGCGGTGCCCAATCAAGCACTGCCTCAATCTTCTGTGGGTCTACACGAACCCCTTAGGCCGAGATCACGTGGCCGAGAAACATAACTTCTTCCAACCAGAACTCACATTTCGAGAATTTTGCATAGAGGTGCTCGGTTCTCAAAATATCTAGTACCAAACGCAAGTGTCGGGCATGTTCCTCTTTATCTCGAGAGTAGATCAAAATGTCATCAATAAAGACGACTATACACCTATCGAGGTACTCGATGAATATCTTGTTCATTAACTGCATGAATACTGCAGGTGCATTAGTCAATCTAAAAGGCATAGCTAAAAATTCATAATGCCCGTATCTCGTCCGAAATGCATTCTTCGGAACGTCGGACTCTCTCACCCTAAGTTGATAGTACCCTGATCTCAAATCAATTTTCGAGAAGACTGCAGCCCCCTGCAACTGATCAAATAAATCATCTATATGAGGCAAAGGATACTTGTTCTTGATGGTCACTTTGTTCAGCTCACGGTAGTCGATGCACAAATATAGTGAACCATCCTTCTTTCTCACAAAAAGAACAGGTGCGCCCCAATACTAAGCGCTCGGTCTGATGTACCCTCTCTCCAGAAGTTCTCCCAACTGATTCTTTAATTCTTGCATTTCGGGAGGTGCCATCCTATAAGGTGTCTTAGAAATCGAAGCTGCATCAGGCTCTAAATCCATAGAAAATTCTATCTCTCGATCTGGCGGTAATCTAGGGAGGTCGTCCGGAAAAACATCGGGATACTCATTAGCAACCGGAATCGAAGAGAAATCGACTTCGTTCCCTTCCGTCTTCAAAGCATAACACCAATAGGCCGTGCAACCTTTATTCAAAAGTTTTACGGTCTTCATGGCGCTGATAAGCAACTTAGATTGGCCCGTCTTACGTCCCAAAAATGAGTACTCAGATCCGTTTTCGGTCATCATGGTGATAACCTTAGTACGGTAATTCATAATCGCTTGGTGACTATCAAGCCAATCCTCGCTGAGGATCACATCCTCGCCTTCCATATCAACTACAATCAAATTTGATAACCAATCTATACCGGCTATAATCACCGAAAAATCTCTATCTCCCGATTTCCAACAATTCTATCCCCGCTAGGTAATTTCACAATGAAAGGATCGCAAGCAGTCATACAAGTTATATTCAAACGGCGTACACACTCCAAGGAAATGAAAGAATGGGTAGCACCCGTATCAAAAAGTACACGGATTGGATGAGATAAAATATGAATGGTACCTGATACCATCGCCGCGTCGGGTTCGTCTGTTCGACACATCTCATAGATTCGTGGTTGTATCGAACCGATGCTATAGTTTCCCCCTCCAATTTTCTGACCCCATCCCCGGCCCCTGCCGTAATTGTGCTGAGACTGATCAAAAGATTGTCGTTGATTCACGCCTTGATCAAGTGGCGCTGGGGCTGTAACACCCCCAAAATATCTCGAGGTATTACAGTGCCGTGAATCCCACGTGGGACCCACAAGGCTAGTTAGAAAAATAGGCATTTTAAGAAAATCGCGATAAAACATTAAGTTCAAGGTTTACATAACGTGAGTCGAAAGATTTAAGGAAAAATGTAATTTGAAGTCCAATTATTACACAACAAAAGTTTTTCCAAAGAAAACAATTTATTCCAATTTAAGCGGCTAGAGATAATTCAATACCGCTCAAGTCGACTGACCCCTCGGGAATGTCACGCACATGATGAACAATTTTACAGTACGACGAATCATACCGGGTAACCGAGTCGAAGAATGCATACCAAATAATGACTACTAACAACGATATACGTCATTTTTACAATCACAGTATCTAGTAATCACAGGGAATATTTCATCACTCAACCGACGTTGTCTCTCTCTTTTATCACATAAGCCCCAAGGTCGCAACCAAGGGTCACGGAAGTATCCACATGGGAATACCCCGGAACATAGGCGCCCAATTCGGGTCTTACCCCCTAACACATTTCCACACGGGTACCATACAGGTTTTATCCCCAACACATCGGCCCATTTATAACATTTTTAGAGAAAGACAAACGTCGGCATTTATCAGAATGGCACATACGCACATACGGTATAACATTAATATTAGAAAATTCTCGAGCAAGATTTCACTTGCCTGTGATCCGATAGTAGGTGCTTTGTGATAACGGAGTCCCCACGCCCGCTCGAGCTTAACCTAGCCATGTAATATCCGATTAACACCTCGTACGGATTATGATGAATAAAACTAGTCTCCCTTTCCTAATCGGATTCCTAGTGTAGTTTTAATTGTCGATATAAGTATCGTTTCTAAGTTTTTAAGTATTGTGTACCATTATCCCGTTCAATCCTATAATTAACATTAGGTATATCGATTTACTCAAGAAGATAATCCAATCATTCTTCGGTTGTCAACGAATTATTATGGCGTAATCGAATCTCATGCTTTCTAATTTAATTCTATATTCCGAATACTACAATCGACGGATTCTATTGCACAATTAACTTTGGTGGTTTGATATCCAATATTGATTATACTATCGAATTGTTTTCCTTAGTTTGCTAAGTGTCAAAAATCACAAGGTAAGGGTGGCTACGAACAATGGAACATACGGTGATGGATTACTACGAATTTTCCCACAATTGATTCGTCAAATTTTACATTCCTAGCGATGATTTGAAGTGAAATTTCGTATGATAAATATGATTTGCATGAAACGAAACATATGAGCAACGATAATTCCGGTTACTACAATCCCATCCGACAAGATTGTCTACGAAGTTTAGCAAAATCTACCCAATACCCGCAATCTAATAAGTATAAATAAGAAAACATCGAAGATATAACTCCAGGGATTGGTGGCTTACCTTATTGGAATAAGAATAATGAAGATAGTTGATGGATTCACAAGAACTACGAGGAGAACGAGAAGTGACTTGAACGACTTGGATAATCTTCACCGGAGCTCAAGAATCCACCTCCTCAATGTTAATTCAAGTGTATAAGAGGCTTAAGAACCGGGTATAGGGCTAGGAATTTCTCCAAGGGTGATAGCTTATAATGTTGGGTCGTGCAAATGAAGAAGGGAATTGCCATTTTATAAAACTTGGTTTTGGTAACGTACGTTAATGATAAGAGTGTTACGTACGTAAGGTGTATTACGACGTAATGGTAATGACAACGTACGTAAAGAACTCACTGCCCGAAATGTGCCCAAGTGTTACGTACGTTAAATTTGGGACATAACATACGTAACGAATAGTTGACTCGTTTGTACTCTAGCCCGCCGAAAGTAGCTCTGTCCGTGTCAAAAGAAAGATTCTGGTCGGGAGACCGACCCACCCGTTATGTACGTAATATAGCTACCCTATGTAGGTCACAAGTCATCCAGGAACAAGTCTAGAGGGGGGGGTGAATAGACTTGTTGAAACTCTTGAACTCTTTTTCACGAAGAGTGAGTTTCTTCAGCTGATAGTCAAACAAATGACTTGGAGTCGTTTGTTCTTGGATATGTGCGGAAGTCAGCTGATGACGAATAGAAATCAACTCAATGAAACACTTAACAATGTATGTAGCAGTTTAAAGTATGATGCAGTAAAACAGTAAATAACACAGGCAATTATAGTGGTCTCAGAGGTGGGGTAATCCTCTACTAATCCACTTTTCTCCAATCCAGTTGGAGATGAATTCACTATAATTTTCAACCAGTGATAAATATTACAGTGATTCAAACCACACTACAACAGCTTCCAACCAGTGGAAATCCGTGCCGTTGTACACACACTTGACTGCCTTGCACCTCTTGATCCTCGATCCTTGGATGCCTTTACAGTCTCTTACTTCAACCAGTGAAGTACCCCGTACTCAAGATTATAGACAAGAGTGTTTGTCTTCTCCAACTTAAGAGCTTCCTTAAGTATGAACTTTTAGATCTGCTCTTTTCACGATGCTATTTGATTGCTTGAGATTGCTTGATTGCTTTGATCGCTAGAATGTATGTTCGCACCGGTAGTTGCTCAGTTTCAAATCTCTGGATATATATAGGTCAGATCTCTGAGCTTCTTCCTTGTAGCCGTTGCAAATCTTTGAACAAATCCGTCCGTTGGAGGGAGACTTCATTGTTTATTCTTTCTGAACGTTGCAAGGCTGGATTCCCATTATTTTATTTTATCTTCCGACCGTTGTGAGGACTTCTGCATGTGAGCGCCGAATCTTTTGAATATAAAAGGATTAAAGTCTTCACGGTGGGTCAGGATGATTTAATTAAATCATATCTCTTGCGGGAATCACTCCAATTTGTCTCTTCACGTTGCATGTGAGCTTTCCGTAATATTTGACTTTTCAAAGCATGCTGACGTGGACTTGGAGTAGTAGGCTGTAGTCGAGTAGGCTGATGTGCAGCTTACATCTCTGCAGGTAGGTCCTCTCGGCTTGTTCACTGTTTGTGACTTGTCTGGTCAGGTGACTTCCCTGAGGTTCCTCGGCTGCAGTCTGGTCAAACTTCTTTGATAAATTTAGTTGACCAGAGCTACTCTGATTGGAGTCGGCTGCTCCTCTCTGATGGACTAGGCTGTACTTAGTACTTAGCCGTTTTTCAGCCTAACTAACTTTTGGCCTACAGAAGACACTCATTTGGTTCTTCTTTACATTTTGCCAAGTTTTATACTTAACATATTTTGGCCTATGGAAGATACTCATTTGGTTCTTCCTTACATTTTGCCAAGTAATAAACATTTGATTTTAAATTAATGACATCATCAAAATCTAACAACTATTCCTAACAAATTCCCCCTATTTTGATGATGGCAAAACTAAGTAAGAAATCAAATGACCAAGTCTGCACTTAAGTGCGAGACAAAAGCGAAATCGATCTAATATTGAGACAATGAAATTGTCATTCAACAGATCGTTTATAAGATTTTCGACTTATCATTGAAATTTTACAAGAATGTTTTAAGTACGAAAATAAAATTACAAGTAAGAGAAATAACTAAAAGGTCATCCGCCTCTTCCTCTGCCTCTTGAGTAGTGCTTGTGAGCTTGAATGGTTTGGCTCCGATGGGTCTTATCTTTACTGGAGCAAGACCATATTTTCTCTTCACCACAAGTGCTGCGAAATCCTGTTCTTGCTGAGATCTGAATCTGTTCTCAAGACACACTAGCTTGATTTCCCTCTGAAGTGCTAACTCATCAAGTTCACCGTCCATACGGGTCGGTGCTTCCTCTGCTCTGAAAGGAGGGATCATAGGATAGGCATTTTGCTCTTTAGCGTGCTTCTTCAGAACAGCCCAAAGCTTCGGATGGATTTCTTCCATGAAGTTTATGAAAATTTCTTGTGGGGAGAGTTTGTCATCATGGAGTAGTTCCCAGACATAATAGTCTCTGATGAATCTCTTCTTAGCAGCTCCCCACATCTCAAGAGCTTCAAATGGAATGAAATCCTCAACAAACCATAGCTCCAACCCTTCCCATTCTAGGGTAGGTCCAAAGCCGCCTCTAGTTCTTCTTTTCTTCCCTTCAGGCTGGTCAGCCTGGACATCTCGATCTACAGCTTCCTTTCTCTTTAGACTGGAGGGTCCTTCAATCTGAGGGACATCCTGCTTCTTCTTGCTTCTGATTTCTCTCTCTTCCCCCTGAATCCTCTCTTCCCCCTTTTTGCCAGCATCAACCAGGGTAGTCAACTGCTGTTCCATGCGGCTCATCCAATCAGACATGCCAAAAGGCATTCTGTTGTTGGTAGGGGGAGGAGGCTGAGGGATCTCTCTCTGAAGAAGGGTGTCAATCTTGGCATTTATTGTCTAAAGGTCAGGAGTGACCTGAGTTGATAGCAGCTCCCCAATGGTGTCTCTGACAATTTGCTTGATCAGCTCAGTCATGGTAGGAGATAACTGAGCTGATGGAGAGTGCTCTCCTGATCCTTCTGCAAGGGAGCCACTAGACTGCAGGCTCCTGGCTGCAGCAGGTAAGTCAGATTGGGTTTTCTCCGGGGTCCCCGACTGAGTCTTCGCCACTCTGCGTCTAGGCTGGTGTACCTGGCAGGTACATCAATCCTAACTGCAGCTTCGTGAGTAGGCTCCGGTTCCGGCTCTTGATCTGGCTCCTTGTCCCCTTCTCTCTCTTCCTCTTTCCCTTCTTCTCCTCCAGATTTTTCTTTTTCTTCTTCCTTTTCTTTTTCATTTTCTTTTTCCTTCTCTGCTCCTGCTTCTCCTCCATCATCATTATCATCATCATCATCATCATCATTCTGATCATCATCCTTCTTCTTCTCTTCTCCTTCATCTTCATCCTCCTTTTCACCTTCATCTTTTTCCTGATCTACTTCCTCTCCTTCTTCTTCATCTCCTTCATCAGCCACTTCTTCTGTCTTCTCAATCTCCTCTGGCTGTTTTTCAACTGGTATATTTTCTTCAGATTCTTTCTCTTCTTCATCCTCTTCATCCACCAAATCAATAATTTCATTGTCTCCATTAACTTCTTCAATCCTAATCTCCTTTTCTACTTCCTCTTCCTCCTCCTCTCCAAAAACACCATCAAAAATACTGAGCATAATAGAATGGATAAAGTGGTCCATGTTTGTTTTAAAATGTGACATGAACCATTTATCCTGGAGGACTAAAACCAAGTCTGATTCTTTACAAAATTCAATCAGAACTTCCTCAGTGGCTTGGGGATATTCCCAACCACTAGTTACAATAAAGGTTTGAAGATTAGTGAAAGGCATGGTTTTGAAAGATTTCCACTCTTTAAAAATTTGTACAAAAGAGTGTTTTTCTGCTTGTGGTTTAACAAGCTGAAGTTCTTCAATGGAAAGATTGAAGGTATTATTATCTAATAGGTTAAAAGTGTAATCTGCTTCAGGAATAGAGATAATAAGACCTGCTTCCTCTTCTTCGGATATGTAAGCTGGAGGTGTGATAACAGGTACAATCCGAGTTTCAGATTCGTGCAGCAGTCCGATGGATTGGTGATTGGGTGATGGTGGCGTGATGCTCAGACTGCTCTCCCTCGCTGAACTGCAGCTTCCTTGGCCTCTTGGGAGAGGGTTCAGGTGATGACTGTAGGTTAGAGGGTCCTTCTGGGGCTGGCCCCCGTCGCTTGAATCTGATAGCAATTGGTGTATCGTCAGACTCATTCCCGGACTCATTGCGATTCGATCTCAGCTGCAGGTCTGTCCGATTCCTCTGATAAATCGTATCTTGGGTAATAGCTTGAGTCTGGAAAATCCTTCAACAACTGGGCTGCTCTCCCAGCGCCTCCAACTTTCTTCTTGTCATGGTCCATGTGACCTAGCCTCTTGTTTGGGTGGAAAGGGTCAATGTTTCCCTTAGCCACTCCGGTTTTCTCCAAAAACCAACTAAGATGCGTTCCGAACGCCAACTTAGTTTTGAACTTCTTTTCATCGTCGAGCCACTCGACCTTGTTCACTTCGCGCACAAGTTGCCTGAAAATATAGTCCGCCCAATCGACTTCCTCCTCCTGAATCAACGCACCCAACACCATAAATTTCGAAGATGACAGTTGGTCATAGCTGCCTGCCATCCCCATGACTATCTTGTTGGTGATGTCTAAAGCAACTCGATAAATCTTTTTCAACTCATTCCTCTTTGCTGTAAACTTCAATTTCTCTGGGATATTTTCGACTTTGATCGTTTTCCAGGTTTCGGCGGGTGATTGTTTCAGGGCTTCGACCGCCAAACCACGATGTTTCATCCCGAATACAGAACGAATCTTCTCTCGATCTATGGTGACTGGAACTCCGCCGACTGAGCTGTTAATCCCGTGTTGGATCAGATAGGCATTGCGATAGAATTCAACGACATCTTCCTTGAAGAGATGTTGCGGGTTGATGTCGAGAAACGGGTAGATTCCATTCAGCTTCATCGCCCGGATCAAATTGAGCATATCGAAGTCCTCTAGATTTGCTTCTAATAAACCTTCGAAGTCGACGACCATGGAGAAGATGACCTGGTCCTTCACCGCCTTCATGTTCACTCCTTCAAAAGATGCCATTTCTGCAAAAAGGTTTTTAGGATTTTTAGTATATATTTTTTCTTTGTAAATTCTAGGGTTTCTGTAAGCGTAAAGAGTAAAGTGAAAGGTTTTCTTTCCTTATAAAGAAGATGAAAAGACGTTTGTATTAGTTTATTATATATTTGAACGGTGGTACGCCTTTTGATATTCTTTTGAATTTCAAATTTGAATCGGTGGCCCAATTTAAATTTCGACGGTTGATTCTGATTGGCCATCGTAGAGGTTAATTAAATAGGCGTTTGACGCGTGTATTTAAAATTGCCACTTGGCTTATAAAAATGTATTTTTAAATGCCATTTCGTTAGCCAAAATAATATTATAAATGTGGCAGATAATAACAAAAAATAGAAATCAGTTTAGAGAACTTAGCTGGTTTGTTTCGTTGATTGTTGACCACTCTGCAACAGGTGAGTTTGACTTCTCGCCTGGTATTCTGTACAGCTAAGTTGCTTCGTATGGCCTTCGTCTTCTCGCCTGCATCAGCTTAGGCTGATTCTGAGGGTCCGTCCTTCCTTTAACTTGCTTCAGAACTAGATTCCCAATCTAGTAATCCAAGGTCTCTGCTCAGCTCTAGGAATCTTTCTTCTGGCAATGGTTTAGTGAAAATGTCAGCTATTTGGTAGTCTGTGCTGACTCTTTAAACTCTAACCCTTTTGTTAAGCACATGGTCTCTAATGAAATGGTGCTTAACGTCAATGTGCTTTGTCCTTGAGTGCAAAACCGGATTGTTGGTTATTGCAATAGCACTATTGTTGTCACACCAAATAGGAACTTCGTTGGCAATAATATTATAGTCCCTTAAGCGTTGTTATGCGATCCATAGAATGCATGCATGACTACTGCTGACTAGGTATTCTGACTCTGTAGTGGAGATAGAGTTAGAAACCTGCTTCTTGCTAAACCAAGATATCAGTCTGGTTCCTAGGAATTGACACGTTCCACTAGTGCTCTTCCTGTTAATTTTGCATCCTGCGAAATCCGCATCTGAGTATCCTGATAGCTCGAAGTTGTCATCCTTGGGATACCATAGGCCAACATTAATTGTAGACTTTAGGTACTTAATTATTCTCTTGGCTGCATCTAGGTGTGATTGCTTCGGCTTGGACTGGAATATTGCACAAACTCCAACGGCATATGATATGTCCGGCACCTTGCGGTGAGGTACGTAAGAGATCCGATGAGTCCTCTGTAATGGGTTGAGTCCATGATATGCACGCCTGCGCATCGGTGAGTACTTGTGCTCATTGGAATTCTTGCGGGCTTGGCTGATTCCATTCCATATCTCTTGATAAGATCTCTGGTATACTTTGCTTGGTTGATGAAAATTCCTTTTTCCATCTGCTTAACTTGTAATCCGAGAAAGAAGTTAAGCTTTCCCATCATACTCATCTCAAATTCTCCTTGCATGAGGTTGGAGAATTTCTATAGTTCTGGATTGGTTGACCCGAATATGATATCATCCACATAAATCGGACTATTAATATGTGGCCTTCGTGCTCCACTCTAAATAGGGTCTTGTCCACTTTCCCTTTGCAAAATCCATTTTTCTCAAGAAACACACAGACAGTGTTTCATACCACGCTCTCGGTGCTTGCTTGAGTCCATACGAGTCTTCAATGACTTATAGACTTTGTCTCCTTTGACAAAACACAGGGGTTGCTCTACATAGACTTCTTCTTCTAGGATTCCGTTCGAAACGCACTTTTACATCCATCTGGTAGACTTCAAAGTCCTTGAATGCAGCATATGCGAGGAATAGTCGATGGCTTCTAATCTTGCAACAGTGCATAAGTTTCATCAAAATCTATTCCCTCACACTGTGCATAACCTTTTGCTACGAGTCGGCTTTATTCCTAACAACAGCTCCGTCTTCATCACTCTTGTTTTTATACACCCATTTGGTGCCAATAACTTTCTTGTGATCAGTGCATGCATTAGTTCCCAAACTTTGTTTCTTTCCATCTGCTCCAATTCCTCTTGCATGGCATTAATCCATGAATAATCTTCCAAGGCTTGTTCTGTAGTCTTGGGTTCAATTTGCGACATGAAACATGAGAACATCGCCATTCCTGCTGGTAGAGTTGACTGTCTTGTCTTGACTCCATCAGTCAACTTTCCGATAATTTGCTGAATTGGATGATCCTTGAGCCATTTGGGAATCTCGTCCTCTTCTGGGTTTGTTCCCCCTGTTGGATTGCTCTGGTGGTTATCTGCATCAGCTGGGCTCTGGTCTGCAACTGGATCAGCTACCGCCTTGTCATCTGCAGCTTGGTTCTGAACTGCAGATGAGTCTTTGTCAGCTCCGGCTGGGTCTTCTTCCGCAGCAACTGGATCAGATAGGTTTGGTGATCCTGTCTGATCTGCAGTTGGGTCTTCGTCAGCTGCAGTTGGGTCATCAGGCTGATCTGCAGGTGAGTCCACCATTCCAGTGTCATGTATAATGACTTCTTCAAGGGTTGCTGATTTGAGCTTGTTCTCAATTTGCTCAAGTTGCTTCCTGTACTCAACGGTAGATTCATCAAAAACAACATGGGGTGTTTCTTCCACAACTAAGGTTCTTTTATTAAAAACTCTATATGCCTTTCTTCTTTGGGAATATCCCATAAATAGACCATCATCAGTTTTAGCATCAAAGGCATTTAGCTGTGTTTTACCGTTGTTGTGGATGAAACACTTACAACCAAAAACATGAAAGTAAGCAACAGTAGGAGTTCTATTATTTCAAACCTCATAGGGAGTTTTGTCATGTCTCCCTACTATCATACTCTGATTCGGGTGTGGCAGTCGTGTTGGCGGCTTCACCCAGAACCTTTTTGGGTAGGTCCGCTTCGCAATCATGGACCTTCTTTGCTTCCTTTAGAGTTCGTTCCTTCTTTCGGCAACACTATTCTGTGGGCGTCTGGCCGCGCAGAGCTCATCTTTGGATCCCATTCGATCATTGAAATCGATTATCGCCTTGTTGAGAAACTCTCCTCCTCTATCGATCGATCTTGATTATGGAGAGGGATTTCTCATTCGATCCTTCTCGGCTCGAGTAACTTGGTGAGGTTTCACTTTTCTTGTATAGAAAAATGATCCAAGTGTACCTTGAATAATCATCTACTATTACAAGTGCATGCTTTCGGCCGCTCAAAGTCCTTGGCTTGATAGGACCAAATAGATCCATGTGGAGTAGATCTAAGATCCTTGTTGTGAGCGTTGTAGGCTGAACTGGCTTGAACGATGCTTTAGTCTGCTTTCCCTTCTGACAAGCATCACACAGTGCTTCCTTCTTGAATACTTCATTTGGAAGTCCTCTGACCAGCTTCTGAGAGCTAATCTTGTTGATGGCTTTGAAGTTCAGGTGACATAGTCTTTTGTGCCACAACCATCCATTCTCAGCTACAGTTTTGGATAGAAAACAGGAGTTAGGTGTTCCTGTGTTCCAATCAATCATGTATACATCTCTTCTTCGGAAACCTTGTAGCTTTATTTCTCCAGATAAGATGTCTATCACCATACACTTCAAGATGGTGAAGACTATGAGATTCTTCTCGTCACAGAACTGGTTGATGCTCAGGAGGTTGTATTTGAGCCCTTTGACATAATGAACTTTGGATATTACAATGTTTCCTCGGTGCAGCTCTCCAAAGCCTTTTGTCTGTCCTCTAGAGCTATCTCCAAAGGTTACATCGGGACCTCTTTCTTTGATGTATTTGGTCAGCATCTTCTTGTTCCCGGTCATATGCCTCGAGCATCCAGAGTCTACAAACCATTCTTCACCTCCAAAATTTGAGCTTGAGGAGATGTGGTTGTAGTCCTTCCACCTTTTCTGCAATTAAATAAGCAGAGATTTAGGTACCCAAATTTGTGTGGGTCCTTTGGGGTTAGTTGGTTTCCTGGAGAATTGATTTCTCCTTGGATTATAGGTATTATTATTATAACCCTTATAAGGTGTCTGTGGTCGAGGTCTAAATCTCCTGGTTGGATTGTATACCGGATATTCCTCAAAATTTTGATAGTGTGGGCCATTTCTAAATCTAGGCTGAGACCATTTATTAAACCTTTGTGGTCTCCACACTTGTTCATTTTGGTAATTAGGATAACCTTGAGGTTTCCATCTGCCCCTCCCATTATGAAATCTATTTTTGGGGAGTTGTTGGTAATAGTGGGCATGTTATGCAGGTTCTTTGCTTTTGCACAGGCCTTTGCCTGAGTCGTCTGTCTAGGTGGTTGTGCAGTGTAACTTTGCTGCGGCTGAGCGTTTGACTTGGTTGTTGCCTGTTTTTGAATATCGGTTTATATACGAGCTCGTGATCGAGACTATTGTTTCTCCCTTGATAAACTTGGTTTCAGAACTAGAGGGAGTGTGAGAATCATATCCAAGGCCTGATTTGGTATATAATGACCTTTTATAAGTACACAATTCGCCCAGAGTTGAAGACGCCTTCAGGGAGGTTATTTTCTGCGCCTGAGTTTTATTTATCTGTGCCATCTTAGTAAACTCAGCTTTGGCATGAGCGAGTGCAGCTGATTTTTCTTTAAGTAAAATATTTAGCCGGTCTATCTCAGCTGTATTGACACTTGCACAGTTTTAAAGTCGATTGTAGTTGTCTCAACCTTATTTAAATCTAGGCGAGTTTTTGAAATCATTTTTCATTTTTATTCTCATCTTGCAGTGAGTCTTCTCTCTTGTCTGACTTGGTGTGCAGATTTAAGTGTTTCAAAATCTTTGAACAACTGATTTACCGATTCATGTAAATACATATCTTGTGACATGGCTGAGCTATTATTTGAACCGATAGGTTTAGAAGTTACCTCTTCATCAGCTAAGTTTGCCATCAGGCAATCATACTCCTCGTCTTCATCAGAAAAGAAACCGCCGCTTGATTCGACATGCTCCTGGTCTTCTCCGATGAGAGCTTTTCTTCTGTCTTCCTTTCTGCCCACCTCCTTCTTGGTTTCGTCCTTCTTGAGCTCAGGACAATCCATTTGGATGTGTCCTATTTTGTGACAGTTGTGGCATTCAACTTTCCGACTTCCGGTATACAGTTCCTTCTTGGATTCTCCTTGTAGTTTTCTTATACTTGGAGTAGTTCTTTCAAATTGCTGAACCTTTGCATTATGAAAGCCATTTCTTCCTCAAAATCTAGTGGATTTGGAGGTTTCACATCGAATAGGCTCTTAGCGAGGACTCAGTGCAAATGCGATTCCCTTCTCTGCAGCTCGATTGAGGATGAGCTTGGAAGCTCGAACTCATAAGCCTTTAGATCGGAGAAACGACTCCTGAATCTTTATCTTATTCAGTCTTTGGACTCTCTCATAGCTCTGACCTTCATGCTCCATTCGGGATTTAGAGATCTGAGGACCTTTAGTGCCATTTCCCTGTTGCCATAGGTTTTGCCCAGGGAGTTGATCTCATTGATAATTTCAGTGAACCTTGTGTCCACTTGATCTATAGATTCACCATTCTTCATTTTAAAGTTGTCAAATTTTTGGATAGCAATTGAAAACTTGTTTTCCTTGATCAGCTCCGTTCCTTCACACATTAGAGCTAATGTGTCCCAAATTTCTTTGGCATTCTTACAGTTTTTGATCTTGACCATGGTGGATTTGTCAAGAGTTTGGTATAACACATCTCTGGCCCTATTGTCAAGATTGGCCAGCTTTCTTTCTTCGGGGGTCAGCTCCGTTCTCTTCTTAGGAATCTTTTCGGGCCTCCCAATTGCGATTTCCTTGGCTGTGTTGTCCTTCTCAAAAATGAATGGACCGTCTTCAATGATGCACCACATGTCGTCGTGAATTGAAGATAAGTGTGCCTGCATTCTTATCTTCCACAGATCATACTCGTCAACTGAAAAGACAGGGAGTCTAGAGTGCATGTGTTCCATTATAAAGTGAGAGTTAAGATGTATATATCTAATATAGATCTGGTTCGTGAAAAAAAATGAACCAACCTCTCCGATACCACTTGTAGGTCACAAGTCGTCCAGGAACAAGTCTAGAGGGGGGGTGAATAGACTTGTTGAAACTCTTGAACTCTTTTTCACGAAGAGTGAGTTTCTTGGTGATAGTCAAACAAATGACTTGGAGTCGTTTGTTCTTGGATATGTGCGGAAGTCGGTGATGACGAATAGAAATCAACTCAATGAAACACTTAACAATGTATGCGGCGGTTTAAAGTATGATGCGGTAAAGCGATAAATAACACGAGCAATTATAGTGGTCTCGGAGGTGGGGTAATCCTCTACTAATCCACTTTTCTCCAATCCAGATTGGAGATGAATTCACTATAATTTTCAACCATGATAAATATTACAGTGATTCAAACCACACTACAACGACTTCCAACCGGTGGAAATCCGTGCGTTGTACACACACTTGCCTTGCACCTCTTGATCCTCGATCCTTGGATGCCTTCTGATCTCTTACTTCAACCAGTGAAGTACCCCGTACTCAAGATTATAGACAAGAGTGTTTGTCTTCTCCAACTTAAGAGCTTCCTTAAGTATGAACTTTTAGATCTGCTCTTTTCACGATGCTATTTGATTGCTTGAGATTGCTTGATTGCTTTGATCGCTAGAATGTATGTTCGCACGGTAGTTGCTCGTTCAAATCTCTGGATATATATATGTCAGATATCTGAGCTTCTTCCTTGTAGCCGTTGCAAATCTTTGAACAAATCCGTCCGTTGGAGGGAGACTTCATTGTTTATTCTTTCTGAACGTTGCAAGGCTGGATTCCCATTATTTTATTTTATCTTCCGACCGTTGTGAGGACTTCTGCATGTGAGCGCCGAATCTTTTGAATATAAAAGGATTAAAGTCTTCACGGTGGGTCAGGATGATTTAATTAAATCATATCTCTTGCGGGAATCACTCCAATTTGTCTCTTCACGTTGCATGTGAGCTTTCCGTAATATTTGACTTTTCAAAGCATGCTGACGTGGACTTGGAGTAGTAGGCTGTAGTCGAGTAGGCTGATGTGCAGCTTACATCTCTGCAGGTAGGTCCTCTCGGCTTGTTCACTGTTTGTGACTTGTCTGGTCAGGTAACTTCCCTGAGGTTCCTCGGCTGCAGTCTGGTCAAACTTCTCTCATAAATTTAGTTGACCAGAGCTACTCTGATTGGAGTCGGCTGCTCCTCTCTGATGGACTAGGCTGTACTTAGTACTTAGCCGTTTTTCAGCCTAACTAACTTTTGGCCTACAGAAGACACTCATTTGGTTCTTCTTTACATTTTGCCAAGTTTTATACTTAACATATTTTGGCCTATGGAAGATACTCATTTGGTTCTTCCTTACATTTTGCCAAGTAATAAACATTTGATTTTAAATTAATGACATCATCAAAATCTAACAAGTATTCCTAACACCCTAACGTACGTAACAATCGAAATATAGCGTACGTTAGGCATGAGTTATAGCGCGCGTTAGACAGAACTCTAACGTGCGTTAGATATAAATTCTTTAGCCTCATACCACATTCTAACCATCTCGGGGTGACCACCCCTTCCACTCGTCAACAATTATCGGGGAACAAGACGTTGGCCACCGTCATATTCGCACCGACGATCGTCCCACGGCGTCAAGGCGTGTCACCCCCATTTCATTTACATCGTACAATTGTATAGCACTCAATGGAATACATAAATAGAAATGACGTCACATTACCAAACATTCACACAGTACAAAGTAATCAAGCATGGAATACCGGAGGTATTACATATCACCCCTCTTAAAAATAGTTTCGTCACGAAACTTAAGAAAATAACTCGGGATGACTCTCCTTCATGCTCGACTCGATTTCCCAAGTCGCTTCTTCCGTGCCGTGGTGCGACCACTGAATCTTCACGAGGGGTATGGCTTTATTTCTTAACATCCTCACACGCCGATCCAAAATGGCGGTCGGTATCTCTCTAAAGGTAGCGTCATCGGAAATTTCCACTTCTTCGAAATTGAGCTTGTGACTCGGGTCATAGACATACTTCCTTAACTGGGAGACGTGAAAAACGTTATGCACTCCATCCAGATGCGGCGGTAGAGCTAATCGATACGCGAGTTTCCCTACCCAGTCCAATATCTCAAACGGACCTATGAATCTCGGGCTTAACTTGCCCTTCTGGCCGAAACGCCGGATACCTCGCATAGGTGATACTTTGACCCAAACATGATCCCCGACCGTACATTATAACGGTCGTTGTCGGTTTTCGGCATAAGATTTCTGCCGGCTCTGTGCGGCTAGCATGTGTTTTCGAACGATAGAGATCTTCTTAATGGACTCCTGGATAAGATCCAACTCGGTAACCGCGGTGTCGGAGGCATCGTCCCAACATAACGGTGACTTGCATTTTCGCCCATACAGGGCCTCGAATGGTGCCATGCCTATGCTTGCATGCCAGCTGTTGTTGTACGAGAACTCCACTAATCCCAAATGTCTAGCCCAGTCCTTTCCCCAATCGAGCACGCATGCCCTCAACATATCTTCCAAGGTTTGAATCGTACGCTCGGTCTGTCCATCTGTCTGAGGATGATAAGCCGTGCTAAAGTGTATTTGGGTCCCCATAGCTTTATGGACGGCTTTCCAAAAATGAGACACATATCTGGTGTCCCTATCCGAAATGATGGATGAGGGAACACCATGTAGCCTTACGATCTCTCTGATGAAAATGACGGCCAGCTGCTCTGTCCCGATTGTCTCTTGAATAGAAATAAAATGTGCTGATTTTGTCAATCGATCAACAATGACCCAAATTGTATCCTTACCTCCCACCGCCGTAGGTAGCTTAGTGACAAAGTCCATTGATATGCTATCCCATTTCCACTCCGGGATGGGTAGGGTTGCATAATTTCGGCTGGTCTGCGGTGTTCAATTTTCACTTGTTGGCACGTCATATATCGGGCGACAAACCTAGCAATTTCCCATTTCATATTCTTCCACCAAAAACTCTGTCGCAAATCTTTGTACATCTTGCTTGCTCCGGGATGAATAGAATAGGGAGTGGAGTGCGCCTCCTTCAGTATAGTTTGCTTCAGCCCGTCATTCGGTGGAATACATATCCTGTTCTTGAACCTCACCAAATCACCCTGAATCTTATAGTCGGGAACATTTCCTTCCTCGATTCTTGCACCGATCGCACGTAATTCAGGATCTTCCATCTGTGCTAGACGTATCTCATCTAGTAAGGACGAAAGTATATTGATTGAGCATAATTGTCCTTGCCTACGTTGTACCCATACTTCGGTGTTGCTTCTCCTGATATCTTGCTGCAGTTTGGGCTGAACTGTTATGCTGGATACCATTACCTCTTGTGTAGTTTTCCGACTAAGAGCATCAGCTACCACGTTGGATTTTCCGGGATGATAGGAGATTTCCACATCGTAGTCCTTGATTAGCTCCAATCAACGCCTCTGTCTCATGTTTAATTCTCTCTGCGTGAAGATATATTTCAAACTCTTATGATCCGTGAAAACTTTGCAAGTAACTCCGTAAAGATAGTGCCTCCAAATCTTGAGGGCATGCACCACCGCGGATAGCTCCAAGTCATTTGTCGGGTAATTTACTTCGTACGGCTTCAGTTGTCGGGATGCGTACGCAACGACTCTGCCATTCTGCATGAAGACACACCCTAGTCTATGCTTGGACGGCATTCTGCATCTGGTCCCGAAATCGGTCAACCGCCATACGATATTTCTCAGTCTCCTTCTTCTCCAGCTCAAGCTCATGGCTCGCCCGCTTGGCCGCCTCCAGGGAGTCCTTCTCCATCGCCGCGATCTTGTCAACAAACTCGGCGTTCTCTTTCCGAGCCGCCTCGAGATCCTCCTGCAGGCGAATAGTGGAGGGCCGCCCCTCAAACTCCTGAGCAGCCTGGACGGCCATGGTCGCCGTCTGAAGAGAAAGGGCAAGAACAGCGTGCATCGAACTCGACGATCGCTGCCGAGCGATCGCATCCAGATCAGTCGTCCATGCCTTCGGGCAGCGTATGTACCTTGCTAACATATGGAGGAATGTCGCAGGAATGGCGAGGAGATTGGCTCGCTAGGAAATCTACGACCATCGGCGGGCAAGATGGATCTGCGCGGCGGATCCTGCATCAAAACAACTAAGTTAATACAACTCCTACGCAGATGCAATTTTCAACACAAAAATGCTATCTACCTCTCAACCTTCTCGGGATCCCGAACGAAAAACGGTTTCCCTCGAGGGGTCTCAGCATCCGCGATCGCCATCTCCCGCATAAAAGCCGCAGAGGGCGGCTCGCTCTCCGGAGCAACGATGGTGATCGGAGGCGCGGCGATCGGCACTTCATCGCCCGGGGCAGGAATCGAAGTTTCTTCCGACCTCGGCCTCTTGCGATTGGCTCGAAGCCCCTCCTCCGGAATTTCCTCCTCAACCACGACCGGCTCCACGCGAGGCTCCGGCTCCACGCGAGGCTCCGCCTCCGGAACTATAGGCAACGCGACGGGAGGGGCCCGAGTCGACCTCTTATGGCGAAGACGGCCTAGAACTCCTGGGTTCGACATGGCGATCTCCGTCGGAGGCTCCAAAAAGCGAGGAAAGCGAACCTCTGCAGTTAAGGCAATCGATCAACAATCAGATACGGTCCTCAAATAAGGCGATCGCCTAGTAAGTGAAGGTCGCAGGAACTCATACCTGGCACCGCGAGATGTCTCGGGAAACGGAATAGTCGAGCCGACAACCAACGACTCTCCTTATTGATCCGATTGGCATCAAGTTCGTCGTCCGACAAGCTCCTTATCCGCTCCCAGACAACGAGAAAGTCGAAAAGCAGCTCCTCGATCGCCGGAATGTGAAAACCTGCAAAACCGAGATCAAATTAGATCAGTCCAAAACGCATCCAAATGAAGGGAGAGTCTAAACCCTTACTGGGATTCCTCTCCCGAAATTCAGTGGGGATCTCCAGCTCGCCCGTGGGATTGTCGCTCGCCGAAGCTCTCCACTTGCCGGCGACCCAGAACCACTTCGTCTGATCGCCCCGTATCTTATTCGGGACTCCATGAATCACCCGACCAGATCGGCCTTGAATATGGTAACCGCCGACCAACCCTCTATGAGCCGTCAGTTTAAACAAATGGTTCATCTCCAACGGCGATGGGAGACGGTACAGGCGGTGACCGCCGAAAAGGGTGAGGGTGCAGATAATTTGGAGCCAGGCGTTCGGCGTCAGCTGAAGTGGCGCCACATTCCAAGCGGCCAACAGATGGGAGACCGCAAAGGATAGAGGGAAGCGCAGCCCGGCCTCCATAACGGCCTCACTCACTGCGACCATACCCATCGGAGGCTGGTCGGCTCGTTCATTCTCCGCCGGCGCGAACATGTCCACATCGGAAGGAACATGAAATCTTGTCCTCCAGACGGCCAGGTCTCTCCTGGTCGTCGAACTCCGTATTTGGCCGAGCGACCACAACGATCGCTGCGCAGCACGGTACTGCGACCGCTTGGGAAGCACATAGGGATAGGCGACCGAGTATCCCCGAAAATCGAATCTCGGAGTAGGACCGGCGAATCTCTCCATTATCTCAGCGAAAGCCCTATAGGCCCGACCGAAAATGCTATGTTGCTCCCAGTAAGCCCTGATCGCCAGATCTCTCTCGATCTGCGATCGTCTCTCCTCAGCAGCCGACTCCTTAGCAACATCGGCCTCATTGAATAAAGCCTCGACTTCACTGGTCGATTCCGCCCGAATAGCTTCACCGCCGTCTCGGTGGAAGACGGAAGAAGTTTCTCCTGACAATCGATGTCCCGTGGCGTAATCGTTCCCGCTCCAAATGATGATGAGGTTCCGGCCATTTTCAGAAACAGAAAAGGAGAAAAGGATTTTTCTTACCCTAAAGTGAAATCGAACGACGATCGGCACTGCGATCTTCAGAAAATTCGGCAGCAAGTCCTTCCTCCAAAAAGTACGCGTGAGTAAAAACTGCAGCACCGCGCCCCTTTTATAGGAGAAGGCAGGGACTCGTTTGCAATAAGGGGAAACCTCAGGGGTCGGATCTCAAACGACGCATTAATTGACCCCCTCGAGACCTGCGTACGCGTCTTTTCAAGGACGCGTCAGCCGAGGAGTCATTAATGACCGTTGGCGTCCTCCAATAGAAGCCCGACACGTGCGCGGAGACTTTTCAACGCCCATTGTTTTTTCCCGCGCAGTTCAGCGGCCAACCAGGTCGTCCGAACCCAGAGTATATCAGCTCAAAGACGATCGCCAGTTCAGTTAAACACGAAGTCGCTCGTCAAAAGTTCAGCGATCGCCAAGAGAGCCACCTCACCCCACGTTTCCAACGTATGAGCGAGCTGGGGGGCAATTGTTGTGTCACGATTTATTCATCCCGACAGGCGATCGACTATAAGGCCGAGCGACCAAGTCAACATCAGTCAAACTATGGCTAGCTCGCCATGTCGAAGATATCAGACCACTATCAGATGCCTGGCGATCGACTCCCAAGGCGATCGCCCTTTGGCAGCTGGCGATCTACTCTAGTGACCGGCTAAGGGCAATCGACCTACGCCCCGAGCAGAGACGATCGCCCGTCAAAACCATCAAGAACTGGATCTCGAAGCACCCACGTGCAGATCCACCAAAGGCGCCGATAAGATCTTCGCTAGCGATAAGATCTTTGTCGATAGACAAGACCTTTGACCACACTGTCACCTACCTCACCTACCGGATGCGCGCCGAAAGTTGTCGGTGGGACCACCCGTGTCGAACTCAGACGCGTGTAAGCTCCCATTGGACCGCATAGTTGATCGCCAAGAACTCCTGCAGACTTTGAGGGACAGCCCATGTGCTAAAAGACGATCGCCCGATTATTATAATACGAAAAGGCGATCGCCGGCGGATCCAAGCCCTATAAATAGAGAACCTCCTCCTACCGGAAAAAGGTTCCCAATTCACTCAACCTACGGTTCGAAATTCATTCCACCAACGGTTCGAATTCATTCGACTTACGCCGAACTCATTCTCTCACATTCCGATACATTCACGGAAATACCAAGAACATACATATCATCAAGCTCCGGCTATCTCACCTAATCCATCTCGTGACTTCTCTCTCTAAATCTCTCGTCCGTAAGACGATCGATGTAAGCAGTAAGTCTCCACTAGACAGATTCCAAGGGATTCATAAGCCCAGGAGCCCAAGCATCCAGCTAAATACTCGCCGTGAGAGACGGTCGATCTCTCACCGCCGCGACTGTTCATCTCCTTTGTTACAAGAACTCACAGAGCATCAAATCTGGTTCTTCTGGCAATCTACACGCTCACTAGCTAAGATAACAAGAATCGTTACACTCATTGTAATTGTATTCTTACATTAGTACTTGTATCCCCGAATATTGGTATTAATAATATCTCGCGAGAGCATTCAAGCCCGGGACTAACAACCCCGGCAAATCTTGTGTTATTTATCTTTCTCACGGAAGTGCTCTTGCATTTGTTTGCTATCCCATCCATTCCAGCAATATCTATCTCCGGATAATATTTTGGGTAGCAACATTCCTTTAATTACATTTTGCTTCAGTTGAGAGATCATCGGGTCACTCCACTGTTTCCCTTTGATGTCATCAACCAAGTTCGAAGTAATTTCGAGAGTGCACAACTGTCCTTGTACTCGTTGAAGCCAAACTTCTATTCCTTGCTCGATTAAATCCTGCCGGATCTTCGTCTGAGGAGTAAGAACCTCAAGCATCTGGAGCGATGCCGATTTGCGGCTCAAAGCATCCGCGACAACATTGCATTTTCCTGGGTGGTAAAGAATTTCTAAATTGTAATCCTTTATCAACTCTAACCAACGTCTCTGTCTGATATTCATCTACTTCTGACTAAAAATGTATTTCGGGCTCTTGTGATCGGTATAAATCCGACACGGAGAACCATACAAATAGTGTCGCCAAATCTTGAGTGCGAAGACAATTGCGGACAACTCCAAATCGTGAGTAGGATAGTTCATCTCATACGGATTCAGTTTTCGTGACGCAAAATCTATCGTCTTATAAGCTCACAGCCAAGACCTTGACCCGAAGTGTCACTATAAACCGCAAATCCCTCACTACCATGTGGTAAAGCTAGAATCGGCGCTGAAGTCAAACGTCTCTTCAGCTCATCAATGCTCTGTTGTCTCTCATCCGCACAAACAAACTTTTCTGTCTTCTGGAGTAACTTCGTAAGCAGCCGAGCGTGTTTCGAGAACCCCTCGACAAACCGACGGTAATACCCAGCAAGGCCCAGAAAGCTACGAACTTCCTTAACATTTTTAGGCGGTGCCCAATCAAGCACTGCCTCAATCTTCTATGGGTCTACACGAACCCCTTAGGCCGAGATCACGTGGCCGAGAAACATAACTTCTTCCAACCAGAACTCACATTTCGAGAATTTTGCATAGAGGTGCTCGGTTCTCAAAATATCTAGTACCAAACGCAAGTGTCGGGCATGTTCCTCTTTATCTCGAGAGTAGATCAAAATGTCGTCAATAAAGACGACTATACACCTATCGAGGTACTCGATGAATATCTTGTTCATTAACTGCATGAATACTGCATGTGCATTAGTCAATCTAAAAGGCATAGCTAAAAATTCATAATGCCCGTATCTCGTCCGAAATGCATTCTTCGGAACGTCGGACTCTCTCACCCTAAGTTGATAGTACCCTGATCTCAAATCAATTTTCGAGAAGACTGCAGCCCCCTGCAACTGATCAAATAAATCATCTATATGAGGCAAAGGATACTTGTTCTTGATGGTCACTTTGTTCAGCTCACGGTAGTCGATGCACAAATATAGTGAACCATCCTTCTTTCTCACAAAAAGAACAGGCGCGCCCCAATACTAAGCGCTCGGTCTGATGTACCCTCTCTCCAGAAGTTCTCCCAACTGATTCTTTAATTCTTGCATTTCGGAAGGTGCCATCCGATAAGGTGTCTTAGAAATCGAAGCTGCATCAGGCTCTAAATCCATAGAAAATTCTATCTCTCGATCTGGCGGTAATCTAGGGAGGTCATCCGGAAAAACATCGGGATACTCATTAGCAACCGGAATCGAAGAGAAATCGACTTCGTTCCCTTCCGTCTTCAAAGCATAACACCAATAGGTCGTGCAACCTTTATTCAAAAGTTTTACGGTCTTCATGGCGCTGATAAGCAACTTAGATTGGCCCGTCTTACGTCCCAAAAATGAGTACTCAGATCCGTTTTCGGTCATCATGGTGATAACCTTAGTACGGTAATTCATAATCGCTTGGTGACTATCAAGCCAATCCTCGCTGAGGATCACATCCTCGCCTTCCATATCAACTACAATCAAATTTGATAACCAATCTATACCGGCTATAATCACCGAAAAATCTCTATCTCCCGATTTCCAACAATTCTATCCCCGCTAGGTAATTTCACAATGAAAGGATCGCAAGCAGTCATACAAGTTATATTCAAACGGCGTACACACTCCAAGGAAATGAAAGAATGGGTAGCACCCGTATCAAAAAGTACACGGATTGGATGAGATAAAATATGAATGGTACCTGATACCATCGCCGCGTCGGGTTCGTCTGTTCGACACATCTCAGAGATTCGTGGTTGTACCGAACCGATGCTATAGTTTCCCCCTCCAATTTTCTGACCCCATCCCCGGCCCCTGCCGTAATTCTGCTGAGACTGATCAAAAGATTGTCGTTGATTCACGCCTTGATCAAGTGGCGCTGGGGCTGTAACACCCCCAAAATATCTCGAGGTATTACAGTGCCGTGAATCCCACATGGGACCCACAAGGCTAGTTAGAAAAATAGGCATTTTAAGAAAATCGCGATAAAACATTAAGTTCAAGGTTTACATAACGTGAGTCGAAAGATTTAAGGAAAAATGTAATTTGAAGTCCAATTATTACACAACAAAAGTTTTTCCAAAGAAAACAATTTATTCCAATTTAAGCAGCGGCTAGAGATAATTCCAATACCGCTCAAGTCTGACCGGACCCCTCGGGAATGTCCTGCACATGATGAACAATTTTACAGTGCACGAATCATACTGTAACGTGGTCGAGAATGCATACCAAATAACAGCTACTAACAACGATATACGTCATTTTTACAATCACAGTATCTAGTAATCACAGGGAATATTTCATCACTCAACCGACGTTGTCTCTCTCTTTTATCACATAAGCCCCAAGGTCGCAACCAAGGGTCACGGAAGTATCCACATGGGAATACCCCGGAACATAGGCGCCCAATTCGGGTCTTACCCCCTAACACATTTCCACACGGGTACCATACAGGTTTTATCCCCAAAACATCGGCCCATTTATAACATTTTTAGAGAAAGACAAACGTCGGAATTTATCAGAATGGCACATACGCACATACGGTATAACATTAATATTAGAAAATTCTCGAGCAATATTTCACTTGCTTGTGATCCGATAGTAGGTGCTTTGTGATAACGGAGTCCCCACGCCCGCTCGAGCTTAACCTAGCCATGTAATATCCGATTAACACCTCGTACGGATTATGATGAATAAAACTAGTCTCCCTTTCCTAATCGGATTCCTAGTGTAGTTTTAATTGTCGATATAAGTATCGTTTCTAAGTTTTTAAGTATTGTGTACCATTATCCCGTTCAATCCTATAATTAACATTAGGTATATCGATTTACTCAAGAAGATAATCCAATCATTCTTCGGTTGTCAACGAATTATTATGGCGTAATCGAATCTCATGCTTTCTAATTTAATTCTATATTCCGAATACTACAATCGACGGATTCTATTGCACAATTAACTTTGGTGGTTTGATATCCAATATTGATTATACTATCGAATTGTTTTCCTTAGTTTGCTAAGTGTCAAAAATCACAAGGTAAGGGTGGCTACGAACAATGGAACATACGGTGATGGATTACTACGAATTTTCCCACAATTGATTCGTCAAATTTTACATTCCTAGCGATGATTTGAAGTGAAATTTCGGATGATAAATATGATTTGCATGAAACGAAACATATGAGCAACGATAATTCCGGTTACTACAATCCCATCCGACAAGATTGTCTACGAAGTTTAGCAAAATCTACCCAATACCCGCAATCTAATAAGTATAAATAAGAAAACATCGAAGATATAACTCCAGGGATTGGTGGCTTACCTTATTGGAAGAAGAATAATGAAGATAGTTGACGGATTCACAAGAACTACGAGGAGAACGAGAAGTGACTTGAACGACTTGGATAATCTTCACCGGAGCTCAAGAATCCACCTCCTCAATGTTAATTCAAGTGTATAAGAGGCTTAAGAACCGGGTATAGGGCTAGGAATTTCTCCAAGGGTGATAGCTTATAATGTTGGGTCGTGCAAATGAAGAAGGGAATTGCCATTTTATAAAACTTGGTTTTGGTAACGTACGTTAATGATAAGAGTGTTACGACGTAAGGTGTATTACGTGCGTAGCGGTAATGACAACGTACGTAAAGAACTCACTGCCCGAAATGTGCCCAAGTGTTACGTACGTTAAATTTGGGACATAACGTACGTAACGAATAGTTGACTCGTTTGTCCTCTAGCCCGCCGAAAGTAGCTCTGTCCGTGTCAAAAGAAAGATTCTGGTCGGGAGACCGACCCACCCGTTATGTACGTAATATAGCTACCCTAACGTACGTAACAATCGAAATATAGCGTACGTTAGGCATGAGTTATAGCGCGCGTTAGACAGAACTCTAACGTGCGTTAGATATAAATTCTTTAGCCTCATACCACATTCTAACCATCTCGGGGTGACCACCCCTTCCACTCGTCAACAATTATCGGGGAACAAGACGTTGGCCACCGTCATATTCGCACCGACGATCGTCCCACGGCGTCAAGGCGTGTCACCCCCATTTCATTTACATCGTACAATTGTATAGCACTCAATGGAATACATAAATAGAAATGACGTCACATTACCAAACATTCACACAGTACAAAGTAATCAAGCATGGAATACCGGAGGTATTACATATTGTAATATCCGCAATTTTCGATTTTTGGTAAATTTCTTTTTTCGGCCAGAGTCCGTTTTGACGGCTCGCTCATGACCGTTTCGTCATTCTGAGAATGATTAATTCTACACTTTTTGTCATCCGAGTTCGTTTGGGTGTTGTTTTGTTGAGTTCTATGCTTTTTAGCGACTTTTTCGCACTTGAGTTCGATTCTTGCGAATCTCGTCCGAAACTGCTGTTTCGAATTTCCCACAAGTCCGTTTAACTTTGTTAGACGTGTTATGAACTTCGGTTTGGTTATTCGATCACGTATCGTGATTTCCGGGCGTTTTGGGTCATTTTGTAATTTCTTGAAAGTTACGGGTATCCATATCTGTATTTGTCATCTTGACCCTTTTCTTGGTCGCGTATGATTAATTATTGCATTACGTTTTCATCTCGAGTCGTTGATGTCGTCCGCGAACTTTTCGTCGTGTTCGTTCTGTGCGTTTTCGGAAATCGAGGCATCGGGTCGTGGCGGCCGGCAAGTGGCCGGACCGGTGCGGCATCGCTTGGAAGTGCCGGCAATCGCCGAGGTGCCAGTGTAATATGTCGAACAAATCAGCGTGTGCCGCGGCACACCCATCCGTGCCGCGCACAAGGTGTGCCGCTGCCGCGGCACACTGTCGTGCCGCGGCACACTCGTGTGTCTTCCGCGACCAAACCTAATCAGAGTGTGCCGCGGCACACGCAGCCGTGCCGCGGCACAATGCCAAAACACAGGAGTAAATTTTCGGCTGTGCCGCGCACACTTCTGGCTGCCGCTGCACACGAAGTCAATCGTGCGATTCGTCTTTATTAGACGAAATCGGCCATTTCCATCCCCATTTTCACTGCGCGAGAGAGAGAGAGAGCTAAGGGGGGGAGAACTCTCAAGCATTCTCCATTCGGGAGTCGATTTTTCATCATCTTCTTTCGGTTGTAAGGCTCGGGCAATCAACCTAACGCGTGTTCTACGGATCTTGGTACTTGAATCTCCTAAGGTAATATTTCTAGAACCCTATTTTCGATTAATTTGGGGGTTTTGGGTTTTTCTTCCGATTCGTTCCGTTTTGTTGGTGGATTCATGATGAATACGATTAATATTGTTAGTATCTTTTGTTTTCCTACGGATTCATGGATATTTTGTGGATTTTTACGGAATCGAGAGGGTTTGGTTGTGGTCCGCCCTCATTGTTGTTTATATACGAATATACATGAATCGTAGGCGGGTTTTCGGGTGTATTCCAATTCCGTATTCATTTAGAAAAGGTTGTGATTGTATTCTTCGAATCGTTAGGTTCGGTTTCATTGGTTCCTAGCGTTCGTCGGTGACTTTCCTTTCCGTTCGTTGCGTCGTCAATAATTCAAGGCAAGTATTTTTGGAAACCTTTAAGCTTAACATGAAATGGTAATGTATATTGTGTGTAATTTACTCACCTTGTGTTGGCCCGACGGGGTCAAGGAGGGAAATCTATGCTGCCGCCCTGGATTTCACGATTTTCGTACCGCTAGCCAACTCGTTAGGGTCCTTGCAAGGCCTCGAGTGAGAATGTATTCTGCCGCCCTGTTCTCACGGCATAGCGTGTGCGTAGTTTTGTTTTTCTGTAATTATAGCCAACTCGGTAGGGTCCCTATGAGGCCTCGAGCGAGAATGTATGCTGCCGCCCTGTTCTCGAGGCTAATTGTGGACTGTATGTTTTCCGGAAAAGACATGTCTGGTTTTGACTTTTGAAAATGATATTGGTGCATGTACTATGAAATGTGTAAGCGATTGGTTTGCCTTGAATACTTGTACTAGCGTAATTGCTAACCCCTCTGGGGACCCGTTTTGGGGAAATTCTTGTTATGGATTTCAGGTTATTGTTCAGCCAGACGAGCGGGCGCTGGGATGGTACGAGGATGTCGGCCAAGGTTGTTGACATGTGCAATCGAGTCTTGTTAATTTCTACCGTCTCTTTTGATGTGGTTGTTTTCCAAATTGTAAACTTATAGATTGTACTCGCGAGTACTTAGGCTTTTCCTTTCAGATTTTGTTTGGACTTCGTTGGAGTACTGTATTTGTCGGTTGATGTTTATTATGCCGGTTGTACCGGACGTGTTGTTTTATGTTCTTGTTGTTAATAATTGTTTCCTTGCTAACCGAGATGGTTAGTCGAGTGGTGTTTTCTTGTGTTAGCCTGGTGGGTCCCATGTAGGGGTCCACGGCGCTGTAATACACCTCGAATATCTTGGGGGTGTTACAGAAAATGGTATCGGAGCTCTAGGTTTATGGATACCTAGGCTTGTTGGTTATTTGGGTCTAGTTGTGTTTTGTTTTGCACATTGTCACACCGCTGCCGGCATCTCAGTACATCCAGTGCTCGTATGTTCTCCTTACTCGATTCTCTTGTTTTCTCGTATTGAAATTCCACTTCTTGAACTGTGATTGCCTCTCTCGTACTTATCGTCGAGTTGTTTCTCGACCCATCCGGTTTGCGTACTTTTGATTTTTGTATTGCGCCGTCCTTTATCTCTCTGGAATATGTGCGCCGTTCTGGGCTTGACCGTTTGTCGTTTTGCGAGCCATCCATCGCTAAACTTCCTAGCATTGGTGGGATCGTTGGTGATCGAAAGATCCGAGTTTTGCTCCGTGGTATATTGTGAGAGGGCTTGACTCTCTAGTCTTTTGTTGTATGATGGAATCTGTGTTTGGTAATTGCGATATACTAAGTGTATGTTGAGCCGAATGTACCGATGAGTTGGACACCGAAAGGTGCAGTATAATGTAGAAGTTTTGAACATTGATATGTTCCGGTATAGGTATTGATGGCAGAGTTTGTTGAGAAACTCACATAGCTGGTTTCGACATACGTCCAAATCGGTGATCTTTGGTTACGTTGTTAAACTTGAAGAGATAGTTTGACATATGCTTGGAATTGGTATTTCCGAGTTGCGCTTTTTGAACTGGTGATTTTTGAATGTCGTATATGAGTGTGTCCGGGAATTGTTGGTACTTGGCTAATTATTGTTATTTACAACCAATGTGTTTCTATTAATAATAATACATGCGGCGTGCATGCTTGAAAATTTCATAAACTTGATCGTATTGTGGGTTTTTGAAAAGTGACATGAATTTGGGCGAGCCAGCCTTGTATTTTCAAATAAAACCTTGTGTCGGTATTTAAAGGTTGTGTTTAAAAGTGTTTTAGGACATTTTATAAAATGCTACCGCTGTTAAGCCCTTGTCGTGTTTGAAGGGGTCTTGAAAACGATTTTTAACTTATTGGTTTTATTTTCGAATAACTAGAGTATACGATTTTAAAATCAGATTAGCCTGGGGAAACCTAGGTTGTCGAGTCAAGTTGTGTTTGTCGAGTTTTGTCTCGTCGGATTTTGTCTGACTTAGTCGCGACGCTGGCGTCGTTTGAGATCATTGGTCGTGATTAGTATCGAGGGGTGGTCGTCACTTACGTGCGACCTATGGGTGTTAAACTCCCTTCCTTGTGTTGTGCCTCGCGTGACACGAGTTAATTGTATGATTAGTCGTTGAATGATGGAATCCTTCTGTGGATTTTGATTTCACGATATGTGTTTATTAGACTCTCGTATTTGGTTTATATGAGGAGTGTCGCATCTTTGATGTATTTTCGCATCGTATTTTATCCATTGCGTGAGTTCTTTCAAACGGCTTTCGGTATTTTGCAACCGAGTTTTATTTCAGAAACCGATTCCTTGAATCAAGTTTTGGCATTTTGGCCTTGAATATTTCATGATGGTTTGACAAATGATTTTGTGAGCTTTGGAAAAATATTACCGTCATTGGTCTTTTTAGCATTTTCGAAATGACATGGGAAATTGTGCTTAGCCTGGTAAATCCTTGTGAGAAAAGGTTACGGCCTGTAATTTTTCTGATGTGTTCTGTTGTTGTCTCTGTGGGTCGTTAGCGCACGCTACGCTTTGCAGCTAGCGCGCGCAAGAGTGCGTTGGTGGCACGCTAAGGGGAGGATAGCGCACGCTACCTGGTAGTTCCGGGCAGTCCAGGAGCTACTGGACTGGGCCTGAAGTTCTCGTTAGCGCACGCTAACAGTGTATTTTTGGTCAGGAGTTTTGTTTGGTGCCGTGATAGCGCACGCTAACCTTAATGATTAGCGCACGCTAATTGTGTCCAGTATAAATACTGGACACCAGTCTAGAAGTTGCATTTTTCTTCATTCCTTCTTCTTCCTCCATGAGTTTGAGACGTAGCGACTCGGTTTCGCATCTGGGCTGATTTTTCTTCCATCCAAAGGTGTTTTGGAGTATCCTAGATGATTTTTAACATCATCTAATCCATTGTTCTTCGCCGAATCTAGGTATTTTCTTGAATCCCTAGAGTTGACTCTTTGGAGTTTTGTTCTTGATATCGTTTTCCATCCAGTTTTGATAAACCGATTGTTGTTTTAACGATGTTGTTAAACATATCCTGAGGATTGTATATTACTGTCGTGATTTTGAGCGATTTGATGCGTGTGATATGATGTGTTTAAGTGAATGTTGATACGTGCGAATTTTGGGCATTTTGGCCTATTGTATACGAAAAACCTTGAGTATCTTAGAAAATAAAACTCGAGACGTACTTTTAAAATGAATTATTTTCTCACAGTGCTCTCAAGATGCCTACTAGTGCCACGCTATGTTTCAAAATTATTCTACTTTGAGGATCAAAATATTTTGAGATATTTCTAATGATTTAGAAACGCATTCGTTTAGACCCGAAGGTCGAAATAGCTAAAAAGTTTTAATTTAACGAAAGGTGTCTTCATTTTTATTAAACGCAAGATGACTTCTTTTAAAAGTCTCGATGACGATGTTTGTACTACTTTTTGATATATGATACTCAAGATCAACTGTTGCTTGCAAGTTATTTTCAAAAGATGGGTTTCGTTTTTAAAACCTATCTTTCCTATTTGTGGTCCGGGAATATATGTGTAATGTTCGTGCTATCGTTAGGGTGTTAACCCCCGAGTTGTTGTTGAATTGGCGGTGTGAGCGTTGAGTAGTTCGCCACACAGTCGTCGTGGTAGCCTCTGTGAGGGGTGTGATATTGGTATTGGATGTTGTCGCCTCGTAGCGGTTTATGCGTTATCGCATTTATGCGAGCTGTTAGAGCTCGGGTTGGTATGATTGTGTGCATCGGTGATTGTGCCGCATTGTGTCGGTTGCTTATTGCACTGTTACCTTGGTTCCGTTGTTGTGAGTTTCGGGGGCGAGGTCAAAAGTAATACCCGTACTATTTTGACTTCTATATCTTCTCTTTCTCCAGTCTATCGATTCGCTCGTGTTCATTGATACCTTCTGAACTTGATCTATACCTTGGTTTCACCATTCGAACGAGCTGTAATCTGGTTTTGAGTCGATCTGGTTATCGCTGTGACTTTTCCGAATCCGGTTCGACTATTGTGAATCTTGTTCGGAAGTAACATCTTTTGGTTCTAATAGTTCTTTTATTCAAAGTGGATCGGATTTTGAACTTCTGTATTTTCGGCTCTATCAACTCGTTTATACTCGTTAACATTTCTGAACTTTCCCTATCCCTTGCTTTTGTTGATCGAACGAGGGTGGTATTGTTTCGGAACGACTCGTTTGTCGTTGTGACTTTTCAATCGCTATTCCCTTTCCTGTGGATCTTATTGGAATGCACGTCTTGCTGTTCTCACCAGGTTATCCTGGGAGTTGTTGTTTGAATTTTATTACCATACGTGTTTCGGACATGATCGTTCGATTTTTGTTGTCTCAATCGTTTGTTTGTTCAGTTTTTGTTCTCGTTCGTGATTGTTGATCGTTTAGGCTCCTTCGTAATTCCCTTAAGCTCGGGAAATTAGTCTCGTTTTCGATCTTCCAATCTTTAGGCGGTGGAATTCCGTATTTGTTCAGCGTTTGGCTCGCATTTTGATTGATGAACCGTTGGGTTGGTCAATCATATTGATTTTCGTTCGTTGTGTTTTGTGATTGTTCGAATAATTGACTTGATTGTATTATCCGTTTAATGACGCTTGTCACTCGTTGATTTTATTATGTCTCTACCGGTGACGTCGTGTTAGTCGCCCTAGAGCGTATTTTCTCGCCGTATGTCTCTTTGCGTTCCTTGCAGCGTTTCACCGTCGGGCGCGAGTCTTCGGTTTTTGTATCTCGTCGAGTTTTCTTGGCAAGGGATATTGCTTCTCCCTACTTATTTTAAGTTTCGGGACGAAACTTCTTTTAAGGAGGGTAGAATGTAATATCCGCAATTTTCGATTTTTGGTAAATTTCTTTTTTCGGCCGGAGTCCGTTTTGACGGCTCGCTCATGACCGTTTCGTCATTCTGAGAATGATTAATTCTACACTTTTTGTCATCCGAGTTCGTTTGGGTGTTGTTTTGTTGAGTTCTGTGCTTTTTAGCGACTTTTTCGCACTTGAGTTCGATTCTTGCGAATCTCGTCCGAAACTGCTGTTTCGAATTTCCCACAAGTCCGTTTAACTTTGTTAGACGTGTTATGAACTTCGGTTTGGTTATTCGATCATGTATCGTGATTTTCGGGCGTTTTGGGCCATTTTGTAATTTCTTGAAAGTTACGGGTATCCATATCTGTATTTGTCATCTTGACCCTTTTCTTGGTCGCGTATGATTAATTATTGCATTACGTTTTCATCTCGAGTCGTTGATGTCGTCCGCGAACTTTTCGTCGTGTTCGCTCGTGCGTTTTCGAAATCGAGGCATCGGTCGTGGCGGCCGAAAGCGGTGGCGGACCGGTGCGGCATCGCTGAAGTCTTTGGCACCGCCGAAAGGTGCCCAGTAATATGTCGAACAAAGCAGACTGTGCCGCGGCACACCCATCCGTGCCGCGCACACGGTGCCGAGCAGTGCGCGGCACACTCGTGTGTCTTCCGCGACCAAACCTAATCAGACTGCAGGTGCCGCGGCACGCAGCCGTGCCGCGGCACAATGCCAAAACACGAGTAAATTTTCGCTGTGCCGCGGCACACTTCGCTGCGGCCGCTGCACACGGTCAATCGTGCGATTCGTCTTTATTAGACGAAATCGCCATTTCCATCCCCATTTTCATCAAGCGCGAGAGAGAGAGAGAGCTAAGGGGGAGAACTCTCAAGCATTCTTCATTCGGAGTCGATTTTTCCTCATCTTCTTTCGGTTGTAAGGCTCGGGCAATCAACCTAACGCGTGTTCTACGGATCTTGGTACTTGAATCTCCTAAGGTAATATTTCTAGAACCCTATTTTCGATTAATTTGGGGGTTTTGGGTTTTTCTTCCGATTCGTTCCGTTTTGTTGGTGGATTCATGATGAATACGATTAATATTGTTAGTATCTTTAGTTTTCCTACGGATTCATGGATATTTTGTGGATTTTTACGGAATCGAGAGGGTTTGGTTGTGGTCCGCCCTCATTGTTGTTTATATACGAATATAC
Organism: Orobanche coerulescens; assembly: GCA_033398695.1. Classification (NCBI taxonomy): domain Eukaryota; kingdom Viridiplantae; phylum Streptophyta; class Magnoliopsida; order Lamiales; family Orobanchaceae; genus Orobanche; species Orobanche coerulescens. The sequence goes on along the minus strand of CM065807.1, from coordinate 186,133,034 downwards.
ATGAATCGTAGGCGGGTTTTCGGGTGTATTCCAATTCCGTATTCATTTAGAAAAGGTTGTGATTGTATTCTTCGAATCGTTAGGTTCGGTTTCATTGGTTCCTAGCGTTCGTCGGTGACTTTCCTTTCCGTTCGTTGCGTCGTCAATAATTCAAGGCAAGTATTTTTGGAAACCTTTAAGCTTAACATGAAATGGTAATGTATATTGTGTGTAATTTACTCACCTTGTGTTGGCCCGACGGGGTCAAGGAGGGAAATCTATGCTGCCGCCCTGGATTTCACGATTTTCGTACCGCTAGCCAACTCGTTAGGGTCCTTGCAAGGCCTCGAGTGAGAATGTATGCTGCCGCCCTGTTCTCACGGCATAGCGTGTGCGTAGTTTTGTTTTTCTGTAATTATAGCCAACTCGGTAGGGTCCCTATGAGGCCTCGAGCGAGAATGTATGCTGCCGCCCTGTTCTCGAGGCTAATTGTGGACTGTATGTTTTCCGGAAAAGACATGTCTGGTTTTGACTTTTGAAAATGATATTGGTGCATGTACTATGAAATGTGTAAGCGATTGGTTTGCCTTGAATACTTGTACTAGCGTAATTGCTAACCCCTCTGGGGACCCGTTTTGGGGAAATTCTTGTTATGGATTTCAGGTTATTGTTCACCTGCATTTAGCGGGCTGGCATGGTACGAGGATGTCGGCCAAGGTTGTTGACATGTGCAATCGAGTCTTGTTAATTTCTACCGTCTCTTTTGATGTGGTTGTTTTCCAAATTGTAAACTTATAGATTGTACTCGCGAGTACTTAGGCTTTTCCTTTCAGATTTTGTTTGGACTTCGTTGGAGTACTGTATTTGTCGGTTGATGTTTATTATGCCGGTTGTACCGGACGTGTTGTTTTATGTTCTTGTTGTTAATAATTGTTTCCTTGCTAACCGAGATGGTTAGTCGAGTGGTGTTTTCTTGTGTTAGCCTGGTGGGTCCCATGTAGGGGTCCACGGCGCTGTAATACACCTCGAATATCTTGGGGGTGTTACACATATCACCCCTCTTAAAAATAGTTTCGTCACGAAACTTAAGAAAATAACTCGGGATGACTCTCCTTCATGCTCGACTCGATTTCCCAAGTCGCTTCTTCCGTGCCGTGGTGCGACCACTGAATCTTCACGAGGGGTATGGCTTTATTTCTTAACATCCTCACACGCCGATCCAAAATGGCGGTCGGTATCTCTCTAAAGGTAGCGTCATCGGAAATTTCCACTTCTTCGAAATTGAGCTTGTGACTCGGGTCATAGACATACTTCCTTAACTGGGAGACGTGAAAAACGTTATGCACTCCATCCAGATGCGGCGGTCGATCTAATCGATACGCGAGTTTCCCTACCCAGTCCAATATCTCAAACGGACCTATGAATCTCGGGCTTAACTTGCCCTTCTGGCCGAAACGCCGGATACCTCGCATAGGTGATACTTTGACCCAAACATGATCCCCGACCGTAAATTTGGTCGAAGCTCTTCTGACAGTCTGCAGTCCATACAAATTTGGTGCTCTTTCTCAGTAGGTTCGTTAACGGTCGGGCGATACAGGAAAAAGCCTCGACGAATATTTGATAGTAACTCGCCAGTCCTAGGAAGCTCCTAACCTCCTTGACATTCTTCGGCGGTTCCCAACTCATTATTGTCTCGATATTTTGTGGGTCGACCTTGACACCTTCTGCCGAGACAACATGTCCGAGAAAAATTACCTCCGGCATCCGCAGTCGCACTGGACAGCCGCATAAAGTTGGTGTTGCCTTAACACGCTCAGCACTTGCCTCAAATGTTCCTCGTGTTCCTGTCGGCTTCGAGAATATATCAGGATGTCGTCGATAAAAACCACCACGCATTTATTGAGGAAATCAATCAAAACTCTATTCATCAGTTCCATGAAAACGGATGGGGCATTAGTCAACCCGAATGATACCACGATATACTCGTAATGCCCATACCTCGACCGAAATGCAGTCTTGGGTATATCTTCCTCCCGAATCCTCAATTGGTGATATCCGGACCGTAAATCGATCTTTGAAAACACGACTGCCCCTTGTAACTGATCCAACAGGTCATCAATTCTTGGTAGTGGATAACGATTCTTGATAGTAACCTTATTCAGCTCCCTGTAGTCGATGCACAAGCGTAGAGAGTTGTCTTTCTTCTTAACAAAAAGTACCGGCGCGCCCCACGGCGAGGTGCTTGGGCGGATCAACCCTTTCTCCAACAGATCTTCGAGCTGTATCTTTAATTCCTTCATCTCGGTCGGTGCCATCCTATAAGGAGCTTTGGAAATAGGTCTCGCTCCCGGCTCGAGTTCAATTGAAAGGTCAACTTCTCGGTGCGGGGGCAGCCCTGGTAGTTCATCAGGAAAAATGTCTGGAAACTCATTCACCACCGGAATGTTTGTGATTGTAAGTTGTGAAGTGTCCTCTCGAAGAACATAACACCAATAGTACTCACTTCGAGAGCTGCAGGAGGCTTCTGATGCGATAATGCTGAGAGACCCTTTCGTACTAAAGTGTTCACGTCCGCTGATGACATGTGTGGTACCGTCATGAGCCGAAATGGAAATAGTCAAGTGGTAGGTATCCAAGATCGTTCTGTGCAATGGCATCCAGTCCATACCTAATATGATATCTTCATTCTGGAGCGGAAAGACCATAAGATTAGCGGTCCAACTATGATTGTTGATGCAGATCCGACAGTCTCGAACCTTTTGATCGCCGCTTAATCTACTACCCTCGGGTAGTTTAACAGTAAAGGGCTCACAAGGTACACAAACAAGATTTAAGCGTTCAACACATTCCACAGATATAAACGAATGGGTGGCTCCGGTATCAAATAGTACATGCACTGGCTGAGAGTTAACAAGAAGAGTACCTGAGATAGCTGGCGCAGACTGACCATCCGTAGCCCTCAGCTCAAATAGACGAGACGGCACTGACTCCGAAAAGGACGAGGTACCTCCGCCGCGCCCACGGCCTCGTCCGGCACCGTGTAGTGGTGGTTGGTTCTGGTGGGATGGAGCTCGGTAGTTGGAAACAGCAGGCGTCCTAGGGGATTGCACAGAGCCTTGTTGACTTGGTTGGGAAGCTGGGCTCTGAGTGGAATTGGCCCGCCAGCAGTAACGAGACATGTATCCACTCTTTCCAAAAGTGAAACATTTGGTAGCCATCTTCTGACACCGATCCTTAGTATGCCCGGTCATGCCACAATTGAAACAGTCCTTACGGTAAGGCCGATCAGATACACCCTTCTGTTGGTACGAAACCGCCGACTTAAAAGAAGATGCGGGCCCCGAATTCGTTTTGTTGTTGCTCCCAGGCTGAACTGATGTCTTCTGCTTCTTCGAGTTATGTCCGATGTCGGTATTAACAACTGTACCGGCATATGCTGTGACTACGTCTTCGTATGCTCTCAGGGTCGTGCAGTGAAATCCGGCGGCATAGCGTTGTACATCCTCCGGTAACCTCTGTGCAAGATGGAATATTCGTTGATCTTCTAATGGAACCATCTGGGATATGTAACTTAGCTCGGTTCGGTAGGCCCGAATGATCTCTGGTACTGGCATGTTCTGAGGCCCGGCATTGAAAAAGTGTCGTGCGCGAGCGGTTCGGGCTGATCTGGGACAGTACTCGCTCCGTAGTAGTCGGGCAAATTCGGTCCACCCGACCACTCGGTCCTCTGGCCTGTAAGTCCTCCACCAACGTGCATCCGATTACTTCGAAGGCAGTCTCCATTTCAGAAATCCAGTCGTCCACGTGTTTCTCTCCTATCCCGTCAAATAATGGAGGCCTAGCCTTCAGCATCTCTCCCAACCATCGATCTCTTCCTGCGTTTTCTTCCACATTGATGACCGGTATCCGTTCCGCCTGATTGACCTGAGCAATTCCCATGGCGATAGCCTGGGCAAGGGCCTGAACAAAAGTTGGATCCATGCCTCCCGGGTTGTTATTCTGGCGTTCCGCCTCCTGATCGTTTTGATTAACTCGTGGCGGCTGGCCCCCAGCAGGATGGGTCTCGGTAGTGTTTCCGTCCTCATTGTGGTTCGCGGCGGAACCCTGAGCGTCATTCACCACCCTCCTAGCTCCTCGGCGTGCCATCACTAACGGTATTATTCTAAAGCCAGTTCCACGCACGGTTTACAATTAAATGTTGTACAAAAACAGAAACATGCATATCACTTACTTGCATTCCCATGAGGAGTTTCGATCGCTTGGAGTGTTGGACTTTGAAAAAAATTAGGAGAAAGTTTATTCAAACCAGGAGTTTCGCTCCGATACCATTTTCTATAACACCCCCAAAATATCTCGAGGTATTACAGTGCCGTGAATCCCACGTGGGACCCACAAGGCTAGTTAGAAAAATAGGCATTTTAAGAAAACCACTATAAAACATTAAGTTCAAGGTTTACATAACGTGAGTCGAAAGATTTAAGGAAAAATGTAATTTGAAGTCCAATTATTACACAACAAAAGTTTTTCCAAAGAAAACAATTTATTCCAATTTAAGCAGCGGCTAGAGATAATTCCAATACCGCTCAAGTCTGACCGGACCCCTCGGGAATGTCCTGCACATGATGAACAATTTTACCTGGTACGACGAATCATACCAGGTAACCAGGGTCAGAGAATGCATACCAAATAACAGCTACTAACAACGATATACGTCATTTTTACAATCACAGTATCTAGTAATCACAGGGAATATTTCATCACTCAACCGACGTTGTCTCTCTCTTTTATCACATAAGCCCCAAGGTCGCAACCAAGGGTCACGGAAGTATCTACACGGGAATACCCCGGAACATAGGCGCCCAATTCGGGTCTTACCCCCTAACACATTTCCACACGGGTACCATACAGGTTTTATCCCCAACACATCGGCCCATTTATAACATTTTTAGAGAAAGACAAACGTCGGCATTTATCAGAATGGCACATACGCACATACGGTATAGCATTAATATTAGAAAATTCTCGAGCAAGATTTCACTTGCCTATGATCCGATAGTAGGTGCTTTGTGATAACGGAGTCCCCACGCCCGCTCGAGCTTAACCTAGCCACGTAATATCCGATTAACACCTCGTACGGATTATGATGAATAAAACTAGTCTCCCTTTCCTAATCGGATTCCTAGTGTAGTTTTAATTGTCGATATAAGTATCGTTTCTAAGTTTTTAAGTATTGTGTACCATTATCCCGTTAAATCCTATAATTAACCTTAGGTATATCGATTTACTCAAGAAGATAATCCAATCATTCTTCAGTTGTCAATGAATTATTATGGCGTAATCGAATCTCATGCTTTCTAATTCAATTCTATATTCCGAATACTACAATCGAAGGATTCTATTGCACAATAACTTTGGTGGTTTGATATCCAATATTGATTATATTATCGAATTGTTTTCCTTAGTTTGCTAAGTGTCAAAAATCACAAGGTAAGGGTGGCTACGAACAATAGAACATACGGTGACGGATTACTACGAATTTTCCCACAATTGATTTGTCAAATTTTACATTCCTAGCGATGATTTGAAGTGAAATTTCGTATGATAAATATGATTTGCATGAAACGAAACATATGAGCAACGATAATTCCGGTTACTACAATCCCATCCGACAAGATTGTCTACGAAGTTTAGCAAAATCTACCCAATATCCGCAATCTAATAAGTATAAATAAGAAAATATCGAAGATATAACTCCAGGGATTGGTGGCTTACCTTATTGGAAGAAGAATAATGAAGATAGTTGACGGATTCACAAGAACTACGAGGAGAACGAGAAGTGACTTGAACGACTTGGATAATCTTCACCAGAGATCAAGAATCCACCTCCTCAATGTTAATTCAAGTGTATAAGAGGCTTAAGAACGGGGTATAGGGCTAGGAATTTCTCCAAGGGTGATAGCTTATAATGTTGGGTCGTGCAAATGAAGAAGGGAATTGCCATTTTATAAAACTTGGTTTTGGTAACGTACGTTAATGATAAGAGTGTTACGTACGTAAGGTGTATTACGTACGTAACAGTGTAATGACAACGTACGTAAAGAACTCACTGCCCGAAATGTGCCCAAGTGTTACATACGTTAAATTTGGGACATAACGTACGTAACGAATAGTTGACTCGTTTGTCCTCTAGCCCGCCGAAAGTAGCTCTGTCCGTGTCAAAAGAAAGATTCTGGTCGGGAGACCGACCCACCCGTTACGTACGTAATATAGCTACCCTAACGTACGTAACAATCGAAATATAGCGTACGTTAGGCATGAGTTATAGCGCGCATTAGACAGAACTCTAACGTGTGTTAGATATAAATTCTTTAGCCTCATACCACATTCTAACCATCTCGGGGTGACCACCCCTTCCACTCGTCAACAATTATCGGGGAATAAGACGTTGGCCACCGTCATATTCGCACCGACGATCGTCCCACGGAGTCAAGGCGCGTCACCCCCATTTCATTTACATCGTACAATTATATAGCACTCAATAGAATACATAAATAGAAATGACGTCACATTACCAAACATTCACACAGTACAAAGTAATCAAGCATGGAATACCGGAGGTATTACAAGGGTAGAAGCCCGAGTGTCCAGAGTCTGATTTGGTTCGGAACAATAAGCCGCTCTATGTCCCATCTGTCCGCAAGTGTGACACTTCAAAGGTGGGAAATTGCATTCCAAATTAACGTGGCCTGGACGACCAGACCACAATTATAGCAAGACACCGTGCGAGTTGAGGTGCCCGGAGCAGAAAGGAAACTCCTCTTTCCTTTAGCAGAACGTGACGACTGTCCGGCGGAACGGTTAGTCGTCTGAGACCTCTGGAAGTTGCCACTCTTAGAGCCAGAAAAATTTCCCGCGATCTTCTGCTTCTTCGGTTCTTCATTGGTATCATTGTCGGGGCTTAACAAGTAATGGGCCAAAGCTCTGTCCTGATATTCCTTCAACGTGGTGCAAGAAAATCCGGCCATGTACCTCCGTAAGTCCATATTCATCCGCATATCAAAGTAACGGATCTTATCACGCTCGTTTCGCACTTGATCCTTCACGTGGATCAATTGTTGGTTGTACACCACGATTGCCTGCGAAACGGGAATATTCTGCGGTTTAGCCTCGAAAAAGGCTCGAATTTGGCCTTCTCGCACCGGCCAAGGACAAAACTCGACCTCCAAAAGCTCTTTAAATTCTTCCCACGTAGCAACACGATCCTGTGGCTTGATGACTTTCCACCACGTAGCGGCCTCTTTAGTGAGGAAATACTGAGCAATCGGTACTTTCCTCGCTTCGGGACAATCAGCCGCTTCAAAAATTTTCTCCAACTCCGCTAGCCAATCCTCCCAACCTAACGAGTCTGTGGCACCGCCAAACTATGGAGGGTGCATACGGATTACATTTTGCAGCAAGGCATTCGTTGTTGGGTTCGGATTGTTCAACTGAACGGCTTGGGCCAAAATGGTCATATGGTTAGCCAATTGTTGAAGTACATTCGCAACTCCAACATCCGCGCTGTTCCCCTGACCAGTCGACTGGTCGTGCTGACTTTCGGTGTCAGGATGCACCGAGTTAGATAGGCTGGGGTTGGTCGATCCCGCAATGGAACTGAGGGAAACGGCCGCGCCACGTCCTCGCCCACGTACACGGCCACGACCACAGCCTCGTCCCTACCAGCTGACATACTGAAGAACACAAGGCACGTAAGTGCAATTCAATCGCACGTCATCGAAGTGACCGATTCTCCAAAATACCAAAATAGAAGTAAACGATTAAGGAAACACCATAAGAGTAAGAGGTCTTACAAGTACCGGTCGCACTGTGATGATGGCAAGGTAGTGATACTGTAGACAAACGATGACTCAATCGACCCAAAAGACCGACAGCCTAGGTATCCATAGACCTAAGCTCCGATACCATATTCTGTAACACCCCCAAGTAATTCAGGGAATATTACAGCGCCGTGAGCCCCACCGTGGGACCCACAAGGCTAATCATACGCGGAACTATACATCTTGACCGAAAAGGTCGTAATACAATGAAATAAAGGACAAAACAAAGGGTATTCAAACCATATCCAATGTATCCAAATACATCACAACACAAAATCAATACCTCGGCAACACAGACCGGAATATCAAGGAAACTGAAAAACAATACTCAAGTATTCAATAACCATTCCAGTACAACAACACTGAATGGAGGAACACAAAATATAACCGGAGATAAGACACAGTATCACGCTTGCCCATCATCTTCATGCCGACCCGATACCTGCCTGTCCGCTCTCCTGGAACCTGAAATACATAAAAAGTATTTCCCCCATAAAGGGGTTAGCCATCGAATAGCTAGTGCAAGTATATCAAATATGAAATACAATACTCCTCGACAATAAAGTAAAGGTAACCGTCAATTCCTCAATTCAAGACTAGTATTGCGGAATAACTAAATCTCACAGCATCACATCATTATATACATGATCAACCGTGGAACCGCACCAGAGGTTACGGAACCCTCAGAGGACCCGTCGGTCCATCCCAGAGTGGTTAACTCATATTATCCGTGGAATCGCATCAGAGGCTACGAAACCCCCAGAGGACCCGTCGGCCCATCCAAGAGTGGATATAAATAATCATGCTGTAATACCCGGCATTTTTATAATGCAATATTATTAATTTATAATAATATTATAATGCATTTCATGTTATTTAATTTCATTTAGAGGATCATGAACATTTATTTCGACGTATCACAAGTCCTAGCCCGAGTCATTTTGTCAGATATAAATTAAGTGGTCATTACTTATTTTATAATAGTGTTATTAATTATCCGAGTATAATACTAACATTATTATTATTATTATTAATATTATTATTATTAATAATATTATTAATACCATTTTTATTAAGTATTAATATTATTATTATTATCTTTATTATTTTCAGATTTTATTATCAACATTTCCAATTAATTGTTATTCTATATTTACTATTATTATTATTATACTATTTATACTTTAACCATGAGTTATAACTTAACCCAACTATGATAAAATTTAATTAACCACAATTAAGAACTCTGGTGCAGATAGATGAAACAACGTCAGAATTTTCACTCCACCAAAACTCCTCAATACATATCTTAAATACAAACCTAAATTAACTAAAACACTTAAAAATCTACACCTATAAATACACAAATTCTGCAGTGCAGAAACCCCTTTACAGAAATCTTACGTTCAACATCCTTAGTACAAAAAAAAAAGAGAAAAGAAAATACAATACAATCGTTTCTTTCATAGCCAGAAGTTAACCCCGCGAAGCATCCGATGCGATCATCATCAACAGACCACCCAGTATCCTTTTCTGCAAACTAAGGAGCACAGAACACGGATCCGATCGGGTTCATCGTTCGGCCAAACATTCCAGTAGCGTTGCATCTGATTTCCGTTCAATCTTACGAGGTAAAACTCATAGTCCTTCTTCTCTTGCCTTTAATCCCAGTATTCTTTGATCTTAAACTTTTATCTGCAATATTATCGGAACTTCTAACACCCTGTCCGATCACAACCCCTCGGTACCAACAACATCATATTTGGGAAATGAATCCTTTTAAAAGCTAAAACAACAATCAGATAATAACTCGAATATATATATATATATATATGCTAAAATGCTCCTGGGGTCCCTTAACTTAATTTCAGATAACGATTTAGTCCTTTATCTTTTTTTGTCCCAACTAAGTCCTTTATCTTTCTAATTTTAAGCAAATTTAGCCTTTTCCATTGGTCTCCGTTAACTATTGTCCAGATGGCTGTTAAGTTGCCTACGTGGCTATAAACATACCTGCGTAGAAAACAAAGTCAAATTCCTAACCTATGTGTCCATTTCCTAACCTCCATTTCCTAATTTTACCTAAATTATATATATATATATATATATATATATTTCAAGAAAATAATTTTATTTCGAACCATGAGGCTTCCACCTCTTACTTCGCATGGAGCCACGCCTCAACCACACCTCCACCAGGTGTAGTTGCATCACCCGATTTGTTGGTGATGTGCCCCTTACAGGGGACTTCTAACCTTAGAGGCACATTTGCAGCTGTAATGTGAGATCTTGTCACTTGAACGATATCAGTAAATGCATCAGGAATCAAGAGTTTTCTTTGTGCTTCACGGTAATATTGTGAAGTTCCAGATCATAATGAGATAAAGTGGGGAGACACCATGACAATTCCAGTCATTCCCCGAGAAATTATGTTTTCACTCCTCCCCCTAACAACGGGAATGTTGTCTCATTAAAGTGAGAATCCGTAAACCGTGCAGTAAAGAGATCACGTGTGAAGGTTCCAAATAGCGGATAAACGTTTGGAGATTCTTATCTAACATGAATACCTAATCGTTTCTAAAGACCGATGCGCTGTGGGGCGCAGAAGGCATATATAATGCATAACCAAGTATGCGCAATTGGCACTCGAGTCCGTCTAGGTCCAAAGTATGGAAATCAGGCTATTCAGTTACCAACTGGTACGCATAAACTAATTGGTTAACAGATGGTCTAAGAATGAACGATTTAAGAAAAGTTGCGTGCAATATTGCATAATTCCAGGCAAAAATATGCAAATTGGTGTCCATAACCAATGACATAATCACCATACATATTCTTTTGAAGGTGGTTTTCGTGAGACCGTTTGCATATGCACAAGGAAAAAGATGTTATTCATTGATCTCTATCATGTAATAAACATCAAATACTTTTGGATGTGAACTCTCCAACACCATCAAGTCCTTTATATGTGATAAGAAATGTGAGCCCTTTTAAGTTTTCTTGGAAGTTTTCTGCAGCATTTTGAGTGGACAGGAGAGCGACATGCGACCAACATGTCGGAGCATCAACCAAAACCATAAAGTACATAAATGGTCCGCATATTAGGTGGATGGGTCCATAAATATCTCCTTATATTCGGCGTAAGAATTGAATGCTTGCTTTTGTTACTTAGGAAGGTTTCGCTCCTATTTTGCTAAAGAGCAGGCTTTGCAAAACTGAGTGCTGCGCATTTCATATGTATCCGGTTTTTGGATGACATAACATGATTAACATCAACACTGTTCTTTATGTCGAGTTGTTGCCACACTTTTGCTCGAAAAGAAATGATGTTCGTACGGGTTCTTTAGTATATGGATCATCATACCTCGACCAGGATAACCTAGTCTATCATACCAAAGCCTATATAAGTGTCACAAAGTACATTATTGATGACAACATAAGATCTGAAAACCTAATAGTAGTGAGGTACATCCACTAGATCGACTCATCGGTTTTTCTAAAATGCGTATACGTCCACATTCATTAGAAATTTAGAAATAATAAAAGAAACTCTATTCCATTCTCAGAGTGGATTTCAACATGGAAACTATTTCTACGTCTATTATTGAAGATAAGTAATGTTCGAAGGGCTCTAGGTGCATACAGAGCATCGGTAACTTGTAACTAAGTGCCATTTAGGCATCAAGAATTGAGCATTACCTTGCCCTTTGATGAGTTGGGGGGACCCAATCATCGTAGTTACTGAGGTTTGGCAGGCGACTTGTTCGATGAATAGAAGCCCAGTTCTAAGAACATTCATGTTCTCCTTTATTCAGTCCTTAGTAGAGAGTGAAATTTCGAACCATAAGCATTCAAGCATTATTCAGTAATTCGAAATAAAAATAAGAATCTAACGTAAGCAATATTAATATCTTGTTCGTGAAACAATGTTGTATAATGCCATTATTGAAAAGAAAACACCAACACAATCGTCTTGAGGCAACTATACCAAATGTAAACGAGAAAGTAAACATAATACTAGGATGCAGTCATAAAGGGGTGTCTCGATAGACTGTGGCTCGTATGACTCAATTCGAAGATTGGTGACTGTGAAATTACCATAGGGGGCGTGTCTAGATCATATTTCTCCATATAGTGAGTTTCCCTTCTTTGGACTCTCTATATTTCTTGTAGTGAGATACGACTTGCTTGCTTGCATGGCAGTTCTTGTACCAATGTCCAACATCTCCACAACGATAGCACGGTTCATCGCCAACTCGAGCCTTGGGGGGATAGGATGGGTATGTGTTTTTTTGATGTCCTTGGCTAGCAGAGCCGGGAGAACCAATTCTTCACATTACATTGGAAGAACCCCCACGTCCTCGACCACGTCCTTATCCATGACGCATGCCACGTCCACTCCCCTATTCATTGGGATAGTTTCCATCCTTCACTTTGCCATAATTGGCCTCGAGAATTTTCTTTGTCCCAATCGGCCTGGCATTATTGCTCGCTAACATTTCATTATGCCTCTCAGTCACTTGCGGTATGTCGATTAGCTTACTGAAGGTAGTGATGTGTTTATTGCCGTACTCTAGCCTATACTGGTTCGCTAGTATAAGGGCGGAAGTAGGTAAGGTGGAAAGAGTTTTCTGGATCATGTCATCTTCTGTGATGTCCTTTCCGTAGAAATTAAGGCGTTGCCTTGAGACAGAACATATCTTTGTTGAAATCATTAATCCGTTTATAGTCAAGCAAGCATATTTCATTCCACTGCACGGTCAACTCTGGGAGCAATGTGTTATGAATGTTCCCAAAGAGGCATTTAAAGGCATTCCACAGTTCTTTGGGGGATTCAACTGTAGATATTCCCATCTCAAGCTAGGGTCGATTTGTAACCTAAGGAACATAAGTGTGCTTGCTTTTATCTTATCAGACAGTGCTTGGTCTGTGGTGTCAAAGAGCGTGGCACTATATTCTTTAGCGACAAATGTGGTCTCGATGTTGGAGACCCATCTATGGTACTAAAACTTTTATGAGTCCAAGATATTAAATTTGGAACAAATTGGATCAGCTATCTTGATACAAGAAAAGGAAAAAATACTTTTCACAGTTTACCATGAGTACTTATAAAATTCCAATAATGGGAGCGTATTATTTCTCGAAACCAAGATATGGTCAAAATTACTTTCGGTGCTATTTGAGAATTACCCATAAAATTACTTTATCATGGTTCTATCTGATATAAGCAGTAGAAGGAAGTTCTCTAAAACTACAAATGATGAAGCCTAATTTGCATGCCATATCTATATATACATGCGAAATATATATATATATATATATATATATATACAGATATAGACATACTCCTAGGAATATATCTATACACATATTATGCAATCAAGTAGGTTTCTTATGCCACAATATATATTACTTCACATGAATTACTTTTAATTTAATTTGCTTTAAGCAATTCACTTTGATTTAATTAAACATGATTTAAGCAGTTATAAATTATAATAAAAGTAGCGCACTTAGAAGATAGTAGGGTTCGAATTCGTGTAACTTACAGGAAAGACCTGATTCTTTTCTAAGCATACCGTCAATTTGTTGGGATGAAAATGTATTCCTCGTTCCATTCGCCGTCTGAAAAATTCCTCCTTAATTGTGTACTTTCAAAAGCCAATGAACAAATGGCCTCCTCCGAAAAATCAAGAAACGTCGTCGGATTGGCCAACGATGTGCTCGAGGGTCTCGAAGACGAGTTTGCTATCCAGCAAGTACTTGACTAAGCCTTCAACGGTGGGGACCCACACCTTCTCCTTCCCTTCCTCATCGGCGGGGATTTCCTCGCCGCGTTTTAGCTTGTGCGTGCACTTGCCTCTGATGATTTGGATCTTCATGGGCACGAACCTCATCTCCTCGGTGATCTATGTGGCCTCGCCGGGGTGCGGCTAGGGTTGTGAATAAACCTGAAGGTTCGATTCGGTTGGAAGTATTCGGCTCGAAAAAGCTCGTCTTGAGGCTCGATTCGGGACACCAAACGTAGAGCCGAACCCTATAAAATAGGATTCGACGTTCGGACCGAACCGTTCGGCTCGATTCGGTGCTTTCGCCCAATAATGAAAGACATAACCTCCCTATTAATTTATTTATTTTGGGAATGTAGTTTTATTTTGGATTCACGGCTTGTTAATTTTGGAATTATGAATTCATTTTGGGAATGTAATTTTACTTTGGATGCTGGACTTGTTAATTCTGAGACTATGTAATTTTATTCCAACAGTTCGAAAAATCGAGCTGAATCGAACTATATTCGAACGGTAATCGAGCCGAATTGAACTATATTCGAACGGTCCGAAAAATCGACCCGAATCGAATTGAACTATATAAAAAAATTAGCCTTCAAGCCGAATCGAACATCAAATTCTCAGGTTCAAAATTTTCAAGCCAAATCGAACCTAAGGTTCGAATAATTTCGAGTCGGACCGAACCCAGTAAAGGTTCGGTACAGTTCGGCTCGTTTACAGCCTTAGGTGCGGCTTCTGATAGCGCTTCAGTTTCTTAGTCTCTGGAGAAACGAGTGCGGCGTTGGGGTCACGTGGTTGTAGTTAATCCGTCGGGGTGAGGCCGTGAGTTGGGAGTGATTTTAAGGACAACATTTGGCCCTCTGAATTTTGTTGTTGAAGGCGCGGAAGAGGTCGACGATTCGGTATGCACATCAGGATCGAGAATCGAACAGACGTTGTGAGGTTGAAGAAGACTACGGGTAGGGCGACTGTGATGTGGGGAAAATGATGGATAATGACGGCAGCTGCGACCAAAAATTAGGGTTTCAGAAAAAAAATCATTCTTTAGTGTAGAACGGACGTTTTTCCTGAAGGGGAGGAAAATTTTTTGTGTCTAGAGAGCTATACGTACTGATAACGTGTTGAAGAGAAAATAACTGAGACAAAAAATAGGCAATAGCAATATATTCTCATTGATAACCCTTATATATAGGGAGAGATTACATACAAACTGACCGTGACTAGAAAACTTCATAAATAATAGACTTGAGCACGGAAATTAGGCACACATAAAAGTAATTATTACAACATTTTCTTCATTCTCTGTCTAAGTTTGTATGAGTTTTATAACCATTAGATTTTTTAATATAATTCAGCTTCATAGGGGAGTGTTGGACTATATTGCATTTTCCACATCGATTCGCGTGATAAGAGGTATATTGCACTGAAGCTTTTTCTATTGTAAAGCAACTTTTCTAGGGCAAATAAACACACTTTTGCAGGAGGAACACAGAGAGAGTAAAAATAGCTGATTTAGTGCCATACGAGTGATTTTGGTAGTTTTCCCGGCAGAAAAGGACCGGACTTGCGGCGGTGGTGGAGGATTCACCTCCGGTTTCAGATATCGCCGGTGAGGTTTGTCATTATTATTTTCAATATAAACGGATAACTGCAAAGAGTAACCTTCAGGGTTGACTTGCGGTATGTTTGGTTGGTCCAAAACTAGATTCTATCTAGATTAAAATTGATCAAATAATTTAATTTTTGTTCATTCCAAAAATTGCTGGGTTTTTCTAGTAAATAGATAAAATGTGAAGGGTATTTTTGTAATTAGTGGAGAAATCAAATTACTCATATGATGCCATTGATTGATAAGGGTCGTTTCTTTGTTTTCGTTCACTATTTTGTTGCTTCTTTTATTTTGTTGCCTTTTTTTATTTTTCTGTAAATTCGTAATGAAAATAAATTATTTATTTGAACAAATAAATTTTCATTATGTTTTACATATTGGTAACAATGGAGTAGTAATATTTATTTATTTGAACATATTAACTTTGTATATTTAATAATTTGAAAATAATGACTCATTTTTTTAGTATCTTGTTAATTATTCAATAAATTCATCATATAAAGTAGGAATGTCAATGGGTCGGATAGAGTGCTGGTATGCCTCTCCCATACCCTATTATATTTGATTCGGATGGGGTTCGGGTACTATCCATCAGGTAATCGGGTACCTAATGGGTATTCGGGTACCTGCATATCCTATATTCAAGCATATAAATATTTTTTAATATATATCATATGTACATATAATGTAATTAATAAATTCAATAGTATAACAAATATTTAAAATATTATATTTTATGTAATAATCTATGTAATATATTGAATAATATAATATCTATGTATAATAGATAATAATAATATATTTATATAATTCAAACGGTACGTGGGTCGAGTAATCGGGTCGGGTTATCGGGTAATATACTATACTCATACCCTACTCGTAGCCGATCATAAAATTTCGGGTTCGGCCGATACTCAACCCTATCACAGGTTTATCCGACGGGTAGGATCGGATACGGATAAAGTTGACATCCCTAACCCTAATATAAATCTATATAATAAGCAGAAATAAAATAGCAAATAATAAATCATGTGAATGTCCTTATTGGCCATTTTACACATTAAGGGGGGTGTATTTAATTAAGATTTTATTGGAATTTGATAGATTTTAGAGTTTGATGGATTTGATAGATTTTATTGGAATTCAGCAAACTTTAATAAATTCTCTTTGATTTCAATGGACTTCTATCTGTTAGAATTCTATAGACTTTTATGGATTTTTATGGACTTTTATGAATTTCTATTGACTTTATTTTTCTCAAAAGATAGTAACCACGTGAATTTCATTTATTAGCGTTCTATCTTAATAGATAGTTGTTCTATATGTGATTTTCAATCAATTGTCATGTATAATAGATTTTTTAATTAAAAATAAATATCTATTACAAATAGAAATTTTACAACAAATTGATATAATTTGACGAGAAAAACTAAAGAAGTATCTCATATTAAAAAGACTAAAACATATACAAGTTATTAAAGCAATGGGCAGATATAAAATATTTAATTATAAATTGAATTTTTTTTACAAGTTTTTGTAAATAATTATTTTTTCATAAAAAGTTGAAGACAGAAGATAAAAATATTATAAGAACTTCTTTCCTGTTATGGGATATGGTGGTAGGGCTGTCTCAATGGTTCTCGGTTAGAACTGGAACCGCGCAGTTCCGGTTAACCGAGCACCGCAATTTCAGTTATTGGTCCGGTTTTCGATTCCATTGTGTATTATTTGTTCGGTTTTCGGTCTAATCGATAACCATTCGGTTCCGAACCGAAAACCGATTTTATAAAATATATTTATTAAATATTTTTTTTATTTTATAATTATATTATATTATTTTAATTTTTGTAAATTAAATTGGAAATTAGAGTGTTTTTATGAAATTATATTTTGTAATTATATTATATAATTATAAAATAAAAAAATAATATTTAATAAATATATTTTATAAACCGAACCGGAAGCAGATTTTATTTATGAAATTATATATTTATATTTTATAATTATATTATATTATTTCAATTTTTTTAAATCGAAATAAAAAAAACGGTTTTTGTGGTTAACCGAACCTGAACCGAAAATAATTGGTCCGGTTCTGGTTAACCGAAAATTTATACGGTCCGGTTTTCAGTTCTTATTTTAGGACA
The DNA here is from genome assembly GCA_033398695.1 of Orobanche coerulescens. Lineage (NCBI taxonomy): Eukaryota > Viridiplantae > Streptophyta > Magnoliopsida > Lamiales > Orobanchaceae > Orobanche > Orobanche coerulescens. Next base: position 186,115,633 of record CM065807.1, on the reverse strand, counting down.
TTTGTCGTTCCGGTTAACCAAAAATTTCGGTCTGTTTAACCGGAACCGAACTGTTCGACAGCCCTATATGGTGGTAGTGGCAACGGGGTGACAGCGGAAATGGTGTTGGTGGTGGGACGGGACAGTGGCAATGGTGGTGGGGAGGCGGTTGCGTCAGTTGTGGTGGGTGGTGGTGATGAATAAAAATCCATCAAAATCTTAGGGGTATAGGAAAGATTTTAAAAGACAAATTATGTTTGTACTTTGTGCTTAAAGATGAGTACCTAGATGATTCCATTAAAATCCTTAAAATCCAAAATAAATTTGAATACCTCATAATTTTGTAAGATTTATAAAAGTTTTCATTTAATACCTCATGACTTTAATGGACTTTTAAGAACTCCATTAAATTCTATATTGAATACCATAAAAATTTAATTGACTTTTAAAAGTCTCAATTAAATACACCCAAACTTTTTCAAATCCATCAAATTCTATAAAAGTCTTTAAAAATCATTTGAAGTCTTAAGTATTTAGCAAACACTTATAAACAAACAAACCAAGTAATACAATCGACTAGTCAAATCAACTAATACAATGAGGTATTGCCTAGTAGTTACACGCTTAATGTCAAACACGCCATAGTTCAGTATTTACCGAAATATCTGTATGGTTCAAGAGCATATTGATATCACCCCGAATTCTCAGTATGCCTAAATTTCAATATGGTATTGGTATTATACCATTCATATGGGAGAAAAATTCTTTATTTTTTGCTTTATTTTTTACATGTATTAATAACATAATATTTTTAATTTTTCTAATTTATGAGTATTATTTTGGTATTTCCAGTATCTACCGAAATGCTGAGATTTTTAAGTTTTCATACTAATGCCGTAATGAACATTTTGATACCGGTATTATCCCATACCAAAAACTCGGCATTATACCGGGAAAAAAATCTTGATAGTTTCTGTATTTTTTGGTATGGTAAATTCGGTATACCCGTAATTTCGGTATCTCCCCAACCCCTCGTTTACTTGTACTTAAATCCAAATATCTCTTTTCTTAGGTAAAAGAAATGGAAAATGTTTCTACCATACCGTTAACGGATGATCAGTATTTTCTCCTCCACCTTGTCATGGGAGCCTATTTCGCTCCCGATCTCAAGATTTCAACACCCCGCAAATCCGCTTTGCAAAGACGTGCCGAAGGTCTCCCAAGATACGATGCAAACGACTTAGCCGGCTCGCATATAAAAACGGCCATAATTGAAAGCGTCTATTACTATATACTCCGTAAGGCCGAACAGACGCTTCATGTGAACCAACCTCATTTGCTACATTATATTCACGGCAGCCGTCCGGTCCCGTCTGATGGTTCCATAACATACCTTTCGTTTGATGACCTATTCCCCCCCGAGCTTCACAAGCACTTTCAAGACACCATCGATAACATTGTCTTCGTTAATGACCCTAATATTGATTATATTGACCCAGGGGATGTTGAAAGGTTTAAGAAGCTCACGGGGTTGGATGATTTTGTTTTCGATAGGGATAGTGTGATGTTGGACATATTCAAGGATTTATATGATGTTAAAGTGGACGAGGGTTCGAAGCTCGACGATAAAGTGCAGGAGACTTGTAATTCAACAGCGCCTTTAAGCTGTTCAACGTGTAATGTTGATCTCAATCGAGGGATGATATTCCTTCCGTCTTGTCCATCTAGTGAAGAGTGGGATAACATAATTGGTGCTGTTAAATCTGGTTTTGGAGTCACCGGAAGTGCCGCTAGAAGACATGTAGGACCCATTTTAGGGCTGATTGATATTGGGGAGTCGGAGGATTCCTATCTTTTCCGTGTGTCGCTTCCTGGAGTCAGAAGGGATGAAAGTGAGTTTGATGTTTGCCTCTTTTGGTGGATCTTTGTTTGTTGGTTTTGCTTGATTTCTTGAATTTTGTTTTTTCATTAGAAGTCCTTGCAGAAGGCAGCTTCTTGTTAATTGTGGTCAAATTCCTGCTATCATACTAATATTTTTGAGTAAAATAGACATGATTTTAAAAATCCTCTGAGGCTTACCCCTTGGGTTTCGGTATTTACAAAAAATAAAAGAGAGGAGACGTTTAAAAAATATCAAAAGAAATCGGGGGAGCGGGGCGTTAATTGTGATTCTTCTATACATGTAATTTTCTTATGATGGGAAAACATAATGAGGCAGGGATACTCTCCCGAAACCACGCCCTGTTCGACACAGTCGGACATGCCCGACACGCGTGTCGGAGAATGGATGATTTTTTTGGTCGACCATGCTACCGCTCATGCTGGGGCTTTTTTTTTTCTGTGTTATCTGTTGGCTGTTTTCTATCTTCTTGTAGAGAGAAAATAAAGGAAGGAGGAAGGTAGTGGACGTTACAGCTAGGTTAAACTTGAAATTCGTTGGGCACTTATGGGCAGGGCTTCTTTTTTCGTATGGTTTATCTGTTCACGTATGCGCCGGTTATTTGTTTACCTCGTCTTTTCAGGAGATTTTAGCTGTGAAGTTGTAAGTGATGGCACCGTGATTATCAAAGGAGTGACAGTGACAGGGGAGAGAATAGTCGAGAAATTCTCCCATGTATTCGAGATGCAATCTCAGAATCTTTGTCCGCCCGGACCTTTCTCTATCTCGTTTAAGCTGCCCGGTCGAGTTGATCCTCTGAGATTCCACGGAACTTTTGCCACTGACGGGATTCTCGAGGGAGTAGCTTTTAAAGCAAGGACAAGCACGAATTGAGATCCTGCAACAATTGGCCACTCTTCATTCCATCATGTATGTCAAGTGACTGTGTGTGAGTGTTCTGCAAAATCTAAGGAAAAGTGATTCTCAACTTCGAAGTAGAAAAGGTGAGAATCACTTTGTCCTAGAGTTTGCAAAGCCCCTCTCTATTTTGTGTGCGCTTTTGTTTATTGCCCGATGGTTGGATTTATGTGGAGTATGTATCATGATCCGTATGTATAGGCACGGAAGCATACTTGTTTTGGAATATGCTTAAATCATGTTCAGTGAATGTTTGCAAATGCTTCTGCTTTTTGAACTGGATTAGTGTAGTAGAATTAGAGAAGTCATTGGGAATAGTGATTGCAAATAGAATCTAAAAGTGAAAACTGAAAAATTTGAGATGTTAGCCGGCGATTTTTGATTTAGCCGACGACTTCGTGTCTTTAGTCGATGATTGTGTCATGGGCTGATTTCCCAAGCTTGGTAGTGTTTCACGAAAGGTGACCCTAATCATAACATATCCATCATTACATATGCAAGTCATTTGCATTTGAGATGTTAGCCGGCGATTTTTGATTTAGCCGACGACTTCGTGTCTTTAGTCGATGATTGTGTAATGGGCTGAATTCCCAAGTTTGGTAGTGTTTCACGAAAGGTGACCCTAATCATAACATATCCATCATTACATATACAAGTCATTTGCAATGTTCTAAAAATCAATATGGGCGGCAAAGCTTAGGCACTAAGCAGCCTCTGAGCGTTCCGATTACGGCCTAGGCGTTTGGATTAGGTGTTTGAGTGATTAATCAGCCACCTAAACAGCTGGCAGGTGCATAGGTTTAAATGGTTTAAACATTAATATTGAATTATTATAGTATATTTTATATATATAAATAATGGAAATAGTAAAAAAAATAGTTCAACTAAATCCTGATTGATCCTTTAGATTCTAGGTGTTGGCGATTTGAATGCCTGGTGCCAACCACTCTCTAGAACCTTGGTAATTTGTTAAGCTCATGACAATATTCACATTCACAATAGTCGTTTTATGCCCACTTGTACACAAATACTTGAACTCATTCTTTTGATCGAATGAATCAATCGAATCAATTGAACTAAATCGAATCAATGGACTTTTGCGAATCAATTGAATGGACTGAATCAAAATCGAAAAATAAGTCCAAAAGAAGTGACATTTATGCATGAAACAATCAAATTAAGTAGCATCAACGAAGTACTAATTTGTACTAGGTAGTCCATTTTTCTAACCGACTCAACCAAACAGACGCATTGTACAAGTTGCTTTCTTTCTTTCTTTATTTCTGGGGGCGACCGGAACCAACATGCGAATTGAAAGTTTTAAACACTCAACACTATCCAATTCGCATCATATAATAATATTTTTAAGTTAATTAAAATAAGATAAAAATCAATTTTACAACCCAAATATGAACTAAAGACATTTCAACTTTACAACCTTCCCCAAGAAAAAACTAAACTACAACTCCCAGTAAAAGTGATTAAAACCAGCCTCTTTGATATAAAACTACACAGAGGTCTGAGTTTCTTGTAGCTTGAACAAGTCTAGTTATAAAGAGAGTGGGTTGTTGAAGCCGAAAGTCTCAAGTTCGAATTTCCCACTTCTGTACGATTAGAACTATGTAACTTCCGGTTTTATATCAGTCGGGGAATGTAATATTAATCGTCGTCCTTTTTTCCAAACAAATAATAACATGAACCCATAGGCCAAAAGGAATTATTTTCTCACGACCGGAGCAGCTATTGGTGCATGTTGTATTGAAATTAGATAACGATATTACCCAACGACTGGACGTGAATTAGTTCATCGTATAGCAGTCAAACATGCACCTATGCTCTTCGTGGCTCGAATCTTGAACAAGAACTCTCAGGTCCAGGTGAGACGGCATGTCTTTAGCACTTAAGAAAGCTCTGTCGTCACAAGTAGCCTTGCAGAACAGTAGTTCTAAATTTAATACTCCCTCCGTCCCATTAAGCTTGGCACATTTGATTTTTTGATCTAACTAGAAGAACCCACTTATTCTTAAAAAAAACAAAACAAAAAAAAAAAGTGAGGTACAAATAGCCCCTCTTAAACCCTCTGCAGGGGTTATTTACAAAAGGTACCCTTGAGGTTTGACCTAATTACAAAAAAAAAAAAAAAAAAAAAAAAAAAAAGAACAGCTAGCTTTTGGAATTACAAAAATACTGTCTTGCATTTACCCCTTCATAAATCATAAGTGAAGAAAGAAAAAGAAACATTCCAATAAAGCCCCTCTTCACATTTATAAATATATTACAGCTAGTCCTTTAGTATTAACAATAACAATGAATCGCCGGGGGTACTTTTGTATTTTCAGAAATTAGCTGGGTTCTTCTTTGTAATTAGAGCAAACCTCAATGGTACTTTTTTTTCGCAATTATCCCTAAAAAATGTAAATGGCAGGGAGGTACTTGTAGTTTTAAACATAAGCGACTTTTCGGAATTAGACTAACCGCAATTGCAGTTTCCGTAATTGTCCCAACACTTAACGAAAAACTCCCTAAAGCATTACCAGATGGCAAGAGTTTATATATCACCAGTCACCACAATTTCTGTCTGAGAGGCCAAAAAAGGCCCTCTCTGCCCTGTCTTAGTGTGGTGAATGCAAAACCCTTCGGAGTACGACATCTTTGTAAAACTTTCTCGTTCGAAACAATAACCCCAAGCCAACAAGAAAACCACTGAATGTAACAGATGCCATAATAAAAAACGATAGCATGAAACAACAAGTCCCGGTGCACGTCTCTCCATATCCAGACACTTCCTTGTCATAAATGTATCCCACCACCTTGACAGAAAGAACATAGGATCCAATAGGGCCCGCAATTGTAATGGTATTGAATATTGTACCGAAATGAACTTTTCCATATAATTCGGAAGCAATTGTCGGCATTAACGACCATTGCGACCCATAACAAACGCCAACCAAAATTGAGCCAGCGTAAAGAGCGCCAGAAAAACCAAAACCAATCACAGCGTGGCCAATGCTCATAGCCGCTAGAGTAATAACGATAAACAAAGGTCTCGGACAACCTTTGACGTGCAAGAAATAGTCGGAAATATAACCGGCTCCAAAACGCCCAAGAAAGTTCAATATGCTCCATAAAGAAACTAAAGTGTTGATCTCTAAGCTTGTGTAGCCAAGAGATTCCCCTATTTGACTTAAATTATTGACTGTGGCAAGTCCGGAGCCCATAGCACAAGCAGTCGTGAAGAATAAAAACCAAAAACTTATGGTTCCCATCGCTTGCAGAAGATTTAAGTCTTCCCCCAACTGCAAAGTGTCGTTACTCGTCTCTCTAACTTGGTCTACATTATCTGGGATTTCATGATAATCACCATGATCTTGTCTTCTTATATCAGAGACGTCCTCAACGAGAATGTGTCTCTCATCCGAAATTTGGTTGTGCTCGAGCAGTGATTTCACTATTCTGTACGATTTGTCCCTTTGGGCTCGAATCGCGATAAAAATAGGGGACATTAGCAAGAAGATGAGTAGAACAAATGTAGCAACGCGGACGGAAAATTTTAGCTTGAGAATGTTCTGGATGACTATAACAGCTGTGAGATAGGCTGCTAAAATAACAGCATGAAACGAGAATCTATTCAAGTGCTTTTTCTCATCTTCTTCGTTCGTTTTATAAATTCTTACAAACCCCATGAGCAGAATCGATGTGACTGAGGGCAGCAACGCCACTAGCAATAGATATGAACCGGGCTTATTCTTAAAAATTGTTTGATACACTTGAATCAATATCGCTCCACTCAGACCAAGAAATCCCTATGAGAAGCCAAAGATTGAAGCAGAAATTAATTCAAGAGAAAGCTAAAGGGACTGCTGTCAGTAGCAAAAATGAGGATGCAGCCTAAAGTAATTAATAAACAAATATGGAACATCAGACACGTACATGATCTATTCGAAGTAATACTGAAAACAGAAAAGATCCACCTCAGATGTCAGATCGTGTAGACCTACGAACATTTTCCCACACATTTTACTCAATAATTGCATCGTGAAAATGCAGTAAAATAAAATCAGCAAAAGAATGGGTACAACAACAACAACATCTAAGCCTTAGTCCCAAAATGATTTGGGGTCGGCTAACATGAATCAAACTTTGAAACCGTCGAATAGAATAGATACAACAAAAGAATGGGTGTTTACAAAATAAAATATAAGCACAACAAAAAGTTGTGTAAGTCGAATAGATACCATTCATCGCACACGAGTGTCACAAGGTTGTATATCGTGATAGTTCACCATTTCTTTGTTCAGTTAAACGTGTGTGTGTGTGTGTGTGAGAGAGAGAGAGAGAGAAAGAGGGAGAGAGAGAGGTGAGGAGGGAGGGGGGCGTGTCAGGGAGGGAGGGAGGGAGGGAGAGAGGGAGAGGGGGGAGAGGGGGGAGGGAGGGACGGAGAGGGAGAGAGGGGAGCGATGGAGGGCGAGGGAGGGATGGAGGAAGGGAGGGAGGGAGAGCCAGAGAGAGGGAGAGGGGGGGAGGGCGAGGGAGGAATGGAGGGAGAGAGGGGTAGAGAGACGGACGGCGAGGGAGGGGGAGAGATAGAGAGGGGCAGAGAGAGGAAGGGCGACGGAGGGAGGGGTAGAGAGACGGAGGGCGAGGGAGGGAGGGAGGGAGAGAGAGAGAGAGAGAGAGAGAGAGAGAGAGAGAGAGAGAGAGAGAGAGAGAGAGAGAGAGAGAGAGAGAGAGAGAGAGAGAGAGAGAGAGAGAGAGAGAGAGAGAGAGAGAGAGAGAGAGAGGGGAGGGAGGGAGGGAGGGAGGGAGGGGGGGAGGGGGGGAGGGGGAGGGGGAGAGGGAGAGGGAGAGGGAGAGGGAGAGGGAGGAGAGGAGAGGAGAGGAGAGGAGAGGAGAGGAGAGGAGAGGAGAGGAGAGGAGACGTACTACATTGATAACTAGTTCAAGACACCAGAAGTTCGGTAGAGCTTGTGCAACAAAACTGACAGAAATTTCTAAGTACACCCACAAAAAGCTACGGCCATGATGTGAATTTTTTGATAAGCAATTTATCACACTCCACACAGCGCACTTTACTTTCATACTCTCAACAGCCATGCAAAACTCAGAGTTTCATACTCATGAGTCAGTTCCAGACCACAAGAGACTGACTTGCCGTTATCGTCGGCCGATTCATATCTTATTATTGAATTTACCTATCTGATTGATATCATCATGGCAGATATCTCGCTAGGCAATGTCTGATGTAAAAAACTACTAATAAAACGAATGCTGCTAACTAATTCAATTTGAAGGACCAACTTGGACATTAAAATGGGTTAACTACAAAAAGTACCCTTGAGGTTTGACTAATTACAAAAAGAGACCAGCTGACTTTCGAAATAACAAAAACACCTATTGACATTTTATTGTCTTACATTTACCTCTTCATAAAGAAAAAACATTTCAAACCACTCGCATTTATAAAAATACTACATACAGTCCCTTAATTTCAAGGGCGAATCATTCATGGGGGTATCTTTGAAATTTTAAAGCTAGCTGGGTTTTTTCATAGTTAGGTCAAACCTGAAGATCATAAGAAGCTTGTTCCAATTTCAATCGAAAAAACAAAGTAACAATAGCCAAAAAAATTAAAAAAAAAAAAAGCAATAATTTTCCGAACTCACCTTCATAATCCCAACAATCGTGCCACTGTAACTAGGAAAATTATGCACCCCAGTTACCACACTAGCCGTATTGAAAAAGGTCATGGCATGCGCCGCCAGCAGCATGTACAAGCACATCACCGCCGGCGGCGGACGCGGCAGCACCCCCATCACCGTCAGCCACATGAGAAAGTAACCGGCGAAGCACTGAACCGCCCCCGCCAATAGCACGACCCACGGCCCAGCGGCGGTGGAGTAGAGGAGGCCGGAGAGGATTCCGACGTTGGCGCCGAGGTCCTTGAAAACGGATATGGTGTCAAGGGTTGATTGGTTGTATCCCTGTGTGGATTTCAAAACCGGGGAATAGATGCTGAAGGTGTAGAGAGAGCCGCCGGCGCACTGGATCCATATGCTGGCTGCCGTGGCGATCCATTTGTTCTTGATTAGGGATTTCCTGCTCGGATTATAATCTACGTCCATGTTTGAATTTGGGTGAAATTTGCTTGTGAGGGTCTTGAGTTCGGACAAAACTTAACAAGGATGCCAGAAACTGGACAATGATCAGAGTTGATATGTTTCGACTGTTTTGGTTTGACAAAGTGATTGTGATGGTTGTTTATAGAAAAAATATTTGGTACTAATAACTTCTAAGAAAATTGTAGGAACTGTTATGAAATCGAAATATCGTAGAGAGAGAAATTAGAGAGAGAATAGAGAGAATGATTTTCAGGTATGATTTTCATTAATAATTGAAGTCCTATTTATAGGAAAACTTCAGATGGCACAATCGTAATTACATATTTACATCAGGGGTATAATAGTCATTCACACTATATAAAAACAAAAGGGTAATTGAAATGTCACTTTCGCCGCTATTATAACACTTCTCGAACGACTATTTACATAAATATCTCATTAACTAGTTTGAAGAAACCCAATGGGAGAAAAACTTTCAAATCTGTTTGTATTGGAAATCAAGAATCATATCATGTTCCATCATAATGTTGGTAGGAAATCTCCGTTGGATAAAAACTTCAAGAATCGGTGATCTCGTAAATTGCTCCCCTTATCTCGATAGTTCTTGTATGAATATTCTTGCCGCCTCGCAAACCTCGGGATAAAAACTGAGTGAATCACATGTATATCATTCGTTGGAGTATCCATGTGTTGCCTCATTAAAACCTCACAAGAAACCCAGTGGGAAAAACTTGATCGAAGGAAAAGAGTACAACTACCCTTCCGCTTTCAAACTTTGAGGAATAATCTTGATCTTTGTAGTGTTCCTCATTATGTCATGAATACGCTCATAAAAACCTTATTAGGAAAAACCGGTGGGAAAAATCCTAATGAAGGAAAAAGAGTACATTATTCATACTAATACGCCATTCCAAATGCTTCGTTAAAAACTCACAGAAACCCATCGACAAAACCGATCGAGGAAAAAGAGTGCAACGCGTATTTTATAAATATGCCCCATTCATTTCAATAATCCTCCAGGATTAGTATGAGTATCATCTTCATGCAATTTGTAATATCGAACTCATATTCTTTGCGATATATTCCAAATATCTTTTGGAGATTCCATATTTGTTGTGATTAGCCGCCGTTAAAAACCTCACTTTAAAACCAGTGGGATAAAACCTCGATCGAGGAAAAGAGTACAGCATATAATTTTTGTTCACAACGTTTTGAGTGACTGCACGCACTGATAATATGTTCAAAATCTCCTTACGAGTCACTTTCAGTAAGCCCATATATTTTATTTTATTATAAGGGCATATATTTCAATTTCGATGGATTTCAATATCCTCATTTTCACAAATCATGGATTTTAATATCCTCATTTCCAATATCCATATTTCACATCTGGATATCCTCATATCATTTATCGATATCCTCTTTCCAATCATTGATATCCTCATTTTCACAAATCATGGATTTTAATATCCTCATTTCCAATATCCATATTTCACAGTCATGGATATCCTCATATCATTTATCGATATTCTCTTTCCAATCATTGATATCTTCATTTTATTCATAGCGCTATATTGTGTCGACACTTTTAATATTTATTTCCCCATGGCAATATAACTTGCCGAGATATCTCATTATCAATCATCCATTGGAATTTACACATTGTGGTTATGTCTACATACTTCTCAAAAGTATATGCCTCCTTTTATCATTTGCTTTGATTTATATTCGGGGAATTATTATGTATTTATCAAAGCAGTTGTAGTTGGTATCAAAGATCTATCATGCATCTTTGAACTTCATGTTCATATAATTGTGAGGATATAATGTGATGCATTTCGCATATTTCCAACTACCAATACTCCCCCTCATGCTGAGAGATTTCTTGAGCACCAAACACATATGCCAGTATCTCAGTATTCATCTTCAGTCATGGGAGTTTATATATTATGTTCTCGATATTGGCTGGAGGACTTCAAATAGTATGCCAATTGATATCCCACTCGTATGCGCATATCTTGATCCTTTATCGGATCTATAAAAATTTATTTGGGATATATTACTAGCTCAATCTGATATGGAATATATGCTCAAACCGTGAGCAAATCATCTCGTAAATTTCGACATTAGTCATATAAACATGTGACTATCTAGTGGATCCATAATATCTAGTAGTTCACATGTAGAGGAAGTGGGCTCATACTCCCCCTTAATATATTCCAAATTTATTAGGGATTCATTCCCAATATTGGCTAGTATTGACATTAATCGAGAACAAATATTTGAAGATGATGTGTCTATATCACCATATAGATATTTTACCGACATATCACATCATCTTTCGGTGCCATTATTGCACATCATTATCAACATGGAGTCGTCGCTCCCACATGTCATATTATATTCATTATTCAAATATAGAGCCGTAGTTCATACGCTTCAGGACGCGGAGTCAAATCTCATACGCGTAATTCCAATCTATAAATAGATTATCATTGTATTCACAAAGTTCACCCATACCGAGGGTCTGAATATCATAATGGATTCAATGCTTTCGAATCTTCGTAAATATTATCCATCTCTTCCAGTGAATATCATAAAAAGAATTTATCGAGCTCGACTCGAAAGATTAAGGGTGCTAATGAGAAATGGCATCCCAGAAGATATTCGATGGTTGATCGAAGCACAAGTTCGACTATCTGGCGAATTTTCAAATTCATTTAAGTACATGCCAGGTACAGGTAAGAGTAGTTTTGCAAAGAAACGGAGAGCAAAAAGATTAGGTGGGTGCTATAAATGTGCTCGGTGGATATGTGACACACGATGCAAATCTGTGGGGTTTGTATCCAAAAATCGAGAAGATAAAATAGCATTTATCAAGGATGGATTGAGTAAGGAATATATGGATCATGATATTCAACAGATTCTTGATGCACATCCGAGTGGATACGTTCATCGTGAACTAATGGCTTTGTGGATACAATTTGAGGATGAACGGGAACGTTATAGTCATGAAAAATTAATCTCAAAAGATCCAGTTTGTAAGTCCGTTTTATCAAAATTGGTATAAGGTAAATAGCAAAATAATGCAAGTTGATGAATATTGTTTTCCAATATTTAAATTTCTCAACTGTCGATTGGTAACGTCATTTTCATTGAAAAATATAATATCATATCTTTCGTTTTCTTTTGCAATTTTGTCAAAAGTAATGACTTATCTGCCACTCCATTTTCAATGAAAAATAGTGAATTCATTTGTCGTTTATAAAGAAGTTTGTTCTTTAAATTTAGGATCCACAAATCAGAAAATGTATCTCTCATAAAAATATTTTGAAAGTCTAGTGTAGAAAAATGGAGTTCTCAGAATCCTCATATAGATCTCATCCATTTAAAACTATATGTATTTTAGGTGGATCCAAACTGATAGGTCATATCCAGCATGTAGATATGGCATATCAATTCGTAAAAGAATTAGGAAAGCACAAAATCGATATATTGTATGGTGGGAGTAATCATAGATTTTTGGGTTATCTTTTAGATGCTGCACAAAATGGGAGAATAAGTGTAACAAGTGCCTTACACTTTCCCACAGTCAGAACCAGTAGTATAGGAGGTTCAACTGGGTTGATGTTTCAAGCACAGTATGTGCATGATAGTTTGATGTATGTAGTGAATAATAGTGATGCCTTTATTTCTCCCAGGTGGCTATGACACACTCAATGAGATATTCAACATCACATCATGGGCTGAGCGGGACTTCCATACCAAACCTATAGTTTTGTTGAATATTAATAATTTATTCATCGATTTGCTTGCCTTTCTGGATCAAGGAGTAGATCACAAGTTTATATCTCAGCCATTACGAGATATAATAATATGTGTTGATACTGTTGTTGATCTACTTATAAAGTTTCAGGCATATATTTCAGTTAAGAATTTGGAAGTCAAAGCTCATCAGCCACAGGCTATTGGCGCCAAACGGAAAAGAAGTTTAGATCATTTAGATCTTTCATTATAAACCCTTATGCCAGGGGGTGGCAGAGTTACGGAGTTTTATACTCTCGAGACGCACCCCTTTTATTTTTATGGGTTTCATATGTATTTTCTTTTTCGCGTTTCATATTGTCGAGTGTTTACTGCCTTTCAGCTAGTTTCGATATTTTCACTTCGACTGTTGTGTGCTTCTTCAGCAATAATAAGACCATCTTTTGCTTTTATGCAAATACAATATTTTCACAAATATGTGATATATGTTTCCCCATGAATATTGTCAATCAATATGATTTCAATGATCCCACCATGTGATATAATCAACATGGGATTTATTGAGCAATTATTTTCCAGTGATAGTTTTCCATATCACTTGTCAAATGATCCCACCATGCATTTTGCATGGAATTTTCTTTAATTAATCGGTGATAGCTTATGGTATCACTTGGTCAATTTTCTCCATTCATATTTAATAATTATGGAGATCGGATATTATTTTCATCAACTGCTTTTTCTTCGAGATCATGATTTGAATGATTGATCAACTACTTCTTCAGAGTAGGATTTATTTCTTTCAACTGCTTCTTCAGAGCAGGAAATCGATCAACTACTTCTCCAGAGTAGGATTTATTTTTATCAACTACTTCTTCAGAGCAGGATTTAGATAATCGATCAACTACTTCTCCAGAGTAGGATTTATTTCTTTCAACTGCTTCTTCAGAGCAGGAAATCGATCAACTACTTCTCCAGAGTAGGATTTATTTTTATCAACTACTTCTTCAGAGCAGGATTTAGATAATCGATCAACTACTTCTCCAGAGTAGGATTTATTTCTTTCAACTGCTTCTTCAGAGCAGGAAATCGATCAACTACTTCTCCAGAGTAGGATTTATTTTTATCAACTGCTTCTTCTTCGAGAGCAGGATTTGTGAACCATTCATGTGGTATAACCAACCACGATGGTGATATATAATATATAAATTGCGTACATGTAAAACCATCCGTCTTGTGATAATTGAACTCATCACATGGGAGGCATTATAATTATATAAAATAAACGCAATAAATATGTGGTTTTACACCACCACTTTGAGATAAGTAAGAGACATAATTTAAACTGCAAAATAATTAACTGCTTCTACCAAAGCAGGATCGTCCAATCAATTCCTCAAAATAGTCATCGTCGATAGGTGAAATATCGACCATTGCTATTAAGTGTAATGGTATGTATAAATCTTTGCGATTTTCCGAGTTGGATATTAATTCGTACATTTTAATAAATTTAATAATGAAATATATGAAAAGAGTTAATACTCATATCAATATTGATGTTAAATTAAAGGTCTCGTTAAACTGATCCCGATGGTATCAATAAAAATTAATTCTGATATCATATGTATCTTATATTTAAGAAAAACGAATGTGTGATTCAATAAATTAAAAAAAAAATATTTTATTATTTTATTAATTTATATTTTATAGTATTTCTCATTGTTTTGTTCTGCCGCGGTCAACTTCCTTTTTTCTAACACGACTCTCTCTTTATTTATTTTTTTAATATCTTTTCAACCCTTTTTTTCTTTTTGTTTACCGACACACTTCAAAGGCCACAAATTTCTTCACGTGAAAGCTGCCTTATTCTTTTATTATTATTCTCCTTTACCTCCATCACCATCTTGCTTTCCTTTTTTTTTTATTTTACTCTCAATTTTCAATCACTTGTGAATCCTCCCCCCCCCCCCCTTTTTTTTTAATTCTTCTTCTTCTTCTTGAATAACACATACGCACACATATTGACAAATAGTACCTCATACATCACACCACCGTGCGATGATGGATAGCAACGGAAGTCGAGTTTCCAGTTTCGGGTCCGGTTTTGATGGCTTGAGGGTTGAAGAGTTGGTCACCTCCTTCTCCTTCAAAAACCTTGAAATCTGGGGAAGCTGATGGGCCGCGAATGGCTAGGATGTAAGCACGGGGAAGACCCAGGTGCGATAGAGATCTTCTTCGGCATGAGTGGCGGCTGGGGTTGTGCGGTGGCGTGAAGCCGTACCAGGAGTTCTACCATCGTCGTATCGTCTGACATGGCCGCTTTCATCCACTCTTCTTCAGCATCACTCGGTGGTAGATTTGTTATATTTTATTCGGAATTTGTTTGGAGGGGAGAAAGAGAAATAAAACTTTGTTTGATGGGATTCTATATTTTGTGTTCTTTACCAGATTTGAGGAGCAACAAAAAAATAAGAGAATCAAATTAGTAGGTACATGGAATGGGTTGATTGTTTGACATGCTTGGAGATGTTCCTTATTAGAGAGAAGAAGAATGCCGTATATATTAAGGTGTGTGTTTGTGTTTACATGTAATAATTTAATTTCTGATACAGAGGGTCATCTATAAGATGAATCAGAAGATACTTGTAATATATTACTCAAATTGCTAGAAATACATTGATAACGTGTTATGAAATCGAAATATCGTAGAGAGAAATTAGAGAGAGAATAGAGAGAATGATTTTCGGCGATGATTTTCATTAATAACTCAAGTTCTATTTATAGGAAACTTGGATAAGACAATCGTAATTACATATTTACATCAGGGGTATAATAGTCATTCACACTATATAAAAACAAAAGGGTAATTGAAATGTCACTTTCAAGGCTTATTATAACAGGAACATGAATTATGTTTTATTTTATTTTTTTATTTTTTGATATCGAGGTTCCAAGCTTACACCTGACTAGTACTGCTACCAATTAAATTGCGAGATGTGTATCTGGCTCCCAGGTTCTTAAATATCCCCAACTACCGTGCACAAGAAGTCATCCCACAAGTGATTGCTCGATGCTGGACCCCTCAAATCTGTAATACCCGAGATTTCTGTTATGTAATTGGAACTTGTGATATTGTAATGATTGTACTATCGTCTGAGTACTATTTTCCGTATTTCATAATCCGATGTTATCGAGCGTATGATTTCATGTTTGTGATTTGAAGATTGTAATTCTGCGCATGTAGCGCACGCTACCAGCTATGCATAGCGTGCGCTAACGTGGATTCATAGCGCACGCTACTGAGGGTCATTAGCGCACGCTATGCGTGGTCAAATTGATTGAGACGTGCGGTAGGTGAGATCTGGCCGGGGGACCCTTTGCCTGATCGTGTCGAATGAACCCGACGGCTTTGGAAAGCCAAGTCAACGCCTTAGCGCACGCTACGCATGTGAATAGCGCACGCTAAGTGCCGACTTGATTAAGTCGAGAGCCGTTAGCGCACGCTACGAACAGGATTAGCGCGCGCTAATGGCCATTTATTATAAATAGGACAACATCCTATTCGTGATTTCGATTCTTACTCCTCCCATAAACCGAACTCTTACACTTAGAACATAACTCCCTTCGTCCTAAACACTTCATATCAACCTCCTAGTTCGAGATTGAAGATCGTATATCATTGGAGATTGGTGTTCAAGCCTTCGGTGTTGGATTGCTTCATTTTCCTCCGTGTTCTTCACTACTTTGAGGTAGGTGATTCTTCACTGATGTTAGTAATGTTCCTAAGGAAGTTTGAATCATGTTTTGGTAGCAAGTATTTCGTTTATAATCGGTCATCACATGTTAGAAGGATGCTTTTGACGTATCGGCACTATATATCGTATGAACCTTTGAACCATCTTATTATAAGGACTCCTAAGCATGTTCAAATCGAGTTATGATCAAGAATCGGATATTTACCCTGTTTATACGTTTTACACGATGGAATCATGTGTTTTGGAACGTAGAACAAATGGAACTTAGATTATTTCTTGGAGATCGTAGATGAATTATGATGTTGAGTTGACTATCCGTATATTCGTATTTCATAACCATAAAACTTCCACAAACCTTATTAGTATGATATGCCGAGGATAACTTGTATTATCATGGTAGAATTCATGAGTTCTTCACCATTCAACCCAGCTTTCGGTTTGCGATTTCGCCATGCAAGATTAGCGCACGCTAACATGTGAGTTAACGTGCGCTATCGAGGTCCGATTAACGCATAATACGACGTAGCGTGCGTTATATATCGGCCGGCAAATCCGGGCCAGAACTAGCGCACGCTAGTCTTACCCGAGCATAGCGTCGCTAACTGCCCGCTAGCGCACGTTACGTAGAGTATGTAGCGCACGCTAAGCACCCGCATGCATTGCTTATTTTGAGCTTTTCGGCCATAGACCAAATTGTTAGGCCATCGTTCGACTTGAGATGATTTGTATATCGTTCTTTTTGTTAAGGTTCGAGCCGTTACATTGATCGAAGGAGGCGGCCTTCGAGTGTGTTGAGATCATCGAAGTATTTCGTCTTGCCATTTTCGAGGCAAGTATCATATGTCGAGTTCGATTTATATTGAATCTTTGATCATGCTTGTGGTTTTGTTCATATTGTTGAATATGAGATGTATTTCAAAATTCTCATGATATTGGTTGATTATTTGTTCGTATTGATGAACATATTGAAATGCATATGTGTATGCATAGTTGATTGATTATGGTATAAATGATCCGGGGATCATGAGGATCTATCTTGAGGGCGGATCGAATGTCCACCATGCGTTGGTCCGACGGGATCATCATGGGATCTATCCGAGGGCGCTGGATCGCTGGACGGGTTTTCCACCATGCGTTGGTCCGACGGGATCATCATGGGGATCTATACCAAGGGCGATGGATCGCTGGATTACCCTGTATTGTGTTGATGGAATCGTGAGGATTCGCATCGTTGGATTCCGGTAGCGGAAGTCCGTTTTGCATGTTTTATGATGCATTGATGATTTATTGTATTATGATACTTGTACTAGCATCGTTTTGCTAACCCCTTGGGGTGGACATTGTTTTGATGTTCGTAGCCGAGGAGCGGGAGGCAACCACGATGCAAACGGAGACGATGAAATGGCTCAGTGATGTGATTGATGTTATTGTTGTTGAGAGTTGTCTTCTTGTTTCGTTTAGTACTCGAGTACGTCTGTTTTAATAATGTCCTTTCGATATGGTTGTATAAATTAACTCTTTGATCGGTTGAATCAAATATGTATTTAAACTTCAGTTGTACGATTGGTTTATATTTACACTCTTTTTAAAATTAGCCTTGTAAATCCTTACCTAAAGGGTTTACGGCGCTGTAATTATTCCGAATATCTCGAGGTGTTACAGAATATGGTATCGGAGCTAAGATTCATGGATATCTTGGCAGTCGGGTTAGTTGGGTCTGTTTACGTTATTTGATTATTGGTCGTTCGTAACATCACTGCTGAGCCAGCATCGTCGTGTGGACCGTGGTTGTAAGTTTCCTAAAATCTCAAATACTACCGTTTTATTTTATTCATGATTTGTGAACATTGATGGATGTACTTTTAGAAAGTTTGCCCTGGATATTGAGTATTTATGTTTACAGTATGTTGAGAGGAGGTCGTGGACGCGGACGCGGTCGTGGACGCGGACGTGGAAATGCGAGACAAGAAGAGTAGATTCTACCCCAGAGATAACCGCTAGTCAAACGGATTCCCATTCCGGGACAACAGGATCAAAGAATAATAATGCAGATCCTAACGTGGGAGTGCTTCACAGTGGTTGCCCAGATAAACCAATTTGCTCAGTTGTGGATCGCATGCATAATGATGGGACAAAGAACATAACGTGGAAAACCGGGAGATAAATGGCTTATCAAGTGATCAAATTGCATCCTCCGAAATTTGATGGTTCGACCGAGACGCTTTCTTGGGATCACCGTCAAGGAATTAGAGAAGATTTTTGCAGGATTAATTGTCCCAACGATAGAAGGTTCCTGGCCGCCCAAGATCTTCTCGACAGGGAGGCTTTCGACCGGTGTGAGGCCATTCGACCGAGGAGCATAATGTTGACCGGACAATTCAAATTGATGATGGAGGCGCAGATTGTCCTCGCCTGATTAGAGAGGCCCGAGTTCGGGAGTTTTTCTCACCGCAAAATTCGAAGCAAGCTGTGACGGACGTGATTAAGACTTTTAATCACCAAATGACTTATGTGCGCCACTGTCAGACCGAGGCGGAAAGGATTTTCCATTTTGACATGCGAATGAAGCCGAAATTCAAAGAATACATGTCCAGATTTGATTGTACCACCTTGAGGCAAGATCGTGACAAGGCGTTGGCCTATGATATGAAGGAAGCAAGAAGAGAGAAATCGACGGAAGCAAAGAAACAAGGTGTCCGGCAACTTCACGGAGAATAAGAATAGCGGGCCCGGCCGGGTCCTCTTTTCACTCATCCAGAGACCTCCGCATCCTTCTCGAGGAGGAAAGAAGTTCCGAGAAAGACCAATCAAGCTGCTTGACGCAGGAAGAAGTGTTATAACTGTGGAAAAGCGGGACATGTTCGACGTGATTGTTTCGCTGCCGTGACTGCTTTGAGTGTGGACAGAAGGACATCGCGCAACGCTTTGTGGGAATGCGACCCGATCTCTTGGTACTCGCACTCCGGCTCGATTCGAAGAGACGAGTGTGAACCAGACGCAACAGAGTGGATTTCAAAGCAGTAACGTTGGGAAAAGAGAGGCATCCAGATCCGGGTCCGTTCCTCCGCGTATTTACGAGATGAAGAAGGATGATCGAACACACTGTTGCATCGGTACAATTCAGATCCTTTTGCAACCAGCTAGTGTTTTATTCGATTAGGAGCTACACATTCTTTTGTATCATTGAACCGTGTTAATCGCTTAAAAATCTCGTGCTTGTATGATTGTGAACCTTATGTTGTGGGATTACCTAGCGGAGAGAAAATTGTGGGAACCCTAGAAGCTGGGACTTTCCAAAGAACTATAGGAGGAGAGATCGCCATCGAACCTTATTGTGGTTGACATTTACGGTGACGATTTAATTCTCGGAGATGATTGGCTCAACCGTTATGGAGCTATTCGAATTACCGAGAGAGAGTCATTTCCATCATTGCCGATGACGGTCCGAACACTTATTCCGAGGATGGAGACCAGAAGCTCGGGAAAATTGATCAAGCCAATGAAAGCCGTGAAATTATCAAACAAGGATGTCGGGGACTCGTGTTATGCCATGAAGAAAGAGGAAGGAGTAGAGCTCTCATCTATTTCATTGTGAATGAGTTTTCGATGTTTTTCCTGACGAACTACCTGGATTACCTCCGCAGAGAAGTGGAATTCACTATCGAATTAGAGCTGAGCAGCCTCCTATTTCCAGAGCACCATACCGCATGGCGCCAACCGAGATGTATGAACTCAAGAAACAACTAGAGGAATTGTTGCGAAGGGTTATATTCAACCGAGCGTTTCTCCTGGGAGCGCCTGTTCTCTTTGTCCTAAGAAAGACGGTCCCTCCGATCGTATTGACTACGTGGAGCTCAACAAGATGACAATCAAGAATAAGTATCCTATACCTCGGATCGACGACTTGTTTGATCAACTGCAAGGGGCAAGGATATTCTCGAAGATTGACTTGCGATCGGGATACCACCAGTGAGAATTAAGGAATCGGATATACCAAAATCGCTTTCAGATCCCGGATGGGCATTATGAATTTGTAGTAATGCCATTTGGACTTACCAATGCTCCTGCGGTATTCATGCAATTGATGAATCGGGTTTTCTTGGAGTACTTGGATAAATTTGTGGTCGTTTTCATTGACGACATCTTGATATATTCGAGGGACACAGAGGAACATGCTGAACATTTACGTGTGGTTTTGAGCATCTTGAGAAAGGAACAGCTGTATGCTAAGCTTTCTAAATGTGAGTTTTGGCTTAAGGAAGTAACTTTCCTTGGGCATGTGATATCAGCCGACGGAGTTCAGGTGGACCCGAAGAAAGTCGAAGCGATCTTGGAATGGGAAGTTCCTAGAAACGTGAAAGAAGTCTGAAGCTTCTTAGGACTTGCTGGATATTATCGCCGCTTTGTAGAGGGATTTTCCAAAATTGCTCGTCCGCTCACTCAGCTGTTACAGAAAACTCAAAAGTTCACGTGGAATGAGAAGTGCCAGGCTGGTTTTGACGAACTTAGGAGGAGACTGACGACAGCACCTATATTAGCACTGCCAGAGGGAACTGATGGATTCATGGTATACAGCGACGCTTCAAATCAGGGTTTGGGTTGTGTGTTGATGCAGAAGGATAAAGTGATTGCTTATGCTTCTCGACAATTGAAACCGTACGAAGTTAATTACCCGACTCATGATCTGGAGCTAGCAGCCGTGGTCTTTGCCTTGAAAATTTGGCGACATTATTTGTACGGCACTCATTGTCAGATCTTTACAGACCATAAGAGCCTCAAGTACATTTTCAGTCAGAAAGAATTAAACATGAGGCAGAGAAGGTGGCTAGAATTGATCAAGGATTACGACTTGGAGATTCTCTATCATCCGGGAAAAGCAAATGTAGTAGCCGATGCTTTGAGCCGTAAACCTGTTTCCCTTCGAGTGTTGGAAGCACTTACGCCCCAAACCAGTATTCAACGAGAACTGATCCGCGAGGGGATTGAAGTATGGGCACCAGGAATCCAAGGGCAACTTTATGTGATGGAACTGACTTCATCACTAGTCGAAGAGATCAAGTCTAAACAATTGAACGATTCTTTAATCCTTCGATTATGCGACGAAGTAAAGAAAGGAAAAGCCCCAGGATTCGTGATACAAGCTGATGGAGTTCGAGATTTGAGTCGACTTTGCCCCGATGATGATGATTTGAGAAGGACTATTCTCAAGGAAGCTCACACGCTCTATTCTATTCACCAGGCGTGAAGATGTATAAGGATTTAAAGCAAAACTTTTGGTGGGGAATATGAAGAAGGACGAACGGAGCACGCGTTTGAAGTGTTTGACTTGTCGTGAGTTAAGATTGAGCATCGGCGACTGCACGGATGTTAAAGCCGCTTAGATCCCTAATGGAAGTGGGAGGACATTTCGATGGATTTCATCACCCGTATGCCAAGGACTAGAATGGGAATGAACATGATTTGGGTTGTAGTTGATCGACTAACCAAGTCGGCTCATTTCCTAGTGATTAAAGATACTTGGGGACCCGAGAGATTGGCGCGAGTATTTATTGCGGAGATAGTCAGATTGCATGGGACGCCGAAGACCATTGTTTCAGATCGAGATGGTCGTTTCGTGTCGCACTTCTGGAGGGCAGTGCACAGGGCTTTGGGGACCGAGCTAAACTTTAGCACAGCTTATCATCCCCAAACGGACGGTCAGTCCGAAAGGACTATTCAGACTGTAGAAGACATGCTTAGAGCCTGTGCCTTGGATTGGTCAACTGATTGGGAAGTTCATTTACCATTAGTTGAATTCACCTACAATAATAGTTGGCATGCTTCAATTAAGATGGCACCATTTGAAGCTTTGTATGGGAGAAGATGCCGATCACCCCTGTGTTGGGATGATTCTTCGGATTTGATCGGGACGGAACCGGAATTGATTATTCAGACTCAAGAGAAGATAGCTTTGATTCGGGAAAGACTGTTGACTGCCCAGAGTCGACAGAAATCTTATGCAGACATACGTCGTCGCCCTCTAGAGTTCGACGTTGGTGACCATGTACTATTGAAGGTGTCTCCTACACGAGGGATTTTCCGCTTTGGGAGAAGAGGCAAGCTTAGTCCAAGATATATCGGACCATTCGAGATCCTCGAGAGAATTGGAGATTTAGCGTACAGTTGGCCTTACCGCCATCACCGAGTCACGTTCACAATGTGTTTCACGTATCCCAACGCGAAGTATGTGCCGGACCCGACCACGTCATTGATTTCGATGAGATCGAGATAGCTAATGATGGCACCTTCGAAGAGAGACCAATCAAGATACTTGAGAACCGGATCAAACAATTGAGGAATAAACCAATACACTTGGTTAAAGTACAATGGTCACGACATGGAGTCGAAGAGGCCACTTGGGAAACGGAAGACGGTATGAAGGCTAGATATCCGGAGTTGTTTTCATCTTAAGTTTCGGGACGAAACTTCTTTTTAGGGAGGAAGGATGTAATACCCGAGATTTCTGTTATGTAATTGGAACTTGTGATATTGTAATGATTGTACTATCGTCTGAGTACTATTTTCCGTATTTCATAATCCGATGTTATCGAGCGTATGATTTCATGTTTGTGATTTGAAGATTGTAATTCTGCGCATGTAGCGCACGCTACCAGCTATGCATAGCGTGCGCTAACGTGGATTCATAGCGCACGCTACTGAGGGTCATTAGCGCACGCTATGCGTGGTCAAATTGATTGAGACGTGCGGTAGGTGAGATCTGGCCGGGGGACCCTTGTCGGATCGTGTCGAATGAACCTGGACGGCTTTCGGGAAAAGCCAAGTCAATGCCTTAGCGCACGCTACAGGCATGTGAATAGCGCACGCTAAGTGCTGACTTCAGTTAAGTCAGAGATCCGTTAGCGCACGCTACGAACAGGGATTAGCGCGCGCTAATGGCCATTTATTATAAATAGGACAACATCCTATTCGTGATTTCAGTTCTTTCTCCTCCCATAAACCGAACTCTTACACTTAGAACATAACTCCCTTCGTCCTAAACACTTCATATCAACCTCCTAGTTCGAGATTGAAGATCGTATATCATTGGAGATTGGTGTTCAAGCCTTCGGTGTTGGATTGCTTCATTTTCCTCCGTGTTCTTCACTACTTTGAGGTAGGTGATTCTTCACTGATGTTAGTAATGTTCCTAAGGAAGTTTGAATCATGTTTTGGTAGCAAGTATTTCGTTTATAATCGGTCATCACATGTTAGAAGGATGCTTTTGACGTATCGGCACTATATATCGTATGAACCTTTGAACCATCTTATTATAAGGACTCCTAAGCATGTTCAAATCGAGTTATGATCGAATCGGATATTTACCCGATTGATACGTTTTACACGATGGAATCATGTGTTTTGGAACGAGAACAAATGGAACTTAGATTATTTCTTGGAGATCGTAGATGAATTATGATGTTGAGTTGACTATCCGTATATTCGTATTTCATAACCATAAAACTTCCACAAACCTTATTAGTATGATATGCCCGAGGATAACTTGTATTATCATGGTAGAATTCATGAGTTCTTCACCATTCAACCCAGCTGATTTGCGATTCGCCATGCAAGATTAGCGCACGCTAACATGTGTGAGTTAACGTGCGCTATCGAGGTCCAGTTAACGCATAATACATACGTAGCGTGCGTTATATATCGGCCGGTGCAAACTGTCAGTTCGTAACTAGCGCACGCTAGTCTTACCCGATAGCGTACGCTAACGAGCTGCTTAGCGCCGCGTTACGTAGAGTATGTAGCGCACGCTAAGCGATCCGCATGATTGCTTATTTTGAGCTTTTCGGCCGTAGACCAAATTGTTAGGCCATCGTTCGACTTGAGATGATTTGTATATCGTTCTTTTGTTAAGGTTCGAGCCGGTTACGTTGATCGAAGGAGGCGGCCGAGTGTGTTGAGATCATCGAAGTATTTCGTCTTGCCATTTTCGAGGCAAGTATCATATGTCGAGTTCGATTTATATTGAATCTTTGATCATGCTTGTGGTTTTGTTCATATTGTTGAATATGAGATGTATTTCGAAAATTCTCATGATATTGGTTGATTATTTGTTCGTATTGATGAACATATTGAAATGCATATGTGTATGCATAGTTGATTGATTATGGTATAAATGATCAGGGGATCATGAGGATCTATCCGAGGGCGCTGGATCGAATGTCCACCATGCGTTGGTCCGACGGGATCATCATGGGGATCTATGCTGAGGGAGCTGGATCGCTGGACGGGTTTTC
Source organism: Orobanche coerulescens (assembly GCA_033398695.1). NCBI lineage: Eukaryota > Viridiplantae > Streptophyta > Magnoliopsida > Lamiales > Orobanchaceae > Orobanche > Orobanche coerulescens. The sequence continues at coordinate 186,090,933 of CM065807.1, read as the reverse complement.
CACCATGCGTTGGTCCGACGGGATCATCATGGGATCTATACCAAGGGCTGGATCATTGGATTACCTCAGATTGTGTTGATGGAATCGTGAGGATTCGCATCGTTGGATTCCGATAGCGGAAGTCCGTTTTGCATGTTTTATGATGCATTGATGATTTATTGTATTATGATACTTGTACTAGCATCGTTTCTAACCCCTTCTGGGGTGGACATTGTTTTGATGTTCGGGTAGCCGAGGAGCGGGGAGGCAACCACGGTGCAAACGGAGACGATGAAATGGCTCAGTGATGTGATTGATGTTATTGTTGTTGAGAGTTGTCTTCTTGTTTCGTTTAGTACTCGAGTACGTCTGTTTTAATAATGTCCTTTCGATATGGTTGTATAAATTAACTCTTTGAGCGGTTGAATCAAATATGTCTTTAAACTTCAGTTGTACGATTGGTTTATATTTACACTCTTTTTAAAATTAGCCTTGTAAATCCTTACCTAAAGGGTTTACGGCGCTGTAATTATTCCGAATATCTCGGGGTGTTACAGAATCCAACCGCAGGGTCCCACCGAGATATGGTCTCCCACACTGCCGCCTGAAGCCTTCAATATTTAATTGTTCCACCAGCGTACCCCAGATGGCTAGTGTCGCTTCTTTAATGATTAAAGAGTAATAAACCCTTAAAAATTCTTATCCTTAAAGGGACTCGAACCCGAGTCTCCCACTTGAAGTGGAAAACTTGAACTAGACGAGAACAATAAAGCTTTGTTGACAAAATGGTTTTGGAGATATCACACGGAACAGCACGCGTTATGGAGAAAGGTAGTAGATGCGGTTCATGGGTCCGATAGAAAATGGGGAGCGCTCCCTATTAATAATAATGTGACAGGGGTGTGGAAGAATTTAGTGGCTATGTGCAATAAACTAAAGGTAGGCGGGTTGGGGGTGACAAATAGGATTCGGGGCAAAGTTGGAAATGGACGGGACATTCGTTTTTGGATTGATCCTTGGATATGTCAAGAAGCGCTTAAAAATCGTTTCCCAAATTTATTTGCTCTTGACAAATACAAGTGTTGTAAGGTTGCGGAGAGGGTCTCAAGCATGGGAGAGACTGTCACGGTTTGTTGGAGCTGGAAGAAGGCTCCTGGGTCAGCGGCGGAATTGGCAGAGAGGGCTGAGCTGGAAGGGTTGCTGAACGGTTGCGCCTTGACGAGTGGCAAAGATAGGTGGGTTTGGAACGATAACAAATGTATAGTGTTTACAGTTGCAAGGGTCAAAAGATGGCTGAAGGAGCCGAGTACTAACGTGGAGTCTTTTGACTTCAAGTGGTGTAAATGGTTACCTAGCAAATGTAACATCTTTATGTGGAGAGCGTTTCTAGATCAGCTTCCGACAAAGCTAGCATTGAGGAAGAGAAACGTTCAAGTGGAAGATTCTGTGTGTGTGTTGTGCGGTGATAATGTCGAGACAACGGAACATGTGTTTACTGGATGCGGTTTTGCGGCAGGTGTATGGAATGGTATTTCGGTGTGGTGTCGAATGCCGCAAATTTATGCATTTTCTGTGAAGGACTTGGTTAACATATTCGAACAATGTGGTTATTCGGAGATAAAGAAGAAGGTAATTCAAGGCGTCATCATCATCACTTCGTGGAGATTGTGGAAAGCAAGGAATGAGAGGATTTTTACGAACAAGGTTTCAAAAGTGGCGGACATTGTTTCGGACGTGAAGGTTTTGGGTTTTCTATGGTATAAGAATAGGGCGAAATGGGGAACGGTGGATTGGGAGAAATGGTGTAATTTTGATATAATGTAATTTGTTCGTTCGTTTTTGGGCTCGTATTCCATCTTGGTATACTAGCATTTTGTTTGTTTGAATGAAAGTCGATTCTTCAAAAAAAAAAAAAGTAAACCAAGTTTTCTGTTTATGTTTTATTTTTTTAGTATTAGTGGAAGTGGTATTGGTAACGGTGATAGTATCATCAACAACACATAATTTATCACTGTGGCGGTAATATTGGAATTGCCAAAAAGAAAAAAAAAAAAAAGAACAATCAGTTCATTCACTTGTGCGAGTAGAGGTGTACATTTCGTTTTTTTTTTTTCAAACCGGTTCGGGTTGTATAACCGAACCGGTTTTTGGTCGTAGTCTAAAAACCGGTTTTTTGACCAAACCGGTTCGGGTCGGGTTGGGTTGGGGAGTGTAAAAACTCGACCCTATACTAACCGGTTTGGATCGGTTTGTGACCGGTTCGGGTATAAAAAACCGGTTAAAACCGGTTTTTTTAAAAAAAAATTTAAAAAAATAATATATTCTTATTAAATAAACCCATTATACATTAAATATAAACTTTTATTAAATAAACTCATTACAACATCAACTTTTATTCAAACATTTAGAATTTAAAACATAAACTTTTATTAAATAAACTCATTACAACATCAACTATTATTCAAACATTTAGAATTTAAAACATAAACTTTTATTAAATAAACTCATTACAACATCAACTTTTATTCAAACATTTAGAATTTAAAACATAAACTTTTATTAAATAAACTCATAACAACATCAACTATTATTCAAACATTTAGAATTTAAAACATAAATTTTTATTCATCGAGAGTGATATCTTCTTCGGAGCTAGCCTCGCGAAGCTTCATCGAGAGCAATTTCTTCATCGGAGAGTGAGATTGCAAAACCTTCTTCCACCTCGATATCATGTATTTCTTGTTCAATGTCAAGTTCTCCTTCAAGACTTTGAGTGTGTTGTATACGCTCGGATGCGTCCAAGTGATTCTTCAAGCAAATACACATCTCCAATGATGCCGGTGTGAGTCTTGTTCTTCGTATAGATAATACCCTACCACTAAGAGAAAAGGCGGATTCCGAAGCTACCGTAGAAGCTTGGACGGTTAGTAAATCTCGGGCCATAGCGGTTAGAACGGGAAATTGAGTCTCCCTTCCTTTCCACCAAGCCAAAATATCAAAATTTGCGAATTCATGGGGTCCCATAGTCGATAAAAAATCGGTTCCAATATATCTCCCATATTCGCTAGTCGATGATTGATCACCCTCACCCCTAGCCCGTTTAGTGTTTTCTTCTCTTAAACTATTATATAAGTTAAGCATGGGATCCGCGCTAGTAGAAGTAGAAAATGATGATGAAACGAACTTGAAGTATCATTTCTTGAACCATACTTTTTAAAATAAACCCCGAATAAGTCTTTGAAATTTTTGTTAAAAATGACTTTTGCGTCTCTTGAATAGAAAACATTTTCGTTATGCAACTCTAAATCAATAGAGATTTTGTCGATAAGTAGTTCCACCCCGCTAATATTCATACATGGGTTCAAGGCAGCGGAACAAGTAATTACCGGTGGCATTTCTTTAAAATATTTTCTTAGTTTTTCTTTCATAGGCGAAACCATTTTTTCATATAAATCACCACTTAATTCGTAGTCGCTTAATTTTGAACACATTAAATAAATTTGATTAAGTACCAAATGACTCGTGGGATAATAAACACCCGATAATAAAGTTGTTGCGTTTTTAAAAACTTTGAGCAATTCGCTTATTTTTCTAACTATATCCCATTGTTCCGACGTAAATGATGTAACCCTACTCGTCCTATTCGCAAGTTCATCATGAAAAAGTTGTAAAGTATCACGTTGGCGTAAACCACAACAAAACATTTTATAAGTCGAATTCCATCTTGTAGGAACGTCCCAATTAGGGGTTAAAAAAATAGAATTCGTGTCCTTACACAATTTCATATATTTTTTAAAAGCGTCTTTTACCAAACTTATTTCGGGTACCGCTAATCCGTCTTGAACAACCAAATTTATAATGTGTGCAACACATCGACTATGATAAAAAATACCCTTCGAAGGCGGTTTATATGTTAATATTAATTTTTTTACCGCATTTGTATTATTAGACGCGTTATCAAATGAGATCGAAAAAACTTTTTCTTGTAAGTTAAAGTTATTTATTACATTTTGTAACATATGAAATAAATTTTGACCCGTGTGAGGGTACTCAAAATTTTCAAAAGCAATCGTACGCTTCATCATTAGCCATGTATCGGGATCAATCCAATGTGCGGTAACACAAAGGTATGAACCGGGCAAACCATGAGGTGCCGACCAAACATCGGTTGTTAAGTTTACATTTGTATTTAAGTTTGCAAAACCGTTTACTAGTTCTATTTTAGCCTTTTTCCATAATTTAATACAATCACGTCTAAGAGTAGCATGACTTACTTGTTTATATCGCGGTTGAAGAGTATTTTGAATCACCTTAGTCAATCGAGGGTTATCGAAGTGGTTGAACGGCAAACCTTCTTGAATCACGTAGCTTGCAAATTGTTGTCGGCACCGCTCCGCCTCGTATGCAAAAAGACCACCCTCTCGTGACATAGATGCTTGACCGGCTTCCGGAACGGATTTGAGTCCTTCGCAATACTTGTCGGTATGCATCTTCAACGTCGTGTTGGATTCAAGTTTCAAAAACTTACCACAATGTTTACAATGAGTCTTAACTTGCCCATCCGACAACCTCATAAGGTTGAAATTACACCAAATTTTTTGGTTTCGAGTTGTTTCTATAACTTCAACAATCTCGAGTGCATTCGTGGAAGCGGAAGAAGATTGAGTTGCCATTTTAATTGAGAGAAACGAGAATTTTGTAATTTTTTTAGTACTTGAAGAGTGTTTGAGTATTGTGACTAAACCAAAACACAAATAGGGTATTTATAGTTGGTTTAGGGATGGCAAAATGGTAAAAAAAGATACAAAAAACGGTCACATTTTTGAAAAAAATGGAACCTAACGGCTACATGAAAAAAACCGGTTTTAGAAACCGGTTACACTAAAAACCGGTTTGGACCGGTTTTTAACGGATAAATGCAAAACCGGGTAGAAACCGCCGGTTTTGCGACAACCCGGACCGGTTTTGGTCAAAAACCGGTTTTGACCGGTTTCGGTTTCAGTTTTTTTTTCGGTTTTGGTTTCGGTTTCGGTTTTTTTGCCCACCTTTATGTGCGAGTACCAAATACCAATTTCACGTAGAATTGTAAATGTCATAGCTAGGGGTGGCCCATGAACAGAACGTTCCCGAATTGTTCGTGAAAAAACTCGGTCAATGGTCAGTTCGAGTTCGGTTTGACCGAACCGAACATGTTCGAGTATTTTCGAACCGAACATCGAACATTTTATATTTTGATCGACTGTTCGCGAACATTAATATATATATATATATATAGCACGAACAGAAACAATTGAACACAAACGAACCGAACGAACGAACAAAACAATTGAACACAAACGAACAAAGCGTACGAACAGAACAATTGAACACAAACGAACCGAACACGAAAAATAAAAAATATGTCGAACCGAACTCGAACACTAATTTGTCATATTCATCGAACACGAACACGAACCGAACGAACGAACGGTCAATAACACCAGAAGTTCGATTCGTTCGGTTCGTGTCCACCCCTCATAGCTATAATGAATTTTACTGTGTTTATTGAAGTCATTGAAGCTCAAATGAGTGAGTTCGAAAATATTATGATAATGGCGCACTCCACTCCACCACCGAACTCTTTAATATTTTCGTCATTCATATACTTCATACCTCAATCCTTAAGAAGACAATTTTATTTGATGGTTCGTTTTGAAATGACAATAATAAGATCGAAGTCAAAAGCTATCGAATATTGAATTATATATTTTAAAATCAATATTCAGCCGCAGTCAAATTTACATAATTTGCATAGACAAAGAAAGAAAAAACCGTTTATATATATCCTATAGGGAAAATTCTACAAAAACCACTATACTTTGTATTTTTTTGGAATTAACCGCGAAAGAATTATTTTCTATGTTAACCACTGAAAGTTTGTTTTTATTTTTAAAAAAATCACCCTAACAGGGAATAAGAGGTTTTCGAGGTTATTGTGGCATTTTTTTTATTAAAAATAATAATTGTATGCTATTTTTTTATTAAAAATAATAATTGCATGAAATTTTTAATTAATAAAATTGCTAATTAAGTGGCTTTTAATCAAACGATGATATCAAATCATTTCCTGCTTTGATTTCGAAAAACAATTTAAAAAATCGCTTTGATATTGCAAAATCGATTCTGAGCGGCTTTTGGGTTTTCAGAGGTTTAGAAGAACGACGAAGGTAGTGTGTAGGGTTTTAGGGATTTTCAAACGTAAATCCACTTAATTATTATTGTTGGCCTAAAAGTCATTTAATTGACAATTTCTTCAATTAAAAATATCACGTTATTATTATTTATATGAGAAAAACTATATCAACTTTTTTAACCTGGAAAACCTGTGATACCCGGTAAGAGTGGTTTTTTTAAAAATAAAAATAAACTTTCAGTGGTTAACATAGAAAAATATTCTTTCAGTGGTTAATCCAAAAAAATTGCAAAGTATAATAGTTTTTATAGAATTTTCCCTATTCTTTATACAAAAATATTTTAAATATATTATAAAAATGAAATAAATATTTGATATAAATAACAGTCCATATTTTACTATTGAAAACATTATGTAAAATTAATCAAAGATAATATTAAGAATAATTTTATTATTTTATACTCCCTCCACTTTTAAATAGATGTCATTTTAGATTTTTATAACTTTTTCAAAATAGATGTCACTTTAGCTTTATTCTTCTCTTATTCCATTATTACCCCTAATTAATTTACCTCAAAATTCATCTTTTCACTCTTCATTAATTACAAAATATCATTTATTAGGGCAAATTTTGACATAAAAGAATTTTCTTAATTTGTGTGCACAAAGCCAAAGTGACATCTATTTAAAAGTGAAGGGAGTATTTTATAATTTATCTGGGTAAATGAAAGAATACGATCTATGGCTGTTAACGAACGTAAAGATTCGATTCGACTCGACATATTCGGCTCGAAATAGTTCGGTTCAATGTTAGATTTGGCAGTCGAGACGAATATTTGTTTTTGCTATTCGGCGAATCGAGCCAAATAGTTCGAACATTTTCAGCTCGGCCGTCTTGTTTTTTCTAAGAAAATTATATATATAAATTAATATATTATACATATTTATATTAATTATATATACTAGTCTAGAACTCGTTAGGCTCAAGCTCATTCATAATTTATGATAAAATTGAATAATATTGTAATTTGGTCTAACACGAGCAGAACATGTTTGAACTATTCGAAAAAATTCGGACCGAATCGACGAACGTTAAATGTTAAAAAAAACTTCGAACTCGAGCCGAATAACAAAAATAAAAGTTCGACTCTTTCGAGCCGAATCAAACCTAAAGTTCGAATAAATTCGAGCCGAGAAGGTTTGGTGCCGTTCAACTCATTTACAGCCCTAGTATGAACATCACTAAATGATTTCATGCTATCTGTTTTGCAACCACACACAAAAAAAGAGTAGTCTTCTTATAAAACCTAATAAATTAAATTAAAAAAAATAAAAAAATTGAAACCTAAAAAACAAAAACTAAAATAACAAAAACTAATCAAAACTAAACTCTAGAAAATTGAAAATAAACCCTACAAACTTGAGGGGGGAAAAATGACAACCTAAAAAACTAAAGAAAAATCCTTAAAAAAGACTTTAAAAAGAAAGTAAAAATAGTAAAAACCACTTCAAAACTGGAAAACCTTGAGAAATATAAAAAAATGAAAATAAAAAAAAAAAGTCCCCAAAAAACGGAGAACAACTAAAAACCTAAAACTTAGGCCGTCTCACACTAAAAGACGGAAATACAAATAGAAATGTGGTTTCCGAATTATAAATAATGAGATCAAATTAATAAACTAATCCTTTTGAAATATTACCAACCGCTCTCACTTCCTCTCAATATGACTTGTAACAGTTACCACTGTCACAACACACCACACGCGCGCGCACACATTCCAGAAAGCAAAGAATCGATGAAAATCAGTTCATTTACCACAAAACACGTACTTAATACCGAAAACAACCATTACCTAAAAAACATCAGTCATCACAAAACTCTAACATGTTTACGACTCAAAAATCCATCATGTACCACAGACCCGATACATGCACATGAAATTTACTAACAAGTTAGCATAGACGCGCAGCTTAAAACTCCCGTGCTTGCTTCCCTGCGTTTTTCGCTAGCTCCGCCTATCCAGATTCAAACCAAATTCAAAGATTTCAGTAACATAACTTTCGGACCAAAGTGGGCTTCATACTCTTCAAATAATAAGACCAAAGCAGCAACAATAGTCGGAGTACATCATAATCAGTATGATTACAAACATGATTTCAAGAGTAAAACAAGGACGTTTTCTTCGGTTTAGGTCGAGGTAGAAATTTCAAAACCCAAACCCCTCACCAAACTTTACAATTCGGTTCCGGTTCCGGTTTTCAGAACTCAAAACATGATAACATCAAAATCAATTCTATTCATTCTATTCATAGAAGATGTTACAAAATAATATATTAATCATAAGTCAGTATATTTAGAAATTATTTATTTTATTAAATTGCAATGTATATATAATATATATATAAATGATTTTTTATGTTTAGTAAACTTAACTATAGAAGTTTAATTTTTTTATAATACGGTTTGGTTCGGCTCGATTCAGCGTTATTCAGTTCGGGTCGGTTTTGATGCAGTTCACCCCAATTTAATCCGGTTTCGATTCTGTTATGTACTTTTTTAGTTTCAGAGCTTTATTTGGTCGCGATTTTTTTCAAATCAGCCGGTCCATTCGTTCGTTTTCGGATTTATTTTTAACACTCCTGTAAAAGCTAATGAGAATCACCCACAAAAAATGATAAGATAAAGAAATGTTGATAGTAACAAAAGGAAAAAGTATCTTACGAAGGGTAGTTTTAGATAGACCACAAATCTCATTATATCAAACTATTCATTCAAAATTTGGTTCTTCATCAAACAAAGGAGGAAAAAATTAAATAACTTCCTCCGGAAAAATAAATTTTATTAAACATTAACTCTGGAAAACCACTCTTTGTAAATAGGATAACTAAAATGACAACCATGGAAGTTACTAATGAAGTAGACTTATAACAAGGCTAGACAATAATTACCCGGAGATTTATCATCAATAATAAGAAAAATGAAAACTTTTAAAAAAAATTGATTTAAAAAAATGTATTTTTGGATAGACATTACAGTTCAAAGAACATCCGTTTCGACACGACACCAGTGGCATTGGTAAGTGCTGCATTTCACCTATTTTTACTATAAGACTTATCACATAGCCAAATGGTATACTTAGCATGTTCGAAGAAAATATCAAGCCGAGACATTGCCTCCCTTATCCCAATGTAAAGTCCAAATTTTGGGTTCTCATTCCTCCAAAAAAATAGCCAAAGAACAGAGCAATCATAATATTACCTCAAACTCATTCTTCAAATGATCGAGTTCTTTGTCCAAATCATTGATAGCCTGATTATATGCCTGCATAGGCGAAGATTGGCTCGTTGTGTGGATCTGCAAATTCCACATTAAACAAAATCATACCAAATATAACACGAAACTAGTCAGCATCATAAAAGCAAGTATCTAGGAATAGAAAAAATATTGCAATGAAGGCTTCAGTTTATAATCAGAAGATTTCAACACTAGAACCAAATTTTAGCTTCACATTAGGATTTTTAGCATCTAAATACATCTAAAGTCCAAGAAAGGCAGCAAGGTTAAACTTTCCCAGACCAGAAAAGGAAAGCCACATGAACTTCTACCAAAATTCTAAAAATGACTTGGTCGTGCGGAGAACTCAATAACAATATTTATGCAGCTGGTATATTAAGCCACGACTTTGACTTGTACATTCAGATGCAACTGTTAAAGCAAGAGAAACTTCAAAGCACATGGAACGTTATTGCTTTAGATAACATGAATAAATCTTTTCTAACTAAAAAAAAATATCTTGTATACAAGAGTCTAAAATGGTCCATACAAACATGAAGAAAGACTTGAACTTCTGTGTAATTTGTAGATTGCTCCACTAAGGCATATTTATTATCAATATATTCCCTCAATTAAGAATATTAAAGAAAAACAAAGAAAGAAAGAATGGAAACAAACCCTCAAAATTATTTTGTACTGAAGCGGGTGAGGCAACTTGTACCCAGAAAATAGTACATTATCGTCCCTGTGCAGCTGCCTGTTTCCATTCCACAAAAAAATGAGGGCTCGAAACACAGCCTTTTCAGAATAAAAAAATCATAAAAAGAATATATATACATGCGGAGAATGTTTCCAATGGTGTGGTCCTCACGCTCGATCGTAAAGGAAGCAGCATTGATGATTTTTGTGTCCCTCTCGTAGGACACCCTGTTTAATCATATTCCAAGCACAGAAAAAGAAGGGGCGAAAAGAAAAAGTGTAAGTACAAAGTCGAAATGATATAATAAAGCATGAGACGACCCAAAAGGCGAATACATAAAATTGTGAATTTAGGTGAATTTACACTTATTGTTATAGTTATTATAATCATATAAGATAGACAACACGAAAAACATGATAGTATGACACCAACACTACACATGAATTGCACAAGAGTTACAAATATATGTGTGTGTATTGTGATATATATATATATATATATATATAGTGTGTGTGTGTGTGTGTGTGTGAGTCAGAGAGAGAGTACTTAGAGACACCCTCGGGGACGACAAATCTCTCATAACGATCGGGGGCATTCATTTTTCTTTGTTATCGCTGCTGTTCTGCTTCTGCTGCTGAAACTCGCAGAGAAGATTTATGTTTAGTTTAAGGCGAACACAAAGCTAAAACAAGTAACCAGGCATATTTCTTTACTAGAAAAAAGCCAAATAGAAAATTTTCTCATCCAAGGTTACGATAACAACAAAATTACAGTAATAGCTAAGTATGATTTCTATAATTGAAAGGATTTCGTCCTCCGGCCACCGCCATAGTCCATCCCTCTCCCTCGATTGATTGAATCAGGTATTTAATGATGAAATCCTTCCAATTATCGAAGCCCTACTTATCTATTACTGTAATTTTGTTGTTATCGATAACCTTGGATGAAAAAAATTTCCATGTTGCTTTTTTCTAGTAAAGAAATATGTTTGGTTAGTTGTTTTAGCACAATAATGAACCCTAACTACAATTTTAAGCATAATTATCCAAAATACACAAGGGAATTAAGGTTGAAATAGTAAATAAAAATCGAATAATTAATGTAAAACATGAGAGATGAGAAATAGATGAGGACCGAATCAGGAGTGGGGACTTGAATCGGCAAAGATATGATGAGATGAGCCCGTATATTAAATAGCCCGACTTGCGTTCATTGGCAGAATCTTCTCTACCAGAGCCGAGCCGATCTGTTGAAGTGAGCAAAGAAAGGAGACTGTAAACAGGGACAAAGAATAAATGAAGAAGGAATGTAAATAGCAGTCAGATCTGTAAATAGGGAGGAGAGCGCTGCCTTTAATCTGAACTATTGACTTTGCTAGTAGGAAGGCGATGAACAAAAGTTACAGAGCATGTGATGAGGTGAATGACGAAGAAAAGGAAAACTATTGTTTGAGAAAGAAGAAAGACAACTCTCATAGGTTAAGGCGGCGGCTAGTGGAATGACGGGAATGGGATGAGGAGCAGGGATGTCTAACTTTTTTAGTACCAATTCTATCTCCTTCTATAAATTCGTAATAGGATCGGGTATCGGGGGTATGAGTATTATATATGATCGATTCAATTACCCGACCCGCATATTTATTTGAATTATATAAGTATATTATTGTTATATATTACACATAGATATTATATTATATTATATATATTATAATATAAGATATAATATTTTAAATATTTATTATATTAAATTGGATTTATTAATTACATTAGATGTATATATGATATATATATTAAAAAAATATTAATTGGATTTCGTAGGTATACGAATACCCGAATATCATTAGGTACCTAGTTACTCGATGGGCAGTACTTTCGATATGAATCAAATATGGTAGGGCGTTGGGGGAGGCATACATGTACCCTGCCCGACTCATTGATATCCCTAATGAGGAGTGAGATAAGTGGACAAGCCCAAATTCTAGTAGTTTTTATACTTGATCTTTAGGACATGTTTGATATGTATAAAATAGTGAAAAATTATCGATTTTTTATCGATTAACAGTTTCGGTCTTTATCGGTTTCGGTTAAACTTTAGTACTATTATCTCGCCGCTAATATTTCTGGTGTGTATCAGTCCCGGGTAGGGGTGGACTCAATTCCATTCGGTTCGATTTTTGACCGAAACCGATAATCGAACCAAATATTCAGTTTCGGTTTGGTTCTGTTCTTTTTGAAGTTCGGTTTCGATTTGGTTTGATGTTTTTTCGGTTCTTCACGATATAAATTCAAAAATTATACGCAATAAAATAACTTATATATAACAACAAACCAACAAGAGTTATATATATGTTCAAGATAAAAGCTAGAGTTGCATAGCAATTTACAAATATCTCAAAATATATAACAATCGTAAATTACAATAGCTCATTCTCTGAACCTAAATTAATTGAATCACAAATTACATGAGCATATTATCGGTCCTCCTTGAACCCATGGGAGTCTTACAAAAGGAAAACGAATTATACTAAAATTAGAAACACACCAAAATCACAAAAGCAAGGTCATTTTAGTATGTTGAAATTTGACTTCGGTCCGGTTCGGTCCGGTTCAGTTCCGCCCGACCCCGAACCGAGAACCGAACCAAATTAGTTCGGTTCGATTCTATTTTTTTGTATTTCGGTTCGATCTTCTTCGATTTCGGTTTTTCGGTTCTTTTTTCGGGTTTTTCGGTTCAATTTTAGATTTTCGGTTCCGAAATGTCACCCCTAGTCCCGGGTATTATCGGATAGTTCTTGGGCGATTTCTCGAATATACTTGGACCGCTAAAAGCTTTAGTACAATATATATATAGGGTTTATTGTCTGTAAATTACAGACGTTTTTACAATTTCGGAAATTGCCCCCGTTTTTATAGGTTTCGCCTTAAAAACCTAAACCTTTTAATTTATCGCCGATTTGCCTCTCCGGTCGAATTTCCCCAATTTAAAAACTACGTGGCAATGACCGTTGCCATGTGGACACGCCGGAAGGGGAGAGCAGACGACGTCGTTTCAACTTAACCCAAACCAACTCAGAACGCCGTCGTTTCTTCCTAACATATTCCACCAAAATCGATCTCTTCGCGATATGTTCAGTAATTTTTAGGTCAAAATCCATCGAAGCAAATTCATCGAGTTAGGCAAAATCCTCTGTAGATTTTGGTGAGTTGTTGTGGGAAAGGCAAATCTATCGCAGTAATTTTCAGGGTTCGTGCGAAGTTGGCAATGGAGAAGGGCAGCGGCAGCGGGGTTTTTTAGGGTTCGGACATTTACTCCGACACCGAATGGGGTTCGTGCGAAGGAGAAGTTAGTAAAGAGCAGAGATATCAAGCAACGCAAGTGGGGTCGGAGATGATTGAGTATGAGCAACTTGCTGCTATGTATGAGAATTTGATGACGAATATGAAGTCAAATGTGCAGAGAATGCTATGAATGAGTTCAATTATTATGGAGATAGGGAAGAGCAGTATGACAGATTAATGCTCGATTTTGAGGAGTTGAAGAATGAACTTGAAGCCAAATGTGCAGAAGGTGAAATTTTTCTGGAGCAACTCAGAAATTATAAATTGCTGGAAGATGAGCATGAGAGAATGTTAGTTGAGTTTCAGAAGTTGATGATGGATTTTGAAGGCAAGTGTCCGAGATTGCGAGCTAGTTCAATATTGCATTAATGGAGGAAAAGCATGAGAGATCCAATGATGATTATGAGCAGTTGATGATGGAGTGTCAAGTCTACCTTGCAGATAATGAAGAGCTTCGCCGCTTCACAAATGAACAAATCCATGTGAACAACAATTTGCAATGGGAAATTGGCTTATTGTACATGATATTAGGATTGGTCTCTGTTGTAGTTATTTGGATGACTTAGCCGATATGTTGACGTTAGTATGTATGTTAGTAGATCTCAGTTGAAATAGTTGTAGTATGTTAGTCTGTATTGACATGGTTTGGATCTTAGTAGCTATGTACTATTTTGGAAGTATTAATCAAATGACAATGTTGCAATTGTGGAAATTTTTGTATGTTTGCATTCTCAATAATGGAATCAACTCCAAAGAACATCAAAGTAACCAAAAAAATAATCAATGCAAAAACCAAAACCACTGCACTCAATTCAACAACCATTCAATTTGGATAACACAACATTCAATTCCAAAAATTAGATTGTTTGAACTACAAAATCCTGTCAAAATAAACTAGAATTACAAAGCATAGTGTTTAAAAGGGAGGAGGGGCCCTGCTCTCTTGAGTTGAAGGCCCTGCTTGCATGGTAGTTGAGGAAGAGTTGTGTAAGATTCTTCCCCCATGGTAGATATTGCCTGTCTCACCAACAAAAACACCAAACCCTCTAGATGCAAAGTTCCTTTCTGCTTCTACATGTGCAGCAGAACCAAAGGGAACTATTCCAACTCCTCCTCTCCCTCTCATTGCTTCTCTCCCTCTCCTTGCTCCTCCCCTTCCTGCTCCACCTCTCCCTCTAGCCACATATATGCCTCTTCCAGCTAGGCCACCACCTCTGACCCTTCCACCTGCTGTACTTGCACTTGAATTTCTGGATGGTTCGGCCTCATTTGCAGGTGTTTTTTCCTTTGCAGGTCTCCCTCTCTTGCGCTAAACAACAATCAAAGCAATGCAAGTGTATTAGTAAGAGGTAAAATTCATCTAAAATCAAGCAATACAAGTCATACCTTTGGCTGTTCAGGCCTTGCCACTGTTGTATTTCTACAAGTTCTGCTATTGTGTTTTGAGCCTCCACAGTTTGTGCAATGCATCTTCATCCCCTTCTGACTCATCTTGGTAGGATTTCTCCTACTGGGAGCATCCTCATTAGCAGATCTAATTCTTTTCTTCTTAGGCCTACCAGGGAGTGGCCTAATTCTTGGAGGTTTGACTGTGAATCCCTCAACTGTTGGCCACATGCTTTCACCATTCACAGGTTCCAACCCTTGCTCATATGCCCTTAAATAATTCTCCACAGTATAATATTCTGACACATAATCTGCAGCATCCAAACCTTTGTAATTGTATGCAGCTACTCCATGCACACAAGGAATACCAGTAAGATCCCAACCTCTATAGGTGCATGATTTGGTTGGCAATGATACAGAATATTGCTTTGCACCATGATACACTTCATATTTATCATCTAGAGCAGGCTTTGCCCTGCAATTTGCAGTCTCAACTCTGTATTCTTCAAGTTTTTTCCTAATGTTAGGACACAACCTATCATTCACTCTACTCATAGCTTCCTTTAGTTTGACTTGCCTAGACATTAAATTAGACCTAATCTCCTCACACATGTGTATCACATGTTTTCCTCTTGCAGCTAATATGTATCCATTGAAAGTCTCAGAAATATTGTTTGTATAGTCATCACTCTTAGAAGATGTGGAAAAGAAAGCCTTACAAAACCTATGGGTGTCTCTGTTGATAAAGTCTTGGTAGGCAGCAACACTTTCTTTCTTCAGGTTTTCCAAAGCCACCTTGTACTCACCTGGATTAGTTGCAAGCACAGCTGTTGTGAACAGGTTCTTGAGAGTTTGACCAGGGTTGTGCTTCTTCCAGTTCATCCAAACATGCCTTGCACAATTCCTGTGCTCTGCATATGGGACAAGTGCTTTCACTGCATTTTCCAATCCCTGAAATGTAATCAAAGTAATCAAAAATCAGAAGTTGTAAGTTAAAAGTAAAAGGAAATTAAAGCTTAAGAAACATACCTTTTGTTGATCACTTATGAATGTGTATCCACTGCCACCATCTGTAATATCAAGATCTGTAATCAAACACTTCATGAACCACCCCCAACAATCTTCATTCTCCACCTCCACAACTGCCCAAGCTATGGGAAACATCTGGTCATTCCCATCCTTGGCCACTGCACACAATAAAATACCACCTAGAAATGTTTTTAGATGACATCCATCAAGACCAATTACTGGTCTGCAACTCCTTCTGAATCCTTGCATCAATGAACTAAACCCCAGATACAAAGCCTTAAACACACAATCATCATCCAATAACAGTTCAAACCTACCCTCCCTGTCCACTCTCCTCAGCTCAGCTATATACCTCCTAATTGTAATATCCGCAATTTTCGATTTCCGGTAATTATTTTTTTTCGGCGGAAGTCTGTTTTGACGACTCGCTCATGTCCGTTTCGTCATTCTGAGAATAATTAATTCTACACTTTTTGACATCCGAGTTCGTTTCGGTGTCGTTTCGTTGAGTTCTGTGCTTTTTAGCGACTTTTCCGCACTTGAGTTCGATTCTTGCGAATCTCGTCCGAAACTGTTGTTTCGAGTTTCCCGCAAGTCCGTTTAACTTTGTTATACGTGTTGTGAGCTTCGGTTTGATTATTCGTTGTCGTATGGTGATTTTCGGGCAGTTGGGCCATTTTCGTAATTTCCCAAAGTTTGGGGTAATTACCTTCCGTTGTCGAATTTCGAGCCTTCGGGTGGTCGGAATCGTGTTTTCTACTAGCTCTTAGATTCGTCTTTGTGAGTACTTCGTAACCGTATCTTCGGTTCGTATTCGAGCTCGGGTTTCGGTGTCGTTTTGTTGAATTCAGGATTACTAAACGACTTTTCTAAGTATGAGTTCGTCTTTGTTAGATCACCATTAATTTTTGGTGACTCCAAAAATTATAAACCTTTGCAATATTATAGAACGTCGAGTTAGCTTTCCAACGGTTCAAACGGTGAGTCAATCGGAGTCCGGACGAGAGAGTTATGGTCGTTTCAGTTTTTGGCCGAGCACTTCCAGAGCCTTTCGGCCGATAGGGGGTCGATAGACTCTCCGCCTACATTCGGTATGGCTATCGGTTGGGCCTATCGGCCGATAGGCCGCCGATAGGTCTGTTGTATTACACTTTAAATGCGTTGTTTTGAGCGTGAAGCTCATTTCTTTCCCATTTTTCCATTGCGCCGCGAGAGAGGAGATATTGAGGAGAGAGTTCTTCATCCGGGTCGATTTTCATCATTTCTTTTCGGTTGTGAGGCTCGGATAATCAATCTAACGCGTGTTCTACGGATCTTAACACTTGAATCACTCAAGGTAATATCTCTTGAAACCCTACCTTTTTGGATAATTGGGGATTTTGGGGTTTTGTCCGATTCTTTCCGTTTTGTTGATGGATTCATGATGAATATGATTAATCTTGTTGATATCATTAGTTTCCTACGGATTCATGGTATATTTTCATAGTTTTACGGAATCGAGAGGGTTTGGTTGTGGTCCGCCCTCGTTGTTATTTTTGTGCGAATATACATGAATCGTAGGCGGGTTTCCGTGTATTCCTTTTCCATAATCGTTTAGAAATGGTTGTGATTGTGCTATTCGAATCGTTAGGTTCATTTTCGTAGGTTCCTCACGGTCGTGCTTGATTCTTCCGTTCCGATCATAGTCGACTTCATTTTAGTTATCATCGGGCGTTCCAAGCTTCCCGGTTGAGCCGTATCCGTTCGTGGTTCAGTGCTCGTGGTATCGAGGCAAGTATCTTGCCCATACATTACGTGTTTTGTGGATATTATGGTTGTTAATCGTCGATATGTGCTAAATAAATATTTATAACCATTTTTCAAAGGAATCGGTATATTTACCATCATGTTTTTCGTAAAGGTGAACCGTGTGTGTCGGGAATTAATATGTTTAGTTGGATATGTGAGTTTGTGTGATATTAGTTGTGTCGTTCGGTCTTTGTTGAAATCTTGCGCGTCCTTGTGCATTGTATCATTACTTGGTCGTGAGTATATCTTTGGATGAATCGCCATTCTAGTAAGGTACCTCGACTATATATACCGTGATTGACCTTCGAGGCTTGTGGTTTGCAAATCGTGATTTTTGGAACGTGTGTGTGTTGTTCCTTCCACCGGAGTGTCCGACGGGATGTCCGGGGTCGATACTAAGGGGTACGGCCACGAAGCGATCGGGTGCGTGTGTGGATGAACTTCCACCCGGAGTGTCCGACGGGATGTCCGGGGTCGATACTAAGGGGTACGGCCGCGAAGTGGTTTCCCACCGGAGTGTCCGACGGGATGTCCGGGGTCGATACTAAGGGGTACGGCCGCGGTTACTTGTGGTTTTCATCTTGAGGATGACGTTGATGTTTTCGTTAATTGTGATATTGTCCGAGTATCACAATGCTTTGTGCTCGGGTCGAGAGACATTATATTTCGAGTCTTGGTGTTTGGCTAGAATGGCATAGGAATAATGTGTTATGTGTAATGTGACCTTGTAAGTGAATTGAAGTGGATGATCGGGTCGTGGACCTGTGTTTTATGACCGAATGGTTGGGTCGTGGACCCCGTGTTTTGTTAAACGGATTTGTATTTTGAAAAATGAACTTTGGTGTGACCACTAAATGGCTTCGAGGAATTAAGAACATTCTCAAATTTTGATGTTTTCAAAACTCCCGAGATTTTGCAATGTTTTCAAAATGCTTACTTGCTTTGTTTCGCTTTCAAGACTTGAACTATTTTTAACTAAATACATCTCGGGAAGTCTTTCGTTATATTCTCGGAATGTGTTGTGTATGGCTCGTATTTGCACTTTATACTTGCACTAGCGAAACAGTGGAGTTTTGCTAACCCCCGAGTAATCGGGGGGTGGATATCTGTATTGTGTCCGTGTTCATGCAGGTTTTCGGAGCAAGACACGGGATCGGCACGAGGGATGATGAAAGACGAATGATACTAATCACATGAAGGCCAGTTTTGGGTTCAGTTAGTCGGAGTCCATTGTATTGCCTTTTCCGCTGTCTTATTGTTCATTGTTGCAAGTATTTTACCCTTGTGTGGGTATGAGTCTGGATGAGTTTATGTAATTTGATTTGTAAGTCTGTGACGAAAGACCAAATCGGTCTATTGGTCCGTTATTTTGATTCGTCGGTATGTAATGTAATGTGTTGTTTTGATGTCTAGCCTGGTGGATCCTCACGGAGAGGGTCTGCGGCGTGTAATATTCCCGGTTTGATCTGGGGGTGTTACATTTATGGTATCGGAGCTTAGGTTGAGGAAACCTAGGCTGTCGGGTTGAGTTATGTGTTGTTGAGTCTTGTATTGTCAGATTTTGTCTGACTGAGTCGTGTCGCGACGCGTCGTTTGGAATGTCGGCCGTGATTAGTATCAGGATGCAGCCATCATCTTCGTGCGATCTGTGGATGTAAGTCTCCCTTCTTTGTGTTGTGCCTCGTGTGACACGAGCTATATTTTTTATGATTATTTATTAAGTGACGGAGTCCTTTTATGGATTTTGATTTCTTGATACGTGACTATTTGACTCTCATATTTCTTTCATGTGAGGAGTAGTTCTTTGGATTGTGCATGTTGACTGTATTTCCTTTTTCCATTGAGTGAGTTCCTTGTAATAGCTTTCGGTATTTTACCGATCAATTTTTATTTCAAAACCGATTCCTTTAACCGAGTTGTTGGCCTTGACCGTTTGTGGTAGTTGGGTGTTTTTCAAGTGATTTTGTGAGTTTGATAAGTACTACCGTCATCGACCTTTTTGGGCATTTTTGTAATTGGTTTTTAGCACGGTGGGTTCCTGCGGGACCACGGCGCTATAATATTCCGTGTATTTACTCAAATCTTTGGGCATTGTAGCCCATTGTATTATCTTTGAAAACCTTGAGTATCTTAGAAAATAAAATTCGAGACGTACTTTAAATGATTGTATTTTCAAGGCGCCTACTAGCGCAACTATCTGTTTCAAAATTTTTCTACCTCGAGAACCAAAATGTTTTGAGATATTTTCGATGTTTAGAAACATTTATACTTAGACCTGAGGGTCGGATATTCTGAAAGTTTTCACTAAAAGAAAGGTGTCCTCATTTTAGTTCAAACGCAAGATGAATTACAGAGTCTCGGAAATGATGTTTGTTTAACTTTTTGTAAATGATACTCAAGATCAACTGGTGTTTCCAAACTGTTTTCAAAAGGTGGTTCTCGTTTTTAAAACCTATCATTCCTGTTTGCGGACCGGAAATGCGTGTATGGTTTTCGAACTTTCGTTGCGGTGTCAACCCCGAATTGTGATTGAATTGGTGGCGTGAGCGTCGAGTCGTTCGCCACGCATATGTTTTGTTGGCCCTCTGTGAGAGGTGTGAACTGGTGTTTACTGTTTATCGCCTCGTGGTGATTGCGTATTGTCGCACTAGTGTGGGTTGTTAAAGCCTGGATTTTTATGCGTTATACACATGGGTGATTGTTTCATGATGTTTGTGATTGTGTGATGGCTGTCGTTCGGGATGTTGTAATCTTCGAATGATGCCGTTGTTGTGGTGATTTTTGTATGCGTTGATATGTTATGCTGAGTTGGCATCTCCGGTATGTTGTTTTGCGGTGTTTTGATCCATTGTATCGAGCATTTATATTTTCGGTATGCCGAGCCGAGGCGTTTCAATCGTGATGTGCCGGGGCATGCACGTGTAAATTGTCTTTCTCGTCGATGACACATTTCAAGTGTGGACTCGAGGACACGAATTCAGTTTTGTGAATTGGCTCACGAGACTTTCGGAGTTCGCGCTTCAAGACGGATATCGAATCGGCTTTGAGAGGCCTTTGAAGGATGTTTACGTCGGTTGCTTGTTGTGTCGTCACCTTGATTTTCTTTGTTGTGAGTTGCGGGGGCGACCTTCTTTTATAAGAGGTCGAATGTAGTACCCGTGTTGTTTTTAGACTTCTGTATTTTCTCTTTCTCCAGTCTGTCGATTCGCTCGTGATCGTTGGTACTTTATGAACTTGTTCTATATTTCGGTTTCATCGTCCGAACGAGCTGTGATCTTGTTGTGGGTCGATCTGGTTATCGATGTTACTTTTCGGGTTCAGTTCGATTCTTGTGAACCTTGTTTGGGAGTGACATCATCTGGTTCTACGAGTTCTTTTATTCGAAGTGGATCGGCTTTGGAACTCTTGTGTTTTCGACTCTGTCGACTCATTTATGTTCGTTGACATTTCTGAGCTTGCCCTGCTCCTTGCTTTTGTTGATCGAACGAGTGTGGTGTTATTTCGGAATAACTCGTTGTCGTTGTGACTTTTCAATCGCTATTCCCTTTCCTGTGGATCTTCGGCAATGCATGTCTTGTAGTTCTCACCAGATCGTCACAGGAGTTGTTGTTTGAACTTTATTGTTCTTTGTGATTCGAACATGATTCTTCGATCTTTGTTGTCTCGATCGTTGTGGTTTGATCGTTTGATTGTTCGGTTTATATTGACCTCGTTCCGTGATTGGCGAACATTCAGGCTCCTTCGTGATTCCCTTCAGTTCGGGAAATTAGTTTCGTTTTCGATCTTCCAACCCTTGGGCGGTGGAATTCTCAGATTTGTTCGGCCGGTTGGCCGCGTTTTGATTGATGTACCGTTGGGTTGGTCAATCTGTTGATTTTCGTTCGTTGTGTTTTGTGATTGTCTGGATAATCGACTTGATTATACTATCTGCTTGTTGACGCTTGTCACTTGTTGACTTTATTATGTTCTAACGGCGACGTTGTGTTGGTCGCCGTGGAGCGTGTTTTCACGCCGTATACTCCTTTGCGTTGTTTGTAACATTTCGCCGTTGGGCGTTAGTTACGCATTCTTGTGTATCTCGTTGAGTTTTCTGGCGGAATATTTCTTCTCCTACTTGTTTTAAGTTTCGGACGAAACTTCTTTTAAGGAGGGTAGAATGTAATATCCGCAATTTTCGATTTCCTAATTATTTTTTTCATGAAGTCTGTTTTGACGACTCGCTCATGTCCGTTTCGTCATTAGAATAATTAATTCTACACTTTTGACATCCGAGTTCGTTTGGTGTCGTTTCGTTGAGTTCTGTGCTTTTTAGCGACTTTTCCGCACTTGAGTTCGATTCTTGCGAATCTCGTCAAGCTGTTGTTTGAGTTTCCCAAGTCCGTTTAACTTTGTTATACGTGTTGTGAGCTTCGGTTTGATTATTCGTTGTCGTATGGTGATTTTCGGGCGGTTGGGCCATTTTCGTAATTTCCCAAAGTTTGGGGTAATTACCTTCCGTTGTCGAATTTCGAGCCTTCGGGTGGTCGGAATCGTGTGTTCTACTAGCTCTTAGATTCGTCTTTGTGAGTACTTCGTAACCGTATCTTCGGTTCGTATTCAGCTCGGGTTTCGGTGTCGTTTTGTTGAATTCAGGATTACTAAACGACTTTTCTAAGTATGAGTTCGTCTTTGTTAGATCACCATTAATTTTTGGTGACTCCAAAAATTATAAACCTTTGCAATATTATAGAACGTCGAGTTAGCTTTCCAACGGTTCAAACGGTGAGTCAATGGTCCGGACGAGAGAGTTATGGTCGTTTGATTTTGGCGAGCACTTCCAGAGCCTTTCGGCCGATAGGGGGTCGATAGACTCTCGCCTACATTCGGTATGGCTATCGGTTGGGCCTATCGGCCGATAGGCCGCCGATAGGTCTGGCGTATTACACTTTAAATGCGTTGTTTTGAGCGTGAAGCTCATTTCTTTCCCATTTTTCCACTGCGCCGCGAGAGAGGAGATATTGAGGAGAGAGTTCTTCATCCGGGGTCGATTTTCATCATTTCTTTTCGGTTGTGAGGCTCGGATAATCAATCTAACGCGTGTTCTACGGATCTTAACACTTGAATCACTCAAGGTAATATCTCTTGAAACCCTACCTTTTTGGATAATTGGGGATTTTGGGGTTTTGTCCGATTCTTTCCGTTTTGTTGATGGATTCATGATGAATATGATTAATCTTGTTGATATCATTAGTTTCCTACGGATTCATGGTATATTTTCATAGTTTTACTAATCGAGAGGGTTTGGTTGTGGTCCGCTCGTTGTTATTTTGTGCGAATATACATGAATCGTAGGCGGGTTTCGGGTGTATTCCTTTTCCATAATCGTTTAGAAATGGTTGTGATTGTGCTATTCGAATCGTTAGGTTCATTTTCGTCGGTTCCTCACGGCCGTGCTTGATTCTTCCGCTCCGCTCATTGTCGTCTTCCTTTTCGTTAGCATCGGGCGTTAGAAGCTTCCGGTTGAGCCGTATCCGTTCGTGGTTCTGTGCTCGTGGTATCGAGGCAAGTTTCTTGCCCATACATTACGTGTTTTGTTGATATTATGGTTGTTAATCGTCGATATGTGCTAAATAAATATTTATAACCATTTTTCAAAGGAATCGGTATATTTACCATCATGTTTTTCGTAAAGGTGAACCGTGTGTGTCGGGAATTAATATGTTTAGTTGGATATGTGAGTTTGTGTGATATTAGTTGTGTCGTTCGGTCTTTGTTGAAATCTTGCGCGTCCTTGTGCATTGTATCATTACTTGGTCGTGAGTATATCTTTGGATGAACTGCCATTCTAGTAAGGTACCTCGACTATATATCTGTGATTGACCTTCGAGGCTTGTGGTTTGCAATCGTGATTTTTGGAACGTGTGTGTGTTGTTCCTTCCACCGGAGTGTCCGACGATGTCCGGGGTCGATACTAAGGGGTACGGCCACGGAAGCGGAGGGTGCGTGTGTGGATGAACTTCCACCGGAGTGTCCGACGGGATGTCCGGGGTCGATACTAAGTACGGCCGCGGAAGTGGTTTCCCACCGGAGTGTCCGACGGGATGTCGGGGTCGATACTAAGGGGTACGGCCGCGGGTTACCGATTGTGGTTTTCATCTTGAGGATGACGTTGATGTTTTCGTTAATTGTGATATTGTCCGAGTATCACAATGCTTTGTGCTCGGGTCGAGACATTATATTTCGAGTCTTGGTGTTTGGCTAGAATGGCATAGGAATAATGTGTTATGTGTAATGTGACCTTGTAAGTGAATTGAAGTGGATGATCGGGTCGTGGACCCCGTGTTTTATGACCGAATGGTTGGGTCGTGGACCCCGTGTTTTGTTAAACGGATTTGTATTTTGAAAAATGAACTTTGGGGTTGTGACCCTAAATGGCTTTCGAGGAATTAAGAACATTCTCAAATTTTGATGTTTTCAAAACTCCCGAGATTTTGCAATGTTTTCAAAATGCTTACTTGCTTTGTTTCGCTTTCAAGACTTGAACTATTTTTAACTAAATACATCTCGGGAAGTCTTTCGTTATATTCTCGGAATGTGTTGTGTATGGCTCGTATTTGCACTTTATACTTGCACTAGCGAAACAGTGGAGTTTGCTAACCCCCGAGTAATCGGGGTGGATATCTGATTGTGTCCGTGTTCATGCAGGTTTTCGGGAGCAAGACACAGGATCGGCACGAGGGATGATGAAAGACGAATGATACTAATCACATGAAGGCCAGTTTTGGGTTCAGTTAGTTGGAGTCCATTGTATTGCCTTTTCCGCTGTCTTATTGTTCATTGTTGCAAGTATTTTACCCTTGTGTGGGTATGAGTCTGGATGAGTTTATGTAATTTGATTTGTAAGTCTGTGACGAAAGACCAAATCGGTCTATTGGTCCGTTATTTTGATTCGTCGGTATGTAATGTAATGTGTTGTTTTGATGTCTAGCCTGGTGGATCCTCACGGAGAGGGTCTGCGGCGTGTAATATTCCCGGTTTGATCTGGGGGTGTTACACTAATCAACCCATAATGGTGAACAACTGAACCCCTTATCCAATCTTCTGCAATAGCTTTTGCATTGTACAACCTATCTTTTGGTATATCATACCCATATCTATCATTCACATCAATCCTCAGATCATGAACCGTGTAGTTAGGCCTACTTCTGAATACATTAACATATTGCATTGCAATCCATTTAGCTGTCAGAAGTTTGTTGCTCATATGCCTTGCACAATTGTGGTCACCCTTGTATGTCTTCAAGCAGAATGTGTGATTCTTGGACCTATAATTGGCAGACTTTCCATGGACAACCCACTCTGGAACACTTAGCATAGCAGAATTTTTTTTGCACTTTCCTAAACTGTATAAAGTTGCCATTTTCTATTGAATAAGTTGTCAAAGCTCTCCTACATTCCCAACCATCTTGAAATCTCATCCCAATCACCAACTTCAAAGATTTATGATCACATCTTGGATCATATACAACCTTCGGCCTTGTAAATATTCCCATATCATCATCTTCATCAGAATCTTCAGAGTAGAAATCTGCATCACCTTCTACATACTGCTCTAGGGGCTCATGATCAAGGTCTGGTGGCAACTCTTCACTTAAAATTCTATTCACTTCCTCTTGCATAGACTCCCTAAGATTTTTCCTAGCCTGAATGTATTCCTCATCACTATGATCACTCCCAAATTCATCATCTTCATCATCCCCATCATCCCCATCATCTCCATTATCTTCATTCTCTGACTCATGTCCCCAGTGTACATCATGTTCTACCACATCATCTTCCAACTGACTCACTACCCCATCAGCATCAGCCCTATCTATGCCACCTAAATCAACTACAGGCTCAGGCTCTCTCTCAATAAACTCAGACTCTCCCTCATTAACCTCGGGCTCTCTCTCATTAACCTGTATCTTATCC
The DNA here is from genome assembly GCA_033398695.1 of Orobanche coerulescens. Taxonomy (NCBI): domain Eukaryota; kingdom Viridiplantae; phylum Streptophyta; class Magnoliopsida; order Lamiales; family Orobanchaceae; genus Orobanche; species Orobanche coerulescens. The sequence goes on along the minus strand of CM065807.1, from coordinate 186,065,314 downwards.
ACATCATCATAACCATTCAAATCAATCCTACCCATTGTATTTTTGTAATGCTGGTGAGTTTGAAGTCTCCCACATATACATGCACAACTGAAATGTTAAATGTGGGTAAAAGATCCATCATCTGTTTAACCTGGACATCCCCTTTAATTGGCCTGAATGAGTGTGTCCTAGGAATTCTATACCAAATATCATCCCAAGAAGCATAACCAAATGCTCTAATCAGAAAATTCAGTCTGGAAAGATTGAATGAGCTCTGATCCACATCATATAGTGTCCCACAAAACCCCCCATGATAAGTATCTAAACCCAAATGCTTAGCAAGATAGCCCCCATGGTGAATAAAAAGAGTAAATGATTCTCTGCAATAAACCCAAAATAAATCGAACAATCAAAATACAATCACATTATAGAACCCTAAACCCAAAACTCAAAACCCAGAATGCAATCGAGCGATCAAAACAGCTAAGAGAAATACCTGTCTTCGGTGTCGGAGTCAATGTCCGGGCTTCCGCTGCCGCTGCCCTTCTCCATCACCAACGTCTGAGAAACTTACTTCGCACGAACCCTAAAAATTAGTGGGTTAAGTTCTGATTTTGGTGGAATATGTTAGGAAGAAACGACGGCGTTCTGAGTTGGTTTGGGTTAAGTTGAAACGACGTCGTCTGCTCTCCCCTTCCAGCGTGTCCACATGGCAACGGTCATTGCCACGTAGTTTTTAAATTGGGGAAATTCGACCGGAGAGGCAAATCGGCGATAAATTAAAAGGTTTGGGTTTTTAAGGCGAAACCTATAAAAACGGGGGCAATTTCCGAAATTGTAAAAACGTCTGTAATTTACAGACAATAAACCCATATATATATACTTTAATTACAAAAGTAAAACAATTGCGAAATGTTTATATTTATAACCGTTTGCCCCACGAAATATATAAAATCCTAATAAATACGTCTGAATTTAAGTAGTTTTCATTTCTACAGGGCGATTCTTGGGCCAAATTGGGAAGAGATATGGGTTTCGATAAAATTCAAAATTGGAAAATATGAAGAAAGAAATATCAAGAACAATACGATTTGAAGTTTGAGAATTACGGAAAGTGAATCAGCATAAAAATGTACGATTTCAAATTTTTTGGATGCTTCCATTCAATAGTTTTTCGTAGTTTTATATGAGTGTGGCTCAATTTCATAGATTATTAATGTTTTCAGTTAAAGAGTTAATATACATAACAAGTGGATACCATTCAATTTTAAAATCCCTTTCGATTTTAATATTTGCTTATATGTTTTACTAATTCATGAGACCGAAATATTAGCAGTTAAACTTTAATACTTTTTATCGATTTCGGTGTTTATCGATTTCGGTATTGACATTTGATTTCCTCATGAATACTACTAAATAACTTTAACTAGATCCTAAACTTTAACCAATGTGTATAATATTTGTTACCTTGTAACTATATCGAGTATTAGTAATAGATGATGCCATTTTGCTAGGGTTGAGAATCGGGACATCCCGAGGTCTCGGTCCCGAGTCCCGAATTTTCCGGTCCCGAAAATCACCAATTTGGTGGTCCCGATCTCGGCCCCGATCGGGACTTCGGGAGATCTGATTCCTGAAATATGATAAATTTAAGTCCCGGTCCCGACCCGATCCCGAGAATAATTTTTCGAAATGTCCCGAATGTCCCGAAATCAGAAAAGGAAAAAAATTGATTGAAATTCGATCGGGATTTTGGGACACCCGAGTCCCGAAATTACCAAAATTTAAGGCCCCGGTCCCGTAAAATTCGGGACTCGGGGTCCCGTAAAATTCGGGACTCGGGGTCCCGTTTCCCGTCGGGACTCGGGACGGGACCGGGACTCGGATTTCCCGATCCTAAATTCTCACCCTACATTTTGCAATATTTTAATGCCATTGACCAACTGTCCATTTTATAATATTTTAATTCATCTAATAATTAAGTTTAGTGTGATAAATTATAGATGTTGGTAGTCGATCCGCCTTGGCATCCACCTAAGCGCCTCGGGCGTCCGAACGGCCGAGCCGATCCCGGAGCCAGACCGGTCATAAACTTGATCGTTTCTCCGGTTCGCACAAAGGGCCGGACCGGGCAGACCTTAGAGCCGACCTTAATCCGACCGTAAAGGCCGAGCAGACTTATATGAAAACACTATAATCACGAGTAAGGCCGACTGCAGTAGCAGAGGTCAAGGGCCGACCTCATTGTCGGTCATACCAGATAAATATCGAAAAGCCCAAGAACAGCAGACAGACGGTAAGTGAGAGTTGTCATATCCCTACACAAAGCTCACTTAAGAAGACGACACGTGTCAAAGAAGTCACCTCCATCGCGACACATGTCATCGACATATTCATCCCCATCGTCCTCTCATGAATGGCTGGAAACACCTATATATATGCCAGGAGAAGGCCCAAAAAAGAGGACTTTGGAAAATAGGAGAAAAAATATACAGATATCGAGAGACAAAAGAAGAAAGAGAAAAAGAGAGAAAGAAAGAAAAGAGAAAAGGGTAAGACTTGTAAATAACAAGCACCAGTTGTACGAACCGGCCAAAATATTTTCGGCCCGGCTCCACTCTGTATCAAGATCATTAATAAAATATTTAATGGTCCAGTATTTTTAATTCTGTTTATACGTCCCTCTTATTACTTTCTACGTGGCTTCGATCCATTCGTCCAGATCAGCACACGTGACGTTGACCAAATCAGACGTCAACAGATTGGCGCTAGAAGGAGGGCCCTAACAGCCACAACCTACGCTTTTCTCGTTCATATTGCAACTGTTAACCACAACCTACGCTTTTCTCGTTCATATTGCAAGCCAATCCTATGCTTTTCTTTAAAAGATTTCTTGTGAAGTATAGGATTCTCCATCTCTAACCACAAGTGACGAATTACCATCAGGCCCGTCCCAGGGCCCGTTATTCGATGGAGGGCACCGTTATGAGGTGTACACGCTAAGAAGTTCTCTATCATGCATGGACGTATCGGACTATTCTTAGTGTGCACAGGACGAAAACGGCTTCGCGCCAAACGGCAATCAGCACGCAGATGTTATGAAAGACAGTCTGATGGCGGAGCATTTTGACACACCTTGTGTTCATCCTAAATAACCACGCCACCAAGGGATGGTAAGATGAAAGCATAGGAATCATCGTAACTACGAGTCGAAAGCATAGGAATCATCGTAATATGAAGTTGAAAGCACAGAGCCATCGTGATCATGGGCTCTGCCGCTCGGCCGACCCTTAAAGGTCGTAATTTGAAGGATATTGAGCGTCGCTCAAAATTCCGAGGAAGGTCTCAAAGAGTCCTCGTGTCCTTCAAATTAAAGTTGCGATCAACATACACCGCAACATCTGAAAACTCCTTCGAATTCCCATCCACCCGCGAGGGTCCAGTAATCCGAATGGTAATCGATCGCTACCGAAAGCATCTCCGAGTATTGAGCCATGTGTTAGAAAAGCGGTGGCGGTCCTTACAGGGAATTGGAAGTCAAAGCAAAAGTAATCCATAAAGGAGGTTTCCCCATAATCACCCGACCAGCGATCGTTAGGAGGCCACCGGCGAGCCTCAAAACTCCAAGTGATGAAAAAGCCGTGAAACGTGGAAAATCCCGGTGAAACTAAAATGAGCCGAGGAGTAATCTGTAAGAAAAGAGGGGCCCGACCGACCGAGTCATTGACCGTGCTGCGACGGCCGACCCAGGAAGAATCCCAGGCGTTCTACGATGACCCCGGTCGGAATTGGGATACACCCGTAGGAGAAGTCGTTTCAAAGAGCAAGGTCAATATGACCCCGAGAACTTGGACCTCGTCGCCCCAGAAAGGCGGAGCGTATTCTACGAAACATCCGAGGATTATCAGAGTTTCCAGGCTAATGACCTCATTGTTAAAATGAGCACTGGGGCCCGATACGGGACCTCCTGAATCCCAGTAACGAAGCCCGTCAGAACGGAAGTTGCTAGCTAGGATATGTAAGTGACCAAGGGTCAATTCATTTGTTCAATGCCATTAAGGCATAGTCAATAAAATTTGATTTTATGTTCACCTCGGAAACAAAATGCATTATAAGACCGAGTTCGCCTCGGCACCTCGAATGACCGGCTCCTCCGGCACCATAAGACCGAGTCCGCCTCGGCACCTCGAATGACCGGCTCCTCCGGCACTATAAGACCGAGTTCACCTCGGCACCTCGAATGACCGGCTCCTCCGGCACCATAAGACCGAGTCCGCCTCGGCACCTCGAATGACCGGCTCCTCCGGCACTATAAGACCGAGTTCACCTCGGCACCTCGAATGACCGGCTCCTCCGGCACTATAAGACCGAGTTCACCTCGGCACCTCGAATGACCGGCTCCTCCGGCACCATAAGACCGAGTTCACCTCGGCACCTCGAATGGCCGGCTCCTCCGGTACTATAAGCCCGGGTTCGCCTCGGCCCCAGGTTTCGAGGAAGAGATCAAAAGTTCCAACCCCTACGCTTCAAGAGGTAAATATCCTGTGATATTATGATCTTTATTAGGATATTGATCTCACCAAGAATATAAGACCGGTCCACCCGGCACTGAAAGTCCGAGCTCGCCTCGGCACCTGATAAGACCGGTCCACCCGGCACTAAAAGTCCGAGCTCGCCTCGGCACCTTATAAGACCGGTCCGCCCGGCACTAAAAGTCCGAGCTCGCCTCGGCACCTTATAAGACCGGTCCACCCGGCACTGAAAGTCCGAGCTCGCCTCGGCACCTTATAAGACCGGTCCACCCGGCACTAAAAGTCCGAGCTCGCCTCGGCACCTTATAAGACCGGTCCGCCCGGCACTAAAAGTCCGAGCTCGCCTCGGCACCTTATAAGACCGGTCCACCCGGCACTGAAAGTCCGAGCTCGCCTCGGCACCTTATAAGACCGGTCCACCCGGCACTAAAAGTCCGAGCTCGCCTCGGCACCCTATAAGACCGGACCACCCGGCACTAAAAGTCCGAGCTCGCCTCGGCACCCTATAAGACCGGACCACCCGGCACTAAAAGTCCGAGCTCGCCTCGGCACCTTATAAGACCGGTCCGCCCGGCACGGAAAGTCCGAGCTCGCCTCGGCACCCTTCAGATCGGCCCATCCGGCAGAAAAAACGGCGGTCTGACCAATAGAGCCCAAACACAAAAAAGGCAACAAAAGCCATAAAAAGATCGTATTCACTCGAAATAAGTTCCGTACAAAAATCAAGGAAGAGTGGCACGCAGGCCATACAACAAAAAGTCTATTCGGCCTTGTCCTCCTGATCGGCCGCCTGAGAAGACTGCTCCCCACCTCCTCCAAACAAGGTCTCCTCCGGATCTTCGACAGCTTCGGCGGCCTTCGACTCATCATCCCCGAGAGCTTCAACCTTCAGGTCGGCCGCCTGGGACTTTATGTAGGCCTGGACTTCCTCAACAGTCTTCCCTTCCTTCATGAGATCCAACATCTCATAACAGGTGGAGACGTAGTTAAGATTGATCAACTCCTCGTACTCGGGCGTCTTTTGAAAAGCAGCTCCGCAAGAAGGCCCCTGTCGTAACCCGCAGATTCGCAAGTCCGAACCCGCTCGGTCAGTTGCTCAAGTTGGGCCTTAGCGCTTTGCAAGTGAGCCTCGTACTCGGCCCTGATGTCCAGGCACTGTTTTTGCGCCTTCCCAGCCGCCGCGGCCATCTCGTCAGCCTTCCCTTTCCATATCTCGGCCTCGAAGGCCCGGCTCTCCAGAAGCTCCATCTTACCCTTCAGGGAAACCATCTCCTCCTCCAAAGATTTGATAAGCGAAGGGCAGAGATGGTGTTCCTCCTGTAAGGCCTTCAGATCGGCCTCTGCCTTTTTATGTTTCCCAGCTGAGGCAGTCAGCTCCCCAGCGGCCTTCACATAGGTGCACAACGCCCGGCCCAGAATAGCGTTGCCGAAATGGATCTGCTCGGCCGGATCCATATCGTTGGTCACCCTCTCCATCTTTGGCGTCCAGCCCAAGAGGGGAACATGGCTGGACTCAACCACCGAGGGGGGAACACGATCGAGCAGTTCGGCGGTAGGGATGGCCGCCTGGACGTAGTCGAGGAACCAGCGCGGTCTCCGCCCTTTCATCCGGGCGCAAGGCTCTTCCCGATCCTTACTCATCGGGAGATAGTGGCCCTCCAAATCAATTAGGGGCTCCTTACCCTTTGCCCGGCCTGTCCGGGCAGGGCTCAAAGCAGGCACGACGACCTCGGGAAGGGGGAAACCCTCAGCCCTGGTCAAGTTATCCTCAGGCTCGGCCTCTACTCTCTTCCGTTTGCCCGCACGCTCCCGACGCTCGGCGGCCATCAGCCTCGCCACCACGCAGCGTCTCTTTCCGTCGGCCGAGCTCCTACCCTTGGGGCCTGGATGAAGAAGAAATATCAAAAAAAAAAAAAAAAAAAAAAAAAAAGAGGCTACTCGATGAAGACATTCTGTCGGGTTAGTGGATCGAAGCCCCGCAGCCCAGAGATTGTCCTCGTAATCAAAAGGTATGACTTCCTCCGATCAACGGAAGATCCAAGAGCCGTTCAACCCGGCCGAACAAGGAGGAGGTCTCTCAAGCCGAATACGTTACGCACAAACAACAAATTATGAGCGGACAAAAAGGTACAAGCAGTCAAGAACACAACACTTACTCATTTTGGCAACAAAGTCTTCGGGGACCGAGCTCGGCGTCCATCACGCCGTGTTCCCACTCATCAACCGAGCTCACCACGGTCCCCCACATAGAACCACCGGTCTTTCCACTATGGATGGTCTCGCACCTCCACCAAGTCCTTATACATCGCGTGCCGGTCACAAATAAAACCAGGAATCAGATCGGCCGACCGACCTCCATAAAAGAGACTGTTAATCTCTTCAAATCGGGCTCTGCCATCCATGCCGACTAAAAAGAATTAAAAGACCCACCATCCGGCCCAAGAATTCGGATGAATTTGGGCGATGCAAAGGCCCCACCGCCTCAACCACCGGAAAGAACCAACGGCAGAGGGAACCTTAGCCTGCAGACAATGAGAGCGGTAGTACACCGCCGTGCATCCAACAGAGGGGTGTGGGGTCTCTCCTCCGGGTTCGAACAAACATCCGCACCACCGCGGGTATTTTAAATCGCCCCGCCAAGCCTCCAATCGCCCATCAAGAACCATGCCGCATATCGAGGCCGAATCCCATTCCGCCTCGACAAAGGAGACGGCCGAGGCCGAACTCACCGATCTCGCCACTCGCCGTCCACGACGCCGCCACCTCCGCATCTCCGTAAATTGCATCCCCGAATCCGGCGACCTTGCGACCTCGCCTCAGTCTCGTCGCCTACCAACGGAGCATCACCTATCGACAAATCTGCCACTCCCGTGCGATGCTGGGACACGCCCGCCTCCGCCGTATTCCTCCGCTCCGACATCATAAAATAAGAAAAAGAGGAGGAAGAGCAAGCTTACTGGGAAGTCTGCGAAACCCGAAAAGAAGAAAAATTGCCGGAAAAGATCTCTCTCTGCAGTAAAAATGGCGAAGGAAGCAATGAAGAAGAATGCACTCTATATTTATAGGAGACAGGGGCATTAATTACTAAAGCGGCGGTTCATAATCATCGCAAGAATTAAGAACGCGTGAGACACCGCCACGAATTACATCCCGCCACGCGTCCCCCTCGCTGTGACTCTTGGAGATCCCGAAGTCAAATCGATGCGACTCTCGAAGATATGACCCTTCAAAGGATCTTATCCACCTCCAAATCGGACCGACCTCAATCTGAGACGATTCCAGCACCGGCCAACCCACGACCACTCGACTCGGGGCCCTTGTTGGTAGTCGATCCGCCTTGGCATCCACCTAGCGCCTCGGGCGTCCGAACGCCGAGCCGATCCGAGCAGACTGGTCATAAACTTGATCGTTTCTCGGTTCGCACAAAGGGCCGGACCGGCGAGACCTTAGAGCCGACCTAATCCCACTGTAAAGGCCGAGCGCACCCTATATGAAAACACTATAATCACGAGTAAGGCCGACTGCAGTAGCGGGAGGTCAAGGGCCGACCTCATTGTCGGCCATACAGGATAAATATCGAAAAGCCCAAGAACAGCAGACAGACGGTAAGTGAGAGTTGTCATATCCCTACACAAAGCTCACTTAAGAAGACGACACGTGTCAAAGAAGTCACCTCCATCGCGACACATGTCATCGCATATTCATCCCAATCGTCCTCCTCTCTCATGAATGGCCGAAACACCTATATATGCGGAGAAGGCCCAAAAAGAGGACTTTGGAAAATAGGAGAAAAATATACGGATATCGAGAGACAAAAGAAGAAAGAGAAAAGAGAGAAAGAAAGAAAGAGAAAAGGGTAAGACTTGTAAATAACAAGCACTGGGCCAGATTTAACCTACCAAAATATTTTCGGCCCGGCTCCACTCTGTATCAAGATCATTAATAAAATATTTAATGGTCCAGTATTTTTAATTCTGTTTATACGTCCCTCTTATTACTTTCTACGTGGCTTCGATCCATTCGTCCAGATCAGCACACGTGACGTTGACCAAATCAGACGTCAACAATAGATAATGATGCTCATCATGGTAACTTTTTGAAAATAATTTGATTGTTAAACGTGTGATGGTTACCTATAAAATAATTTGAGATATTATTGAAATTGTTCTCTTTATTCCTAAAAAGATTCTTCATAACAAAATAAGTACTTATATTTGGTAACCACATGGGTAGACATGTATACCTCGGACGATGCTTGTCTTTTGGTGACCTATAAATTAATTTGGGAAACTCCTGAAATTGTATTGAATATGTGGTATTTGGATACGAGTACAATAGTGGGCATGGATACATATAACTATGCTTGTCTTTATTTGTGTAATTCAAGCAAAAAAATATGAAGAAAATATTTTAACTATTTGTCTTATTGTTGGTATTTCACACATTTCATAATACAGTTATATTAGTAACTATTTGTATGAAATTGATTGTAAAAAAATAATACGTGTTGTAATTAATGTATTTACTAATGAATGACCTTTATACCCCTGAAACCCTGGGGACACAGACCTATAAATAAAGCGCTTTGGCCTCATAATCACACACATTATTCTTCTTCTCTTCCAATTTCTCTCTTTTCTCTCATGTTTATAACACGTTATCAAGACGATACTCTACGAGTAATTTTTTTCTCTCCGATTTTCAAAAAAAAAAAAAAAACACGAGCAACTTTTTCGATCATGAGATCGCGCTAAAATCGCGATTCCCGTTTTGTTAACCGTTGGATCATCATGAATTTTTACAAGATCTTCCCGATGCAGATCTACAAATTCAACGGTGGAGATCGGATTCTAAAATGTATTGCATACATAAAAAAAAGTCGACAGAAATAGTCTTTTTTTTACATTGGTGAAAGGTATTAATTCTATTTACTCCTTCAAAACTTTCTTCCATATGATGATTTTGAGGAAAAATATATTATATTTAGTTATTAAATTTTATATTTTTGTGTGCATCATATATAAATAATATATATGATGACCTCAAAATTTATTATCAAATCATATTCCTCTTTGTTTCCTAAGAAACACGATTCAACAATACTTAATAATCCGTAAGATTATTAAGATAAAAGATTTGTTGTAGTCCTGAAGAAGGACAACGTTATCTCGTCATATTCTAGTTGAATATGATGTGTTCATGAAGAACACTATGAGATCTAATAATTTGTGCAATTCCTAATAAAAATACAAAATAATATTCCTCAAGAATATTGTAAGTGCTCTTGAAGAAGCAACTATTTTAGTTTAGTTATTTCGAGCCTTGATTAATTCTCGTACTATTTTTTTCCCTTTGTATATTCAATTATGGATCTTAAAATTATTGCTCCCGAAGTGGCACAATTAATTGTAATATTCTTGAAGAATATTACTATTCTAAATGAATAATTCTTATTTATACATGAATTATGTGATGATACAATATTCCTGAAGAATATTGATTTGTTATTTATAAATATAATAGCATAATTAAATCATTATGCCCTTGATGTAGCATGATATTATCCCTGAAGGAAAATATAACTTATATCTCAAATAAAAAAAAATATTAATATGATTTGAGAATATCCTCTATCGAGATTGTACAAGATATGATATACTCTAAAATCATAATTCGACTGGGCTCCAATGATAGCAAGATTAGTAAGTGGTCGAATATTCCTATCAAGTTGTTCCCGGAAGTGAACAATATTACATTAAAAACTTCAATATTACATGGCTCAAATTTTATCTCCCGAATTAGATAAAATTTAGAGTTTATCCTTGTAGGAGATAATTATTTATAAATTTTATCTCGTAGAGTTGATATATCAACGGTTAATGATAAGGACACGAAAATGATAATCTTAAGATTATATGTCAATATATAATCTTATATATTGTGTAGTTTAATATTTTATTATCTCTTATGATATATATTGTGAGTTTTTATCAATATAAGAGATGATGTACATGTATGATTTGAATTGATCGTTCTTTATATAATTAGTGATAAAAGGGTCAAATATCCCAAGATATTTGTATCATTCAAATTTTTGGCTTATCTTGTTTCTTCTTTTTGTGAATAGAATGCCAAGTTATTGGGATTAAATAGTGATCATAATTTATTGTCTCATCAAAGTGCAAATATGCATGATATCTTTAGAATGATACTTTTCGTATGAAAAAAAAAGGTAGTGCTAAATTTATTGACAGTTCATGAAGAACCACTAAATTTTTTCCTACATGGTCGAAGATTTTGCACTATTATCTTCTAAGTATCGATAAATCTATGGATTTCTAAACTATCGCTTGAAATATGTATGATTCCACGATAACAAGTGAGACAAATGACATATACAATTTCTGAAGAAAAGAAATTGGTATTAGAAAAAAAAATTAATGTAAATAATATTCACCACTTATTAGACCAGAAGTCTATTAATCCCAATACTTTCAATATTTACATATTTAAATTTACGTGTTTGGTGTTAAAGTCTATTTATATTATTTTTATATATGTTTATTTATGATATATATCCTGAAGATATATTAATACAAATTCACACATATTGTATGATAAATATCACAAATTACTAGTAAATATCATGAAGTACATTTATACACTTAAAATTGTATTATTTTGAGTTGACCAATTTTCATCAACATCTTATAGATGTTGGATTAATTGCATAATAATTATTGTACTTTCTTCTGGAAGAAAAGTAATAACGATAGTTATTATATATTATATTCATGATGATACTTGTATCATTGATATAAAATTATTTGTAATGATTCTTTTAATACATTACATTAATATATTTTCATGGTTTCCTGAAGAAACATGAATTTGTAATTTTAATAATCCAGAAGATTATTAAAAAGAAATTGTTGATGTTCTTGATAAAACACAACGATATATAGTCATATTTTATGATAGTATTTATGATAAACACGTCAATTAAAGTTAATATTCCTGAAGAATATTAAACAAAAAAAAGGCATTATTTTGAATATTTTCTATATGGCCTTGTGTTATTGAATTGCTTTTATTATTGATAAATTGTTGCTCATGAAGTAGCACAATTAATACTTTTAATTAATATTTACATACTGTTTAGAGTAATTTATATTTTGGGTGTTATATGCTTATAAATTGTTGCTCCCAAGGTAGCATAATTGATACTTTTGAAAAATATCACATACTCTTGATGAGTACTTCATATTTTCGGTAATATATGATTATCTTTGATTTAAATTGTTGCTCCTGAGTTAGCACAATTAATATTTTTGAAGAAAAATACATGCTCCTGGAGAGCAATTTACATTTGAAGTTGCATGTATTTATTTCAAATGAAAAATACATAACTTTATGTCATATTGATTCGTTCAATTTCTACGTGAGGAATGGAAAGACAATCCCCGAAGGATTGGTATAATTTCATATGGCAATATTCTTATTGTCGGCTCTAAAAGGAGCTTTATTCAATGAGTATTGAATTAATTATAAGCGATATAATATTTTATCCAATGATCATGTTGCGATGAATTTCAAATTCAAGTATCCATATCAAAGGCACAATATTTGAGTCACGCCCTCTGTTATTAGTGCACCTCCTGAAGAGGATTGATTTGATAATCCAATCCCAACTATCTCCGACATTAGAGGGAGATATGAAATATAAATAAAAGAAAGTCGGAAAATTCTCATTGGGTTGGATATTTAAATTTACGCACTATGAACTCAAAGTTCAACAAGTTATTGATTGCCAAACGAGTGATGAAATCTCATATACCAGTTGTATATGTACCATAAAGAATTAAAATCGAATGTGAACGAAATATATTTTTTTGATACTCCTTGACGCCAGAAGCGTGGGAGACGTATTCTTTATTGGTATTAAAGATAAAATCCGCGGAATACAAATAGATTAAACTACAACATCACTTCAAAAACCTCCTGAAGAGGATCGTCCCGAAGATGAGAATCTCAATACCTTAATTTGCACGTGCACTAAATAATTACAGTATTGGATTATGGGACGACCAAATCAAATGTTATGGGAAATGTTGAATATTTGATTTTGTTGAAGTTGTCATTGACTTTGTGAATATGGGAGAATTGTTTATAAGAATGATAGTTGTCGACAATACTTTGTGTCTCAACAATTGCTAGTGGAGTGCCTGAAGCACTAAATAAAATATAAGCAATTGAGACAAAGCTTAACTCGCAAAATAAAATAAAGTGGTGAAAGATAAGTGATATTAGTATATCAAGGGTTTAAGCGCATACCCAAAACATATTCTCCCGTTGGCACTAAATTTCGTCATTTAATATACATATAACAATTATTATAAATATAGATATTCAATTAGTGATGTCATCACCACATTTTTCTATGGGTCATTGGACGCGAATATCTATATGAAAGTCCCTGACGGACTTGAGGTTCCTAAAGTAATAGGAACGTGGAATTCGCAACATGTACTATTTTGAGTTATAAATATTTATACATTTTGAAATAGTCTGGTGGATCAACCGACTAAGTGAATTCCTCCTGAAGAGGATATATGTGAATTATTTGAACTCATGTCTAAATACAAGTTCAAAATGAAAAACTTAGATAAAACTAAGTATTAGTATTGTCTCGACTTGTAGATCGAGCATATATGATGGAAAGTTTTTATCCATTTAGCTACCTAAAGGTTGTCTTACCACTTGAAGTGGATACCGACTCATATAGATCTCAAGAAAATAACAAAGATATAAGAGGACCAGAAGTTCCGTACTTGTATGCTATTGAAGCATTACATCATCAGGCCTGATATACAAATTGAAGTTAACATGCTAGCAAAATTTAATATTTCTCCAAGAAGGAGAATGTGGAATGGTGTTAACCATATTGGTTTATTACATGAAAGAGATCGAGATTCGATATTGGTGGCTATTAGGGATTATGATTTCATACTGCCTATTTATTATGATGATAAATATTTTCCATTTATGTGTTGCATATAATGTTTGGGCAAGTAAGATGAAACTTATTTCCACACGAGCTTCAGAAGAGCAATAATGATAATCTAGCAGATTTATCACTAAATCTCTCCATGTCTGAAAATTATATTCATGGTATTGGAGTGCAAGATTGTTATCTTGAGTGGGAGAAGTGATAACTTTTAAATTAGCTTGAAGATTATGTCGACCCTGAAGGTCAAAAGGTACTGAAGACCAAATGGTTGTACTCTTTTTCCCTTTCTAAGTTTTTTCCCACCGGGTTTTCTTAGTTAAGGTTTTTAACGAGGCAACCAATGCAACACATGAGCAAATTTATACTGTGTACTCTTTTTCCCTATCGGTTTTTTTCCACAGGGTTTTTCCGAAGGAGTTTTGATGAGGCATGAACATCATAATATTCAAGAGGAAGTATTGTATGAAGACGATATCACTTGTATCTCAAAGGTAGATACATCAAATATTCACTTAAGTGATTAATTGGCGAACTTATTCACAAAGACGTTGCCGACATCAACATTCAGAAGACTAGTACACAAGATCGGAATGCGTTAACTCAAAGATCTTATGTAATCGATTTCAGGGGGAATAGCTGTACTCTTTTTCCTTCGATCGGGTTTTTTCCCACTGGGTTTTCCCGGCAAGGTTTTAATGAGGCAGCATGTATTAAAGGTCATTCAAGGGGGAGTGTTGTAATTAATGTATTTACTAATGAATGACCTTTATACCCCTGAAACCCTAGATGTGTACCTATAAATAAAGGCCTTTGGCCCTCATAAGAATACACACATTATTCTTCTTCTCTTCCAATTTCTCTCTTTTTCTCTCATGTTTATAACAATACGAACGTTTTAAATAGCATTAGATTATATATATATATATATATACACGTGTACAAATAAATGGATGTTAGCATCACATTATGTAGATAATTAAACTTTTTTTTTTCATATGTGTTAATGAATGTTTAATGTAACGTAAAGCTAGTTGAAAAGTGGACATATTGAAATTTTTTGTACGAGCTCTAGACGAACTATTAAGGTTAAACAAGAAACTATAGTTCCAAATAAAGTTTATATGTCTAACACAACAGGACCTAAATTAGTTTGGATACCTATAAAATGGAAGAAAATTATTTTGTAGGTACAAACAAAGACAACAACACAATCAAATAAATGGTACATTGATAGTGGATGTTCTAACAACATGAGTGGAAACGAGCATCTTTTTACGGAGCTCAAGAAGAAAGATCAAGGATGTGTCAGCTTTGATGATAACAAAAATGGTAAAATCAAAGGCACATATAAAGTAGGTAAAAATCCTCTACCAACTATATAGAACGTTCTTTTTGTTGATGGTCTTTGTCATAATCTTCTCAGTATTTCCCAATTATGTGTTACTGGACTCAAATTAATTTTTTAAATCGCCCATTGCACTGCAATGAGAAAAGATCAAATTATTTTTATTGGACTAAGATATGGTAATATTTATATTGTTGATCTTAGAGATGAATCATCATTTAATGAAAAATGTTTAATCACATACGATGAAAACGCCACTATTTGGCATCAAAAATTGGGGCACGCTTCTTTACCGCTTAATTCAAAATTAGCCACAAATGATATTGTTCGTGGTCTACCAAAACTAAATTTGAGAAAATACCATATTTGTGAAGCCTGTATAAAAGATAAACATGCAAGAAGCTCGTTTAAACCCAAAATGGAAATTTCCACTAGCCGTATTCTTGAATTAATTCATATGGATTTAACTGGACGATCTCGGCATGCTAGCTTGAATGGTAAACTTTATGCGATGGTGCTTGTTGATGATTTCTCAAGATTTACTTGGGTGATATTTTTAGCAAATAAAAATAATTCTTTTAACGAATTTGTTAAGTGGTGTAAGCTTATTCAGAAGGAAAAATATATGTCGATTATCGTCATCAGAACCGATCACAGTGGAGAATTCGACTCAAATAATTTTGAAGATTGGTGTAATAAATATGGTATTGGGCATATTTTTTCATCCCCCGAATACCTCAACAAAATGGAGTTGTCGAGAGGAAAAATCGCTCTCTAGAACAAATGAGTCGAACAATGCTTAATGAGTATGGGCTACCAAAGTATTTCTAGGCTGAAGCTGTCAATACAGCCTGTTATGTGATAAATCGAGTTCATCTTCGGAGAAACAAGATGATGACTCCATACGAAATATAATTATCCCATTTTCATCTGTTTGGTTGTAAAATTTTTATTCACAATAATGGTAAGGATAATCTGGGTAAATTTGATTCAAAATCTGATATAAGTATTTTCCTTGGATATTCACTTAATAGTAAAGCTTATCGTGTTTTTAGTTGTAGAAGAGGCTCGGTTGAAGAGTCCATTCATATAAAATTCGATGATACAGCTTTACCCCCGAGAAAGGTTGTTGATGATGATGCAGGTATATTTCCAGCAAAAGAAGTGACTGAAGCATCAAAGAATTGGAGAAGTTTGACATCAACTCGGAAAAACATGAGGAAAATCCATATAACCTTCCTAAGGAATGGGCAATTGTAAAAGTTCATCCTACGGAGCAAATCCTTGGTAAAATCAGTGAAGGTGTGCGTACAAGGAGGAATGTGAATGATTACTTGGATAATATTGTATTCATTTCTCTCATGAAACCAAAGAATATTGATGAAGCCATTAATGACGAAAATTGGGCGGTCGCTATGCAAGAGGAGCTCAATCAATTCGAAATAAATAAAGTATGGGAATCAATTCTGGCACCGGTAGGCAAAACTATCATCGGTACAAAATGGCTTCATAAAGTAAAAATAGATGATAATGGTCTCCCAGTTAAGAATAAATCAAGATTGGTCGCTCAAGGATACAACCAAGAGGAATGATTGGATTATGAAGAAACTTCCGCTCCTGTTGCCCATCTTGAGGCTATTCGACTGTTATGCGCTTTCACTTCGTATAAAAAGATCAAACTTCATCAAATGGATGTAAAAAGCACATTTTTAAATGGTGTTACCCAGGAGGAGGTCTATGTCAAGCAACCACCTGGATTTGAAGATTATGATCATACAGATCATGTTTACAAGCCCCATAAAGCTCTCTATGGATTGAAACAAGCTCCGAGAGCATGGTATGAATGTTTAAGCACTTTTTTATTTCAAATAGGTATACTAGAGGTCACGTTGATAATACTCTATTTATTAATAATTTTCGTAACAATCTGCTTATATGTCAAATATATGTTGACGATATAGTATTTGGTGCTACTAACGATTCTCTGTCCCAAGAGTTTTCAAATCTTATGAAAGGAAAATTCAAAATGAGCATGATGGGAGAGTTAAAATTCTTTCTCGGGCTCCAAATTAATCAACTCGAAGAAGTAATATTCATTCATCAAATCAAGTACGTCAATGAGCTTCTAAAGAAACTTAAAATGGAATGATGCAAAGAAATCTCTACATCTATATCTTCCACTCTTAAACTCGATAAGAATGAGAAAAGTAAATCTCGCCGCTAATATTTTTGGTGCATATCAGTCCCGAGTAGGGGTCGGTTCCATTCGGTTCAATTTTTGACCGAAACCGAGAACCGAACCAAATATTCAAAATAGTATCGAGGTATGATCGTCTCATTACTTTAATTAAATGCCTCTAGACCCGATATTATGTTTGCTACATGTCTTTGTGCTAGATTCCACTCTAACCCCAAGGAATCTCATCTTATTGCTTGCAAACGCATTTTTCTGTATTTAAAAGGTACTACTGGTTTAGGACTTTGGTATCCATCAAGCATTGATTTCGAACTTTTTGCATATAGTGATGCTGATTTCGGTGGATGGAAACTTAATAGAGAAAGTACCAGTGGAACATGTCATTTCATGAGTTCATGTTTAATTTCATGGGGGAGTAAGAAACATACTAGTGTGGCTACATCCACAGCTGAAGCAGAATATGTAGCTGCGGGAAATGCATGTGCACAAGTTCTGTGGATCAAAAACCAGTTACAAGATTATGGCATTTCTCTTAAAAATACTCCTATTTTTTGTGATAATACTAGTGTCATTAATTTAGCAAAAACCCCATTGTTCCAAGTAGGATAAAATATATTGAAATTCGTCACCATTTTATTTGTGATCATGTCCAAAAAGGAAATGGTCGTCTCCAATTTTTAGGGACTAATGAACAATTTAAAGACATTTTTACAAAACCCGAAGAATCATTTAATTTTATTAGACTAAAATTGGGTATGGGACATATTGATCATCTTTTTTTTTTTTTTTTTTGCATCATTTCTATATCAAAATGGTCATGAAAATCAGAAAGATATCATCAGAAGAACTTAATTGTTCATTTGATAAGGTTTACGTAAATTACATTACGTACATTATGCAGAAAACGGTTACGTACGCTATGCAATACAGGATTGTGGGCAGAAAGTTTGAACACATCATTATGGCCGCTATCCACTCTTATAACATACATTATATACCCTCAGTTACGGCCGATATACCCCGTAACGTACGTTACATGCTATTTTCATAAACATTAATACCCGATCAAATCATAATCCCTTCCTAATCCATATTCTCAAAACCCTTATTCCCGATCGCCCCACTCCAAAATTGTCCGACTCCCCTGATGCGACCCCCACACGACGTGCCGTGGTAACCGCTATCTCTAGTATGATTTTAGTTCCCAAGATCGTTCCAATATTAAGCAAATGATTGTTTTACTTCAAGCCCTCTACGTGACGCGCCGTAGCAAACCGGAAGGTGCGATTCAAACACGCCACGAGGTTTCTAACGCCTCGATAAGTGAATTGAAATCACGATTTATATTTTGGAGACACACTCAACAAAATAAGAAGAAAGTTTGTTAACACAAACACTCACAATTTTGATAAATTTCAAGGTGTCCTTACAAATGAAAATGAGGGCTATTTATAGCCAAAATTCCTACAACTATTACAATATAAATTATAAAATAAAGACTAAAAAATTATAAATTCAACATTCAAAGCTCCTAAAATCTGATCTATGACAAATCAACCCATAAGTTAAGGATTCAACACATTTTTAGGGGACAAAAATCAAGGACCAAGACTTAAGTTTTGAAAATAAGAAATCAAAGTTAAAGAAAAATATGCTGTTGTCGTTTTAGTGGAATAACAGATCCTAGACTTTGGATTTTGATCTTGATGTCTTCTAGATAATTGTAGCACTGCCTCTTAGCTTTCCAAATCCACCATAATCGTCTCAATCGGATATCGGACGTGAAAGTTATAATAAAAATACGAATATGTATCGTATTTGAAATTTCCAACGCCTGCTTTCAATTGTATCGCATCTTCAGTTAGGCTTATTGCTTGGAATGATGACATCAACACTTTTAATCTAACATGTGACAACTTCAATAACACAAATAAATATGTTATTATATTTATGATCATCGGTCTGATTAAAATGATTTTGCACGAGCATTGTTAATGAATTCTTTATCGCATTTGCTCGTGATCTTGTTATTGGTCCCACAGGAATGTATAGTTCTTCTTCCGATCGATCGCTTCTTGATTCACATCATTCCCTCCGTCCTCAAAAGGATTCGTCCTCGAATCTGAAAATTTAAAAGGGCTTAAGTCAGCAACATTGAAGGTAGCAGAAACATTATATTTATCAGGTAGATCCACTTTGTAGGCATTACCATTGACGCGTTCTAAAATTTGAAATGGTCCGTCTCCCCCTGGCATCAATTTAGACTTCCTTTGTGCGGGAAACCTCTCCTTCCTTAAGTGAATCCAAACCCAGTCACCTGGTTCATAGAATACTTGCTTCCGTCCCTTATTCTTTATTCGGACATTATGTTCATTGCGTTTTTTAATTTGTTCTCGAACTTTTGCGTGCAGTTGTTTGATCATTTCAGCCTTTTTCTTGCCATCGATACTCCCCATGTCATCTATAGGAATAGGCAACAAGTCTAAAGGAGTTATCGGATTAAACCCATATACAATTTCAAATGGAGAAAATGTAGTGGTAGAATGAACGGTTACATTGTAAGCAAATTCAATGAAGCGGTAAAGATGTTTCCCAATTTTTCAAGTTCTTGTTAACAACGTAACAGAATAATTGACCAAGTGTTCGGTTAACTACCTCAGTTTGGCCATCAGTTTGGGGATGACAAGTTGTCTAATAAAGTAATTTTGTTCCCAGTTTCGCCCACAAAACTTTCCAAAAATGGCTAAGAAATTTAGTATCCCGATCGGACACTATACTTTTTGGCATTCCATGTAAACGGACAATTTCTTTGAAAAATAAATTTGCAATATGAGTGGCATCGTCAGTTTTGTGACATGCAATGAAATGTGCCATTTTGCTAAATCTATCAACAACGACAAATATCGAATCACATCCAGATTTTACCTTTGGTAACCCCAACACAAAGTCCATAGAAAGATCAACCCAAGGCCCGTTAGGAACTGGGAGTGGCATGTACAAACTATGTGGTAAAACTCGTGATTTTGCCCTTCGACAAATAATGCATGAATTGACAATTTTATAAACATCATGTTTCATTTTAGGCCAAAAGAAGTGTTCATGCAATATTTCAAAAGTTTTGGCAATTTCGGAATGTCCCATTAATCCCCCACTATGTGCTTCCCTTACTAACAACTCCCGTGTCGAACAAAAAAGAATGCAAAGTTTATTTTCACGGAATAAAAATCCATCATCCCGATAAAATTTATCCACACTTTTTATCTCGCAAGCAACATATGTTTCGCCAAAATCTTTATCTCCCATGTAAGATCCTTTCAAGAGCTCAAATCCCAACAATTTACAAGAAAGCGTATTAAGTAATACATACCTTCTCGACAATGCATCGGCAACGATGTTCTCCTTACCTTGTTTATACTTGATGATGTAAGGAAACGATTCGATCTCCTCTAACCATTTGGCATGTCTTTTACTCAACTTATTTTGTCCCTTGAGATGCTTCAATGATTCATGATCCGTGTGAATCACGAACTCCTTAGGCCATAAGTAGTGTTGCCACGTACGTAGAGCTCTAACCAAAGCATACAATTCTTTATCATATGTAGGATAGTTCAACATCGCTCCTCTAAGTTTTTCGCTAAAGTAAGCAATCGGCCTCTTTCCCTGCATTAATACTGCTCCAATTCCTACTCCTGAAGCATCACACTCAACTTCAAAAGTGTTAGAAAAATCTGGTAATGCTAACACAGGTGTGCTGCATAATTTATCCTTTAACATGTTAAAGGCATTTTCTTGATCATCACACCAATGAAATTTAGCATGTTTCTTTACAAGTTCATTTAACGGGGCAGCAATCGTGCTAAAATCTTTAACAAAGCGTCGATAAAAACCTGCTAAACCGTGAAAACTTCTTACCTCAGTTGCATTAGTCGGTCTAGGCCATTCACGTATGGCCCTTATCTTTTCTTCATCAACTTTTATGTCGTCAATAATAACGACATACCCAAGGAATATAACCTCACTCATGCAAAAAGTACATTTCTTAAGACTAGCATATAATTGTTCCTTTTTCAAGGTAATTAAAACCAATCTTAAATGTTCAACGTGTTCGTCTGTACTCTTGCTATAAATGAGAATATTATCAAAGTATACGACAACAAATTTTCCAATATAAGCACGCAAAACATGATTCATTAGCCGCATAAAAGTGCTCGGTGCATTTGTAAGACCAAAAGGCATTACCAACCATTCATATAATCCGTATTTAGTTTTAAAGGCCGTTTTCCATTCATCCCCTTCTTTCATACGAATTTGGTGATAATCTTTCATTAAATCAATTTTACTAAACACACGCGAACCATGTAATTCGTCCAACATATCATCTAACCTTGGAATTGGATGTCGATACTTTACCGTGATATTGTTCACCGCTCGGCAGTCGGTGCACATTCTCCAAGTCCCGTCTTTCTTTGGTACGACAATTATCGGAACGGCACAAGGACTCAAACTTTCTCGGATATACCCAATACTTAATAACTCCTCGACTTGCCGTTGAATCTCCTTAGTTTCTTCAGGATTATTTCGGTATGCTGGTCGATTTGGAATGACGGCTTCTGGCACAAAGTCAATTTGGTGCTCGATCCCTCTTTTTGGTGGCAAACCGGGTGGTAGCTCTTCCGGAAAAATATCATTGAAGTCCTGCAATAGAATTTTTATAGTACTCGGAACATTCCGGTTTTTATCATCATCAAGAGTGCAAATTCATTTGGTAAGAAGTAAGTATGCGGGTTGCCCCTCCTCAACTTCTTTAACGACTTCCTTTGCACTTATAAATAAACATTTTTTTGATTTTTCATTTTTTTCTTTTTCTTTTTCTCTTTGTTTTTCTTTTTCTTTTTCTTTTTCTTTTTCTTCAACTTCTTTTTGGAGTCGAATTTGATCTTCATGGACTTGTATTTTCGTCATGGGAACTAATGTGAATTTCTTCCCATCTTTCTCAAATGAGTAACAATTCTTCTTCCCGCTAAGTTGGACATCTCGATCGTAATGCCATGGTCTCCCCAACAAAATATGGCAAGCGTGCATTGGTACGACATCACATAGGATATCATCGTGGTATTTTCCAATTGTGATGGTTATGAGTACCTCTTTATTCACCCGAACCTCTCCGCAATCGTTTAGCCAATGAAGTCTATAAGGCTTAGGATGTCGCCTTGTTGGTAATTCTAACCCCTCGACTAGCATCGCACTAGCCACATTGGTGCAACTTCCGTTATCAATGATCACACTACAATTTTTATTTTTCACAAAACATCTAGTGTGAAAAAGATTTTCTCGTTGTTCGTTATCGTTGCGCTCTTCCTCTTTTGCCTTCACATTCAACACCCTCCTAATGACAAGTGCGCGTGCGAATTCTAGCTCCCCTTCATCACTTTCTTCTTTCACTTCTTCCTCATCTTCATCATCTGTTTCATATTCTCCGTCCTCCCTAAGTATCATTGCTCGTTTATTAGTGCATTGGGATGCAATGTGTCCTCGCCCGTGGCATCGAAAACACTTGATGTCCCTGTTTCTCGTGTTTGTATTTTCTACGGATGTATATTTGACTTCTGGTTTTGTTCGACTAGTACTCCCCACCTCAAACTTCCCCTTCATGGTGCTTTTATCAAAACTGCCCTTGGATACGTCTCGATTTCCCGTTTGAGGCTTCCAAGGAGTTGTGTACCCCGTGGAGTAAGTATTGTTGCCTCTCTTTCGCAAATTCCTCTCAATTTTGATCGCTGCATATACCATATCCTCGAACTCAACATAATATTGTTTATCAACTTCTTTAGAGATTTCCGCCCTCATGCCATGTAGAAATCTCGCCATTGTGGCCTCCCTCGACTCCCTCACATCGGCCCGAATCATTAACATCTCCATTTCCTTTCGAAAATCTTCTATGCTCCTTGAACCTTGTTTTAAGGATTGAAGGCGAGAAAATAGTTCCTTATGATAATAATTAGGAACAAATCTTCTACGCATTACAATCTTTAATTCCTCCCAACTATTAATTGGCCTCTCTCCATTCCTCCTTCTATCCGTCACAAGTTGGTCCCACCAAATGCTGGCATGCTCGGAAAATTCGGTTATTGCTAACCTCATTTTCTTAGTACTAGCATAGTTGTGGCAGTCAAATATAGTTTCCAACTTCCTCTCCCAGTCAAGGTATGTGTCGGGATCGCTCCGCTGACGCCTTGAAATATTCCCCACTCGTTGGCATCGATCGCATTATTGAATGAAGAGATAACAATCTTTGTATAACGTAGGCCAATAAAATCCGCTTTGCAACACCTCTGTTGATGAGGAATGACATTGTTGAAGAATTCTTTCCCACTCTTCTTGCGGCACACCCCCGAACTATCATGTTTGTGCATCTCTTGAAAAGTAGTGGGTCATCCCACATATAGAACTTGATATCATAGAGGAATTTCTTCTTTTGATAATATGACAAGTCCAGAGGTAGTACGCCTGCGATCAAAAAATTAACAATGTCAGCATACCAAGAAAATTTAGCTTTGACTATAAAAAGTCGCTCGTCCGGAAATTCTTCTTTAATCCCTTCAATTTCGAGCTCCTCCTCCTTCTTGTACTCAAGGCGATATAAGTGGTCAGCCACCACATTCTTTCAATCCTTCCTATCTCGAACTTCCACGTCAAACTCTTGCAGAAGGAGAATACATCGAATCAAGTGAGGTTTGGAATCTTCTTTATCAAACAGGTACTTGATAGCTGCGTGGTCCAAATGTACTATCGTCTTCGTCCCAATTAAGTGTGATCGGAACTTATCAAAAGCAAATACCACGGCAAGCATTTATTTCTCCGTTGTTGTGTAATTTTGTTGGGCTCCGTCTAATGTCTTGCTTGCATAGTAAATAGCCCGAAAGAGTGTCTCACGACGTTGTCCCAACACTGCTCCAACCCCAAAATCACTTGCATCGCACATGATCTCAAAAGGTTGAGACCAATCCGATACTACGAGTATATGAGCACTCACTAATGCCTTCTTTAAAGTTTCAAATGCCTGCAAACACTCATTAGAAAAAATGAAAGCAGTATCTTTTTCTAACAATTTACTCTTCCTTGTTTCGTCCTTCCCTTTCATACCGTCTACCTTGTTCTCTCCAACCTCCTCGACCACTTCCTCCTCGATTTTGGCAAGTTCCATCCCCAGAGAATGTTTCATCCTCGTACTCTCTATATGAGATGGGACTCGGATTCCTTCTTCTACGGTGATGCTCATCTTCTTTATTTTTTTTGTAAATTTTTGATCGCTTCTTCTTGTCGATCTTGTCTTCTAATTAATTGGGTGAGCATTTCTTGTATGTTCTGAAGGGCTTCGTTTCCTTCATTTTTCTCAATATCGTATTTCAATATTTTTTTTTTGCTCTTTTTTTTTTTGGCTTTTCCTTTTTTTTTGCCCTTTTTTTGCCTTTTTTTTTGCATTTCTTTCTTTTTTTTGCCCTTTTTTTCTCTCTTTTTTTTTGACACACACACAAATTAGTCATCACAAAATCCTCACGTATATCACTCGATCACTCAACGCTCGTATATCACTCTTTTAGTTTTTTTTTTGCACTGTTCTTGCCTTGAATCACTCGGCTTTATATAAATGTCCCACAACTCACAAGGTGATTATATAGGCTAGTATTGTGACAAGTATTTAATTTTACAAGAGCGGTAATCCGCACTCCAACTTTATATTTATTTTATATTTCACTGTGGTGGTAGAACCGACCTTCGTGATAGATATGTATATGTATATATATATATATATATATATTCACTGTGGTGGTAGAACCGACCTTCGTGATAGATATGTATATATATATATATATATATATATATATATATATTCACTGTGGTGGTAGAACCGACCTTCGTGATAGATATGTATATGTATATATATTCACTGTGGTGGTAGAACCGACCTTTGTGATAAATAGGTATATTTTTATATATATAGGTATTTTTTTTTGTATACTTTTTTTTTTAATATACTTTTTTTTGTATACTTTTTTTTTATATACTTTTTTTTTGTATACTTTTTTTTGTATACTTTTTTTTTTGTATACTTTTTTTTATATTAAAAAGACGGAAAATTTAGAAGATAGAAAGAAAGAGTAGGATGGTAAGATAAGAAGATTATGAAAATGAAGGAAAATAGATACCACTTAGTAATGGAAAAAACCGAGCTCCGAAGCCAACTGATGCGACCCCCACACGACGTGCCGTGGTAACCGCTATCGCTAGTATGATTTTAGTTCCCAAGATCGTTCCAATATTAAGCAAATGATTGTTACTTCAAGCCCTCTACGTGACGCGCCGCAGCAAACCTAAGGTGCGATTCAAACACGCCACGAGGTTTCTAACGCCTCGATAAGTGAATTGAAATCACGATTTATATTTTGGAGACACACTCAACAAAATAAGAAGAAAGTTTGTTAACACAAACACTCACAATTTTGATAAATTTCAAGTTGTCCTTACAAATGAAAATGAGGGCTATTTATAGCCAAAATTCCTACAACTATTACAATATAAAATTATAAAATAAAGACTAAAAAATTATAAATTCAACATTCAAAGCTCCTAAAATCTGATCCATGACAAATCAACCCATAAGTTAAGGAGTCAACACATTTTTAGGGGACAAAAATTAAGGACCAAGACTTAAGTTTTGAAAATAAGAAATCAAAGTTAAAGAAAAATATGCTGTTGTCGTTTTAGTGGAATAACAGATCCTAGACTTCGGATTTTGATCTTGATGTCTTCTAGATAATTGTAGTACTGCCTCTTAGCTTTCCAAATCCACCAGAATCGTCTCAATCGGATATCGGACGTGAATGTTATGATAAAAATACGAATATATATCGTATCTGAAATTTCCAACGCCTGCTTTCAATTGTATCGCATCTTCAGTTAGGCTTATTGCTTGGAATGATGACATCAACACTTTTAATCTAACATGTGACGGCTTCAAGAACACAAATAAATATGTTATTATATTTATGATCACCGGTCTGATTAAAATGATTTTGCACGAGCATTGTTAATGAATTCTTTATCGCATTTGCTCGTGATCTTGTTATTGGTCCCACAGGAATGTATAGTTCTTCTTGTGACTGACTGACTGCTTCTTGATTCACATCATCCCCTCTCAAATCTCATAATCATGACAAACACAAGGGCTGGAAAGAAGAGAAGAGGAGAATCCTCCTCCAATCCTTCGGGTTCATCACAATTTATCAATCCTCAAGCAAAAAAGATTTTCAATGAAATTCTTATTGATGAAGAGGTAACTCCTTCGGAAAAACCCTGTGGGAAAAAACCGATAGAGAAAAAGAGTACACAGTATAAATTTGCTCATGTGTTGCATTGGTTGCCTCGTTAAAAACCTTAACTAAGAAAACCCGGTGGCAAAAAACTTAGAAAGGGAAAAAGAGTACAACCATTTGGTCTTCAGGACCTTTTGACCTTCAGGGTCGACATAGTCTTCAAACTAATTTAAAAGTTATCACCTCTCCCCCTCAAGATAACAATCTTGCACTCCAATACCATGAATATAATTTTCAGACATGGAGAAATTTAGTGAATAAATCTGCTAGATTATCATTATTGCTCTTCTGAAGCTCATGTGGAAATAAATTTCATCTTACTTGTCCAAACATTATATGCAACACATAAATGGAGAATATTTCTCATCATAATAAATAGGCAGTATGAGAACAAATATGAGATTATAATACCCTAATAACCACCAATATTGAATCTCGATCTCTTTCATGTAATAGACTAATATGGTTAACACTATTCCACATTCTCCTTCGTGGAGAAATATTAAATTTTGCTAGCATATTAACTTCAAATTGTATATCAGGCCTGATAATGTAATGCTTCAATAGCAAACAAGTATGGAACTTCTGGTCCTCTTATATCTTTGTTATCTTCTTGAGATCTATATGACTCAGTATCCACTTCAAGTGGTAAGACAACATTTAGTTAGCTAAATGGATA
Source organism: Orobanche coerulescens (assembly GCA_033398695.1). Classification (NCBI taxonomy): domain Eukaryota; kingdom Viridiplantae; phylum Streptophyta; class Magnoliopsida; order Lamiales; family Orobanchaceae; genus Orobanche; species Orobanche coerulescens. The sequence goes on along the minus strand of CM065807.1, from coordinate 186,038,198 downwards.
AATTTTTTCCATTATATATGCTCGATCTACAAGTCGAGACAATACTAATACTTAGTTTTGTCTAAGTTTTTCATTTGAACTTGTCTTTAGACATGAGTTCAAATAATTCACATATATCCCCTTCAGGAAGAATTCACTTAGTCGGTTGATCCACCAGACTATTTCAAAAAGTATAAATATTTATAACTCAAAATAGTACATGTTGCGAATTTCGTGTTCCTATTACTTTAGGAACCTCAAGTCCGTTCGATATAGATATTCGTGTCCAATGACCCATAGAAAAATGTGGTGATGACGTCACTAATTGAATATCTATATTCGTAATAATTGTCATATGCATATTAAATGACGAAATGTAGTGCCAACTGGAGAATATATTTTGGGTATGCGCTTAAACCCTTGATATGCTAATCTCGCTTATCTTTCACCACTTTATTTTATTTTGCGAGTTAAGCTCTGTCTCAATTGCTTATATTTTATTTAGTGCTTCAGGCACTCCACTAGCAATTGTTGAGACACAAAGTGTTTTCGACAACTATCATTCTTGTAAACAATTCTCCCATATTCACAAAGTCCATGACAACTTCAACAAAATCAAATATTCAACATTTCCCATAATATTTGATTTGGTCGTTCCATAATCCCAATACTGTAATTATTCAGTGCACGTGCAAATTAAGGTATTGAGATTCTCGTCTCCGAGATGATCCTCTTCAGGAGGTTTTTGAAGTGATGTTATAATTTAATCTATTTGTATTATGCGGATTTTATATATAATACCAATAAAGAATATGTCTCTCGCACTTCTGGCGTCGAGGAGTATCAACAAATATATTTCGTTCACATTCGACTTTAATTCTTTATGGTACATATACAACTGGTATATGAGATTTCATCACTCCTTTGGCAATCAATAACTTGTTGAACTTCGAGTTCATAGTGCGTAAATTTAAATATCCAACCCAACGAGAATTTCCCGACTTTATATTTCATATCTCCTCCTAATGTCGGAGATAGTTGGAATTGGATTATAAAATCAATCCTCTTGAGGAGTTGCACTAATAACAGAGGGGGTGACCCAAATATTGTGCCTTTGATATGGATACTTGAATTTGAGATTCATCGTAACATGATCATTGGATAAAATAATATATCGCTTATAATTAATTCGATACTCATTGAACAAAGCTCCTTTTAGAGCCGACAATAAGAATATTGCCATATGAAATTATACCAATCCTTCGGGGATTGTCTTTCCATTCCTCAAGTATAAATTGAACAAATCAATATGACATAAAGTTATATAATTTTCATTTGAAATAAATACATTCAACTTCAAATGTAAATTGCTTCCAGAAGCATGTATTTTCTTCAAAAATATTAATTGTGCTAAATCAGGAACAACAATTTAAATCAAAGATAATCATATATTACCGAAAATATGAAGTACTCATCAAGAATATGTGATATTCTTCAAAAGTATCAATTATGCTACCTTGTGAGCAACAATTTATAAGCATATAACACCCAAAAGATAAAATATTCTAAAGAGTATGTAAATATTAATTAAAAGTATTAATTGTGCTACGTCATGAGAAACAATTTATATCAATATGGTGATAATAAAAGTAATTCAATAACACAAGACCATATAAAAAATATTCAAAATAATGCCTTTTTTTTAATATTCTTCAGGAATATTAACTTTAATTGATGTGTTTATAAAAATATGACTATATATTATTGTGTTTTATCAAGAACATAAACAATTTCTTTTTAATAATCTTCTGGATTATTAAAATTACAAATTCATGTTTCTTCAGGAAACTATGAAGATATATTAATGTAATGTATTAAAAGAATCATTGCAAATAATTTTATATCAATGATACAAGTATCATCATCAATATAATATGTAATAACTATCGTTATTACTCTTCTTCCAGAAGAAAGTGCAATAATTATTATGCAATTAATCCAACATCTATAAGATGTTGATGAAAATTGGTCAACTCAAAATAATTAAATTTTAAGTGTATAAATGTACTTCATGATATTTACTAGTAATTTCTGATATTTATCATACAATATGTGTGAATTTGTATTAATATATCTTCAGGATATATATCATAAAAGTCTACTAATCCTAATACTTTCAATATTTACATGTTTAAATCTACGTCTTTGGTGTTGAAGTCTATTTATATCATTTTTATATTTTATTTAACTATATTTATGGTCTAATAAGTAGTGAATTTTATACGTCATTTACATTGATATTTTCTCTAATACCAATTTATTTTCTTCAGAAATTGTATATGTCATTTGTCTCACTTGTTATCGCGGAATCATACATATTTCAAGCGATAGTTTAGAAATCCATAGATTTATCGATACTTAGAAGATAATAGTGCATAATCCCCGATCCTGTATGATGGAATTTAGTAGTTCTTCATGAACTGTCAATAAATTTAGCAATACCTTTTTCATACGAAAACTATCATTTTAAAGATATCATGCATATTTGCACTTTGATGTGACAATAAATCCTGACCATTATATAATCCCAAGAACTTGACACTCTATTCACAAAAAGAAGAAATAAGATAAGCCAATAATTTGAATGATACAAATATCTTCAGGATATTTGACCCCTTATCACTAATTATATAGCAACGATCAATTCAAATCATACTTCAGGTATGACATCATATCTTATATTGATAAAAGCTCACAATATGTCATAAGAGATAATAAAATATTAAACTATACAATAATAAGATTATATATTGACATATAATCTTAAGATCATCATTTTCGTGTCCTTGTCATTAACAGTTGATATATCAACTCCACGAGATAGAATTTATAAATAATTATCCCCTACAAGGATAAACTCTAAATTTTATCTATTTCGGGAGATAAAATTTAAGCCATGTAATATTGAAGTTTTTAATTTAATATTATTCACTTTCGGGAACAACTTGATAGAAATATTCGACCACTCACTAATCTTGCTATCATTGGAGCACAGTCGGATTATGATTGTAGTATATCATATCTTGTACAATCTCGATATAGGATATTCTCAAATCATATTAATATTTTTTATTTGAGATATAAGTTATATTTTCCTTCAGGGATAATATCATGCTACATCAAGAGCATAATGATTTAATTATGCTATTATATTTATAAGTGACAAATCAATATTCTTCAGGAATATTGTATCATCACATAATTCATGTATAAATAAGAATTATTCGTTGAGAATAGTAATATTCTTCAAGAATATTACAACTAATTGTGCTACTTCGGGAGCAATAATTTTAAGATTCATAATTGAATATACAAAGGAAAAAAAATAGTACGATAATTAATCAAGACTCGAAATAACTAAACTAAAATAGTTGCTTCTTCAAGAGCACTTACAATGTTCTTCAGGAATATTATTTTGTATTTTCATTAGGAATTGCACAAATTATTAAATTTCATAGTGTTCTTCATGAACACATCATATTCAAGTAGAATATGACGAGATAACGTTGTCCTTCTTCAAGAACTACAATAAATCTTTTATCTTAATAATCTTCTGGATTATTAAGTATTGTTGAATCGTGTTTATTCTGGAAACAAAGAGGAATATGATTTGATAATAAATTCTGAAGTCATCATATATATTATTTATATATGATGCACACAAAAAATATAAAATTTAATAACTTAATATAATATATTTTTCCTCAAATTCATCATATGCAAGAAATTTTTTGAAGGAGTAAATAGAATTAATAACGTTCACCAATGTAAAAAAAAGACTATTTCTGCTCGGATTTTTTATGAAATACATTTTAAAATCCGATCTCCACCGTTGAATTTGTAGATCTATTTGTCAGGAAGATACTGTAAAAATTTCATGCTGATCCGACGGTTAACAAAGCGGGAATCGCAATTTTAGCGCGGTCTCGCAGTGCAGAAAAGCTGCTTGCGATTTTGCCGGACTGTTTTTTTTTTTTTTGGATTTCGAAAATCGGAGAGAAAAAATTTTTACACGTAGAGTATCGTGATAACGTGTTATAAACTTGAGAGAAAAAGAGAGAAATTGGAAGAGAAGAAGAATAATGTATGTATTCTTATGAGGGCCAAAAGCTTTTATTTATAAATACACATCTAAAATTTCAGGAATATAAATGTCATCCATTAATAAATACATTAATTACAATAGTCCTAACTTTTTTTTAGGCCTCAAAATACTATATAAATACTCAACAAAAATCATCTCGGCAGCTAAGAAGTAACGGTTACCGATTAAAAGAAAAAAGCTGCATTTGCCCTATCTTTTAGGTTGGACACGATAGAAATAAAAAAAGCTATGTTCACAGTCAAAAAATTCCTTCTTTTATCATTTATTTGCAAAAAAAAAAAAAAAAAAAAAAGAAAAAACTAGAGAAGGGGAAACGTACCTAACCGGGCCTCTGGCAAAATAAAAGAGAGTAGGGAAGGGGATCGAGAAGAGAACAGGGGTGGGTATGTGACCTGACCTCCAGAGGAGAAACTTGCTGCTGTGCGTCGCGATCCGTCGCGGTTGGAGGTGCGCGACATAGGGTTCCGCTTCCGCCTCTTCCGTCGCTTGGAGTTTCTTCTTTCCCTTTTGGAGGTAGGCTCGCGTCTCTTCTGTCCCGTTTTTAACCAAAAAAAAATAAAAATAAACCGCAGCCGCGCCGACAACACTACGTCAACAGCGCGTCGGACACGCATCCGCTCCTCGTCGGCGGCGAGTACGAGTCCAAAACGAACTGGACTCGGACACTCTCCCTGTCGGGGAGAAGGTCCGTGCTTCGGAGGTTTGGATGCTGAAAATCTGGCTGTTAGATTTTGTATAGTTTCGAGAAACAGCAATAATTTTTCTAACAATGTGTTTATAATTATTGGACATGCAGGCCAAACACTGCAAACATGGATGACAAGCTGGAGGTTTCGGGTAGGATGTCTGGCATTCTGAAGGTTCTCCATGTTTGTATGGATAAGGAGTGGTATGATAAAGCAATTGGCATTGTAGAAAAAGAAGTTCAGAATGAAAACACGGATTTAAGATTGGAAGAAAGGGCCGAGTTATTTGAGAAACTTGGTATTCTGTATAATCTTAAATCTGGCGGCAATGATTATGAGAGTAAGCCGTACTATCCTTTCTTTCTCCCTTTAAAATTTCCATTTAAAGTGTGTTGATTGATTTAGTTCTATCAAATTTCGTTTTGTAGAAGAATATAAAGCTATATGTGATTGCATGACATTGAAAGGAGGTCGCCGCGAATTCAAATGCTACACCTCTTTAATAATTTTAGGGTAATTTTTTATATTTTCATGTTTTTAATAGTGACACTGTTTTTACTAAAAACTGTAGAATAATGAACACTTTTTCATTTTTAGGGATGAGTTCCGCAGGAAGGGGGAGTTGGACAGTGCTCTTGATGCCTATCGTCAAGGTCTTAGAGAATTTGAAGAACATAGCGATCTATTTGTTGCTCCCATTGATGCAGTAGAAGCTGAAAAAAAATGCTGCAGAAGAAGCTATATCTAGACGTATGTTAAATAAAAAACTAATAGTTTCCCTATTTAAAATTTTTTGTTATATTCTTGCATTGAATACTTCTAATCTTGCTAGTAATACTACAAGAAGAGTTAATTGAGGACCAGGAAAAGATAAAAAAAGAAATGAAGATGGAATGCGTCGAATCAAGGAAAAGGAGAAAAAACAATCTAGGAGATCCATGGAAGAAAAAATTGATAGAGCTGAAGAATCTACCTGGTTAGTTACATTACATTAAGTTATTTTAATGTTTTATTATTAGTTTTAATATTTCAAATTATTTTAGTTCATGTACTTACTTTTTCCATCATGTAAATTAGTGGCTCTGAGTTTGGAGTGAATGCTGGAGTCAGTAATCCTAATCCAGCTTTACCTGAGTGGGAACGTCAAGAGGTATGCTTAGCAATAAATTCAACCGTTCCTTCTATCTTGTGATAGAGACCCCAAATTGAGAATTTTCCTCCCTTTGTCAACGCATCCTAACCCCCTGCTTTCACAGCATACATATAAGTAGTGAAGATCTTTTAGTAACCTGGAAATATTTCACAACATCCTACATTTTGCAGTTTAGTGCTTCTTCAGCTTTATCTTATACAAAAGATTACGGGGGAATAGTGAGAGGGGGAAGGGGGTATTGTTGAAATTAGGGAGGTATAATGCAGTATACATTATTATATTTAATTCCTTTTTTCCGGGACAATTTTTAAGAAATTACGTCTTAATTTTTTTAACTAGCTGCTGTCCCGTGTTTATTTTCATAATTTGGACACCTCACGTACAAGTCCCTCTTAATTTATAATTTTCTGTTCCCGATCCTCGGACCTGTATGCGTATTGGATCCTGATGAGAATGATGAGAGTGGCGACGTGTGGGCCCAACAGGCTAGGCCAAGGGTATTGCAGGTATATTCTCGGAGGGCAAAACAGGCAGTGGAAAAAAGTGGCTGAGGAAGTTGTTAGAGGAGAGAGAAAATTAGGATAAAAGGGGGTGGGAGGTGGTTATGTTAGACACGAGGAGAATTTCATTAGTTTTGGGCTCTAGAGAGATAGTCTAGAGAGAGGGAAGATTCCCTGGTTTTGTATTGCACTGGTTATTTCCGTTTAAATAAAATCCCTTCTTCATTTCACTGTTATATTCATTTATATTTTTACTTTTATTCAAACCTCATCATTGGTCCGACCTGCCACGCTCTACCGAGAAGAGAAGATGGTGATACCCACTGTTGAAACTCGAGCTCAGGTGAACCGCTTGGATCAGCATGAAGAACAAATCGCGAAGATTCAGACAGATTTGGAGGATCTGCGACTCAACTTGGCTACTGAACGGGAAGCATCGGGAGAGTTTCGGAAATTTATGATGGCGTGGGTCAAGCAACAGGAGAAACGAGCTGAATCAGTGGATGGAGCCTCTAGCGGTGGCTCTGGGTTGAATAACAGAGCTCAAACACCTTCTCTCAACGATACCAGTGGCCCTCAGTTATCTGGAGGTATTTCCGATAATCTTCCATGGGCAGTAAAGAAGATCCAACTTCCAGAATTCCTTGGTTTTGATCCCCAAAGGCTGGTTGCAGAAAGCTCTCCTCTATTTCGAAACCGTCTGGCTCAATTAAGTATGACCGACGTGGCCACTTATTGGTTCACGATTGTAAAAGAATTGTACGATCTTTTAACATGGGAGCAATTTCAGAGTGAATTGTTGCAACGATTTAGCGGTTTAGATATCCAGAATCCTTATGAGCAACTAGCGACCATGAAACAGGGGGATTCCATACTCGATTACATAGATGACTTTGAATATCTTCTTTCGTTGGTCCCCAAGCTACCGGAATCCCAATCGTTGGGGTATTTTATCGCCGGCCTGAAAGACGAAGTGAAGAAGTGGGTGCGACTGCACCGCCCCCAAACGAGGCTAGATGCGATGTTTTTGGCCAAAGACATCGAGGGTTTATTACGTTCGGCACCGACTCAATCATCACTGACTAAGCCTGCTACTGTAATGGGTATGGCGGCGGGTTTCAAGGAGGTGGGCCATACAGGGATAACCACGCCCATGTCAACAACCGACCTGGAGTTAAGCCCACTCAAAATTTTAATAACCATAAATTCATAGGGTTTCAAGGTGGTGGGCCTTACTGGGATAATCGGGCCAATTTTAATAACCGACTGGAAGGGGTTCAGCCCACTCCGCGTAATAATAGCGATAAAACCTTAGGGTTTCGCTGTGAACCACTACGCTCCCAAAATACTACACGCACTCCAACTTTCTCTTCTATGGATCTGACGCAGCTATTCAACCGGAATTGAGAGGTCAAATCCCTCTCACGCACTGAGTGGGAAGATCGGCGGAAGAAAGGGCTGTGCTATCGCTGCGGTCAACAATTTGGACCGGGTCACAAATGCCTCGAAGGGAAGCTCCGGGTATTGTTATTGGGCGACGATGAGGGAGATAACTACTCCGACACTGAGGGCTTAATCTCTAATTTGGAGGCGACTGGAGAAGACGACGTACCTCTGATAAGCCAAATCGAGTCGGGCATATGTTCAACTCTTGAATTTTTTGGGGCCACGTTTGAAACCGCTTCGGGAGGCAAAACCCTCAAATTCGAGGGACTAATCGCTGATATTCCAGTTATGATGATGGTGGATAGTGGGGCAACCCATAATTTCATTGACCAAAAACTTATGCAAGCTTTGGGGTTAACTGCCACGTTTTTTCCGGGTATCAATATTCGCCTTGGTGATGGTCACAGAGTGTTCATCAATCAACGTTGTGTTTTACTACCGGTGAAGGTGGCATCCTGCGAATTTGCCCTGGATGCTCTAGTTTTCGACATGGGACACTTGGATATGATTCTTGGTATGGAGTGGTTGGAGACACTTGGCGATGTGGTTCACAACTGGGAGAAATCAACAATGAAGTTTGTTCACAATGGAATACCGGTGTTTTTACAGGGCATACCCAAATCAGGTCCATCTCCCGCGTCCATTCATTCGTGGTTGTCCCTTCATTCGTGGTTGTCGTTGCCTGCTCCCCAACTATCACAGGGAGCGGCTTGTTGTTCAAGTCTCTGTCTCCCAACTTCAGTTATCTCCACAGCCCAACATCATCAATTACAAACGCTTTGTGATCAGTTCGAAGGTGTATTTTGTGAACCAACCGGCCTGCCTCCTTCTCGAGTATACGGCCATTCCATTTCTCTCATTGATCCGAATACTCCCATTTGCGTGAGGCCATATCGTTACCCACATGTCCAGAAGGAGGAAATAGAGAGACAAGTTCACGAATTGTTAAGCTTGGGGATGATTCGTCCGAGCCGAAGCTCTTTCTCCAGTCCGGTGATCCTCGTGCGAAAGAAAGATAACTCATGGCGTATGTGTGTCGACTACAGATAGAGGTGCCCAACCACGGGTCCGGGTCCGGGTCGGACCCGCCGGGTCGCCGGGTCGGCAGGACAGGACCCGGACCCCACCCGTACATATGAAATGTACGGGTTGGCGGAAATCGGTCGACCCGGCCACGGTCCGGGTCGGGTTCGACCCGCCGGGTCACGGTCCGACTGTCTCCAATTTTTTTTTTTTTTTTTTTATATAAAAAACTTTTATTTGTTATCATTTTATACACGAAAAATACTATAAGTGAAAAAGGAAATTATTTGAAAAAATTAGCTTGTATTTAATTTTAAGTTTTTACTTAAAATTAAATTGCCTACGTATCCCCGTGAGGAATCAAAGCTCCACGTAGTTCTTTTACTTGAGAAGAGTTAAAAAAAATGGGCTTGTATTTAATTTTAAGTTTTCACTTAAAATTAAATTGCCTACGTATCCTCGAGGAATCAAAGCCCTACGTAGTTCTTTACTTACCTGACTTACCTTACTTACTTTTAGTCGAAGTCGATGTCGTCGTCGTCTTGATCATCGGTTTGACTCATTTGACTAGACTCTCCTTCAGTAGTGCCTTCTTGATAGGCATCTTGGTCTGCTAATAGGTCATCCCATTTATTTTCTTGATCTCGTAACTCGGCTTTTGTTGCGTCTTTAAGTATCATTTGAGCCTCGAGATTTTTTGGCGTCATTCGGGATCTCCGCTCGTCCAACATATAGCCTCCTTCACTAAAAGCACTCTCAACGGGGACTGGATGGGGGCACTGCAAGAATTTCTTGTGCCATAATGGAAAGTATGGGAAATTCGGTTCCCCTTCTCTTCCACCAATCCAATAGATCAAAGGCACCTGCATTGTCATCCTCCGACACAAAACTAGTTGCATAATATCTACTAAGGTCATTTCTTTGACCGACGTTACTACCACCCCTATTTCTTGCTATATTATAGAGTTGTTGAAATGGGTTAGTGGGAGTTCTGTCGAATTCCATGTTAAATGTATTTGTAGTCTTAGTTCTTGTTTTTTGAGTTTGAATCTTATCACCATATTTAGAAGAATATTCAGAAAAAACAGTTTCTAAACTATTTTTCAAATCAATTTTTACTTGTTCAACGTCAGGAATATTTTCAAATAAAGTTTGTCCAACGGCCATTTTTTTTTTTTTTTTTTTTTTTTTATATTTCACGGTCGACGGTCGGGTCGCCGGTAGGAGAAGCTCGACCGGACACCACCCGTGTATACCACGGTCCGGTCGACGGTCGCAGGTCGGCCGGTCCGGTCTGCGGGTCGATCGGGTCGGGTCGGCGGGTCGACCCGGCGGGTTGGGTCGTTTTGGGCACCTCTAACTACAGAGCTCTCAATAAGGCGACCATTCCTGGCAAATTTCCAATTCCAGTGGTGGACGAGTTGATAGATGAGTTGAAAGGAGCCAATTTTTTTTCTAAGTTGGATTTGAAATTTGGTTACAATCAGATTCGTATGGAGCCGGGCAGTATAGAAAAGATGGCTTTCCGAACGCACGACGGTCACTACGAGTATCTGGTAATGCCTTTCGGCCTTACTAATGCGCCGGCAACGTTTCAAGCTATAATGAACGATATTTTCCGTCCCTTGTTACGCAAAACTGTCGTGGTTTATTTTACCGGGGTAATCATTCCCCTTTACCCAAAAAAAACTGTCGTGGTTTTCTTTGACGACATATTGATCTATAGCCCAACCTGGGATCAACATATGAAAGATTTGGAGGTAGCTTTGACAATCTTACAACAAAATCATTTTGTGGTAAATCAGAAGAAATGCTCCTTTGGCGAACGACCATCGAATTTGGGACACATTATCAATGGTGTCGGGGTGGCCATGGACAGAAGAAAATCGAAGCGGTGTTAGATTGACGGTCCGCGAAATATTAAGGGCTTACGAGGTTTTTTGGGACTCACGGGCTATTAGGAAATTTATTCGCCACTATGGGAGTATCGCTCGCCCTCTCACGGATTTAACAAAAAGGATGCTTTTAGGTGGAATCACGATGCCCGGCAAGCTTTTGAAACTTTAAAACATGCCATGGTGATTGCTCCCTATTAGCTTTACCGGATTTTCGGTTTCCATTCTGGTGGAGTGTGACGCATCGGGCGCGGCATAGGAGCGATGTTGATGCAACAAAGAATGGCTATAGCGTACTTTAGCAAAGCCCTTAGCGACCGGAACCTTGCGAAGTCGGCATATGAACGGGAAATCATGGCATTTGTATTGGCCGTTCAACATTGGAGGGCCTGTTTATTGGGAGCAAAATTCATCATCTATACAGACCAGAAGAGCTTGAAGTTCTTATTACAACAACGAATCACGAGCCCTAATCAACAAAATTGGGTGGCGAAGTTACTAGGGTACGATTTTGAGATATGTTACAAACCCGGGCGTGAAAACCGGGCAGCTGATGCACTATCTCGGAGGGCCGTAGAGGGAGAGTTGACGGCGCTGCTATCCACTCCAATTTGGGTTCAGGGAGCTTAACTAATGAATGAAATCAGAGATGATGTTCTCCAAAAACAACGTCACGAGTGCGAGTCAAACCCTTCCAAATACCCGGGGTTTCAGGTGCGAAATGGAGTGTTGTTTTACAAGGACCGTTTGGTAATTCCCAAAACTTCTAAGTTCATCCCCGGGTTACTCAAAGAATTCCATCAAACCGCAACTGGAGGTCACTCGGGTTACTATCGAACTTACAGACGATTGGCGCAATTTATATTGGCGGACATGATTATGATGGTACATCAATTTGTGAAGGCGTGTGATGTGTGTCAACGGTGCAAAGCTTGATCGGCTCTCCGGAGGTTTCCGCAACCCCTTTCCATTCCTAATGCCATATGGGAAAATGTCTCATTGGATTTTATTGTGGAATTGCCCAAATCGAAGGGTTTCGATACAATCTTAGTGGTCGTGGACCGGTTGTCAAAGTACAACCACTTCTTATTACTCAAACACCCATATACGGCAAAAATGGTGGCAGAAGTGTTCGTAAGAGAAGTCATACGTCATCATGGTATTCCTAAGTCAATAGTAAGTGATAGGGACCCGCTCTTTTTGAGCCTTTTTTGGAAGGAAATTTTTCGTTCTCAAGGGACGACACTGAGTATGAGTTCTGCTTATCATCCCGAATCGGACGGTGATCAAGTCATTAATCGTTGTTTAGAAGCTTATTTGAGGTGTTTCTTTGTGGATCAACCACGAACATGGGCTTCATGGGTACCATGGGTGAATTTTGGTACAACACTACGTTTCACGGTCTGCCCACGGAACATCTCCCTTTGAAGTAGTGTATGGTAGGAAACCGCCCACCATAATGCAATTTGTTCCTGGTGAAATTCGGGTCCAGGCAGTGGTTCAAGAATTGCAGGATAGGAACGAGGCTCTTCGATAGTTGAAACGACATTTAGATCAGGCTCAAGCAGCAATGAAAGAATACACAGACAAACGGCGGCGGGATATTAATTTTCAGGTTGGAGAATGGGTATATGTGAAGCTGAAACCCTACCGACAAATGTCAGTGGCTAGGCGTATTCATCAGAAGCTAGCATCCAGTCTTTCATGTCTCCTTGTTGAAGAAAGCAGTACATGCCCCAGTGGAGGCTGTTCTTCCACCTGAACTGGAGGTTTCGGAATCTGAGGTCTCCATTCCAGTTGCTATACTAGACTCTCGAAGCATGGTCAACCGTGAGGAACCCTGTTTGCAGTGGCTGATTCAATGGAAGGGGGGTTCGGTGGAAGAAGCGACTTAGGAGGATGCCATGTCAATTAGGAATCAATTTCCCGATATAAGTCTTGAGGACAAGACTTTAGTGGAAGGGGGGAGTAATGATGAGAATGATGAGAGTGGCGACGTGTGGGCCCAACAGGCTAGGCCAAGGGTATTGCAGGTATATTTTCGGAGGGCAAAACAGGCAGTGGAAAAAAGTGGCTGAGGAAGTTGTTAGAGGAGAGAGAAAATTAGGATAAAAGGGGGGGAGGTGGTTATGTTAGACACGGGGAGAATTTCATTAGTTTTGGGCTCTAGAGAGATAGTCTAGAGAGAGGGAAGATTCCCTGGTTTTGTATTGCACTGGTTATTTCCGTTTAAATAAAATCCTTTCTTCTTCATTTCACTGTTATATTCATTTATATTTTTACTTTTATTCAAACCTCATCAGATCCTTATTAAAGAATCCAAGCTGCCTAATCCCAAGCCACTAAGGACCTTTTGAAGGGTGTTACCTCTTAATTTATAATTTTCTGTTCCCTATCCTCGGACCTGTATGCGTATTGATCATTCTTAAAGAATCGAAGCAGCCTAATCCCAAGCCACTAAGGACCTTTTGAAGGGGAGTATTAAACAAATGCCTATATTTCATTAATCAACCCTTAACATTACATTCTTTGTATTTATTATAGTATCACGCCGTTCATTTGTTCATGAGTCATGATTGTTTAGATAACGTGATTTTGGCAATATTGTCTTCTTTTATATCAAATAATGACAATGTATTCTGTCTTACAATTTTGCAGTTCAACGCTCCCTTCAGCTTTATCTTAAATATAAGATTGGGGGGAATTGCTACATTGGACGTCTACAAAGTGAATGAGGTTAGAAAAATATAGACTAGTGTATTCACTATGATAGCTTTTCAGACCCTTCAAACATCAAATACCGGGAAAAAGAAATCTACAACAAACTATAAACTCAAATACTAAAAAAACAAATTAAAACATAGAAACCATAGAAATCCCTAAAAACATACCTAATAGTCATGGTTTCAAACAAAAAACCAAACCAAACCAAACATACCCAGTATATCCCGCTCAGAGCAGGGTCTGGGGAGGGTAAGATGTACGCAGATCATGCCCCTACTTATTACGGTAGGGAGGCTGTTTCCGTGAAGACCCCCAACTTATTGCACAGTAGAATCTTGTGTGATAAATACAAAGGAAAATATATGATTTGAAAAAGCTCGAGACCATACCTGAGCCCATGGCTTGATCCACATGGGACTTACCTAATCGGAATTTGGCTACTTCACTCCCGATGAACGCTGCTCTAACAAAAGAGAGGTTGGCTCTGCGCACAGCTCCCTGTAAAAAATACACCATACGCAAAGACAATAGGATAAAATATACAGTAAAAGTAAAAATGCAATGCTTTAGGTCAAAGCTAACCGAGACAACCCAACCCTGAGGCGCTCAACTACAGCACCGCTCCCTACAAAAGAATCCACAACTCTGATCGCGCCTCCAGCGCACTATCAACGATCGTGGTCTCGGAAAGGTTTAAGGCCTTCAAATCTAATCTCGATTGCTCCTCCCACGTCCTCCTCGATGCCTCTCTTCCTTTCCCGACAACTATTAAACTCTCAACCCTCCTCACCGAGCAGATGCCTCGCTCCGGACGTGGCCAAACCATCTCAATCTCCTTCCCTAACTTTCGTTGAAATGGGCGCCACTTCCAGTAGCGTTCTGAAAACCCCGTTCGCAATTTTATCTAACATTGTGCGACCACACGACCAACGTAACATTCTCATTTCACCACTTCCAACTTGCTCTCAAGCGACTTCTTCATCGCCCAACATTCGAGCCATACAACATTGCAGTCGGATTGCCGCTCTATAAATTTACCCTTCAACTTTAGAGGGACTTTCTTGTCGCACAGACCCCCTGTCATTGCTCTCCACCTTAGCCACCCCGCCTTGATGCGATGCGTGACATCATCTTCACACTCACCTTCCTTCTGAATGATCGAACCCAAATACTTGAACTTATCCGTACGGGGTACGATCTGATCCGCAATCATTACCTCAACATCTTCCTCGTTGGCCTCACCACTAAAGTTACACCAGAGATACTCGGTCTTAGATCGGCTCACACGCAAGCCCTGAGATTCTAACTTAGCCCTCCAAAGCTCCAACTTCGAGTTCACCTCCCTCCTCGACTCCGCCACTAACACAATATCGTCAGCAAAAAGCATGCACCACGGGATGCCATCTTGAATCCCTCGCGAAATGACGTCAAGGATTAGAGCGAAGAGAAGAGGACTTAGCGTCGACCCCTGGTGTAGCCCTATCTCAACCGAAAAATACTGGGTGTCACCAACTGGGGTCCTAACGCACATCCTAGCTTGGGAGTACATGTCTTGGATCGCCCTAACGAACGGCAACGACACCCTCCTCTCTACTAGGCTCCTCCAAATAACATCACGCGGAATGCTATCATAAGCCTTCTCTAGATCTATGAACACCATATGGAGGTCCTTACGCCGCTCTCTAAACATCTCCATAAGGTGTCTGACGAGATGAATGGCCTCAGTCGAGGACCTCCCCGGCATGAAGCCAAATTGGTTCTCTGAGATCTCTACTTCTCTTCTAACCCTGCATTCCACCACTCTTTCCCAAAGTTTCATAGTATAACTGAGTAGTTTAATACCCCTATAGTTACTACAACTCTGAGCATCACATTTGTTCTTGAAAAAAGGCACGACAATACTATGCCTCCACTCTGTCGGCATCTTAGAGCCTTTGAGGAGGATGTTGAACAGCTCTGCTAGCCACTGAACTCCGACTTCCCCCAGACAAAGCCACACCTCAATAGGGATCTAATCTGGGCCTACAGCCTTAGCTCTACCCATTTTCATTAGGGCACCCTTTACTTCCTCCTTGCTGATGCTCTCACAGGAACTAAACGAACGAGCAGAAGATAGACTAACTCCTTGCACCACCGAGTCACTGTCTCTAGCCTCATTGAAAAGTTCGAAAAAATACCTATTCCACCGCTCCTTAATAGCCACATCGTTCACTAACACTTGACCCAAATCATCCTTAATAAACTTAACGGGACCCAGGTCGCGCCGCCCTCTTTCCCTAGCTTTCGCTAGTTTAAAAATAGCAGTCGCTCCTTCTTTGGTGTCTAGACGCTTGTACATCTCCTCATAAGCCTCACATTTAGCTTTAGCCACTGCCTTCTTAGCCTCTCTTTTCGCCACCTTGTACGCTACAATCTTCAAGATTCTCTCCTCCCCATCACTAACCGACAAAAGCTCCTTAAATAGCGCTTGTTTTGCCTTAACCTTGTTTTGGACCTCCTCATTCCACCACCAAGCCTCCCTAGGTCCATTAGACCTGCCCGAAGAAACCCCTACCACCTTCACGCCCTCTTCTAATAGCATTGGCCATACTGGTCCACATAAGGTTAGCATCGCTCGCACGCAAAAAACCTCCTTCACGGGTCAGAGACTCCTTGAATACTGTCGCCTTCTCACCCTTCAGATCCTTCCAGAGAATTCTAGGTCTAGCTTCTCTAACCCTGCTAACAACACGACCTCTCATGGATAAATCCATAGCCAGCAGCCGGTGTTGAGAAGCACATGCCTCGCTCCGGAACACCTTGCAGTCCACGCACGCCCTAGCATCCCGACTGCGCAAAAGAAGGTAGTCAATTTGCGTGTTGTGCCCCCCACTACTGAAGGTGATGAGGTGCTCAGCTTTCTTCTGAAAAACAGAGTTAGCAATTACCAACTCATGCGCAGTGGCAAACTCCAACAGTGTGGAACCTCCTGCATTCCTAACTCCGAAGCCGAAACCCCCATGCGCACTATGATAACCATCCACCCCCTCACCAATGTGCCCATTGAAATCGCCCCCCAAAATAATAAATTGATCGTCCGGAATACACCCGACCAACTCATCTAAACAGACCCAAAAGGCTTCCTTATCAAGCACACCCAAACCAACATGTGGGGCATACGCACAAACCACATTAACCACCTTCTCCCCAATCACCACTCTAACGGACATAATCCTATCATTACACCACTCTAACGGACATAATCCTATCATTTCAAACAAACACTTTGAAATTTATTCATTGATCATCGTTTCGAAAGCAAGTGCTTGCAATATGCTTCAACTCGTCCGCTACAAGTCGACTAATAAAAACACACAAAAAAAATCATTTAATTTCTAGTAAAGGCAAGTCCTTTTAGTATATTGGTGTTATTGAGAACTGAAAAAAAGTATACTTACCATGCATGCACATATATGCAAAGACATTCATGTATTGTAACATAATAATTTGGCCAATAAGAAACCAAATCACTCTCAATTTTCTTTTCAGTCCACTGCCAAATTAAACAGAAAAACATAAGTAAAGTCATTATTATAAGAGACAATATGTAACGGTATAAATTAGACACAAATCACATCATTATAACAACCTTTCCCCCCGGTGCGACTTCTGAGCCTCCCGGTCCTTCTTGTAAGCCTTGTCATTAACATGGGTATATGATGAATTAATAAATCTTGCTATATCCGCCTTCTGTCTATAAGGAGCAGCACGTCCAGTTTGAGCAAAGTTATAAATCTCAAGGTAAACACCATCTAGCACATTATGTCACTCATCAAACTCTAATTTATCGCGCATTCCCCATTCAACTTTTGTCATATTACGAGCACTCTTTTTGACAAGTTCTTTAAATTTCCGTGCAAAGGCAAACTTCTCATCATCCGTCCACAGGTAAGAAAAACCAACTAGAAAACTTGCTGGCAGATCCCTAAAGAAAAATTAAACAAAATAAAAAAGAGATATACAAACTTGATAGCTTTATTTTCGAAACAATATTGATGAGGAATGACCATATAAATGATAAAACTTACAAGTAAAGCGGAAGGAAATCCAACTGTCTTGTCAAGTTACTGGGAACACTTTTAAGATGGGCAGTATCAGATATTCCATTTGTTGGATGATATAGAACACTACTCATCAAGTTAATTAACTGTTTCACATCTTTCCTGCCTTTCTTGGAGTTGTCTAGTGTAGGTAATATTCTTCCCCTGCCCTCCGATGTAACAAAGCTGTTAAAAGCTAAATCTCCACAAGCATTTCCAGTTTTCTCGTACAAAAACATCAATCCTTTTGTTATATCCCTGCAATTACATGACAAAAAATTAGTAATAAACATATAATGCATGTATTATAGTTTACAAAAACATTCATGACTTTGATTATTATGCATATTTTTTTGGCTTCCTATGTTTCAGAGCATTACAGTACACAGTAATATAATAGGAAGAAGAAATGATATATATACGTAAATATCTATGAATAGGATTGACATGAGAAATATGCATACATGTGACAGAAAAAGATAAAATAAGTTTAAACTTAAATTGTATCAGAGCGAGTAAATTGTTCATTTTTCTTAAGGCTTGCATTACTCGCTCTGATACCATTTAAGTTTAAACTTATTTTGTCTTTTTCTATCATATGTATGCATATTTCTCATGTCAATCCTATTCATATATATTTACGTATATATATCATCTCTTCTTCCTATTATATTACTGTGTACTGTAATGCTCTGAAACATAGGAAGCTAAAAAAATATGCATAATAATCAAAGTCATGAATATTTTTGTAAACTATAATACATGCATTACATGTTTCTTACTAATTTTTGTCATGTAATTGCAGGGATATAACAAAAGGATTGATGTTTTTATACGAGAAAACTGGAAATGCTTGTGGAGATTTAGCTTTTAACAACTTTGTTACATCGGAGGGCAAGGGGAGAATATTACCTACATTAGACAACTCCAAGAAAGGCAGGGAAGATGTGAAACAGTTAATTAACTTGATGAGTAGTGTTCTATATCATCCAACAAACGGAATATCTGATACTGCCCATCTTAAAAGTGTTCCCAGTGACTTGACAAAACAGTTGGATTTCCTTCCTCTTTACTTGTAAGTTTGATCATTTATATGGTCATTCCTCATAAATATTGTTTCGAAAATAAAGCTATCAAGTTTGTATATCTCTTTTTGATTTTGTTTAATTTTTCTTCAGGGATCTGCCAGCAAGTTTTCTAGTTGGTTTTTCTTACCTGTGGACGGATGATGAGAAGTTTGCCTTTGCACGGAAATTTAAAGAACTTGTCAAAAAGAGTGCTCGTAATATGACAAAAGTTGAATGGGGGATGCGCCATAAATTAGAGTTTGATGAGTGACCTAATGTGCTAGATGGTGTTTACCTTGAGATTTATAACTTTGCTCAAACGGGACGTGATGCTCCTTATAGACAGAAGGCGGATATAGCAAGATTTATTAATTCATCATATACCCATGTTAATGAAAGGCTTACAAGAAGGACCGGGAGGCTCAGAAGTCGCACCGGGGGGATAAGATTGTTATAATGATGTGATTTGTGTCTAATTTATACCGTTACATATTGTCTCTTATAATAATGACTTTACTTATGTTTTTCTGTTTAATTTGGCAGTGGACTGAAAAGGAAATTGAGAGTGATTTGGTTTCTTATTGGCCAAATTATTATGTTACAATACATGAATGTCTTTGTATATTAGTGCATGTAGGGTAAGTATACTTTTTTTCAGTTCTCAATGACACCAATATACTAAAATGACTTGCCTTTATTAGAAATTAAATGATTTTTTTGTGTGTTTTTATTAGTCGACTTGTAGCGGACGAGTTGAAGCATATTGCAAGCACTTGCTTTCGAAACGATGATTAATGAATAAATTTCAAAGTGTTTGTTTGAAACCATGACTATTAGGTATGTTTTTAGGGATTTCTATGGGTTCTAGGTTTTAATTTGTTTTTTTAGTACTTGAGTTTATAGTTTATTAGTTGTAGATACACTAGTCTATATTTTTCTAACCTCCTTAATTATATAATAATCAATTTTATAGATTTGGAAAAAATTAACAAACATATAATTATAATACTATATAGATTAGTTAAAATAATTTTACAAAATTATTCGTTAAATTATTAAATGATCACGAAGGGGAATAATGCATACTAATGATTTGTGTAACTTTAACATGTATGTTACCATCAAAAGGAGAAAACCCACCCTTTTTGGGACACACCAACTGAGACTTCCATGATATACGACGCCACTACAAAAGCAACTAGGGGTGTTCAAAAATATCCGATATCCGATCCGAAATATCCGAAAATCCGAAGTTTCGGATATTCGAAAATTCGGATATTCGAAGTTCGGATATCCGGAACTTCGGATTCGGATATCGGATAGTAGTTTTCAGAAAAATCGGATATTTGGATATCCGAAATATTTGAAAAATCCTAATTTTTTTTATATTTTAAATAATATAAAGTATTCGGATATCTGATATCCATATCCGAAGTTTTTTCGGATATTTGGATATCCGATATCTAAATTCGAATATTTTTTTCGAATATAAGGATATCCGAATAAAATTTATATTTTTTTCCGGATATTCGGATATCGGATATCAAAATCTACTATCCGAATTTTTGGATATTCGAAATTCCGGATATTCGGTTTTGAACACCCCTAAAAGCAACTTACCACCAGAAAAACACCACATATTTTCAGGTTGCCCAAACTTGTCATCAACATTCAATTTTAGATCAATGATAAGCCCAAAGCAGAAACAGACTTTTCCGTGGTTGTCGAGTAGAAAATCCAAGGTCGGCCTCATTTTGAAACCATGCATTATTCTCATCAGAATTATCTTGTGATAAAATGTTGTGTACTAATTTCTTTTGAGGTGCGCCATGAACAGAAAGATGGGTGTTTGAAGGATCTTCGAAGGACAGATATGAAATGTTGGAGCCTTATGGCTGATCCCATCCAATGACTCTGGAAGTCCTTCTAGATCAGATAAGCTTTGATTTGGTGTGAAAATTTCTATGGGCAGAAACTCTGGATTTAACATTCATAGGGAATACTTGTGAGTTACTAGGATGATGATTACTATAGGGTACTAGCCTTATCTTAAGGATGATGGATAATAAAGGGTGCTTAGCATTATTTTAAAAATCCTTCAAGTTGCGAAACTAGAGCTGTAACTTGTAGTAATAAAAATCACTAAAAATGGCTTCTCATGTACAGAGATACATATTCTAATAGATGAACAAGGAAAATGTATGTAAAAGAGTGCGAGTGAATGTCCTTCTGTGACTTCAACTAGATGAAAAGATTCTTGGATCATATACCAGCATAGTAGAAGATTTCAACCGCTAAATCACCAATGATCATATATCGTTTGGCCATATTTGGTTAATTTGTCGCTATTATTGTTATATTTGAGAGCAGAATTTCGGAAGATTCTGTCATATAGTAGTGTATGATGAGTCTTGTGGTGTGATATATAGCACAACCATTTTTTAATGGATTTTATGTTTCTTTTCTACAGGATTTTGTTCACCACAACTTCGTAGTGCTTAACAATTAAGCAAACTATTTGTGGGAGTTGGAGGCTACTGCACTTTCAATCCTTTGCCAAAGAAAATATAATATTAGATGTTTATATCAGTTCTGGTTTATTTATGTATGTAATGATGACTATATAATCAAAAATATTCAGATTCTATGTATTTTTGGATTGGATGGTGCCGGTTTATTCCAAGATGATCGGTATCGTTGGTATATTTGACTATTGTAGTATTTGGAGGCTGCAAACTACTATTATGTAATGATTACTAGAGATAATCTTGGAAATATATTGGAATGAAAGAGTTGATTTGGCTATAAAGATCTTACAGGTTTTGCTTTTATATTAATATTTAGCAGTTTTTATGTTTGGCATATTGGTTCAGCCGAGGTTTTCCATTTAAAGTGTAAATATATTGGTTCTAGTGATTGTTCATTCTAGTTAGTTTTCAAACTCATTTTAGTACTGGTTACCATTAAAGTGTAAAATATTTAATGAGGTATCCACATCTCTTGTTGTGATGATCTCTGCACAATATATATGGATGGTATAAAAGTAGATGCATCCATCAGAATGTTCATTATTCTCATTATTGAGTTGCTGCTATTTGTATCATCAAATGCTAGGTAAATGACGTTCTTTATACCTCTCTGCCCGTGACTGGAGTTCAGTGTCGCAACATTTATATAACCCACAAAATAAAGATAATAAATAGTAGTATCACAGAATATTTTCAGATTTTTCGGAATTTTTTAATATTTATTTTTTATTTTATAAATCTTTTTTTTATTAATTAATGTAGGAGCGGGTTTGAGGTGCCAAAACTTATTTTTAACGAAATTTTAGAGTATAATAGAATATATTTGGTAGGATTTTTCATGATTTTTTCAGATTTTCTTATTTTTTTTAAATGTTTTGCGCCAAAGGCACCCAAGGCGCGATGAGACACTTGAGGCACTGAAGCTCAATATTTTTGACGAAACTTAGTAGGATAATAGAATATACTTAGTAGGACTTTTCATGATTTTTTCATATTATTTTCTTATTTTTAAAAATATTTTGCGCTCAAGGTGTTCGGGACGCCCGAGTTGTAACACCCCAAACTAGGCGGATATTACAGTGCCGTGGATCCCCGACTGGGACCCACCAGGCGAATGAAACTGATGAATTAAATAATATAATTGTAGTATCGAACTACATTATATTACCAAATACTCCGATGAGGAGTTTAAATACAAAACACCAGGACAATACCGAATACTAGTATATTTTATATGAAGATAGAATACACAACACTGAATGAAACGGAGTATCCAAATAAAAATCTGCAGTGGAAAATAAATGACAACAACATGAATGACGGAAAGGATTGGGGCGCCCTACTAGTATCACTGGGACTCCTCGCTGTCAACGTTCTATTCTCGTGCTTTTGCCTTGCCATGACCTGAAAACAAAATCCCCCAACGGGGTCAGTTACACAGAACAACAATCCCCAAGGGTTGAAAATACACAATCATGATATATCTTTAGTTATGAAAATATCCTTAGTTATGAATTACGCTGAAGAGGAGTATCATAGTACGCCCGTAATGTTCTGTGCAAGTGTACAAGACGGATGACCGGACACACTCGTCCTTGTACCTAATTAGTCTCACGGAGGTAATCGTTACCGTGTGCACAGTCCAATGTATCGATCCCAATACATGACCATCGCGTGCTCGACTAAAAATTCCACACATCCGCACCCGGCCACGCAATATGAACACAGAAGGTCATATGAACGAGAATGACCAAAATGAATATCAATGAATAATAATCCGACAAGGTCAAGAATGACTCACCGAGATGAAAATGATAGTGAAGTGAATGATAGTTCAATGAAATGATTGGAACCGCCGTTCCTCGTGAATGAAGTGATTATTCGACAATTACAAGTCTCAATACGATTAATACAATGATGAATGAGTTATGATTATGAATGAACAACAAAAGGAATGAATATCCTTTTAACCGAGTAAGAATTAACTTACACAACACCGGTGACAGTTATCCTTCCACGAACAAATGTCCTAAATGAGATGTCGGTCGCTCGAACAACCTTGAATAACACAATTACCAACAATCCGTTCAACATACGTATCAAACACGAATATAACGAACTCAAGACGTTGATACAATTAAACCAAGTTCATTGAGGCATTATATCGAACACGTTGTGACCAAACTTCGATTGTTAACAACCAAACCTCAATTATACCAACATCAAATCCCCAAAAAGTATTTCAATCCAACAAAACATCTTCAATACGATCAATAACCCAATATGAATGTCCAAATTCGTGATTACAACAACAATTAATCGAAAACCCCCAAATCCAACTCAATATTCAAAGTGTTCTTGAATAATCCTTCAATAATCCATTGAATCTTTATATAAACTCATAATCATATGCATATCCCTCCATATAACATGATTATAACGTCCAAAATATCATATCCCAATACAAAATCGAAATCCAAGATGTTGAAGAAATTACCTCTTGAAGATCCAACCACTTCGATCCGATGAGCACGAGTTAAATCGAGTATCCAAGCTTCACGATCGAATGGAAATGATGAAAATCGAGTACTCAAGTGATAGATGATGAAAATTCTCTCCCACAAACCCTCTCTATCGGACCAAGGATGAAGAAAAGGTGGAAATGAGGAAAATCCCGTCGGTCCACCTATATAAAGCCCAAGGACGCACGACCAATCCGCACGACCAAGTGTCCGTGCGTCCGGTCGTGCGTGAGTCCACTACCGGCTGTGTTCAAAGCGCACGAGCGCCGCGCACAACCAGGTGTTCGTGCGGCCTGCTCGTGCGGCAATGACTCGGCCGCTGGGCCTCCTGCCCAGTCCAGCCGCAATGCACGAGCGCCGCGCACGATTAGATGCTCGTGCGGCCTGCTCGTGTGGCCCTGCTCGACAAGCAGTTCTGCCCAAAATGAAGAACCGAGTACAAAAATCACAGAATTCCAAATATTACGCCGAACGGTGCACACAATTGAATGAGTATGAATGATGAGTGATTAATAATGAGTGAAAATTACCGAGTAACAATTACTGACCGATAATTACTGAATAAAAATGACTGAATTACAACCGGGTATTACATACTCCCCCCTTAAAAAGAGTTTCGTCCTCGAAACTAAGGGTCAAACAACTCGGGATAACTCTCCCGCATACTATCTTCGGTTTCCCAAGTAGCTTCTTCGACTTCGTGTCTAGACCACTGAATCTTGACCAAAGGAATCGTCTTGTTCCTCAACTGTTTGATTCGTCGCTCTAAAACTCGTATAGGACGCTCCTCATACGAATGATCATCCGCAATCTCAATTTCATCGAACTGAAGTATGTGACTCGGGTCGGCAACATACTTTCGCAACTGAGAGACATGAAACACATTATGAATTTGGCTCAACGCCGGAGGTAAAACCAATCGATAAGCCAACTCGCCTACTCGATCCAGAATCTTAAATGGTCCAATGAATCTCGGACTCAACTTTCCCCGTTTTCTGAAACGGAAAATACCTCGACTCAGGGATACCTTGACCAACACGTGGTCACCTATCTCGAACTCTAGTGGTCGACGACGATTATCTGCATATGATTTCTGTCGACTCTGAGCGGTCAACAGACGACTCCTGATCAAAGCTACCTTCTCACGGGCGGCTCTAAGCATATCGGGCTCGATGCCGATTGACTCAGATAAGTCATCCCAACACAAAGGAGATCGACAACGACGACCGTACAAGGCCTCGTAAGGTGACATCTTAATCGAAACGTGCCAACTATTATTGTACGTGAACTCAATCAACGGTAATTGGGCTTCCCAATCGTCTTTCTAATCGAGGACGCATGCCCTCAACATGTCCTCCAATGTCTGAATAGTCCTCTCTGATTGTGCGTCGGACTGAGGATGAAAAACGGTACTGAGATTAAGCTGAGTTCCCATAGCACGATGAACTGATTTCCAAAAATGTGACGCGAATCGTCCGTCACGATCGGAAACGATACTCTTAGGAGTACCATGCAATCTCATTATCTCTTTGATGAACAATTGGGCCAGTCTCTCGGGACCCCACGTATCCTTAATCTCAAGGAAATGAGCTGACTTAGTTAAGCAGTCCACAATCACCCAGATTGTATTCATGCTACGACGACTCATCGGTAAACTCGTGATGAAATCCATAGAAATGTCTTCCCACTTCCACTCTGGAATAGGGAGAGGTTTCAGCATACCCGCCGGTCGTTGATGTTCAATCGTGACTTGCTGACAGGTTAAACATCTCGAAACAAATTCCGCGACTTCTCGCTTCATATTACTCCACCAGTAATTTTGTTTCAAGTCCTTGTACATCTTGCTAGACCCCGGATGAACGGAATAAGGGGTAGCATGAGCTTCTCTCAAAATCGAGTTTTTCAACTCGTCGTTCGCCGGTACGCACAACCGATTCTTAAATCGCAAAAGTCCATCCTCGTGGACCACAAATCCAGGGGCTTTCCCCTGAGCCACATCCTCACGGATGCACAACAATGATGGGTCTGAACCCTGATTCTCTCTGATTTCCTCCTCAAGTGGCGATGAAATCTCTAACATGCAAAGTTTCCTTTGCACTCGCTGAAGCCGGACCCCGATCTCGGGTCTAAGGAATTCTTGCTGAAGCTCCTTCTGAACTGTTAAACGAGCAAACATTTGCTCCTGAATGGACTTACAACTCAAGGCATCGGCAACCATGTTTGCCTTACCCGGGTGGTACAGGAT
This sequence comes from Orobanche coerulescens, assembly GCA_033398695.1. Lineage (NCBI taxonomy): Eukaryota > Viridiplantae > Streptophyta > Magnoliopsida > Lamiales > Orobanchaceae > Orobanche > Orobanche coerulescens. Next base: position 186,012,186 of record CM065807.1, on the reverse strand, counting down.
CTCGATATCATAATCTTTGATTAGTTCCAACCACCGTCTCTGTCGCATATTTAACTCCTTCAGTGTAAATATATACTTCAGACTCTTATGATCGGTGAATAACTGACAGGTGACGCCATAAAGGTAATGACACCAAATTCCCAACGCGAAAACCACGGCTGCTAGCTCCAGGTTGTGGGTCGGATAATTAACTTCGTAAGGTCTCAAGTGCCGTGAAGCATAGGCAATAACCTTCCCATTCTGCATTAGAACACATCCGAGACCGTGTCCGAATGCGTCACTGTAGACCACGAATCCTTCCGCCCCTTGTGGCAAGGAAAGTACAGGTGTTGAAATTAACCGGCTCTTGAGTTCCTCAAAACTCCGCTGACACGCGTCGGACCACGTGTATTTCTTACCCTTTCGCAAAAGGTTCGTCATTGATTGAGCGATTTTAGAAAATCCTTCCACAATTCGCCGATAATAACCGGCTAATCCGAGAAAGCTTTGGATTTCCTTATCATTCTTCGGAGGTAACCAATCTTGGATAGCCTCCGTCTTCTGAGGATCAACACGCACACCATCTGATGAAATTACATGCCCGAGAAACGACACTTCAGACATCTAGAACTCACATTTGGAAAACTTTCCATAGAGTTGCTCTCGTCTCAACACGTCGAGAACCTGATGAAGGGGAAACTCATGTTCTTCCTGGTCACGAGAATAAAATAAAATATCATCACTGAAGACAACCGTAAAATGGTCCCAAAAGTCGATGAAAACCCGATTCATTGATTCCATGAATACCGCAGATGCATTAGGTAACCCAAACGGCATTACCACGAACTCATAATGACCATAGCGTGTTTGAAACGCCGTCCTCACGATATCTGACTCTCAAATTCGCAACTGATGATATCCAGATCTTAAGTCGATCTTGGAAAAATACTGAAATTCCCTGAAGTTGATCTAAGAGATCATCAATATGGGGTAGAGGATACTAATCTTGATCATCACCCTGTTCAACTCCTGATAATTAATACACACACGAAACGAACCATCCTTCTCCTTAACAGATCACACTGGTGCTTCCCACGGGGACGCATTCAGTTGGAGATAACCTTTCTCGAACTATTCCTCAAGTTGAATCTTCAACTCCTGCATTTTGGTCGGGGCCATCCGATACGGTGCCTTCGATAACGGGGATGTACCGGGCTCCAACTCACTCGTGAATTCCACATCTCTCTGTGGAGGCAAACCAGGTAACTCGTCTGGGAATACATCGTCAATCGATGACAATGATACCACGAATGATTGAACATCTCGATTGCCCTAGAACGATCAATCGATGACAATGATACTGTGAATGATTGAACATCTCGATTGCCCTAGAACAGTCAATCGATGAAAATGGTACAATGAATGATTGAACACCTCGTTTGCCTTAGAACGACCAATCGAAGAAAATGATACAATGAATGATTGAACAACTCGATTGCCTTAGAACGGCCAATCGATGAAAATGGTACAATGAATGATTGAACACCTCAATTGCCTTAGAACGGCCAATCGAAAAAAATGATACAATGAATGATTGAACAACTCGATTGCCTTAGAACGACCAATCGATGAAAATGGTACAATGAATGATTGAACACCTCGATTGCCTTAGAATGGCCAATCGAAGAAAATGATACAATGAATGATTGAACAACTCGATTGCCTTAGAACGGCCAATCGATGAAAATGATACAATGAATGATTGAACAACTCGATTGCCTTAGAACGGCCAATCGATGAAAATGATACAATGGATGATTGAACAACTCGATTGCCTTAGAACGGCCAATCGATGAAAATGATACAATGAATGATTGAACACCTCGATTGAGAAATTTCTCTGCTTCCATCATATTAATAATTCTTCTGGAACAACGGGGATTACCTCCCTGAAATACACACTCGTCTCCAATGACTGGAATGATAGTGACCAAACGCTTACGAACACTGAGGATAGTATCATGACGATCCATCGAACTAATACCCAATATTACATCGTCCTTAGGGGAAATCCACCACGATTAGGTCCACCAACCAATCGCGGTCATTAAGCTTACTTCGGTATGATTTTCGAAAATTCTTCCATCGTCAGGTAGACCGATGATATGAGGTCCACAATCAATAGGACTATCCAAATTAAGTCTATTCAAACATGATTCGGAAATGAATGAATGCGATGCACCAGTATCAAAAAGGGTACACACAGGTTGAGATAAAATGCGAGTATACCTGAGGTCGTTCGGGCCACCGGATCGTCGGTCCTCTTCATCGCGTGATTCCGGGACTTGCCGGCCCCCGAACCGAACGCTCCCGTCTGATAAATATGAGCTCCACCTTTATTCGCTTCCATCATCTTAAACGACGCTGATAGAGCAGTCTGATTCTGAATCGCTGATTGCTTCGGGGCCTGAGATGCCGCCGGAGCCGACTTGGAGTCCTTTCGGCAAAAACGGGCCTTATGCCCAAAAATCCCACAATTATGGCACGTGATAGACGGTTTCAGACACTTAGTGGTGTAATGACCCGTCGCTCCACAGTTGAAACAGATGATGGCCGAACTGGCCGCTCGGGACTGAGATCCCGCACGATTATGTGCCGAAAGAGGTTGCTCAGAAACGTTAGGGCCCGCACGAGGCTTCTTTGACCGACCGCCTTCGGACTGATTATGCTTCGTTGATTTTTTGCTGACAGATGAAGGTTGTTGCTCAGCAATTTCCTTAGCAGCAGGCTCATACAGGAGAGTTCTCTCAATTAATTCGGCCAGAGTGGTGCAATAACGATTAAGCAATTGCATATGGGTCATCATGACCTGCATAAAAGTGAGTGGATCAACCCGAACATCTTCCGATCGAGCGGAGTCCTGAGTACGGTTTCCCGTCAGGGAGTGATTATTCCCCGGGTTTCGGCCCGCACCGCGGTCTCTCCCTGTGCATCCCCTGACAGCTCTTTCCATACTGAAGTAGGAAGGTCGCATGATAATCATAGATCTTGTATGAGTACCGCATTATGATTTACGTCATGAAATGATGAAAATGAGCATACGCGCTCTAATACAGTGATTACTTGAATGATTAACTGAGGTGACATGATTATCTGATGAAATTCTTGAAATGAGTATCTTGAACAAGTTAACAAGATTAATGATATGATCTTCCAGATCAACAACTGAGTAATGAAATGAATTGAGTGATTAATGAGTTAACATATGATCTTCCAGATCAACAACTGAGTAATGAAATGAATTGAGTGATTAATGAGTTAACATGATCGTCCTGATCATAATGAATGATGATGTTTGAGGATTGTTAACTGATGAATGATGAATGGATGATTATTGCCAGAAATTATACCATGGCGTTAGAAGTCTTACAGTTCTTTCGGTCTGATTGGCTCGGCATTTGTACAGGTCACACGTGATGCGAAAGTCCAATGATACTAGTCTGATGACGATGATTTCAAATGAGACATGACTCGGGAGGTAGTATTCAAAACCGCGCTCCAATACCAACTCTGTAACACCCCAAACTAGGCGGATATTATAGTGCCGTGGATCCCCGACTGGGACCCACCAGGCGAATGAAACTGATGAATTAAACAATATAATTGTAGTACCGAACTACATTATATTACCAAACACTCCGATGAGGAGTTTAAATACAAAACACCAGGACAATACCGAATATTAGTATATTTTATATGAAGATAAAATACACAACACTGAATGAAACGGAGTATCCAAATGAAAATCTGCAGCGGAAAATAAATGACAACAACATGAATGACTGAAAGGATTCAGGCCCCTATTCCCGTGCTTTTGCCTTGCCATGACCTGAAAACAAAATCCCCTAATGGGTTAGTTACACAGAACAACAATCCCCAAGGGTTGAAAATACACAATCATGATATATCTTTAGTTATGAAAATATCCTTAGTTATGAATTACGCCGAAGAGGAGTATCATGGTACGCCCGTAATGTTCTGTGCAAGTGTACAAGACGGATGACCGGACACACTCGTCCTTGTACCTAATTAGTCTCACGTAGGTAATCGTTACCGTGTGCACAGTCCAATGTATCGATCCCAATACATGACCATCACGTGCTCGACTAAAAATTCCACACATCCGCACCCGGCCACGCAATATGAACTCAGAAGGTCATATGAATGAGAATGACCAAAATGAATATCAATAAATAATAATCCAACAAGGTCAAGAATGACTCACCGAGATGAAAATGATAGTGAAGTGAGTGATAGTTCAATGAAATGATTGGAACCGCCGTTCCTCGTGAATGAAGTGATTATTCGACAATTACAAGTCTCAATACTATTAATACAATGATGAATGAGTTATGATTATGAATGAACAACAACAAAAGGAATGAATATCCTTTTAACCGAGTAAGAATTAACGTACACAACACCGGTGACAATTATCCTTCCACGAACAAATGTCCTAAATGAGATGTCGGTCGCTCGAACAACCTTGAATAACACAATTACCAACAATCCGTTCAATATACGTATCAAACACGAATATAACGAACTCAAAACGTCGATACGACTAAACCATGTTCATTGGGGCATTATATCGAACACGTTGTGACTAAACTTCGATTGTTAACAACCAAACCTCAATTATACCAACATCAAATCCCCAAAAAGTGTTTCAATCCAACAAAACATCTTCAATACGATCAATAACCCAATATGAATGTCCAAATTCGTGATTACAACAACAATTAATCGAAAACCCCCAAATCCAACTCAATATTCAAAGTGTTCTTGAATAATCCTTCAATAATCCATTGAATCTTTATATAAACTCATAATCATATGCATATCCCTCCATATAACATGATTATAACGTCCAAAACATCATATCCCAATACAAAATCGAAATCCAAGATGTTGAAGAAATTACCTCTTGAAGATCCAACCACTTCGATCCGATGAACACGAGTTAAATCGAGTATCCAAGCTTCACGATCGAATGGAAATGATGAAAACCGAGTACTCAAGTGATAGATGATGAAAATTCTCTCCCACAAACCCTCTCTTTCGGACCAAGGATGAAGAAAAGGTGGAAATGAGGAAAATCCAGTCGGTCCACCTATATAAAGCCCAAGGACGCACGACCAATCCGCAAGACCAAGTGTCCGTGCGTCCGGTCGTGCGTGAGTCTACTGCCGGCTGTGTTCAAAGCGCACGAGCGCCGCGCACGAGTAGCAACTCGTATGGCCTGTTCGTGCGGCCCTGCTCGAACGCTGGGCCTCCTGCCCAGTATAGCCGCAACACACGAGCACCACGCCCGAGCTGTTGCTCGTGTGACCTGCTCGTGCGGCACTAACTCGACCACTGGGCCTCCTGCCCAAATCCAGCCGCACACACGAGCGCCGCGCACGACCAGGTGTTCGTGCGGCCTGCTCATGCGGCAATGACTCGGCCGCTGGGCCTCCTGCCCAGTCCAGCCGCAACGCACGAGCGCCGCACACGACTAGATGCTCGTGCAGCCTGCTCGTGCGGCCCTGCTCGACAAGCAGTTCTGCCCAAAACAAAGAACCGAGTACAAAAATCACAGAATTCCAAATATTACGCCGAACGGTGCAAACAATTGAATGAGTATGAATGATGAGTGATTAATAATGAGTGAAAATTACCGAGTGAAAATTACTGACTGATAATTACTGAATAAAAATGACTGAATTACAACCGGGTATTACACGAGTTGCCCAAGGCACCCGAGTTTCCCAGGGCGCCCAAAGCACCCGAGGCACTCGAGGCACACGAGTCACCAGTGACCCCCGATGCACCCAAAGCCGTCGAGGCTCAAGAGTTGCCTAAGTGTCACGGGGTGCGGCTCACTGAGGTTCAGGCCGTCGAATTCGTGCTGCGGATCACGAATCACCCATGCGCCTAGGAGACTTCTGAGTCTCCGTCCGGCTACCATCAACGAGATTTCATAGAATACCAACATTAGAGATATCATGTACTGGTCCATTGTGCTGCGTAAAATGCTAGGCACCCGCCTGTCCTTTGCCTCCGACCAACTAAGGGCCGATATCTCATACCCTTGAAGCTTAACCCGCAATGGCACATGGCACTAAGGGTCACTCGCATGCCCGAAGTGCAATTCCTCATGCTCGACACTCACCCAAGACTTCCTAGGTCCAGTACCTTGGCGCCCTTGAGAGTACCTCACCCGAGACGGACAACCTTTTAGATCTTGGCTTAGATTCATGCCATCAATGGATATTTGCCTCTCACGATGTTTGGAACTATTTCGCATACCGACATATTACCTTTAATCCACAATGTGGTGTTGTCTCGCAACCACATGTACAAGCCAACGATCCCCTGCAGCATAGCCGAAACCGATAGCTAATGCTTACGAGTAAGCTCACGAGGCGTATGATTTTAAGTGAGTGCCTCGATTGCCCAATCGACATAGAGGAAGTGTTATATGGCCGACGACATCCCTCCGGTCACACTAGAACCTCCATGCCAACCTTAAGCCCAACGCAGACCACATAGGTCCTACGCCGCCCTAACGATTTCCAACTCGCTCGGGAACTCCTAGCACACTTCGAATGCTTAGAGTTGGATCCCTAGAGGCCCCCTTACCTCTAGGAAGATTGCATGCTTGGTGCTCGACAGTACGAGGAAGACTGGCCGCTTTCCCACCATTACCCATCTAAGGACTGTCCCCCCTATAATAGGCTTAGAAAAATAATGCCTTGTAATTGCACTAGACATTGATTGGCCGAGGAAACTCCCTCATACGAACTCCAAATCCTTATCCGCTTGAACCGTAGAGTAGCTTACGACATTATATATAAGTCCTCAAAGTTTCAGCCCCATCCGATACTCGAGGAGTGAGGAATTGCCTATGCAATATTCTAAAACTACTACAATGCCACTGCACTGCAGCATCTTGATCCTTCACATCGTTCGCTACTCAAACGGAACCGTCTAGCTGTGAAACTTGGTAGAGACCTTCCCAACACTCTAAGGAAATCCCCATTACAAGCATTTCACGAAAATCTTCTCCTAAAGCCCTCTGATACCCGACTCAAGGTCCTGCTCGCGCACGGACACACTCCGGACGTCGACCACTGTCGCACGTCCCCAACCTTATTCGTGTCGCAGGGCAACTATCCAACATAATCCTTTGTAAGTCCGGGGCAATCCCGGGTACTCCGAATAATATGGAAAGCGCCCCGTGACATCCTCCCCCTCTCAATCCGTTGACGTCCTCGTCAACGCATGCACACACAACCTGCTCTATGTACATGCGCTGCCCATCTCATCATGAAAATACTTGGGCAACGAACCAAGTGGCCCAACTTGAGGAACGCCTGCACGGCAACCCGGTGATCGCAATTTCCTGCCGTTCACTCGGCATCTCTTGCGCATCGCGCATTCGAACTCATTGCTCATAGGGATGCAGTGCATGCGATCAATGCACTCTCCCTCCTCTCGGATGTTGCCGCTCTCAACACACACCCTCACTCTAATCTTGGCAAGAATCATTCTCTCCATGCCTCGATATAACAAAAAACCAACCGATGGTGTCAGATCGCCACTCTAGCTCAAATCAAGTTACTCCCTCACTGTCAAGTCCGAGACTAGCGACAATTTCTCCGAATTAAACCGGGTTGATTTGCCTGAACGTCTGGAGTACATGATACTTTTAAGAGTGCTCACTAACACCAAGAACCCATCCAAAGGAGCCTTGCGCTCCGCTCAAAATACCACCGTGGCTGCCCTCTCAAAAATCCTTACTAACCATACCCCATAATACGGATTCCGAATTCTATCAAGGACGAGCCAAATCCAATCTGAAACTCTGTAAGACAAGTGCCCTATAGCACAAGTCGAAAGAGGCCTGCACGGCTGCACATAGATCACTAAACTCTCGGCCCTCAGGCCACCACACTTCTACGGCAAGGAGCTTGAAGGCTGTGCGCGTGATCAACGCACCCTCCCCCGCTCGAAGGTGATGCCTAACTCTCGGCACACCGCGTCACCGGCCTTCAGCCTGGCGTGACAAAAACTCGTGGGTTGGTCTCGCTGGTCCTTTGACTCAGACGAAGACACGAACCCAGGCCCTATGGCCTAACTCGTAACCTGGCCGTCTGGCCTTATTGCTCAACACATAATTGTGTACTCCGTACGAGCACACCTCATTCGGCTTGCTCCCATTAGAAATCCTTATACCAATAGTTCCCATTTATTTACTTCCAAATTACTTCCAAGAACAGCCATCTCAAAATCGCTCACGTGTGTGTCCAGGATGGACACACCTCCTCGGTAACCAAGGAGCCCAATGCTCCATATAACTCAGTCCATTTCAGAAAATCCCTCAACCATAGAGCCCATACTCTAGGCTTTGGAATCCCCTTAAGGAACATCATTCTCGAATCAGCCCATTTCGTCTCGAGAGTCTGGCCCTCCCCCACTCATGTTGGAGGCCAGACCCAAATCTCTTGTCCCTCATAGACTGCTTGGACATGCAACACCACACTTGGAGCATGCCCATTCTCATATCTGCCCGACTCGAACAAGGAAGACTGAACACTCCACTCTTGCAACTTCAGTGGTGGCTGTGTTACGATTGCACCTAATGTGCAAAAGCGCTTTACGCATACCAATTCAAATCTCATGTAACCAACGTAACTGATGCACCTTAAGTGCTATGATGCTTGCGCGCACTAAAATTCAGCCCAAGTTTTGAATCTGAATGTGCTGTGACGGATTCCCGCACTGAAGTTCTCGCACAAATAGGTCTCAACCCAAATCACCTCTCAATCTGCGGCGCTACGCAAACATGGCTGCAACATGGTAGACGTGGCTACTGCACACCACCCGGCTCACCGGCATGTCTCCTTCTAGGAGATCAAGATGTCTTATAAGCCCACAAAAATAGGCCAACATAAAGTTTCTGATCAGATTACACCAGCACCGTTGCTCACGCGTCCGCAATTTACCGATGAGAATGTTCCCCTCACATTAACCAACTGCCAACCGTACTCGCAGAGAATAAATATAGTCATTAAACATGTCGTAACTCGGTTACTACCATTCGCCGGAATCACTAATGCCAACAACTCGCACCGAACAAAGCCTTCGAACATCACCGACAGAAACCAAACAACCAGGGTACTGCCATTCGCCCAATTGCAAAGCCATCTCGAGGTACTACCATTCGCTCAAGTTCCACTGCCAACTTAATTCTCAACTCTGCCACAATACGTAAGATCTCACTGCAAGCCCTTCGCTGAAATGCCACTACAATGGCTAATAAGAAAAATTCGGCACAATTTTGGTATCCGGTTCTCAAGGGAAGAAAGATCTTCAACAAAGCTCAACTGAAACCTGGATGCGACATTCCAGGCTCCGATACCACTTGTCACGGGGTGCGGCTCATTGAGGTTCAGGCCGTCGAATTCGTGCTGCGGATCACGAATCACCCGTGCGCCTAGGAGACTTCCGAGTCTCCGTCCGACTACCACCAACGAGATTTCATAGAATACCAACATTAGAGATATCATGTACTGGTCCATTCTGCTGCGTAAAACGCTAGGCACCCGCCTGTCCTTTGCCTCCGACCAACTAAGGGCTGGTATCTCATACCCTTCAAGCTTAACCCGCAATGACACATGGCACTAAGGGTCACTCGCATGCCCGAAGTGCAATTCCTCGTGCTCGACACTCACTCGGGACTTCCTAGGTGCAGTACCTTGGCGCCCTTGAGAGTACCTCACCCGAGACGGAAAACCTTTTAGATCTTGGCTTAGATTCATGCCATCAATGGATATTTGCCCCTCACGATGTTTGAGACTATTTCGCATACCAACATATTACCTTTAATCCGCAATGTGGTGTTGTCTCGCAACCACATGTACAAGCCAACGATCCCCCGCAGCATATTCGGAACCGATAGCTAATGCTTACGAGTAAGCTCACGAGGCGTATAATTTAAGTGAGTGCCTCGATTGACCAATCTACATAGAGGAAGTGTTATATGGCCGACGGCATCCCTCCGGTCACATTAGAGCCTCCATGCCAACCTTAAGCCCAACGCAGACCACATAGGTCCTACGCCGCCCTAACAATTTCCAACTCGCTCGGGAACTCCTCGCACACTTCGAATGCTTAGAGTTGGCTCCCTAGATGCCCCCTTACCTTTAGGAAGATTGCACGCTTGGTGCTCGACAGCACGAGGAAGACTGGCCGCTTGCCCACCATTGCCCATCTAAGGACTGTCCCCCCTATAATAGGCTTAGAAAAATAATGCCTTGTAATTGCACTAGACATTGATTGGCTGAGGAAGCACGTCGGGTGTAACTCCCTCATACGAACTCCAAATCCTTATCCGCTTGAAACATAGAGTAGATTACGACATTATCTATAAGTCCTCACAGTTTCAGCCCCATCCGATACTCTAGGAGTGAGGAATTGCCTATGCAATATTCTGAAACTACTACAATGCCACTGCACTGCAGCATCTTGATCCTTCGCATCGTTCGCTACTCAAACGGAACCATCTAGCTGTGAAACTTTGTAGAGACCTTCCCAACACTCTAAGGAAATCCCCATTACAAGCATTTCACGAAACTCTTCTCCTAAAGCCCTCTGATACCCGACTCAAGGTCCTGCTCGCGCACGGACACACTCGGGACGTTGACCACTGTCGCACGTCCCCAACCTTATTCGTGTCGCAGGGCAACTATCCAACATAATCCTTTGTAATTCCGGGGAAATCCCGGGTACTCCGAATAATATGG